>ML681994.1:14913252-15037853 GCA_007922195.1 Podocnemis expansa
GGCAGCACGCCCCCCCCCCACGCTCCCAGCATCACCCCCCTGCTCCTGGCAGCAAGCCCCCCCGCTCCCTGTGCCCCCCCCCGCCCCCACAAACTTACCTTAGGGCTGGACTGGAGCCCGATGGCCCAGCTCTAACGCCTGGGCCAGAGAAGCTCTACGGAGCATGCTCAGATTTTCTGGGCATGCTCCATTAGAGCTTCTCTGGGTGGGAGTTTTCAAAACTCCCTGCTCCACAGGAGCCCTATTGAGGGACTCTGGCGGCCGGCGGTGTGCTGCTAGCAGCCTTCTCTGCGCTGGCGGCTGTGGCGGGCTGCGCTGCAGCGTGCCAGCGCAGCTTACAGGGAACATTGCTGCAACCCACTTTGACAGATGCATCTGACAAAAGGAAGCCCTTAAGTCGACTTAATGAACTCCAAATGTAGCCAGGGCTTTGCTTAAGATGAGTTAAGTCCAAAGTATAGACATACCCATGGAGTGTTCTGGAAGCTGGGTGGTAGGAGGTTGAAGAGATGAGGGTCAATGGCAAAGCAGATCTTTGCTATGCTTCATCCTCCACTGGTGTAAGTTTTCTCAAGTAAGCTAGGGCTCTCTTCTTGCATGAAATCAGGGATCCGCAATCCTGTGCTCATGTGGATTGGAGAATCAAACCCTCCAGCTTTGGAACTACTCATTTTGTGCAAAGAGCTGGCACAAGCCCTGGGCCCCATTTGGATCCTACGTGACTCCATGGCCTCATGCTGGTCCTCTGTGTCAGAATGAATTTACTCAACAGGCTGTATCCCATACTTCTGACACAGGCAAAATTCCCATTCACTTTTAGCCCAAGTAGGGAGTGTAGGATCAAGTCTTATGATACATACAAATACTTGCTTACGGATCTGAAATGAAAAGCCTTCAACATTCAATAGCTGGATTCCCGGGAGCACAAGTTAAGTATGGCTTATGCATTTCACTGTCCTATTGCACATTGATCTTTTGTCTCATAAGAATGATGACAAGTAAATTGTCATCCCTTGACCTGGCAACAGACTGTCACTGGGTTCTTTTTCAAAGCTTCAAAAGTTGCCCAGATGGAATAGCAAAGAAATGTAAATTAAAAGTCAGGAGAGGGAATGTTTTTCAGTTATGAGCTGCAGCGTATGTTTCTATGTGAGCTTCATTTTGACAGCTTGTCTTCCACTTCACTAGCTATAAAGCTATTAAAAGAATATTTTTACAGAAGGGTCCCTTTTGTCAATGTTGTGCAACATGCTAATCTGACTGTAACATAGCCAAACACACCATACCAAAGCTTCACAGAGAGCTCTAAATAACTGAATTCCCTGGCCAACAGTCCATCTACATCTGCCAAAATAAACAGCACACAAATCCAAACCTCATTACCTAGGGTGGGAACTATGTTAGGGCCCATCCCAACTAGACCCTTGGTGATAGTTCAAGGACCTCTCACTGCCACTCAGAATGGCAGGTCAGATGAAATTGGAGGTGGGCTCCCACGTGACTTGTATCTGAGTTTTAGAAATGAATGTGTGGGGGAAAAATGAGCTAAATTTCTCATTTGGCAGCATTCCCTGGTTTGTCATGAAGAGACCTTTCCCCTTGTCCACAAGTAAATTGGTTTGCAATATGAACATCTGATTATCACCTGGCACTAATTTTGGGCCGCACTTCGGGCCTTGTATACTGGCTTTGTGAGTTTAACAGGGGCTGAAAGCAACCAGATCTCTCCTTTGTAGAACTTCTCTGACAAAGGGAGCTCCCAAGAAATGGAAAGGCAGATTAACAGACCTATATCTCACCCCTCCCAGCTGCCAGATGGATGTGGGGCAGGAGGGAAAAGGGGATATGTCAGGGAAGGACACATGCAGTAGTTCTGGTGCTTCAGATATTCTGAGCTACCAGATATATAAGGAGTAGACTAGAGCAGCCTCTGCAATCCAGCCCCTAAAATCCCAGAAACACAAAAGTGATGTACAGCCATTTTTGGATCCCTCCCCTCTCAGGCTGCACCTCCGAAGAGGTGCAGCTCAGAATCATGGCCCAGGAGTCCATGATAAGGCCTAATAGGAAATCTTTTGGGTAGTAGTATAAAGTAGCCAGATACATCACGCTGAACTAAGGATTTAGGAAGTGGGTGTTAAAGAAACTAGTAATGTGCTTAATTTTAAGGGTCAATAATTATCTTTGCATTACTCTTGAATGCTTTTTACTATTCATAAGAAAGAGAATATTGCCCTCTCTCTGAAGTCTGAACTTGATTTTTGGTTGGGGGGGTTGTTTTGATTTGGTGTTGGGATTTGTTTGTTTGTTCATTTTGTTGGTTTGGGATTTTTTGTTTTGTTTTGGTTCAGTTCGGTTTGGTTTGGTTGGTGTTTTTTTTTTTTCTTGGAAAAGAAGTATTTCAGAGTAAGATTTTGCAAGCTGTAGAAGTGAAAATGAACAGAAATTATTCTGCAAACACAAATACACCAATTAATTAGATTTTGTCTGATGTTGCTAATGTTACAAGAATAATGGTGGATGCAGTGAATTTGCAATCTGTAATGACACCGAACTGACAGAGAGGACCTGCACCTGCAAACCTGGTTACATTGGGGATGGATTTACATGCCGAGGCAACATCTACCAGGTAAAAAATAATATGTGTTTACTGTTCCTGAATAGTTTTCAAAGAATTATGTAAAACATTCGGCACTGTTTCAAATGTGCAGTTTTGCTTAGAGGAATAGGTATGACTACCTCTTGGTATTTCCTTACTGTGTCATTCAGTAGCAATAGAGAATACTGCAAATGCTAAGGTAAATTTATCTATTTTATCTAAGGCAGAACTGGTACCTTTTAAAGGAAATTGAGCTGCTGCACATCAGGCAGCACAGCTTGTTAAGAAGCAATGAAATGGGCATGGTGCTAGAAATGAGGATCTTGTGAGTTCTGTTTTCTCATTAGCCAATGAAATGCAGTATAAATCATATAGGACTGAATTTTCCAAAGTGCCTACTAATTTTAGATGCTCAGTTTTTGAATGACCAACCTGTAACATCTAGAATGTCTTTGTCTTCAGAGGTCCTGAGCACCCACTACTCTGGCAAAATGAATAGGAACTTCAGGTGCTCAGTGCTCCTGAAAGGGCCAGATTCTATTTGATTCTTCACAAAAGGAACAGGGAAGGGGAAAGGAGTAAAAGGAGTCTTATGCCCTTCATACAGTCCATCACTGGAGACTTCGCACTTGGCTGCCACTCTTTTTTCACAGATGATAGAAGGCCCAGAACAAAAAAGGAGGAAAAAGCTTCCTCTCGTAACCAGAATCATCTCAGAGTTGATATCCTGTAAACTCTCCAGCGCCTAGCCCAGAACCTGGTTATTGCCATTTAACAAGGACTCTCCAGAAGATCACATCTGAATAATTCCTGACCTTACTTTATATTACTTCTTCAAAGACATGGAGAAAAGGTTCTCTCTCACCTCTGAGTTATTGGTTATGTAGGCTACATGTGTTCATTTTTCTGAACCTCTCCTTCATATGCCATACTTCTTAAACCTTTCTGCTGTTTCTTGCCTTTTGGGTTTCACCCAATTTAACAAAGGTCTGTTGCATGAAGCCCAGAGCCACATGCAGAATATTCAATGAGGCCACTGCAATACAAAACAGAAATTTATCTCCCTCATCCTGTAAGTGTTACCAGTGGACACAATTTTCAAAAGACTAGCACATTTAGGGGCCCAACTTGAGACACCTGAAAGAGAGAGGATTTTCAGAAAGTGCTCTGACCTGCCCTCCAAAAATCAGACCCTTTAAAGCAGTGGTTCCCAAACTGTGGCCCGGGGGCCAAAAATGGCCCACGAGAGCTTTCAAAGTGGCCCACAGTTTCCCTCCTGGCTGGCTGCAGAAGGGAGCCACTGCCTAAGGACCTAGGCAGAGAACATTGCTGCATGACTACAAGACTGGCTTAGGCTCCTTCATGCAGCCAAGTGGATGGGAGGTCAATGCTCCCCTCCCTCTACCTGTAGGAGGGGGCACAGCAAAGCATTCTCCTGGGTGCTGGGGTGCTGGGGTCCCTGCTGGAGCTAAGGGGACAGGAAATCAGTGACAAGGCTGCCTCCTCATTGAACTCCTGTCTGACTGCACTGGGGGCGGACCCTGCCAATGGAGACTGGTGGCCCTTCAGGGTTGTGAAAATAATATCTGTGGCCCTTGAGCGAAAAAGGTTGGGAAGCACTGCTTTAAAGTGTCTCAAGTGAGGCCCCCAGAATCACTAGCCACTTTGGTAAAGTTTGGTTTCTGTACATAACTTTTTATATAGCAGCAGCCCCAAAATGTCCACTCCTCAAAAAGTTCTAATCTTCAGTATTGACAGATGAAGCCTGGTTTTGTCTTATTGGTCTCTACAATAAAATAGGGCTATATTGTGAAGCAACAGAATGACCTGACACCTAGCTGGCACTATGAGGAACATGTATACTGCTATTCTTACCTTTTCAAAATTGCTTTTTGATAGTCTTGCAACATAATGCATAGAACAAGCCAGGTAAGAGCTACAGTGAGAGTTCAGCTGATACATTGTGCCAGTGAAGATGGATACTGTACCATCTAGACCACAGAGTTCACTTTCTAACATCAGGCATGCTCCTGTCCTGAGGGTGGCATTCATTATATTCTTCAGACACAATTCTAAATTCACACAGTTCAATATAAAATGTTGTTATTCTTGGTTGCAGGAGCTTTTCAGAGAGTCCAACACTTCTCATTTTTATTTCCATCTAAAGGTAAGAAAATTCTTGAATGTTTTTGATGCCACAGTATCTCTGGGCCTGATCTCACAAGTTAATCAGGACTGAAGTAGGTCAGTTATTACATATATTGGGGACCCTCACAAAAAACCTAGAGTGTCGAATGCACTGGTGCATGTTATTTAGTAAGTGGCACCCTCTTCCCTCTGAAAATTGCTATAATTCCCCAATGCGGCTTTGAGACTGGAGGGACTACAAACTTGGTGTCCTGGTCAGATCCAAAATTGAAGCTCTGTCTATTCATACATAAAGTTCCTAGAGCACTTATCATACCCAAATTCTGAGGTGGGCAACTACATTCTGTTGATCTAGTTCCCATGGCATTTTTGGTCATACAAGCTAATTTTTACCACTTCTCCAAATCATTGCAGTATGTCGCTGTGTGCTTCAAAAACAGCTGCAATGTGTCTCCCCTAATTTGACTGCATTTCAAAGGATGATGATTCCTTTGTGTAGACATATGTATCAACGCAGTGTAGAACAGTGAATAGGGCGCTAAACCAAGTAGACTGCATTCTGGTCCAAGGTCCACTCTGTGTCCTTCACTATGTCTACACTAGAAAAAGTTAGGTCAAATTTGTTAATTCAAACTAATAAATTCCACTTTAATTTGAACTAAACTCGACCTTATTAAGTCAAATTCACAAAGTGGACTAAGTTGTCTTATCTTTAAAGATAAGTCATCTTAGTCCACTTCGTTAATTCAAGCTAACTGCTCTTAATTCGAATTTAATAAAGTCGAATTAAGGGTTAATCCAGATCTTCATTATCCTAAATTCAAACTTGAGGTGTTGAATTAAGGCTTAGTTTGAACTAACAGGCAGTTCCTATTAATTCAAACTAAGCTTTCATTAAGTCGAATTAAGGAATTTCTTAATCTGACTTAATGAAAGTCCAGCATAGACAGGGACTAATTCAGTTTGAATTAAGCCTGCTTAATTCAAACTAAATTGCCAGTGTAGACATAAACAACCTTGTGCTCTCTACCTCTATTCCCTTGCACCTTTTAGATCGTGTTTCTGAAAACAGACTCTCTTGTGCTGTGTTTGTGCAACACCTAGAGCAATGGGCAGTAGGTTTCTAACAAAAACACATGAGCATATGGATATATATGTGAATATAAAAAGACTTCTAGTTCCTTCAAGATGAAAGGGTTTAATCACTCTCCCTGTTCTGTTTCTCTACTAATCATTGCTGAGCATAGCTGTGCTTCTTACTTCAAGCACTACTTGTTCATTGTTATAAAGGAAGGCAGCACCTGAGAGAAAGAGAGAGCATTCAAGAAGCAGCAAAAGCTGAGGGAGAGTATGGTGAGGCAAACCTTCCAGAGAGAACTCTTTAAATCCTGTAAGCCTGAAGAAGTTGAATGGAGATACTCCACATGGCACCAGAGTGTTTCTTTTACTCTTACATTTCCTTTGGTGGGATGGGTAGGTGATTGCGTGCAAGACAGAGGGCAAGGAGCAGGCCTATGGGCAGCCACAGAAGGCAATCTAGAGGCCCTGCTTACAGCATGAGGTTTGGTTTCTTATATGGGATCCAGTCTCAGTCTACCCAGTTTAGAAAACTGTGTGTATTAATAAATTATTTTTGCTTTGTCCTTTTAAACTCCCCAGGCCCTTGCTCTCAAAGATGTTGCAGGTTCTGGTCCCTTCACTGTTTTTGTACCCAGCACAAATGCATTTAATAGTGAACCAAAAGTAAGTAAGAAAAAGGCAGCAGACTTTAACTAAGTCAATTCAGAGCTTTTGGTTTGGTGTGTTATTTTGTCCTTGCTTTTGAACTCCTCCAATTCCTGCCCTAGACTAAAGACTGGCTTGCCAATGGAGTGATGCCCCAGATCCTTCGATACCATATGGTGGGCTGTGCTGGGCTACTCTATGATGATCTGACGACAATTACAAATGTGACATCTCTCCAAGGGGATCCTATCAAGATTACTTTCTCACAGGTAACAAAATGGTAAAGGTAAAATTTCTAGAATAATAAACCAACCATTTTCATTTTCATTTTTTTAAAAATGAGAATGTTCCCTTTGTTCCTTTTACATTTAAAAAAAACTAATAAATAGCATTTAAAATAAGAATTGTCTATGGGTTTGCTCTCTATTTGCCATGCTGAGGGCTCAGCCTTACAGTCCCTGCTTATGTAGGTAATCTTTACTTATCTGGGTAGGAGCACTGGTTTTTGCAGGACTACTTGTTTGACTCAGGGTTGCAGGATCCAGTCATAAATTACTAAAACTGGGCCACTATTTATTGTAAATATATTACAAGCAGTGAGTCAGCCTATCAAGTGAAAGAGTTTACATTTCAGTATTTCCCTGCTGCATATTTCCATAGACAATTCTTTTTTGTTTACCTTTTCAGAACTCAGTGTATCTGAACAACAAAGCAAAGATTCTATCCAGTGATATTGTCGCCACAAATGGTGTGATACACATCATAGATAAAATCCTACTTCCACAACATATCCAAGAATTCCCTAAGGGAGAATCAGGCACAGAACGGGTATGTACCTGATTCCTATATCATTCTGCCCATCTAACGTGGAAAGTTTCTGACCAATTACCATTTGACATAGTAGTTACAATAAAAGCATTGGCTTCATAAAGCCCCTACCCTGAGTCATCTGGTTTCACATTGTTGCATAAATTAACCTTTTATATTTAAATTCTTCAGAGTTCTTTCATCAACTATAATTTATATTAAAGATCTTCTGCTTTGCAAAGAAAGCTTCTAAAATAAGACCTTCAAGATGACTTTGACTTCACAGTGACAAGTGCACTGCAAGATGAAACATGCCAAATACCTTATTACTAAATCTATATCCAGATTATTTCCTGGACAAGAAAAGTAAGCCCGTGTAATACTCATGTCTTTCTAGGAAAGCCTTAAAATGGTTGCAGCCAAACAAGGATACATCATGTTCAGAAATTTGTTAGAGGTAAGAGAATCCAGGGGACGATGACCATTTGACACAGTTTTTTAAAGCCACACCTGCAAGATGGAATTGTGAAATTGCCAGACTCCCTTAGTAGTGGGGGTGTGTACAGTGTGGAATAGGGCACAAGGCTCCCCACTGCATATGGAGGAGCCCCTACAATCAGGTCTCTCACCTTACACAGGGGAAAACAGCAGGCAGGTTTGAGCACTCTCATGTCTATCAACTCCATCCTCTCTCTGCTCTTTAATTCATCTCGTGAGCTAAAATGTTTTGGCCCAGATTTGTAAAAATAGGTTCCTGAACCCACAATTAGGCACCTATATAGGTGGTGTGGTCTTTAATCAGAGGTGCAGGTGCTCAGCACTTTTGAAAATCAATCTAAGTATAAACTTGGGAACCTAATTTTAGACACCTTAACTGTGTGCCCAGGAAGCCAAAAATACAGACCATTTATTAGCAAGACTATGATATATTGTTATCCCTGAGCCAATTCACTCCTGACTACAGAACATGTTTCTCAATGTTAATTCCTTAGACTGGGTGTAATTTTACAGTTAAAAAAATCACTTGTATTTTTTGTATGTTGCAGAATGCCGGTTTGATGAGTGTAATCAATGATCCTCTTCATAAACCAGTCACCTTGTTCTGGCCTACAGATGCAGCTCTCAGAGCCCTGCCTCAGGAACAGCAGGATTTCCTGTTTAAAAAATCTAACAAGGACAAACTAATTCAATACCTCAAATTCCATATCATCAGAGATGCCAAGGTGCTTTCAAACATTTCCTGCTTTGTTTTGAAGAGGCATTGCTAAAATTACATTCTCCAATACCAAATCTTCCCTGTCTGTGTGTTTCTTTCACAGATTTTAGCCTGTGATCTCCCCAACTCCAGTTCACTCAAGACTCTTCAAGGTTCTGATCTCAGTGTAAAATGTGGGGATAACACAATTGTAAGTGTTATAACACAATTGTAAGTGTTTAACATACCTGTATATTGGGCAGCCTCATGGAATGCACTATTTAATAACATAGGTCTTGATACTACATTGGGAATCACTAGGGCACACCAAGGAATTAGCAACAGTGAAATCAAGGATACTCCATATACACACAGTGGTCCACTTTAGCATATTCCAGGGCAGGAGCAGGCCCTTAGAAAATAAATCTACAGATTTGTGATTTGTCTTGCAGGTAAGATGGCTTATTGAAGAATAATCTTCTTTATCATAAGACAATAGTCTCTCTAAATAACTGGGTGGCACGTATCTCAAAAGAGAAATACCACCATGCTTTGTCCCAGATCCTCACAGGTAGATAGGTGTCTGATTTCAGTGGGAGTTATTTGCCTAAATACTTTAGCATGTAATAGATCAAAATATAAAATGAGTTCACACAGGGTGACTCTAGTAGAAGAGATATAAATATACTGTGTCCAGTACAGGCTGTATGTTAGAACTACCATATATAATCGGGTATAAGCCAATCCGGGCACAAGCCGACCCCCCCAATTCTGAGCCCCAAAAAGAAGCTAAAATTGGTGACCCAGGTATAAGCCGAGGTCCTCTTTTGGCCTTGGCCCCTAACCCCCACCCACTGCTGCTGGCTTCCTCTGGAGTTTCTGACAGCTTCCCTACCCCAAAATCTCTGCTGCTGCGTTTCCCTTGCCCACTTGCTGACCATTCCTCACTCCTGCTCTCCTGCTCTGCCCTTTTCTCACTGCTACCCCCCTGCTCGCTTCTCAGTTTCCTGCTGTTGCCCCCTGCACTGCCCTTTCCTCACTGTTGATCCCCCTGCTCCCACCTGCTTTGCCCTTTCCTCACTGCTGTCACCCCTGCTGTCCCCGGCTCTGCCCTTTCCTCACTGCTACCCCCCTGCTCACTTCTCAGTTTCCTGCTGCTGCCCCCTGCGCTGCCCTTTCCTCACTGCTCCCCTTGCTCTGCCCCTTTCACACTGCTGCTCTCTGCTCCTCCTACTGCCCCCTCCTCACTGCCACCCCCTACTCCACCCTTGCCTCACTGCTACCTGCTGCTGCCCCCCTGCTCTGCCCTTTCCTCACTGGCTCTTCACTGCTGCCCCCCTCCTCTGCCCCTTCCCCACTGGTGCCCCACTGCTCTTTCTGCTGCCCCCCTACTCCCTTCTCAGTTCAGTGCTGTTGCTCCCCTGTTCCCCAACACCCTTTCCCTGGCACCCCCAATCCCTGCTGCTGCTCTTCCCAGCCTGCCAGGCCCCCCCCATCCCCAGTCCCTGTCACTGCTTCCCTGGCCTCCCCAAAAACCCTGGGTCCTCCTGCCACTTTCCCGGACTCCCCGACCCCCACCAATGCCTGAGCCCTGCTGCCCCTTTCCTGGTCTCCCTGAACCCCTCTCAAACCCTCCCGGCTGTCCCAACACTTTCCCCGACTCCCAGAATCCCTCCCCAACCTCCGCTCCCTGACACTGCTTCTCTGGCCTCCCTGAATCCCCCCCTCAATGTCCAGGCCAGCCCCTCCCCCCGGACCCCTTACTTGGCCGGCTCCAGACACCGGGGTCCCCTCCTCACTCTAGCCCCAGCCTCGGCCAACTGCCCAAGATGGCTGCCCGGCAAAACTGGGGCTCCAGCCTGCCACATGGTCTGGGAAACTACTGGGAGGGGCTGTCTACAGTATTCCCTTGAGTATAAGCCAAGAGCCTGTTTTGAAGCCAATTTTCAGGCACAAAATTTTCGGCTTATATGCAATGATATACGGTAGGCACCTGCAAATTCTCAATGCATAGGGACAAACTCGTCCAAAACTGGTTGAGCAAACTGCATGTTTTCTATGTACAATTACCTGTCTGCACTCAGGTGCATTGACTTTACACATAGTTGTTTCTGAACATTTGAACATTCTGAACATGTATGTACACTGAATAAGGAGACACAGTGAATGTTATGAGGGAGCACTCTGCATGGTCTTGCAGGGGAGGGATGTCATGCGTGATGACACCTGCACACTATTCCCTCTGGCAACTAACTGCAGGGGTATTGCAATTTGGGACCCACACAAAGACAGAGGTTTGCATGCTTAAGTCCAGTGGGAGGCACTGTTGTTGTATCTGGACATGGAATGCCATTTTTACTTTGTAAGAGAGAGAACTGGCTTCAAAGGCGGATTTATAATTTTACTAATTCCTGAACAGCAACTGCACATGTACTGAACCAAGCAGTCTCCTTATTTTATGCACTTTTCTCTCCTTCTCTCTCCTCAGGGTGACCTCTTTCTGAATGAGAGGATGTGCCGCGTGGTGCAGCGACACCTGGAGTTTGACGGTGGCATTGCTTACGGTATTGACTGCATGCTAATGGACCCCACGCTGGGCGGTCGATGTGACAATTTTATCACGGCGGATTTCCCGGTCAGTCAGTCTTCCCGTCCAGTTTTGTGACCCTCGCAGAGATGTGAACTGGGAGCACAATCCTGACCCCCCACTGAAGTCAATAACAAAACTTCCACTGATTTCAGAGCAGGCAGGGTTTGGCTTCATGACTGAAACCCTGCTTAAAGTGCTTCTTCAGGTTTATCTAACAGAAGCCTGGGGTGCACCTTGACTAAAATAAAGTAAAAGATGACGTTAGGTACCTAAAAGATACACTGAGGTCCACCTGCATATCCAGTAAGGAAAAGATCAAGGTTAGCTGGGATTAGCCAAAATGTATTAGCTAACCCTGAATTAATTTTAGCCACCTCTCCTGGTCTAGAGAAGCCCCTTATGAACTAGTATGACTAGGAATGGAGTACAAAAATTAATTCTCTTTGGACCCTTTTGAATGCTGTATGTTGATAGGGTCAAATAAAAAGTTACCATCAGTAAGAGGATGATATTGTTCCATGCAGGGCTATAAATAAATAAATAAGCAAGCAAGCAAGCAATTATCCAACTAATCCAGTGGCCAGCACTGGCTAAAGCTGTATGCCTTCCCAAGAGCATGTAAAAACTTATTGTAATACATCTAAATGTGTATCATATCATTGAGGGAATTTTTTCCTGACCCTAAATGGTGATCCTGTATGCAGGAGGATTGGTAGTGCTTATTTTTATCCTAACTGGTATGCCTGTGGCTGCTAGTGCTATTTGTATAATTTTCTATATCTAGATACTCACATATGATCAAGGTACCCATTTACTACACTGATGAAGGCCATAACAATATCTAGAGAGTGAAAGAGAAATACAGTACAACCAAAAAAACCACTAATTGTTTCAGGTCCTCAGCTTGGATGATCTTAAAGGAGCCTACTTTTCAGAGGCCTGGATGCTCACCTTTCTGAAATCAGGCCTCTTAACATATCTCCGATTGGACACCCAAATTGGAGACACTCCAAATCCATCATCATTTTTGGCAGTGTAAACCTATTTACAAACAGATAAATATATCTCCACCCCTTTTTTTTTTATTTGGCTTAACAGGAAATTTGCACTTCCAGAAGTAATCTACTGTGAAATTTCATTTCTTCGTTTCACTAAATTGACTTACAATACCTCTTTTGTTGTCATTTTCCTTTACCATTTCCCCCTTATTATTTCTTTTTGAAACTCCTGCAATCTATATTGGGAATAATAAAATTGTATGTTTTAAAGGATATTTTTCTCTGCTCATTAAGTTTACTATGTATATAAAAGTAGACACTTTTCTGGCACTCTTTCAAACAGCTTTTTGTTCTATTTTTTTAACGTATTTTTCCCTTTCTACAACAGGGGGATTGTGTTGGCTGTTATAATAATCCTAAATGTCCTAAAGGAACTAAACCGAAGGTAATAATAGTATCTTTTTAGAGCAGTCTAACTGGCAGGCTACTGAGCCCTGCACAATAATAAACTAAAAATAACACACTTACAAAGAACAATGGAGCAGTAAACAATGAAATAACTTGGTGAAATGAAACAGCAAAACCTCAATTCTGCTGAAGCCATAGTTGGTTACAGATCTGATGCAAAACCCATGGAAGGCAAAGTGAGTGGTCCCATTGGCTATGTCTACATTGTAAAAGCTAAGTCGACTTTATTAAGTCTACTTAAAGTAGACCTTATTAAGTTGACTTAGTGAGTCCACACTACATTAAGTCGACTTTATAAAGTGGACTTTAAATGGGTGCCCTGGCTTAAGTCGACTTTATAAAGTTGACTTAATGGCCCCACTACACTAAGTCAACTTAGTGAGTCCACATTGCCTTAAATCGACTTTATAAAGTCGACTTAACAGTAAAGTCAACTTTATAAGTGGACCTTATAAAGCTGACTTTACTGGACTCTAAAGTCAACTTTATTGCCCTGCAGTGTAGACAGGGCTCTGTTTAAGTCGACTTAAGGGCCCTTCAGTCGACTTAAACACATAGTGTAGACGTACCCATTGGCTTTACTGGGTTTTGGATTAGGCTCTGTCACATTAGCCTTTCCCCATTAAGAATTATGATTAAATCCTGTAAGATCAGATAAGACAGAGAGTTTGGCAGTCTCACTCTAGCACATTTTGCACCACAGAAAAACACTTGATGCTCCTATTCATGTGGCAGACTTTTAATGAGGAGTGTTGAGCTAGGAGCAAGTGGCAGGGTCAAATGCATTGGCAGCATTCTGTCTGGCTTCAGCTGTTGTAGGAATCCTAAACTTTTACCAGTATTAAAGACATCCACAAACATTTTAGTAATTATAAAGAAAGAGTTTAGATTGGCATACTCTTTGTTCTCAAGTTTTTCTGCTTGTCTACCTAAACTTCAATGAGAACTCCAGCAAACTGACTTAAATATTTATCCTACTATAAACATTCTAGGCCAGATGCTCAGCTGGAGTTAAATTGACCTGACTCAAGTGGCTTCATTGGAGCTGAGCCAGGGTACACAAAGTGAGGCTCTGGCCACTAGGACTTTTCTCTTCTAGGTGACTGGTTCAAATCTAGTCTAAGTCAGTAGTGACCAGAAGTTACTCATGTGAAATGAGTGAGGTGTTAGTTTCTTCTTATATATCCTCCCCTTTTTTCGTTATCTGTGGCTGTCTCAGCAGATGGCCATATATTAAATGGGCTGGAAAACTGAACTACTCTCTGAGTGTTAGCCTCATCAGATCAGCTTGGGGGAGGCTTGCACCACTACTGTGTTTTTTCTGTAGATCACTTGAAGCTCCAAAACTGTCAGTCTGACCATCTCTACATTAAAAAAATACAGTGAGTTAAAAATAAATCCACTGAACATTTAACTGCCTGTGTTTTTGTCCTCCTTTTTTATAATGTGCACTGTTTAGGGAGGAATACAGAAGTGTACATACCAACTTTACAGCAGGAGCATAGATGGCTGTCGCCAGGATTGTTCTATGGTTGTTTGGATTGCAAAGTGCTGTCAAGGTTACTATGGGCGAGACTGCCAAGGTAGGATTTCCCTGATTAATCTTTCAGGTCTCTCTGGCAATACATGACAAATGCCACAAGATGACAAGATAATTCATTATATTACTTTTTTTAAAAGGAATATTGAATAAAATCCTGCAATCATGACCATGTACTTACTGATCATGACAGGCTTCATGGTCTACTGTACTAAGTATGGGGCTAAAGACACAGAAGCTGCTGAGATCTAATCTCGGCTCTGACAGAGATTTGCCTTTGGCTAGAGATAATTTTGCAGTCTATGTTTCTGCTTTATAAAACAAGGTAATACCCTGTTTTAATACTGTAGTGAAAGTTCATGTATGCATAAGTAATATTATTATTACTTTGCCACTCCAAATAATAGCTTAAATATGCTCAAAAAGATTCTTTTCTATGTTAGCAATTTGTAAATACAGTGTTAACAGAGAATAAAATTAATGTTATAAAGAGTAAATGAGACTCTGTTATGATGTTATGTTGAGACATTTACATTTGAAAGTCCCTCTAAACAAATAAAGAAGGTGAGAGATCTGCCATATGTAACAACTTCTGGGGAATGACACTGAAACACACTTTAAAAATGAATGCTAGTGTTCACAGTTAGTGCACAAGCATACATTGCCTCTAAGGTCAAAGAGCTTTAAGCACTAATGGGGGTTTGGGGCCCCATTAGATTGAATAAGTACTGACTTTTTGAAAACCACAGATGTGTAGAATCACTACCAAAGCTGGTACTGTATTATCCCTTCCAACTAATGTCCCAACTCTCATTTATCTGTACCAACATGCTTACCAAACATCACATTTTTAATCCAAGAAACTGTTGACTTTGACTTCACTGGGGCTCTGAATGGACTCAGGGGCTCATCCGCATGGATCTAACTGAAATCTGGGGCCTAAAAGTCTAAATGACTGGACTTCAAGTTACAGCCTTCAAGTAAATGAGGTTGTAGGAGTCCACTATATCCACTGAGTGTGTATGTGGGTGATTTCCAAAAGGGATTTAGGAATACATTTATGAGCTGACATTTTTGTGCTCAAAGATTTTCTAAAACTAGTTTTCTTAGAAAACAAACTTGGAAACAAAAGACTGAAGACAACTGACTCATTGCATTTTATCCTTTCTAGCCTGCCCGGGAGGGCCAGAGACCCCATGTAATAATCGTGGCATATGTAATGATGGATATTCAGGCACAGGAGAGTGTAGATGCAACAGTGGCTTCAATGGGACATCATGTGAGCTGTGTTTGCCAGGAAGATATGGCTCTGATTGCAAACGTATGTTTCGGCCTTCGTTCTGAATTAGTATCTGATTAAAATACCCCATTTTTTCTGTATTTATTTTTGAGGCAGAAAAATATTGTAATGTATTTTCTTTGCTTTTTCACTTCACAACCACCATGCCACATCCCAGACACCAGCTGAAGATCACTCCCATGCTGAGCACCAGCACAAAACTTCAAAGTAGGGCTTACATGGGACTTCAGTGGTGCATAGGTTTGTGTGGGCCCTCTACACTGGGTGAATTTCACACAATCCTCCTATCAGTTACACAGTTCCATTTTGCAGTAATATAAAGCATGTTGAAGCCTCACTTCTTGCTCAATCTACGATCTTTTTTAACCAAACTATGGCCTTCTCCCACTGACAGACTAGGAACACTGGAAAACTGGAAACACTGATAAAATACAAGAAATCAGAAGACTGTATCATAGCTCTTCAAGGGTACACTTTATATTTACTATATGAAAAAGATAACACAAGAGGTTAAGTTTATTTATAGAGAGGGCCAGCAGATAGCTTGTGCTCCATGGAAATTTCTACATAAACCCTCAGTACTGGATTGAAATGGGATATCCCAGATGCACTGGTCTTGTGCATCCTCAGAGTGATAATTTCATCCTATATAAAAAAATATATTCTCAGCAAAGAAGTTTTAGTTGAGTGACTAAAGATATTACAAGAGATGGGATATTAACTCTCTCACCCTAGGTTAATTATTGTTTTCAATCCAACACAGTTTTGTAGTAACTAGCACTAGCCCAAAAGGCTTGGTTATGCATATAAAATTTCTGACACCTACACAAATTTTATCTGTTTGATGTCTGTTGTACCACAGTGTGTATGTTTATGGCACTATGTAATCTATCAGTCTGAACCTCAAACTGTTGTATTAACTAAAAGAAAATCCAAAAGGTCTTGCAGACCTGTATTCTTTTTTTTTAATGTATGTAATTCATTTGTTTATATACATCAAACATTAATTGAGTAGCTTAAACCCTTCACAAATCAAAAGACAAAATGAATCCTGGTGCCATGGAAGTTTTGCCACTGACTTCTATGGGCTCAGAATTACACCAGTAGAATCAGAACTGCTTATAAGCCAACTCCCATGCCATCACGTCAGATGTACACAAAAAGAAAGCCTTCCTTTTCCAGAGTGGGCCAGCAAAGAACAAAACTTCATTCCATATCAAAACACAAAGAACTGCTATCAGTAATAAAGATTCTTCATAAGGGACCAGTTCTATTGCTCTAAGGCACCCAACCAAAGAAATATCTGTTACACAATGAAGAAATATTTTGTTCTTAAAGGTTCAGGGCCTGAGGTAAGGAAGTGAAGGAACCATCCCCCTACTATAAAAAGAAAAACATCTCTAGTCATAGTCAGCAATATCTCAAATGTCTTTAAGGGTGAGAATATGTGACCAGTTAACTTTTATACTTGCTTGAAGACAAAGTGCATTTACCCCTGTTGGGGCAAATCCCAGCTCTGAACTTGTTAACCCTCAAATGAACAGTTGGTCAACTTGAAAGCCAATCTGAGTCTGCTTCGCAGCTGTGACTGCTCATAGGGTGTTAGCTCAAGCTGCTCAGACCCTGCCCCTGAAATCCTCTCTACCAAGCATCTCTCTGACAAAACAACTCAACTGTCAATCTTGACAATTCCTCTTTTATTCCCTCTGGCTAGAAAGCCTACCTTCCAAGTTTGATTAGGCTTCTGCCTAATTCTCCAGGACAGACCATTAACCCCTTCCTGCCATAGGCTAATGTAGTTTTGTTCACCCCTTTTCAGTCTGGATCTACTTCATTTTCAGGGCTGTATTATTAACCTGACACCAGTTAGTTCATCTGCCTTCCTATTAATGAATGCTGTATATAACCAGTGATCCAAGTGACAATTCTTTAGGGAAGAATTTTCCTTTCCAAATTATTATTTTGTCCATGATCAATCTATATTCCTTTTACAGCCTGTGAGTGCAAGGCCCATGGACAATGTGACGAAGGACACTCTGGATCTGGACAGTGTTTCTGTGAAACTGGATGGACTGGTCGATTCTGTGAAACCAAGCTAGGTCTCTATCTTCTAATTGGAATCTAATGCAAAACAATAGGTTATAGCACTAACAGCCAGTTTAGTCAAATTAGTTGTTTACCTGCAATGGACATAGGTAGACAGGGTTAAAAACACCAGAACCCTGCTTTTGTGCAGGGTAAGTGTTGAAGGAGTATATTTTGTTTTTGGTATGAGGAGGAATGAAACCAGTAAAGAAAATTATATTGTGCTGGCACTATGAAATGATCAGTATAATGCCCCAAAAATATCTGCAGTTCTCCTAAAGTTGGAGCTTTGTAATCGTAAAACTGCTTGAGGACGGGGTGCAAAATGTATCAAAGGTGTCATGCCCTAAAAGCTCTATCCTGTGCAATGCTGAACATCTTCAACTCCAACCGAAGTCAAAAGGAATTAAAGGCACCTATCTCCTGATCTTGCACTTATAAGGAAAAGAAATTGAAGTCAATAATCCTATTTGTATGAGTAAGGATTCCTCATGTGAGTTAGACTGAGGACACCTAGCAGCGGAGCTTTATTCCATACGTTGCTTGTTGCCACCCATTCATCTGAGTACAATCTCATCAGTAGGGGTCTCAAGCTGCTCCAAACCTCAGGCTTGCAATCAGGAGCTTCACTGGATACGTCTACATGGCAGTGTAAGCCCAGGCTGCAAACTCAGGCTCAAGACCAACCCCCCTTCTGTCTATACACAAATCATTCTAATCCAGGGCTTAGACCCAGGGTCCTAGGGCTACATGGAGGTGAAGGGTCTCAGCCTCAGTCAAGCTCTATTGCTTTGCAGTGTAGATGAAGCTCCATGGGACTGGCACTCTGGGAGTCTGCCAAAAGTATCCCACAATCCCATAGGCCAACTTCCTGTGTTCTCAGGCCAGTCAAGAAGACAGGCTAATTTGCCCATACTGTACCATGAAAAAAGGATTAGAGCAGCACATTTTTGGAGGATGCTAAGGAATCTGGGATACACATAGTTGAACTTAAACCCATATAATTCAGTGTAAACACTGGAGTCCCATGTTGGGACCCATGGTTCAATAATTCCTAACCTAGTGCGACACGGTCAGTTTGGATGGCTTCCAGCCAGTACTAGAAGGCCAATATATCAGCCCCAAGCTCAGCAAATCTCTTTTTCCCTTGTAGCTGAGCAGTGCTTACTCCAGGTTAATTAGCACATCTGGAGCTAATTAAGGCCTCTCCAAGGATTTATTAATAAGCCTTCTCTCTAGAGAAAAGGGGTAGCTAAAGTGTGAGCGTGAGGAAAGCTACTGGAGTACATGAGCAGAGGTGAGGTGGGGTTGGAAGGCAGCAGAACTGAGAAGGAGCAGAATGCTGGTAAGGAAAAGTCCCACAGGTACAAAGACTGGAGGAAGGAGAAACCCCTGCCTGAGGGACCAAAGATGTTTCCTTGGCCTGGAGGCCTAAGAAAACAAATCCACCGCTAAAGGGAAACATGGGACCCAGTAGGTAGAAAAGGAAGTTTGCCACACTAGGTTTATAAATGAGTGTAGTTGTTCAAGCCCTAGTTAACAAACCCAGTGTCTGCTAAGGAGACGTCTGCTAATTCATGGCTTACATTACACTATATACAAACCTACTGTGTTTGAAAACTAAGACAACTCTATGAGAGGCAGGCAGCACAGCAACTTCTCATTAAAGTTAGCTAGTCAAAAAAAGCCTACCTTGCCAGTGGCTGTGTGTCACTAATCTAGTTCAGTTTCCTGCTGTGCAGCAGTAATGGCCTCTGTGTCAGACACAGAGGGATTGCTCCGGTGTTGGTGATTCCATGACTGCTTTTACCAGATTAGTCTATGGGAGCAGGCAACATGATCTAAAGTAGTATGCCAGCCACTAGAGTGAGAATCGAGACCAGACAGTTCTAACCCCAGTTCTCATAATGCACTTCAACAAGTTGCTTATCCACTCTGTCTTTGACCTTGTCTGTAAAAATAGAAATAATATTTACCCATCTTTACCAATATTTACCCAGCAGAGGTGGGTAAATAATGGATGTTTTGATTCATTGGCAATTCTGTACACCTGAGGAAAAAATCATTTTGGTTTGAACCAAAACTGAAATTTTAAGCAATTCAAACAATTTTTAAACAATTTAATTTAATTTAATAAAATTAAAGAACATTTTGGAAAAAGTCATTCCAAATTTTAAAAGATTTTTTTTGTAGATTTTTTTTAACTAAAACTGTTTGATAAAATCAACAGAAATTCACAAAATGTTTTCATGTCAGAGAATCTGCATATTTCACTGAAAAAAGTTTCAGTCAAAAATCTTCAACCAGTTCTAGCATTCAGCGATGTCAGGAGAATTAATTAGTGATTGTTTATAAAGTGCTTTGAAAATGTAAGCACCATATACCTGCAAAATACAGTAATATATTAACATGTTTCAAAAACTGTACATAATATTTAATTCAGACAACATTCCCTTTTACAATATTAAGTTATTAATGAAAGTTTACTTGAGTAGTGAAAAATCATTTCACTTACAGCAGATTATTATCAAAGTATGACCCAGCAGATAGAGCTTTGAACAAGAATTCACATTCTATTCCTGAACTGATGTGCGGTGTGATCTGAGACAAAGCACCTCATCCTTTTTTCCTGCCAGTGTAAGGTGCTATGAGATCTATGATATAAAGTGCTATACAAGAGTCTTATATTCTGTGATAATATGACTTGAGTCACAGGTTTGAATTTAACATACACGATATACAAGTTGCCGTTTATTCTCTAGATGACAGCATGTTTTAAAGTATAAAAAGAAAGTCATTTTCATCTGATATTTTACATTCTTCACAGCTCTGCCACCTGTGTGTTCACCTAATTGTTCTAGAAATGCTGTCTGCAAAGAAAACAACATGTGTCAGTGTAAGCCGTTTTTTGAAGGAGATGGAATCACATGTACAGGTGAATTCATGGGCATCTGTACCACATCTGAAGCAGGGCTCCATGTATCTCAAAAGCTTGTCTGTTTTACCAACAGGAGTTGGTCCAGTAAGAGATATTACCTCCCCTACCTTGTTTCTGAGCAAATGTTAAGAGCGAATATTGTTCTCACCTAGGCATTCCCTTAAATACAGGATTAACTGACGTGAAATGTTCGAAGAGGGTCTGAACCAAAACTTCTGATCTAAAGATTTTTAGAGGAGAGAAGCAGAAATAAACAAACAGTAATAACAGATTTTGCTGCTAAAGAGTCTGAGTTCAGTGCATGGCTGCATGCACTGTAGACAGTAGAATTTGACCCTGGGAGGTGCAACATAGGGTGGTTTCACTGGATAGCTAGTATGTGCTATTAGGCTATGTGAGGACGTTGGGGTTTTCCAAGTCAATAATTTATTGACCACAATCTTTGTATGATTACCTGAGGCAAGGAAGCGCTCTGGAAATATCACTTGAGAACTAGTCAGCCATTATGACTGAGACAGATTATCCCCTCTGCATGCCCATATGAGGAGTATTCCTTCGTGTGGAGTGGTGGCTTGGCACCATTCTCCACTCTCCATTGCATGAAGCCAGGATTCTGGAAGCAGAAAGTAGGCTGAAGGACCTAGGGTGAATGCATGTTGTTCCCCTTCCATCCTGGTAAAAGTTAGCCAGAGAACTTAGTGTGTGCCCAGGCTGTATTAAGTTTTCCACAGTCCCCACCACCACCCTTCCCAAAGTCATTAGGAGCCATCATGGCCTGCATGGAGTCCCTAGCAGAGTGACTTTATCATTGTGCCAAGGAACTAAGCAGAGCCATGTGTTACTGGCACAACTGTGAGGTACATGGCCCTGGCCTCTGGAGAATCTGCACTCTTGGGGACAGTTTTTTATTAGGGTTGAGATCAGAAAGGCTTTGCCCTGCTGCCCTCTGGGACAAGGCAGAGGAACCTGTAGTCCTCACAGGGGTTTCCTTGCAAAAATTTCCTTACTGCAGCAGGACGGGATGATCTGGGCCGGTTCTGTTACTCGGTATTAGGGATGTGACCAAGCCCCTGATGAGGACTTAGGTCCCTTTTGTGGAGGACTCTATACAAATAGAGTTGTCAAAAAAAACTCACAGCCTAGTCAGCCAGAAGAAGTTCTAGCTGTTTTTAAAATACTGGAGGTGGCATTTTCTTGTGAAGGAAGCACACAGTAAAAATACTTTAATTTACCTATTTTTTTCTTGCTTTGTAGCTGTCAATCTCTGTAAACAAAACAACGGTGGTTGTCACCAGAATGCAAAATGTACACAGAGTGGTGTGAACGTCTTTTGTAGCTGCCAGAAAGGATACATGGGAGATGGCCACACCTGCCTTCCCATAAATCCTTGTGCTGATGGGCTTAATGGTGGTTGCCATGAACATGCCATTTGTACAATGACAGGACCAGTAAGTTGGTTTTAATGGAAGAGGGGAGGGGTGCAGCCAGGTGGGGGGGTTGGTTTTTGTCTTAAATCATTACTAGACATGCAGTCCAGCTCCTAATGGAGTCAACAGGAGTCTTCCCAGTGACTTCAGTGGAATCTATGTATCAGATCACCTCTCGCAAATGTCCCTCACTTTGAAACACACCACTCCTTAGTCCAAATCTGCTTTCCATATAATTTGGTGTCCACTCAGCTTGTCGGTGGAAACAGTTTACACCAGAAATACAGAGTACTGAAACTGAGATTACCGACGAGTTGTTTAATGGCCCCTCATCATGTTCATATATTCTTCATGTGTATTTTTGAGACCCCTTCTGGTGAGCGTATCTTACCCCATCCCACATTTGGACCTTGGCAGGCTGAGAGGTACAAGAAACCTAGAGATGGCATAATATTCCTATAGCTAATCAGTCTCACTTCTCAAATTCTTTCCATGGTTCCATCTATACTTATTTTAAGTGGCTACAGTGTGTATATATTATCATGATTCTTCCAAGTGTATTCTTAGTGGTGTATAGACGCTTTGGCCTTGATTCAGCAAAGCACTTAATTATACATTTAAGTGTTTTGCTTAATAAGGATCAGAGACAATCCCTGCCTCCTGATAGTGGGCGGGGCAGAGTGAAGGCAGACAGCTTCAACAATGTTTCTGAGCATGCTCAGTGCATGTGAGCACATTCAGTACAAGCCAAGCAGCAAATACGAGAAGCCCCACATGCCTCCTTCACACCGCCTCTGATAAAGATGAACTTGAGTATGTTTATAAGTTGTTCATTGAGTCATGACTTCAGGTACCATCATTTTAGCAAATGCACATTGTGCTGTTGCTGGACTCAGCAAAATGAGAAACTTCAATCCATTCAGAAATGTCATTTTATATTGTCATTCTTATGTTTTTAAAACATTCTATCTGGACTTTTTTATTCTCTCTCCTACCAGGATAAACGTAAATGTGAATGTAAAAATAACTATGTTGGTGATGGGTTAGACTGCACTGTGATGCAGCTTCCAGTTGACCGTTGTTTGCAAGACAATGGGCAGTGTCATGCCGATGCCAACTGTGCTGATCTCCACTTCCAGGGTCAGTATACTAGATAGACTCATAAGTAGCATGGTATGAAGAGCTAAGGCTAGGATGCATCCAGGTGGACTCTTGTGTCCATGTTAAGTCTCATGGAAGTCAATTGGGGTCTGCACAGAAGCCTACTATGCAGGAGTATAGGCAGTAATTGAACAGTCCCTCCCAATTCAGCAAGTCACATAAGCACATGCTTAAGTCCTGGTGAAGTAATGGGACTTGTGAACTTTTAAAGTTTAAGAATGTGCTTTAATATTTTGTGAATTGGGACCTTAGAAAGCACAAGATTAAAAGGATTCCAAACAGAATCAATATTGCACAAGCAGCTTGTTAGCTACTAGCTATATTTCATGGAAATTAGTCAAGTATTTTTCAAACTATTACAGAACAGTGTATTTTGTGTCCAGATTGTTAAATCAGGTACTGCCGTAAGGTTAAGCAAAACAAGCAAGGAGTCTAGTGCCACTTTTAAAGACTAACAAATTTATTTTTCAAAAGAGCTTTCGTGGGGAAAAAAAATCCCACTTTGTCAGATGCTTGATGGGGGAAAAAATAGGGAATAGGGACTTTTCCTTGCCATTACAACGGGTACTTTTGCTTTCCTTTTTCCCTTACCTCCCTTTAGTATGTAGTTCTCCACTGTTTGAATCTGAACAACTGCTTTGATTTGCTGTAACAGTCTGACCTGATCCTATGACTTACACTTCCCTGCATTTGTTTTCTTCCCTTTCAGCTGTACTTCACCACCTTCAAGCATCTGACAAAGTGGGATTTTCTCCCACAAAAGCTTCTGTGAAAAATAAATTTGTTAGTCTTTAAAAGTGGCACTAGACTCCTTGTTAGTTTTGCTGAAGTAAAGTAACATGGCTACCCCATTGGAACCAACCCCAAGGTTAACTTATTTATTATTTACTTACAGATGCTACAGTTGGAGTTTTCCATTTACGTTCTCCCCAAGGGCAATACAGATTGACTTATGAAAAAGCAAAGGAAGCCTGCGCCAGTGAAGGAGCAACAATAGCTACATATAATCAGCTGTCATATGCTCAGAAGGTGACAAAGTGCTGAATTGCAGTGGCAATCGATTCAGTTTGTGTGCTGTATTTAATGGCTGCACATGGATGAAAAGGAACTGTGAGACTTAGCTATTTGAAAGTTGAATGCTACAGGATATGTACACTTATAGCCTAAGAAGTACACCTTCTTAGGCTCTGTGAGTAGACTTGGTAAAATTCATTTTTTTTAAATTTCAACAGATATCAATATCTATTTTTAAAAATTTTATGATTGAAAATTTCAGTAGTGCAAAATTATGGGTTTTACACTTTTTAAAATATTTTTCAAGCTTCTGGAAAATTTGGGGGGGTGGTCAGGTAATTATTTAAAGAGCATAGATATTGAGATTCGAAAAGTTAAAGCTTTGTAACCATTAAAATACAAATTATCAAACTCACATGTGAAAATATACAAAGCAAATATCCTTAAATCAGCAAATTATACCTGTTTTTACTATTCATTCACTAGTCCATTTCTAACAAGTCTAATTCAGATTTTTCATTCAGATTTATTTAGCTTCTGCACCCATTGCTGTTAAGTACTCTTTGAACCTGCTCCTACACTGACCTCTGTGCAGTCAGATTCCCTGCACCAGGGACTGCACAGAGCTCACTGCAGGAATAAGCTGAGTGTAGCAGTGATCTCTAAAGGAAATGGATCACTTGAGATATTCATCCTGTACAAAAAACAGCACAAAGCCTACTTAAGCCATCAAAATAAGATTTAAGTAGGTCTCCCATGGCACGTAGGCATTATGTGGGCCCTCTGCAACAGAGAGAGTTTCACTCATGGTGCATTAGCTTATTATATGGTTCTGTTTCCTCTGTAATTTTCAATATTATTAATTGAAAAAAAAAGCAAGGATTCCTGTGGCATTTTTAAAAGCTAACAAATTTGTCACATTTATTAGCCTTTGAAAGTGCCACAGGACTCCTTGCTTGTTTTACTGAACTAAGCTAACACTGGACCTTAATATTATTTATGTGTTGGTTACAGGCAAGATACCATTTCTGCAATGCTGGCTGGTTAGACAATGAAAGAGTTGGTTATCCAACTGCCTTCTCTTCCCCAAATTGTGGATCAGGATTCGTTGGAATAGTTGACTATGGGCATAGAGTCAACCTGAGTGAAACCTGGGATGTCTTCTGCTACAGAGTTAAAGGTAATGGAGTGCCTTCATCCAAGGTGGTTTGGTCAAAAGACAGTACCATAATTAGTTCCAGTTTTGTCACTACATTTAAAAGCCCAGCTTAGAGCATCAGCAAAATGGTCTCATTCTAAGCTACATAAAAGTTCTTTAAACTGGCTCATTATTTTTCTCCCATGGAGCAGTAGCAAACAGATTTCTAGAAAACACTATTTAGTCTTGGCTTGTTGTTTAAAAGACACGTGTTTGTATTTTACAGATGTGAACTGCACTTGTAAGACTGGCTATGTGGGTAACGGCTTCACATGCAGTGGGAACCTGCTACAGGTCCTGATGTCTCTTCCCATGTTTACAAACTTTGTCTCGGTATGGACTAAAGAAGAGATTTTTATAGCATAGCAAATACCCCCAAACTTATTTGTTTACGTGTAAATTTTCATTTTATTAGCCCGTTCCACTCAGATCACATAGTATACATGGATGAGTAACCTCACTTTTCTCTTACTGTAAGAGAAAGCAAATATGAACACTACAAAAATGCAACATTAAAGCACAGTGGAGCAATTTAAATCATGATTTCTTTTTTTCTAGGAAATCCTAATTTACTCTAACAGCTCCACAAATGGCAGAGAGTTCCTAAAATACCTCACAAACTTGACAACCCAGGCCACTCTCTTTGCTCCAAACAATAATGGGCTAAGAGAAAATGAGGTAAGCATCTATTTATCCTTTTAATTTCATGGTATCAATATTGCATCATTCTAAGTAGGCATGCTGGAGTCCAATAGTAAGTGTTAAAAATGTACTTTGAAAGAATACATGTCAGTGAGCATGAAGTGACTACAGTGGAAAGCTGAATGGTTTTACTGGGTCACTAATCAGCTAGACAAACTTCTCTCTTTCCTATTTTTGTCTCAGACAATTGCAAATGCAAGGTTACATCTGGTTAAGCCACCTTTTTAAGAAGTTTCTGTGCAGTGGGTTTTGTTACATATTAAAAGTCCTTTTGAGGCAAGGCCTGCTCTCGCATATCTGCATCTGTAAGGATAGCTGTTAAAAGAAATGTTGTGATTTTGGAATTTGTTACAAATCCATTCAGAAGACGCTATTCTTCTATTTGATGTCCTTCCATCCCTTTCCCATCAACTCTTGCTTTAAACTTCGTGGGAGGAATCCTGACCCTTGACTTCAGTGAAGTCAGACATTCATCTTAAGGCCTACAGTAGTTCAGATGTCTACAACCTGCGGCTCTGGAGCAGCATGCAGCTCTTAGACTGGCTCCCTGTGGCTCTGGTGTCCTGACTGCAGGACTCTCACCCTGCCACTGGGAAACCCTGACGGCAGTCCACTCCTGGCCCAAGGGTCCCTGCAGGTGGCCCATGCCAGGCTTCAGCCTCCCCCTGCCACTGGGGGACCCTGCAGGGAGCCCACTCTTGGTTCCAGGCTTCCCCCCACCTCCTGCCAGGGGGCCCTGTAGCAGATGCCCTAGCCCAGCTCTTCCCACCCCCTACCAGGAGGATACACCCATTGCAGTTCTCGAAACACTTGTTACTGAAGGAATTTTGAAAAATAGCTCTTCTTATCTTTTGGGTTGCCAACCCCTGGCCCAGGTTATCCCATAGTGTGATCAGATCATCCTGAAGTCTGTTACCCTTGTTTTAGGTAGTTTGAAACTTGCATCTTTCTTATAGGCTTCCCCACAAACTTTTTTAAAAGTGGGTTGATGCTATTGATTCTTCAGAGCTCCCCTCTGCATATGATTGTACAGAAAAATCAGCAAGAAAGGGAAGTCTTTTGTCCAGCTAATGTGTTTTTGTTTTGTGTAATACTCCAAGGCTAAAAGATCCATAGGCCCTCTGCTAACAAGCACTATGACAGGGAATGCAAGTAGCAGAATTGGAGAATTTCAAAATCTGCTGTGAGAACTTAATCTAGTGGTAAAAACAGCTAGGTGGGTTAGATTGCTAAACATGTCTGTATTTTCCCTCTTCTTTAGACGCTTTCTGGACGAGACATTGAGTATCATTTGTCAAATGCCAGCATACTGTTTTATGGAGACTTGACCAATGGGACTACTCTTCAAACAAGGCTAGGGCAAAGACTCTTAATTACATACAGCACAGGCCAGGATTACCAAATCCTGACAACTAAGAAGGTAGTTGTGTTAAAAAAAAGTCTGCTGTCCCCATTTCTATCCTTCATCTTGTGCTTTGTCTTACTTACTAGCATGCATTGTGCAATCCAGGGTTGCATTACCTAGGCAGAACCAACAACCCTGCAATGATTTGGAGTACAAGTTATTCAGCATTTCATTACTGGGCACTGTTAAGTTACAGAAAGCTTGGTGGAGGGAAAGATGGTGCTTGGACAGAAAGGCCAGACACAGATAACGGTGCAATGCAGGTTTGGGCCTAACTTGCCCCTCAGAGTGCTACGAGAGCTGGTGCTCAGCAGGAGAGGGGAGTGGCTTTTATTTTATTACTAAGGAATGTACACCTAATTGAAATGTTTCACTAAAAACAAACTGGATTTTTAGAATGAACGTTTTCACAGTAAATTGATTCTTTAAAAATGTTTTGTGCTTCAGAAATCTGCTAATCCCTCACCCCAAAAAAAGTTTAAAATTTACTTAAATTTTGAAGAAAAAAACCATCACGAGTTTTCATTTATGTTGAAAATTTTCACTTTCTGCTCAGCTCATGCTTTGGTGTGACAGCAGCCTCCAGGTGGCAACTCTCTAGGTGCTAGACTCTGAATGCAGGCAGAGCAAGAGTCCTTGCCCTAAAGAGCTTGTCATCAAAGGAGAATATCACAGACAAGCTTCCAAAGAATGTGTGTCTAGTCTTTCTTGGCTAGAACAGAAGCGTTGGCTTCTGAAGGTGACGTGGGGAATAAATGAGAACGGAGAAGAGCTGGAAAGAAGAGTGCTCTGGAACCCTTCCATCCTCCTCCCCCATCAGCAGAAAAACAGTTGGACAATTATAGCTTATTAAATGAGGAATTTAGAAATAAAATTCTACCCTTCATTACACTCTCCTATACAGCTTACATATACCATAAACAGCAGAAGCATTGTCTCAGCACCATGCTAAGCTATATCACTCATATACATACAGCACAAGCCATCACTTTTCCCTGTGTCTGATGGTTGAGTTGGAAAACAACCTCCTCCCTAGATCTCTGGTTCTCCCTCCCTAAATCTTGCTCCATGAGGATGGGGAAATGTGTCACTCCAGCCCATCCACTCACAGCGACCAGTAGATTTTTGGCTCCCAGCTGATTGTCGTACACAACCCTCTTCTTCGAATCCACCAAGAGAAAATCAGTTTCTTTTCTAGGCACGTTCATTTGCCTAAGAAGCACTTGAGGCTTCTCAGCATGGACATGAATGAGTGTGTGCTTAACATTAGCATGTACTCTGGTCAACAAGTATACATCAGCATGCACAATTGCAGCCCTTTAATGGTGTGCAGCCCTTTAATGCATGTCATTTGTTTGTACAGTTAAAATTCAGTGGGAGGCTGCCTGTCAATCTTTAACCGGCTGAGTTAAACAGTTTCCCTACAGCTTCACAGATCTTTGATTTTCCTGGGTACAGAAATGCCCAAAGGCATGTCAGCATGGAAGGGAAATGAGATGGCTGGCAAAGTGTGCACCCCCTGTTCAACTAAGCACTTGTCTCTACCCAGCATGATGGAATGGACCCCACACTGTGCTTTCAAGACTTACAATAAGCCCTAAAAGAGGCTAATAAAAGCAGTGAAGATTAAGAATATAACTCAGGCAGTAACAGCAATAGTTTTCCTATTATACTTCCTTTGGGTGGCAATATTACATTTGCGTTCACAAAACTGAAAATGTTCTAATCTAACCCTCAAGACCCAGATCTGCACATTTCACACTGGAGGGCATCTGCACAGGAAGACATTAGGAGGTGAAGCAAACATCTGCTCCCACCGTGTATATGTATTGAGCCATAGAAAACTGATGTTCTACATGAGCCCCTAACTCCTTTCAGAATATTTATGCTGCCAGGAGAGACTATATCTCAGAATCGTTCTTGGTGACTCCTCCTGTCTCACATGTAGTGCAGAAGAAGCTTCTTTTCGCTGTTGCCACAGCAAACAAGCTATGCCTTACTCACCAGCAAGACAGACACTGAATATTTTTAGGGGAAGGAGAAAATACATCAGCTGACTGTAAGCCTCAATCCTCCACTGAGCTCCTGGTACAGTGTGCAAAGCTCTGGGATAAGAGACGCTATTTGCAGGTTCCTAATACTGGAGCCAGGTAGAGACCACTTTCACCACTGATGTCATTTAGAGCAGCCAATGCCTCCACCAGCCAGAGCCTCTCCCAAAAACTCCCCTGGCACAGCTCCCCGTTGTGGGAAGCTGGATATGCTAGACCTATATCAGATGAAGATTCCTCAGCAGTGAAAGAATCACGATCTCTCCAGCTGGTGATTCTTTCACTGCTGAGGAATCTTCATCTGATATAGGTCTAGCATATCCAGCTTCCCACAACAGGGAGCTGTGCCATAGAAGAAGAAAAAGGGACCAGACAAAGCCACAGAATGGTTGCACAGGTAGCAAGCATTCACGGTGAGTTTGTCAACTGGACTTAAAGCCTGGAGTGACTGTAGGACTGTCTGATCTACATCCCATCACTGCTCCCTTTTCATCTTCCATTCAAACAGAGTCCAGGGAGGCAGTAACCAAATGCTGCCACCTAAGCCCTGTTCCATGGCCTATATTAAATGAGTTGGTGGGGTAAGACTGACAAACATCCACCTCATAGTGCCTCTCATGCAAATGGTACTTACTGGTAGCCACAGCAGAGAACCAAAAATTGAAGTGCCTGGTAAGGACATCATTCCTGAATGGGGTTGAAATACAGTGGCAAGGCCATGAGGAGATAGCTGTCCTGTTGTTCTCTGCATTTCACTTGTTTAGTGCAAACAAATGACTTTCCTGTTGAGCCCGGATTGTCAATGCCATAAATCACTAAAACATAACAGACCAAGTGACAAACTAAGTTTCCTGGCATGAGAGCCTGGATTCATCCTTGTGTTGGCTAGCTCTGGCACAGAGAATCCCTGAAAGAGTTTGAGGAATTGTGGGCTGATGTCCGATGACCAAGCCAGGTACTGTCTTTAGGCCAATGTATGAATTTCACAAGAAGAGTCTCCCACTTCTAGTGAGTGGGAGGTTTAGGGAAATAAATCTAAATTTCACTTTGCAGCTAAAGTCATGAAGGTCAAAACTCAGTTCCCATTATTCTTTTTCTTGGTTAGAATGAGACCAGATACGTGGATGGAAAATCTGTTCTTGAATGGGATATAATTGCTTCCAATGGAGTAATACATGTAATTTCAGAGCCTTTAAAAGCTCCTCCACTACCTGTAAGTATCTATTGTTGCTGTAGTATCTTCTGATATCATTGCTGACACTTGTGAATAACTTGTTCATAAAATCCCCTTACAAGTTCCCTAAAAGTTGTCTTTCACTTGAATCCTTATTTTATTTCAGGTTAAGAATTTATTTAGCAGAAGTTGAGTTGATAACTCAAGGATGAGCTTACCGTTAGAGCGGGTTCAAAACTTTCTGATGGAACAATTTTCTGTTGGAAAATTCTGATTTGACTGCATCAAATTATTCTGTGAGAATTTGTCAATGCCACCAAAGCCTCCTATGGAAGCTTCACCTCCCCAGATCAGTTTCTCCTTTGAGGGTAGCTGGTTCGCCATGTCAGAATTTTTTGAAAAATTTCATATTGATTTTTCTAAAATGGAGTTCTCTGAAAGTTTGTTCCAGGGAAAAATTTCCATTTCTGAGTTTTCATTGTGATTCAGAGCAGCAAAAAAAAAAAAAAAAAAATCCGCAATGTTTTCTGCAGGATGGAAATTCCATTTCCTACACAGCTATGATGAGCAGATTATCACTACAAATCCTACCAAGACAGCAAGGTTCACACTTATGTTGTCCTTTCAAAGTGTGCAAGCTTGGCATTAGGTCACAGTATTAGAAAGATCATCCTGTGGTCTGTCTTCATATACATTGTACTGCTTTAACTACAGCTGAAGTGTAGTTGTACTACTTTGACCTTCTCAGTCAAACTGTAGTAGAACAAGTCCATCTAGAGCAGTGGTTTTCAAACACTTTTCCTCAGGACCCAGTTGAAGAAAAATCATTTATGCCCTGACCTGACAATTACATCTTTGAACAACACATTCCAGTCTTACGGCAGCAACAGCAAGTGGCACCGCAACCCAGTACTGAGTCCCAACCAGTGGTTTGAAAACCACTGATCTAGAGTCAGTGCAATTATACTCCTATAAGCATTTATAGGAGTTATAGTATAGCCTGTCCCTGTACAGAAAGAGAGAGAGAGTCTATATGAATACAAGCCATCTTTTTACTGGCAGAACTGTGTCTGCATTAGCAGTTATACTAGTGTAAGTATTTTGCTAAGAGTTCATACCCCCGGCAAACAGTTACACTAGTTCAGAATCTGTGTGCAGGCCAGGACTGTATCATTGCACCCCCAAACTCTTCCATCCAAACAAATGCTTATGCAAAATGCTACATTTCTCACCTCTACAGGACAATTGTCTGCCAATGTCTTTTCATAACAAGGAGACTTCACTGGAGATAGGGATCACTGGCAGACCAAGCAGGCCCACTGATGGGTGGGCAACAAGGGGAGCAATTTGCCAGGGGCCCAACGATTTAAATGGCCCAGGTAGCTGGAAGGATAGAAATAAATCCTCCTCGCACTCCCTTTCCCTAGAGTCTCCTGCCTCTCATATTCTGCCTCCCCCCCCGAGCTGAGTTTATTTATTATGTGCCATGGAAATTCTCAGGGACCTGAGGAGGCAATAACTGATGAACTCAAGAAGCTGAGGAGCAGATATCTCCCTGGGGAGCCCAAGGGAACCGGGAAGCTAAGTACTACATACCATCTCCTCAGCCACCCGGAAACCTGCATGGCACATAATAAGTTAAAACTTCCAGAAGAACCCAATGGAACCTTAGTCATCCCCTTCTAGAGTAGCCATTGATTCTTCAGCCTAGGGACACAGAATTGGTGTCAGTGGGCCTGCCAAGGAGCAATGTGGTATTCTGTTATAAAATGAGGGGTTGTTTTAACCTGTGCTTATGAGGGTGTAAGACCTAGGAGCTCACAAACACAAAAGCAGTTCAAGAATTAAACTACAGGCAGCATACCAGCCCCCTACTCTGCCTTTGGCATCCTTGCAGTACATATTGTTTTAAATTACAGTCTCTTGCTTTGGAATGAGGCTTAGCACCCAGCTCCAACACTTACTCTTTTCTCTATGATCAGGCTTCTCGCCATGCTGAATTTGGCACAGGAATATTCTTTGCTGTCATCCTGGTTATTGGCATCGTGGCTTTTGCTGGGTACTCATACTTTAGATTCCGGAAGAGAAATATTGGCTTCCAGTATTTCAAGGTAGGAGGTGGTTGAATGTGAAATTGAACAAGAAGGGACTGGCACTTTATCATACCCATCTCCAGTCAGAGGCAGATACAAGTTACAATGTCCATCCCATGGGGTTCTGTCTCCAAAGGCATCTTTCCTTGTTAGCTAGCTAGTTAGTAAATATGCTTGCTTGCTTCCAGCTATGCCAAGGACCCCCACTGCCACCTCTGGGTGCTGGATTCAAAGTCTGTGTTCAGACTTGAGTTATATTTCGAAACAACAGCCGTTGTTTCAAAATAAAATTTCTTATGCCCAGACGACGTTCCGTTATTTTGAAACAACAGGACCCATTGTTTCGAAATAATGGCCGTTTTGAAACAGTAAAACCCACATCTAATCGAAATAGCCGTTGTTTCGAAACGTTCGGACGTGTTATTTCAAAATAACCATTATTTCAAAATAACACAACACTTTTGCCCTTCTCCTTCCCAGGGTGCCTTCCTTTTAGCCTTTATTGGGTGGGGGCATGGCCCAGGGACGGGGCCTTGTTGCCACACCTCCCATGGTGCCCCTCTCCTAATGCGAAATAGCAAGTCCTGTCTTTGGACATGCTGTTTCGCTTTGAGCTTTTCCCTTAATTTGAATTAACTTATTTTGAAATAAGGAGTTCATTTTGAAATAACTTCTTTCGAAATAACAGTTTACATGTGAACATAGCCAAAGACTCTGCTCCTGAGAATCTAGGGTCTGCTGCAAGATTTGGAGAGGCAAAGTGTCCTCTAATGGTTGTGATGCAGCCCTGCCCACACAAATTAACAGCCTGAACAAGAAACCTCTCAGCCTCACCAACCCAAGCTATTTACCTCAGAACAAGAACAAAAAATATAGTCCCTGGAGTCAGGGGAGCACAAGAAACAGAGAGGAGGTAGGGCCACGGCCCATCCTACTCAACAGCTGTCCTGAGTGCACCACGTGCTCAGTGGTAATGCAGACTGCATGCTGTCCTGCACACCAGGGTGAAATCATGCTTGCCAGAAGCACCATCCTTCCAGGCAACTCTCCTTACGACAGTGTGATTATGTATACACAGCATTCAGACAGACAGACACACGTGCACACACACTCCCTGCACACACTACTTCGAGCTTGCATTTGACAGTAGCTTGCCACAATGCCTTATTTCTCCAGATCACCTAGACACAAATTTCAGGAGACCATCAATTTGGAATCGTATGTCCCCTCAAGTGGAGGAGCACCCAATACCTCAATTTTATTGCCAATGGTCATGGTAGTCCTGGGCTTGTCCAGTGTGTGTGTGTTTGAACTGAGATTTGATAGCAAGAAAGGCCAGCAGTTTAGGCAATTTACAGCATTTGCTAAAGGTCTAAAAGTAAGCTTAGATGAGATATTTGACATAGAGCCAGGTAATATCTGTTTGCTTCCTATGAAGGTGTGCAAAGCTATCCATCAGCAAAGCTATTCTGCACAAGATACAAGGATGGATGATGAAAAAAATGTGGTGGTGTGTAAGAGGGTCAATCTAAAAGAAAATCCACCCAGACACAGCCAGAAGTCCCTAGCTGTTCTAGCCCTTGCATATAACATGAATTGTCATTTAGGATTACAAGAAGAATATTCATCAAGAGAAACCTTGATTTATTTGTATTATGGTAGCATCCAGTGGCCCCAACTGATGTTCCCTGTGTTAAACCATTTGCAGTCTAAATACAGGTAAAGGATGTGGGTGGAGAAGAAAGAGGCAGAGGTGAAATACTTTGCCCAAGATCACACAGCACAGCCAGGACCAGAATTCAGGTCTCCTGGGACTAAGTACAGTATCCAAGCCTTTAGACCACTCTGTCTTCAGTCACTACAGCAGTGTGAGCTATTTGGTTACGCACAGCGGAGTCAATGAAACTCTGAATGGCTTACTTTTCATATGCTGATAGCAGAATGACAGATTTTAAATGGAAATATGGTTTTACACAGTCAAAAGAAGACATAGATGTAACAGCACTAGACAAGCCACAGCCTTCAAATATCACAAATCCCTCCTATGAAAGTTCTACTTCTCCTCCACCTGAACCCACCTATGATCCTTTTTCGGTAAGTTTTTATTTTTAATACTATGGTAGTTAAGACCATGGAAGTGGAATTATATAGGGGACAGTAAAAAGTTGAGAAGGAAGTAAACATCTATGCTTGGGGTGGGGGGCAGGAAATCCAACCATTGCTACACAAGGTCAGCTCCACCAATAGCAATAATAGGATTCTAGACCACTCAGAAGCACTTTAACCACCAAATCTAGCTCTAAAAGACAAATGCAGTTAACTGCTAATAACTTGTCTATGCAAAACACTCCCACCCCTGATCCTGTCTTAGTGGTAGCAATGGTAAGCAATGTGGAGATGCCACCATATCAGTGCGTTTCATCTTTGTCTGACCTGTGCCTTATGTAAGAAAAGAGACGTTAACAGTGACTATTCCCACCAAAAACTTGCGTGCTGCTCTTGGATCAGTGTTGAATGATCACGTAACAGCATTTTACATCCTTGAAGTTACACTAGACAAAAGTTTGCAATAGCAAGGGGACAAAAATATTTTGGGCACTATGGCTATGTCTACACTGGCAATTTTAATTTGAATTAAGCCTCCTTAATACAACCTAATTAGTCCCTGTCTACACTGGACTTTCATTAAGTCACATTAAGAGATTCCTTAAATGAAAGCTTAATTTGAACTGCCTGTTAGTTCGAACTAAGCCTTAATGAACTCCTTAGTTCAAACTAAGGATGGTGTAGACCTAGATTAACCTTAAATTCAACTTTATGAAGGTCAGATTAAGGGCAGTTACGTTCACCCATCTTCGAAACATCTGACGAAGTGGGATTTTCTCCCATGAAAGCTCATGCAAAAAATAAATGTTAGTCTTTAAGTGCCATACAACTTTTTTTTTTTTTAATCAAAGTGAACTAAGTCGACTTAATCCACTTTAATTTCACTTAAGGTTGAGTTTAGTTCGAATTAAAGTAAAACTTATTAGTGCCAATTAAATTCAACCTAACTTTTTCTAGTGTAGACATAGCCTACGTGCCTCTTCTTCCCCCAAAACAGTTGCAGAAAAATGTTAAAGACACTGAAAGCAAGCGGGGTAAGTCCTCATGACCTCGATTCAGCAATGCATTCAAGCATGTGCTTAAAAATCCCTAAGATTTCCTTTTACGGTGCCTGGAGTCAAACTGTATCATGGAGTCCCTTTCTAGTTGTAGAATGGATAGCATTTTGGGGGCAACCTGTCACTGAGAAGAATTTGCAACGCACCTTAGTATTTTTTCTGGAGTTTCAATTTCCTGGCATGCATGCTGTAGGCACAACAAGTATAGAAATTCACTGTCAGGCAAGTTATAAATTGGACATTATAGAGTCTGATCCTTCATTTATATTTTACAGGATTCTGATGAACAGCAACTCGTAATGAGTGGGCCTCATGATCAGTTTTGAAGAATGAAGTTGGATTAATCAACAGTGGAAAAAATGTTTCTCAGTCTAAAATTAACGTTTATTGTGAATAAGCCATGCCTAAGCACTTCCAGAAAAAAAAAAAAAAATACCTTTTAACATTAAAAAACTGTGTGTTTAAAATGGAGACCAAGGTGTTTTAGATGGAGAATTTGCTTGAACAGTGGGTTGAGTATAATGAATGTCAACTTCCATTTTAAGCAAATACAAACATTATTGTAGAAATATGTTCCTCTGCCTGAGACAGTTAAAGGCTATTTCTATTTAAGGACATAGCAATTGCTAGACAACAGCCCAAGATGATATTGTTTTTAAGAACACACTTAGCCACTTTGATTCACAATGGCTGTCTTTCTGTAAAGAAACCAACTGCCTCTTAAATACAGTTCTGATGTCCTCTGACTACCATAGGTCAAGCATGTACTGTTTGCTACTCTTCTATCTCTATGCCTACTTTTGTCTTGGGGTTGAATCCAGAAGTGGTTGACAAAGTGGAAAAGTCGCAAGTGTGATTTAATACTATTGTGACCATTTTCAAATTTGTTGGATCTTGTTAGCATTGCTTTTCCTTCTAAAAAGTGAAGTAACAGAATGTAAGCACAGTATGTCTGGTTTGCCTTCTCAGAGCCATTTATAACATCTTTCAGGTCACTCCCTTTTTTTTTTTTTTTTTTTTTTAATTAAAATGAAGAAACTCATTGAAGAATTAGAGGACTGCAATCACATCATTCTTTTGTTTCAAGCCATTTTTGTGCAGAATGGACTTACAACTTGTTTTGCCTGCTTTGCCTTCCCCATTCACTTTTCAGTGGTTTGTGTCAATAAAGAAAAAACCACAACAAAAACAACAAAAGAACCCTTCTCTGTTATGTCATGTATTTGTATCAACTCAGTTACATGAAATGCAAATTTTAAAATGTACTGCAATAGCAGCTGCTATTGCTACATGTACTATATTAAAATAATGAAATAAAGTTGAGGGTGGGATGGGGGGGAATTTCAGTCTCAGTGCTGCAGCAAGTCTCCTGATCACTGGAAAGACTACATAAAACTCAGTAAATATCAATTGTATATTTACTAGCCTTCTCTCTTCTATTAAAAAAAAATTTTTTTGTGTTGCATAGTATTATTTCATATAAATATCCAAGGATCTTTCAGCAGATGAGGCAACACAAGCAAAGCACATAAGTTACACTAATACAGTATATGCCTACAATACAATTTAACACCTATGGCGGCTGGCCTGTGCCAGGTGACTCAAACTTGGGCTGCAAGGCTCTAAAACTGTGGTGTTTATGTTCAGGCTGACATGGGCAAGCCACAGGTGTTTAACTGCAGTGTAGACATACCTACATCAGAACTTGATGTAGTCAGGCTAAGGTTCTAAGTTTAAAGGGGAAATGACTAAACGTGAAACAAAAACTAAAATTATTTTCATGTCTATCCCCTCCCTCCCTTAACTCCACACACTCACTTTTTTAAAAACAAAATTTTTAAAATATCTAAGATAGTTTTTCCATTTAGTGCACTTGGGCAATAAGCCTTGCGCCACCCCCTCCCAGCCATCGGGGGGGGGGGGGACAAAAAAACAAAACAAAAAAAACAAGACTCTTTAGGGACCAAATAAAATATAAGCATTTATTTTTGTAGCAATCATTAAATATTCTTCACATGAAGGAACATTTCTAATAGTTTAACAACAAAATTATTAGTTTTTGGACTTTGATTTAGATTAAATAAATACAGACAAATTCACCTTATTCTGGTTCAGCTGAAATATACACAGATCTACTACATGCTAAGCATGCTGTAAAATCTGCATAAGAGATAAGTGATGTGGCAGTGTTAAGAAAGTTAATTAATAGAGAAAGTATGAGGTATACAGCTCAAAAATTCTGAAGCTCTTACAAAAAACATTTTTAAAGTTATGCTAAAGTAGAAAGAAAGCTTTAACACAAAATATAAATACAGGAACATGATTCAGAAGCACTTGTCAAATCCATATTGTATACAGTTCACTTGAACACTTGTTCTCTAACTAAAGATATCGTGCAACATAAAAAAAAAAAAAAAAAAAAATCATAGCAGCTGCTTTCCCACAGCTCTTAAAGCAATCAACACCAAAACATAATGTAACATTTTAAGTTAGGTTGAAGTTTTCATCTTGAAATGAAATGTACTGTAAATGGAGACACTACAACACACACATATGCAGTGCTCAAGTCTCACTCTTTACCTAGAACAAAAAAATTAGGCAGCAAAGGCCAATGCCAACAGCCATAAACATCAAAGTGTTCTGACAAATCTAACCACTCAATCAACTATTATCTGTAACTACTAAATCACATGGAAAGATGTACTGTTTTTGCCTCAGTTTAGATATGCTGTGCAGTACAAATACCATCACCACTTTGCAAAGAGCATTTTGGGATCCCTTGGAATATGAAAGGTACTATGTATAGTAACATCAAGTTTTGTTCTCTCTTAGCCTGATAGCAAAACAGCAGCAAATTGGGATTTCCCTCCCACCACCACCAAATTTCAGCATGAAAAACAGACTAGATATTACAATATGTAAAACATTAAATTAATTGGGTCTTGCACTGTCCAGTCCAACCAACAATAATTTATTCTTCTCTCCAGCAAGTAACAGTAGGAGAGTCAGTGGAACTCATGCATTTCAAGTCAAGTATAGTCTATTCACACACACACACACACACACACACACACACAGAGCTATGTAACACCCTAGCAATATTGCATATATATTTGGAAACCATATTAGAGAAAACTGCAAACAAAAACTATCATATTAAACCTCCATGGCCAGCAATAGATTTAAATTCAAGCATCCAGGTTTAAAGGAAAATTATACTGGATTTGTGCAAGCAGTTTTCAAAATGTTTGTTTTACAAACATGCTTTTTAAAATTTGAAAAATATTACATGTGAAAGCCATTATAAACATGTACACAAGCCAAAAAGACTGGTTCAATAATAAAAAACAAAAAAAACTTTTGGTCATCAAAAGTTCATTTACCTGATGGTCATTGCTGGAAGCAAATTATGCCCTAAAACGAAATTAAGAGCATTTTTTGCTATATATTTTGCTAATTATAGTTTAACACACTTTTTCAAAATTAAAACTAAAACATAGGAAATATTTAAACTAGTCAAGCTATGCGAGTTCTGAAATGGTTGGATAGGGAAACATTGGGGTTTTTGCCTTTGGCTACAGAGAAGGGAAAACCCCTGCTTAAAAACTTCTGGAGTGGTTCACTGAAATGCCCATTTGAGGAAACATGTTCAGCAGATGCTTCCTTCATGTGAAATTCTGATAAGCTTCAGCTCACTCAAGCATTAGGAACTATACAATGTGAAATTAACTGCTTGTCCATTATCTAGAATCTCAGTAATTTAAAACAAATCAAGCCCCTCTGCTAGTCTTTATAATCCAAGTTATTTCCCTTGATCCAATTTGCTTTCCTCCTCCAACTTTGGAGGTTTAAACCAAAAATTTGAGCAATTTTACATTTCATTTTTTCTTTTACTCCTCTTTATGCTTTTTTCTAACACATCTGCCAATACTGCATGTTTATTTTGAAACTGAAAGGTAAAAATCACAAAACTACATCAAACATGGGATGAAGGCTGAACATTTTGAAACAGAATATGTGTAAGACACTTTTCAACATTGAAAAAAAGCTGCATTTTAACTGCACATTCATTCATAGTGTTTCACTGAGAACTATGACCCAACCATTTAAAGGCTACTACGGGATACCTTCAAGGGCCCCCAGCTGTCAAAATAAACTATTTGATAATTGTGTTTCTCACTCTGAACTCCCAACAGAACTTAAAGATTTTCAGTCATGTTAAGATGCACTGGAGTCATCAGGTGAGAGCTCCACCTGATAAGCACCTCAAAAGATAGGATATATCGTTTGTGTCTTTGTGAACCACAAGGTTGCAGATATGAGTTGCTATATGAAAGAACAAATCTTCCTTTCTAGCCAGTTCTGCTCTGGGGGGGTCATCTTACTTTCTATGTGTAAGAACTAGTGTCATTATTTCTAAGAGGATTTATATAGAGAGTGTTCCTGGGAAAATTCTGCACCACTTTGCATATGCAAAAGTCATGCCTCGAGCCCTGCAGATCCGTGATGCGGATAACCACAGACCCATTGCTGCGGATCAACTCACAGATGCAGCTTCTATTGTTACCTTATCACAGTGGGATCCATTGCGGAAGCTGCTGCACAGGGGAAGCAGGAAGCGCTCTGGCCAATCCTAGATTGTGATCTGCCAGACAATCAGAGTCTCAAGGTGGGACTTGGAGACTCACTGCTGGCTTTGATTGGCTCATTCCCCTGCCCGCTTCTTCCTTTTCTTGCTTCCAGTTGGTAAGCCATTGCTGTCAATCAGAGATTTCATAGGTGGGCAAAGAAATCTGATTGATAGCACAGCATGCAAACCACAAACAAGAAAGGAAAAGTGGGTGGGACCCATATGGGGAATGAACCAATCAAAGTCTGAACAGTTGTGCGTGAGCCCAAGCTCGGTTGCACCTGCAGTTACAGATGCAGCTAAATCCTGGCATGCGGATTTCGGATCAGATTAATGTTATCACCGAGCGGATATGGCTCGGATGCAGTTCCAAATTTTTGTATCCGCGCAAGGCTCTCGTCATGTCCCCATCCAGATGTCTTTCCTCCCTGCAGAAAATATTGTGAAGAAGAGCTGCAATTACACAATTCATCCACCAGGGACAACTGTGGCACCAGAATGGGGAACAGCAGAACTGGCTCTCAGGCTGGAGCAACCAGCCACAAAAAGAGTTGGGGGCAGGGCTGGTCCTACCACAGCGGCACCACTTTGCTGTGCACAGGCACTTGGCCCAGTGCGCAGCAAGGCAAGAAGCTGTTTCAGCTGCCTCTACTCCCAGCTGAGGGGCCCATAACTACCTTCCCTCCCACTCCTCCTAGTCCCCGCTCTTGGTCTGCTACGCAGCCCACACCCCTCGGCCAGGCTTGGTGGTGGGGGGGGGGGCTAGGAGGAGTGGGAGTGAGGGTGGGCACAAACCCCTCAGCCAGCCCACCACCCAGCCAGGCTTGGAGGGATAGCAAAGAGGAGTGGGAGGGAGGGCCCACCACCAAGCCTACCATATTGGGGGGGGGAGGGGGGTGGTAGAGGCACAAAAACAAAAAAAAAAAAAAAACACCACAGACACCTAGGACACCAAGAAACCTTGGGCCAGCCCTGGTGGGGAAGAGGCTGCCTTCTCACAGCACCCTGCCTGCAGGGCCAAGTGAGGAGACGTGAGGCAGATGGACAGAGTGGGGCACGCAGGGCTGCTGGGTGTCACCCTGACGGTGTTCAGAATGGCTAGTGAGGGCAAATAGACTGGGATGGGGGCACAGGAGCTAGTGGAGTGACAGCATTGAGTCAGGGGCTGAACGGGAGTGAGGGATGCAGAAACACATGAGGAGAGGGGAAAGAAGAAATGGCTGGGGGGGTGCAGGGACATACAGAAATAGGGACAGGGTGACTGAGTAGGAGTGCAAGGACACATAGGAACAAGGGCAAAAGTGCGTGATTGAATGGGAGAGACTAGGGGGTCAGGCTCCCCAACACTCTTTCTACACTCTCCCCCTAAAAACCTGTTTCATACTCCTCCCCACACCCAAACAACTTTCCAGGTTCACTCCCATACCCCTTCCCAGCTAATTACCCCTCACTCAGCTCCTCCATTACCCCTGACTCCCCCAAGCCTTTGCACTACTTCTGAGGGGTGTGGGAAATACATTTCTGTAGTTTTATATTAATATGCCTAGTATGACAGGATGCACTTTTCCTGCACTGATCCAGCAGGGCCTAAGTCCACCCTGTGGGAAAAGAAGGCCACACATTCTTGGCCCTGTCAGGCATGCTCTGAAAGAATCCAGGTATAAAAAGGGAGCTGCTCAGTTCAGTCAGGGCTCACTGCTGAAGGGGAGGACGAAAGCTGCCAAATCCAGCCTGGAAGCCATCAAAGCTCCAGACCAGTGTAGCCAGCCACACTGAGGCTACGGCATATGCAGGATGATGAAAGTCATCCTAGTAAGGTCAGAGTCACACAAGCCAGACCGGAAGACACCAGGGATGCTCAGACCTCCACCTGAGCAGATGGGATAGTGACCCATATGGAGACAGGAAGACAATCCATTGGATCAGGCTCTGTCAGCTTCTTGTACAGGAATTCCTGCTGACCCAGGGTGGAACCTTTTACCACATTAGGGCCCTGGGCTGAGACCTGTTGGAGTAAGGTGGGCACAAGTCCCCCCACTGCCAACCCCCAACCCAGATGCGGCAGCCTACCCACCTTGGTCAGGTGGTGTTTGCAGCCCTGACCTGCCTGAGGGCTTAAAGACTCTCTAGACTATTTGCTGCCTCACCCTGCCAAAGGGGGCCTGAGTGCCTAGACTGTTCATCACCTCACTCTGCCTGAGGACCTGAGCCCTCAGGCTGTTAGTGACTTTGTCCTACCTGCAGGTCTGAGATTGCCGTACTGACTCCATCCACTGGGCAAAACAACTTGGTGATACGGACATCTGAGCCAACATAGCTGCAGACCTACAGCCACCCTCACCACACTTCCAACAGGGGACACTAGGTTCCTCATTAGTTGTTGAGGGGCCATTTGTCCAAAAAAAAATTCCTAAATCTTCTAGTAATACATATTCACTCACTGGTATTTTGAAATAATTCAAAGTTATTGAAATTGTCATTATTATATTGGGTAATTTTGACAAATATAATATCCAGAATGTTAAAACTGCATGTGCAAAATTTTAATTGTTTGGTGCAGAATTCTCCCAGGAGTAACATAAAAAAAGAGGAGAGACGAGTTATATATGAATTTTTGCTCCATCAGTTAAGGTAAGTACAGTACTGAATAAGATAGTTAAATGTACCAGTTGCTAGTTATATATATAAAAATCTACATTCTGATAGCTAGTGGTGGTATATTCATAGATTTAGGGTGCTATAAAATAGCCCATGTACAAGCTCAAAGCTTATTTGACCTGAACCATCTCTTGCAGAAAGGGTATTCTGAATGTACCAGTGCACAGCTGGTCTGACCAGGTAGGAAGTTCATGCTGTAAAGGAGTCCTCCTTGGATAAAATGTGTAATTTGGATCATAGTTCAAGAGGCAGCTCAGTGATGCCATGTAAATATCAGCAAATCGAGACAAACGCCTTAAGAAATAGGTTGGATTCTGGTCAGTCCTAAACAAACTCCCAAACTGTGAGTTGAAGAAGTTTCTGGTCATCTCCCTGTAACCAGACAGAAAATATAAGGAGATAGAGGAGAAGGGGAAAAGAAAGAAGAAAAAAAAAAAAAAAAGAAGAATTTTCAATCAAATGTATATAACCCAACATCTGAAATGAACAGAATGTGTAATTGAAAATGAGCTTTTTGTACTATTCTCTTAATACCATGATCAAAGCCACTTAAACTTATTTGAAAAGCATAGCATGGATTTTCATGTGACAATACATAACTTAGTAAATATCCTCAGGATGATTAAAAATAAGACTTTGATCTTGCATACACTGAAACCAATAGCATAAGATTAAATCCCCAGTTTTTCTAATATTTATTCTGGAGGCTGGGAAGGAGACTTATTGTCTTAACTATTTCCATTTCCCACACTTCAAGTGCCGCTCTTGCATCCCATGCAGTCTTTCCCAGATACCATTTTTCCCCAACTGGAAGAGATCTGATAGCAGACTTTTTGGAAGAGGCAGTTAATGATGCTCCTTAACTGGTTCCAAAGGCCTTCCTGCCTCCCATTAATTGTTTTGGGAGTTTTCTAACTAAACAGCAAGAGTCTCTGTGAACATCAGTTTCTTACACACAGATCCTGACATCTCAGACATAGATCTCTTGCCATTTAATTTAAACACAAGAAAATTATTCCCTTATTACAGAAATATGGTTTTGATGTATGCACAGATTACCCTATCAAACTATTATCAATGCATAGAAGCTGAATGTAGGAAGGATGGGGGGGGGGCACAGAGTCTGGGGATGGTGAACCAGGGCAGTGCATCAGAAGCTTCAGCGGGAGGAGCATCAGGGTAACTAAAGACCATGCACATGGGACCATACTATATGTGTTGTGGAGTGGGAAGAAGATAACAGAACTCTGCAGGGACATATGGGGAAGGAATTCAGGTGTGCAGAGGGCCAATAAAGGAACAGGAGCTGCACGAGAGGCACACAGAAGATCAATATAAATTCTTGTTACTATCCATATCAGTAGCTATTTATAGTAGATACAGATGTCTGGAAAATAACTGGGAAAGTCCAAACAAACATTTTGGCCACATTAGATATCTGAATGTTCTTTTTTACCTCATTTCTTTTCTCTCTTTTTTCCATTCATCTAAAATCATTTGTGAATCTGGATCCCTGTGAACCTGAAATATAAATGTGATCAACAAGTAACTAGACTTTTCCTGGCAGGATAAGAATTCATTAAAAGAAAGGTTCACTTGTTCATTGAACAAAAATAAAATGCTTCTTAAAAAGGTAATGCACTGCACAGATGCACTGAAAAAGTCTGAAGGGTTAAGAATCAAGCATGATCATCATAAACAGAAGGCACATGGAAAAATAATCTGCTTTATTCATATTGGTGAACACAAGATGAAAGACACAGTAAAGGTTTAGTGTACTTTGTTACCAAGAATGCTTTTACTGATTAAAACAAAAATATTTTGTTTCAGTGCAAGTGTGTTTTATAAGACAGTGAGTGAGTAAACTGGCTTATCACATAAACTGCAATTGCAGGAGTGGCCACATCTACAATCAGATTTGAAAGCTTATATGTAACAAAATTCAAGTCAGACTGGAACCAGTAAGGGTTTGAATTAATAATGGTACAAGAGTTGATTGAATCCTGCTTACTAAACACAAAAACTATTAGACACACAAGCAATGCACGCATGACAAACCTGCATATGTTCCAATAATCCAGTCAGGGTTTGTAGCCAGGTCATGGTTTGAATGTACTGCTCTGTGTTCATGATTTTAATCTCTGACCTTAACTCTGGAATAATTGCACCTGTGCGCCAGCCATGCTTCAGGGTCAAATCCTATTTATCAACAAGAATCGCAAAACGCAAGCATAAGCTTTAAGAGAACTGAGATTTACCTCCCTGCCATTTTTTAGCCCAAAGGGATATTAAACTAAATTGCTTCTTACGTGCAAGCAAAACCATTAAACACAATGCTTCAACTGTGCAACCTCCAAGAAGATTTAATTCTAGCGTAAGCATCAGATCCCACTTTTTCAAAGTTAGGAAGCAGATTCATGAGACAGAAAGTGAATTTCTTCCTTCCACAAGGAAATTCATCCAGCATATGGCTGAAGGAGGCATAAAGGGAGTGGGAGGTGTGTCAGGGCAGCCAGAGCAGTGTTCCATTAAACCTAGTGGCATATGGACCATTACAGGTCCCCAAATACTCAAACTCCTGCTAGGACTGATAGGAGCTGGAGCAGAAAACTGCAACCAGTTCCCTGAACGCCCTCCTCCACTCCACCTAAATGGAACTTGATGGTCTTTTTATTCCCCTCTTTGGCCCCAATTCTGCAAAATGTATGTGTGTACACACACTAGTGTTTTGCTGTACTTTGGTCCCTATGGTAAAGACAGGATGGGGAGTCCTGAAGGTTTTTGCATCACAGAACAGAAAAGGTAGAAAACTACTAGCATAAAGGGAAGCCACGTGTGGTAACAATTAGAAACAAGTAAAACACTGAAGGAATTGTATCTAATACAGATGCACCAGTTACTTTGTACTTTATTTCATTTGTGTAGCATTATAGAAGGAAAAGTAAAGACTTTGTGGCTATAACCAATAGTGTTAATATGACACTAGATGTTGTAAATAATGAAATTTAAAAGAACAGTTTATTCATCTCTTATTACAGTTGGTTGTAAATGACATCAAAATCAGCAATATACTGCACTTCAGGTTATCTGCACCAAATTTTGTTACATTCGATACAGACAGTGCCTGTATCAAGGGTTCAGGCTTATATGGCTGTTCTTCAAAATTTGCAGGTTAGCTAAAAGCTGCAAGACAGATGAGGGAATGATGATCAGCATCCTTTTTAGGAAATGATTTTCAATGTTTGATTTTGTTTACTTCTGTAAGCTGGCTACTTTAAAGTGCAATATTTAGGAACATCAGTTGAATGTTTGTAATACTGAATCACTTTTCAAATCTTGGAAGGGGGAGACTTGCTTCCATGGAATACAACAATGAAAAGAAAAAACAAACAAAAACAAAAAACAAAAACAAACAAACAAACTTACTGCTAGATCACTGTAAATGTGGTCACCAAAATAAAGAACTTTGGAACCCCTCCAGCCAGTAAGCTTTAGAAATTCATATAAGTTACCCTAAAGAAGCAAAAATCAAAATATGATAAGTTTAAAAACAAATCTAAAAAAAAAATTACAGTATGAGAATACTGAAGAGTTACTGTTTCATTAAACACTACAGCTCTTAAATTCTGCATGCCATTTTGTTATAATATTTGATCACACTTAAAATGAACATAATATAGTACACCAAAAGTCTATCTCCAATAAAGGATTTTTTTGAAAATTATTCTACCACCAATCTAATTATCTTCAGTACCTTAAAATAATAATTTCAAGAAAACTGCTAAGAAGACTACAGAAACATAAGAGTCTAGGAACTGGATACCATATTTATTTACATAATGGAAGGATATATTGGAAGTGTACCTGTTTGTAAATCTGGCCTTTCTGCAATTTATGAATTTTGTCCCAAAGCAACACTCCCTTTTCATTCACCTTCCGAAAAGGTCTAAAAACAGCAGAATTGTACAGAATTGTCACACTGTCATAGCAAAGTTACCACTTTTTAAAAGCAGGGGCCAGGGGAAGAGAATATGAATAATACTCATTTTAAAAAAAAAGCTCATTATACACATCTCTCTCAAAACAAAAAAATGAGCCTCCTAACTTTAGCTTTAGCCTGTTTACAGCCAATGTATTTTACATTGTATTGACTCCGGTATAGTAAGTTTAAGAGAAGTTGCTCAGAATAACATTAACCCTTGTTTGTTTTCACCTAAATCTTATGAGCATCCAGAGTTAAGGCACTGAATCAGCCTCCTTGCTCCTAGGCATGGCACTATACCACTGCTAAACGTAGATTGAAGTGGGAAGAGAATAAAAATGAAAAATGGGCAAGATAACATTTTTATATGCTCAAAGCAAAGGGAATATCTACAAATGGCTCCTCTATCATGATATGACTTATTCTATTTATTTTTGTGTTCAGAGGAAAAGAATAGTTTAAAAAACCATCATAACCAGGGAAGAAAATCCTTCCAAAAAACTATACAGAACTATAAAGGAATTTTAAAAAGATAAGCAGGTATATACATGTGCACATTAAATGGCACATTCTACATTGTTTGATTCAGTAAGAGGCAGTCCCAGGATTCAGTTTATCAGTTTGTTCTTTAATGCCTCTCACCTAATGCAAGAAAGAGCAGTAAGAATGTCTCCAAAATCAAGGTCTAATCCTATAAAGGTCCAGAGCCCTTTCGACCTGGAAAACAGCACTCAAACACACTAAGATCAGGTGATGGGACTGCAGGACAGTTCCATTTACTCAGTCCAGCACTCTTGTAGTAGACAGTAGGCCTAATTACTCCCTACACTATCAACAGCCAATTCAGGCTTCAGTTTTGTAATCCTGCATTAGGTCATGACTTCAAATGCATCTCTCTCACACACACACACACACACACACACACACACAATTTAAAATACAGGTAGTCGTCACTTAGTGACCGGGTTCCGTTCCTGAAACCCGGTTGATAAACGAATTGGTCACTAAACGAGGAGCAGCCCTTACCGGTATTTCAGGCATAATGTACTTTACTGGTAGTGGGTTTTTCAACCATCGGTAGATAGTTTTAATGTCACCTTTGCATCATTTATAACATTTTTCATATATATTTTAAATGTTTTAAGCTCTAATGTACTGAACTTAGTTTGCATAGTGTACTGTAAATATAGGTAATCTGAGAGAGTTGATGCAAGTTCTCGTACATCGCCATAATACCAACTCATCAGAGAGCCGGTCATAACTCTGAGGGGTCACTAAACGAGTAGGTCACTAAGTGAGGACTAGCTGTATTTCATAATGTGGTACATAAGTCTTACATTGAGTGAACTGCTTGAGCCACACTATATTAGCAAGACACCCACCTTCTCTTATCATTGAAGAAGCTTGGCTTGTCAGCCTGGACAATGACTACATCAAAGAGATCTCTCCAGTCCTTTCCAACAATGAACCTCATACCTTTGTCCCTAGAGAAATGGCAGCAGCATTAAGAATGCAGAACAGTCACACTGAGCTTACATTAACAAAACAAACTACGCTGATTGTAACAGTGTCAAATATTTAGTCGGCAAATGGCAGTAAACTTACACAAAGCTGCTAGGACTGTTTGTGATGAGAAACATCTTCTTGCCATGATCAGCTAGCTTTGCTAACACTGCACGGGTCTGCTCAGCATAGCAGATGTACTTCTCTAGGAAAAATGTTAATTTTTATTATTATGTTAAACATCAATTTAAAGAGACTACTTTGACTACAAAAACATTCAATAACTGCAGCTTATATTTAATGAAGAAAATCCAAGGGACACATCTGTTGCTTAAAATATTGTCCCCCACCCAGGTTTTGTAAATAGTATAAGAAAACAAGAGAGAAACAACAAAATTACAGAGAAAAAAGTTACCATACATGTAGTCTCACTAGTACTTACCAATATCTGCTTCAATTGCTCTGTACATTATTCCTTTTATATGGACATCTCTGATTGAATCCTGCCAAAGATTGATACAGCACTAATTAAGAGTCTTTCAACTACAAAAACCCTGGTCACAGTTCAAGGTCTGTATGTCACTTTTATAGCAATTCGTTTATCTGATCTATGCCCTTTATCTCTCAAAAAAGCCAATTTGTTACCATGTGACCACCACTATTAGCACATTATTAGTATGCAAAGAATAAAATTGTACTCCAAGGTAGAATCATTTTCATACTTCCCAGAAGTTTGAAGCTTAGCGTAACAAGAGCTTTACATAACCGAGAATTGCAAAATAGCACCCTTCAGAGTAATGCAGTCCCAAGGCCCTTAATAGAGTTTTAGTCACAACAGATTTTTGTTGACCTTCAGACTGATGTAAATTCCTTTCCTTCTGAGGAAACTTGAAGTATTATAGTTTCTCAGATTAAGATCACTCTCAACTAGCTTGTCATTTAATGAGAGATTTTATGAGCAGATGAAAAAAGCCTGAAGTTTAAGCTAAGAAACAAAAAAAAGAACTCTAAAGGCATTTGGCTGACTTCCTCAGTTTGAGTTATGCCAGAGCCTTCCTAATGGAACAAAGTTACAGCCATTTTGCCAGTAGTGTAGCTATAATCCAGGACTTCTCAATAGATGACACTACAGGATATTTAAAATAATTTAGATTTTTTAAAAAAGGAGATAAAAGCAAAGATTCCTACACAATAAGGAGGAAGCTAGAGAAAAACTGCAGCTTTGGGAAACCTTCAGAACTTCTCAAAAAAAGAGGGAAGCCTGATAATTTTGAAAGAATTACATGTGAGCTATAGAGTCTTTTAATAATGTTTGTCTAATGCGGGAAGGTCACAGAATGCAAATTTAGGCTATGTCTACATTACAAAGCTTAGTCTGGACTTCCTTAGTCCGAACTAAGCAGTTCCCAGTTAGTGCAAACTAACCAGGAACTTTTTAGTTCAAACTAGCCAGGCATCCTAGTTTGAACTAATGGCTTAGTTCGAACTAAGCCATAGTCCATGTCTACATTGTGCCTAGTTTGAACTAAGTTCGAACTAAGTGCTTAGTCTGGACTAACCAGTCAAATTTATTAGTTCAGACTAAGCTTTACCGTGTTTGAATTAAGAAATTTCTTAGTTCTACACTAGGCTTTTCCTAGTTTAGACACGGATTAAGTTAGTCCAAACTAAGCAGCTTACACAAACATAGCCTTAGATGCATCACCCACATACAAAGCACAACATCAGTTGCAGGTTTTACCTTAGAACTGTAATAATGGACTAAATACAGGAAAAGTGATTTAAAAACTTATTTATGTTTCAAAATTTAAGTAGGCTAGAGTTGGCAGAATCACCAGCAAACTGTTCCAGATGGAAGAGGACCAGGACTCTCTTCTAGTTTTACATTAGATGATGACATTTCTTTCTTCAGAATTGTTTTTTAGATACCTCATTAGGATTCAGGCGAGTTGAGTTGCTCAACTTTTTGCTACCAGAGGACACATCCACAAAAAAAAAAAGGGCAGCACACATGGGCACTAAAAGATTAGTTTCAGGTGTGTCCAACCTTTTTGGATGAGGAGCCACATTGCAATTCTCTTCTCACTTGAGGGCCAGTGAGCAAAATTTTTTTTTACATTCCTAGTCCTGCATAGCCCAGACAAGTGCATGTTATGGCTCTGTGGCCCAGAATCTGGCCAACAGGCTGCAGGCTAAACAAGCCTGGGAGTATATTGACTTCCCACTGGCCCTTTTGTTCTTTGCTGGAAGAGAATATTTAATAGTATAGCCTGATATGCTAATCTAGCCAGATATTCTTCACATGGAAGTCAGTTTTATTTCTACATCTTTTCCCATTCTCTTCTCCATCCAGATCTGAGAAACATAAATCCCCAAAAATACACTAGAATTTTAATAAAAGGCTTCTAAAAGCTTTCAAGTTAAGGATTTTCAAGGTCTACCACCTTTCTCATAGATTTTTAGTCCTTACAGCAATGCATTATCGTGTAAGAAACCAGAGTTCCATAACAAGCTGAGATTTTTTTTTTAACTAGTTCTATAAAGCAGAGCCAAAAAGAGGGCTGAACTTTGAGCTGTCATAAAAGAAACACATGATTATGGAGGCACACATGAATCTCTGATAACAAAATTAAATACCTTGACATCTTTGTATAGGTGAACAGGCTCATAATCTATGTTGTTTTTCAGAAAATATTCATTCACACAAGATAGAAGAGTCATCTCTGGTAATGAAAATATATCCATGAACTGCTTCATTGTGTGTCCATGTGAACTCTGCAAAGAAGTACATGCGTGTCAGAAATACTTATCAGCACTAAATCCTACAGAGCAAATATTCTGGATTCATTGCCAAAATGTATTTTATTATTAGCATTTTACAGCTGCAGAACACTGTTTGCAATAATAAAAGGGAAGCCTCACATATCAGGTAAAATGAAGTTAGAAGCATTCTGCTTTTAATCTTAAGGGGCCAGTAATTCCATTTCAGAACACCATGACATTTTTACAAGTTAGGTGCTCATTTAGATAATAGTAATGTCATGTGAAATCTCCCAGACACCTTTTTCTAGAATTTTGCAGTCTACTTCTCCTAAGCTGAGGGTGCAACAGGTAGAAGTGACAAGGGAGGAGGAGGACCTGTGGGTATTGGTTGATCACAGGATGACTATGAGCCACCAATGTGATATGGCCATGAAAAAAGCCAGTCCAGCCTTTGGATGCAACAGGCAAGGTATTGCCAGCAGAGATAATGAGGTATTGGTACCATTATACAGGGTAAGGAAATATCGGTACCATTATACAAGGCACTGGTGAAACCCCATCTGGAATACCGTGTGCAATTCTAGTCCCCCATGTTTCAGAGAGATGAATTCAAACTGGAACAAATGAAAAAAAGAGCTACCAGAATGATACGAGGAATGGAAAAAATGCCTTATGAGAGGAGACTTAAAAAGCTTGACTAATTTACAGAATCTGGAAGGAACCATGACAGGTCATCGAGCCCAGGGCCGTGCACTCATGGCAGGATCAAGTACCCCCTTAAACCACCCCTGACAGTTGTCTGTCTAACCTGCTCTTGAAAACCTCCAACATAGGAGATTCCACAACCTGCCGAGGCAACTTATTCCAGTGGTTAATCACCCTGACAGTTAAGAATTTTTTCCTAATGTCTAGGCTGAACTTCCCTCACTGTAATTTAAGCCTGTTGCTTCTTGTCCTATCATCTGTGATCAAGGAGTATAATTTTCTCCTTCTTCCTCATAAGAACCTTTTAGGTATTTGAAAACTTATATTCCCTCAGTCTCCTTTTTTCTAGGCTAAACAAAGCCAGCTCTTTCAATCTTCCCTCGTAGGTCAAATGTTCCAAACCTCTAGTCATTTTTGTTGCCCTTCTCTGGGCTTTTTCCAGTTTCTCCACATCTTTTTAGAAACGAGGCACCCAAAACTGGACATGGTACTCAAGTTGAGGCCTAATCAGTGCAGAGTAGAATGGAAGAATCACTTCTTGTGTCTTACTAACAATACTCCTGTTATTACACCCCCAGAATGGTGTCTGCTTTTTTCACAACAGTATTACACTGCCGACTCATGTTTAACTTGTGATCCAGTATGACACCCAGATCGCTTTCTACGGTACTCTTTTCTAGGCAGTCATTGCCCATTTTGTATGCATACTATGGGTTGGCACTTATCTTTATTGAATTTAATTCTATTTATCTCCTACCATTTCACCAGTTTGTCCAAATTGTTTTGAATTGTGATCCTATCCTTCAAAGCAGTCACAACCCCTCCCAGCTTGGTACCATCTGCAAACTTCGTAAGTTTGCACTCCGTGCCATCATCTAAGTCACTGATAAAATGTTGAACAAAACTGGACCCAGGACAGATCCCTGCAGCACCCTGCTCATTATCTCCTTCCAGCCTGAATGTGAACCATTGATAACTACTCTCTGGGAGTGGTTATCCAACCAGCTTTTCACCCATCTTACAGTAACTCCATCTAGTTTGTACTTCCCCAGTTATTAATAAGAATATGATGTGAGACTGTATCAAATGCCTTACTAAAGTCCAAATATACCACACCTACTGCTTCCCTTCTTTCCACAAGGCTCTTTACCACATCATAGAAAGCCATCAAGTTGGTTTGACATGATTTGTTTTTGACAAATCCATGCTGACTAGCCATTAGTCTTCTAGATGTTTGCAAATTGACTCCTTAAATATCTGTTCCATTATTTTTCCCAGTACAGTAGTTAAACTGACTGGTCTGTAATTCCCTGGATTGCTCTTATTTTCTTTTTTGTAGATGGGTACTATATTTGCCCTTTTCCAGTCCTCTGAGACCTCATCTATCTTTCATGATTTTTCAAAGATAATAGCTAATGGCTCAGATATCTCCTGAGTCAGCTCCTTGCATACTCTAGGGTGCATATCATCAGGCCCCAGTGACTTGAAGATGCCTAACTTGTCCAAGCAATTTTTTAACTTGCTCTTTCCCTATTTTAGCTTCTGACCCTCCCCTACATCAGACACACAATTGCCACCAACCTTCTCAGTGAAGAGCCAAATGAAGAAATTATTTAGTTCCACTGTCATTTCCACAGTTTCATTTACTGTTTTAACCTCTTTGTTGAGTAAGGGTCCTACACTGTCCTTGGTTTTCCTCTTGCATCTGACATATTTGAAGAATTTTTTTCTTACCCTTTATGCCTTCAGCTAGTTTGGGCTTTGCACCTTGGCCTTTCAGATTTCTCCTCTCCACCACTGTGTTATTTGTTTATAGCCCTCCTTTGTAATTTCACCTAGTTTCCACTTTTTGTAGGACTCTCTCTCTATTTTTAAATTATTGAAGGTCTCCTGGTTAAGCCAAGGTGGTCTCTTGCCATATTTCCTATCCTCCCTTATGCAGTGGGAATTTAGTCTAACCAAAAAATGGCTGAGAGGAGATGTGATTGCTCTCTATAAACAAGTCAGAGAAATAAATACCAGAGAGGGAGAGGAATTATTTAAGTTCAGTGCCAATTTGAACACAAGAACTAATGGATATAAAGTAATCATCAGGAAATTTAGACTTCAAAGAGACGCAGGATTCTATCCATCAGAGGAGTGAATCTCTGGAATAGTCTTATAAGGGATGCTGTGGGGGCAAAAAACCTAGCTGGTTTCAGAACTGAACTTGATAAATTTATGGAGGGGATAATATAATGGCACAGTCTAGTTTGGCAGTTGACTAATGTTTGGCTTGTAGTAGTCGTAGTAAGGCTGATGGGAAGATTGATAGATGGGTTCTGAGTTACTACAGAGAATTCTTTCTTGGATGTCAGACTGATGAGTCTTACCCACATGCTCAAGGTTTAACTGATCACTATACTGGGATGAGGAAGGAATATTCCCCGAGGCCACATTGGCAAAGACTGTTGGGGTTTCTCCACCTTCCTCTGTAGCCTACAGGGATGCTAACTTGCAGGTGAATTCTCTATAACTTAAAGTCTTTAAGCCATGATTTAAGGACTTTATTAGTACAGTCATAGCTTAGAGGTTTATTACAAGAGTGGGTGGGTGAGGTTCTGTGGCCTACATTGTGCAGGAGGTCAGATTAGACAATCGCCTTGGTGCCTTTTTGACCTTAGAGTCTGAGTTTATGTACTGCATAAGCTGAAGAGGACTGAGGTACTTGTAATATAGGCTTCCGCTACAGCTATACTTAAAACACTACAGCAGCACAGTTGTAGTGCTGCACCTGCAGTGCTGTAGTGTCTTAAATGCAGACACTTAGTACAGCATCATGTGTTCTCTGGTCCCTGTACTTAAGCCACCTCTCCAAGAGGCAATAGCAAGGTCAATGGAAGAATTTTTCCATCGGCCTAGCACCGTCTATGCTGGTGGTTAGCTTGGCTTAGCTACGTCTTGCAGAGGTACAGCTTTTTCACATGCCTGAGGGAGGTAGCTATGCTGATGTAAGCTTTCAGTGCAGACCAGCTCTAAGACTTCAAAACATTTTGCTTCCTTCAAGTGGTCATTGAAAAGAAGTGGTAAAAAATAAAGTTTTGCAACAAAACCAGAAAAATTCTTCCAGGGCACAAAAGATAAATACAAAGAATCACAAATCTCCCAGCATTTGAGAGAACATAATACAGAAGTAAATAATGAACCCAGCTGCTCCCAAAAAGAGCGCCACACACAGAGACCCAATGGATACATTTTGCTTGGAGTTGCTTTCAGGCAAGACAAGAAGATTGAACGGCTCCTTTGAGACCATAGCCCATAAAGGATGATGTAAAACAAAAAACAAAAAAAACATTCAGGACCTGTATTTATGCTACCATGCAAAGGATCAGATTTTAGACAAACTAGTTATCAATTCTTTGGGCTAAGAACAAATCAGAGCACCAGCGAAGAATATTTAGCACCAGGAAGTTGGGGGAGAAGCACTTCACACTGCTCTACAGAGCTGTCTGGGTGACTTGGAGGAAACACTCATGGGCCCCAAAAGCAATCAAATACATCCCTTCTTGGCTAAAGAAAAGCACAGTGACTTGGTGTCAAAGAGAAAGGCGATACGTCTACCAGATTCAAAAAGTGTAGCTATATCAGACTAGTTCACGCCTACCACAGAAGACACCAGCCTTTTTCCAAAGGAAAATTCTAGCTGAAAACATCCTCTTGTCACCACACATTTGGTGGCCCCATCCCTGCCTTCCTAGTGAGTCTATGCAGCAGTCAGATACACCAGGAATTAAACCTTAATACTAATGAGGGGAAAAAAGGATAGTTTTGCAGTTACAGTGCTAGATGAGGACTCAAGAGATCTGGGTTGCTTCCAGCATTGCCACAGACTTTAAATGAGACTCTGGACAAGCCAGTTAATCTTTCTAGACCTCTGGTCCCTATCTGTAAAATGAGGGTAACATACACAAAAAAGAATAAGAAAAAAGTTTAACTTGTCAACTCTTCAAGGGACGGATCATCCATTGTGTGTACAGCACCTAACACAATGGAGCGCCCTAGGCACTAATGTAACAAATAGTAACAGGAACATTTTGAAAACACAAAACAAGTTAATGGCACACATGTGGTTTAAATTAGTAAATTTTACACAGAAGTAATTTGTGTCTTTACCTTTCCATAGAAGTCACTCATTTGTTCCAAGGGGACGTGGGAACCATCATACATTGCAATGACTTCTTCATCTGGGACAACACTGAGTCCTCTGGCAAAACAAAATTAGTTTCAGTTTAAAAGTCCAACCAGAATTTTCAGGTAATAATTATATGACAGCCTGACTGCATATCCAAATTGAAGGCCCGAAATCCTAAAAATACCAATACTGTCACATGATCAGATGGTTTCCCCACAAGAAGCACTTTGGCCTCTGATTTAAGACTATCTTGCTAAATCCCCAAACATGTAGCCTTTCAACAAATTGACACACACGAAACTCATTCCAATTTTTAAAGTTTTTTTACTTGTTCAAAAAAAAAAAAAAAAAAAAATTCAGTCTCCATTGAAACTTTGTTTCCAAGGTTTGTAGAGAGCAGTTACGGCTTTTAGTTTCTCAGCAGAACATTAATTCCCTCTCTCTGCTTTTGTTTCACAAGGCTCAGCTAATGCACTAGTGGTCAACCAGATTATTCTGCAGTGTGATGAAGTACGGAGGCCAAAAATGCAATCTTCTTAATAAAAGTAATAACCAGATTTCTTTTCAACCCTAATTCAGTTGTCTCACTGAGCTGAAATTATAAATTGAAGAACTGTAGCAAAGTTGGATACAAAATCATAATACAGATTGGAAAGGATGACCATATTTGTCCCCTGTATTTTTGTACCAGCCAATATATAGTGCTAAACACACAAAATATCTTTTTCTGGAGTATATCAGAGAACTTCAGACACTTTAGTCAGCTTACAATAACACCTCTCCTGCTCCCACAGGAAGCAATAGTGAAAAAAAAGAAAGAATCACATGGCTTTAAAAAAAGAGGGCAATGGAAAAGGCATCTGGATTTACCACAGATTTCTTGTAGTAGTAAGTCAGATGAATTCTGTGCCTCACCTTCCTGATCTTACCAACGTCAGAAGTATAGGTGTTGGGAGGCATCAACATTAATTTTTAAAAAGCAACCTCAGATTCTAAGAGTATTCAAGATGGAATATTCTAATCAGAAATATGAAGTATTCTTTATTATGCATTTTACAGTATGGATGATCAAACAGAGAAAAAAAGTTAAAATTAATTTACCTAATGTGTAATCATGCAGTAACAGAGCCAGACATAGAATCCATGACTTTTGATTCATGTTCTAACTTCCAAACAAGTCTGCCAAATATCATCTTGGCATCGTTAAACAGAACACTTGTGAATCATGAGATACTTATTAAATAACAAACTGAACTGTAGACAATAGGTACTTTTTAACTGCATGTTCAGAGGTGCTATTTATACCATTTTTGAGATCATACAAAGCAGTGGTTCCCAACCTGTGATCCAGGGACCCCCAGAGGTCCATGGACATGTTGCAGGGGGTCCGCGGAGCCTCTCCCCACCAGGGCCGGAATCCAGTTACAGCCCTGATGCTCCCCGCCAGGGCTGCCTCTCCCCGCCCATGGCCAGATTCTGGCAGGGGAATGGGGCAGTGGCAGCTCCCTGGCAGGGGACCATAGCTTCTACAGCTTGGCTTCCCAGTGCCGGCGACAATGGTGGCAGCAGCGCTGCTCACCAGCTGTCCCAGTGGTGCTGGCCAGATTATGTGATCAGCCGGGGGGGGGGGTGTTAAAAAAGGGGTGCCCAGGCTCAAAAAGGTTGGGAACCACTGATACAGAGGAATGTGCTCAATTATGAGTGTGGAATTAAAGGTTACAGTCAGCTTTGCCAAGAAATTCATTTTATTTCCTTAGTTCAGGGATTAACTGCATAGATGTAGGGTTTCTTTTACCCCGTTCAGAGTAAGACTAGATGGCCTGATAGTCTATGCTCCTCTTCCAACTGCTGCTGGTACAGCTGAAATCACAGTAAGCATCAAGGGAACAGCACCAGTGCAAGGACTGCAGAAAATCCTCATGGAGACAAAGCTCAAAGATGGCAAGGGCCTGTCTAACTCTAAAGATACATACTAATATATATAAATATGCAAATTGTGTTTTAGAAGGTGATGTACTGCACAGCTATAAGATAAATGAAATCAGGATACATCTTTAACCACTTCATCCATCCTCTAATTCAGCCTGCCAGCATTTACTCCAATATTCAAAGAGTCTGGAAAGCTTCATCCAGCTGCCGTTAAAAAAAAAAGGCATAATAAAAGCAACCTGTCAGAAACACGTCTCCTCTTTCTCTCCTTAGACATACAGCAGCTCAAGATCCAGAGCAAGCAAGATCTTAACCAGCTGCATTTTTTTCTATACATAGAAAGGTTAGAAGTAAGATCTGTTGTTATCCACCTGGATTGCTGGAATAGAATTGAGAGTCTGAGAACTCCAGCTTTAGTTCACTACATAAAGGTTTTTATTTTTGGAGTTGAAGGTTCTGATTTTTGTTTATACATCTTTGCAGAGAGGAGCTTCCCAGATGTTGAGTGGCACGCTGCAGTTACACAAGGCAACCCCAGATAGTTGCTTTGGAATCTGACTTTTCAGGTGAAGAGATCCGCAAAAAACTGCCTTGAACTGTTACATATACAGAACACACAAGGGTGAGTAAATGGGTTTTAATCAATATTCTGATAAACTTCCAGCACTCATTGATTTGATACTTCCAAGTATCAACACAAATGGCCACGTTAATACTTTACATTACCCCATAACATCTTCTGTTTTCTCATACACATGAGAAACTCTTCCATAAATAGGAACTGCCACAATAGGGCTTAAGAACTGTCATACTTGGTCAGACCAATGGTCCACTTAACCCAGCACCCTTCTCGACCACTATCCAGTAACAGAGATTCAGGGGGATTTACAGAATGGTACAATTGCAATGATGCACCCCCGTCTTCCCCTCTGGGGCTCAGGAACAGATCATCTAGTAATATAACTGTGATAATCGACCTACCAAGTAGATTATTAATTGTCACAAAACATACACAAAGGGAAGACCGGAAGCTGGAATACAAGTTAATATCTAGATCAGTGGTTCCCAACCTGTGGTCTGGGGACCCTCAGGGGTCCGCAGATATGTTGCAGGGGTTCCATGGAGCCCCTCCCTACCCAGGGCCGGAATCCAACTACAGCCCTGATGCCCCCCACCCAGGGCTGCCTTTCCCCTCCTGTGGCTGGATCCTGGCAGGGGGATGGAACCGTGACAGTTCCCTATCAGGTGCATGGGCAAGTGACCATAGCTGTCATGACTCAGCTCCCCAGCGGTGCAGGCAGTGGTGGTGGCAGCACTGCTCACTGGCTGTCCCACCGGCGTTGGCCAGAGCCTACCTGTGCAGGGCAAATTACATAATTGGCCAGGGGAGGGGAGCAAAGACCTTTTTTTTTTTTGGTTAAAAAGAGGTCCCCAGCCTGAAAAACGTTGGGAACCACTGATCTGCATTATTCTTAAAGGGAAATGTTCATGGTATACGTTTTAAATACAGCATATTTTTCCCTATGTTACTGAAAGTATACAAGCTTAACTATTTTCATTAGATTACCCATATCGTAAGGGAATCAAGGGGCACCTCCCTCCTCACTTGAGGCTGAATATGGTCCCTGCTGCAACAATTCACAAAGAAAGCTAACAATGGAGAAGCATTTAGCATATTTCTGCTGACTGCCAATGAAACACAGCAACTGGGGACAAGGAGCTGAGTCAGCAACACGTGACCAGCCAGATCTAGAGAATCACTTCTACTAACTAGTTCAATCAGCACAGAGCACACCTGTGAGTTCCCCGCCTACTGACAGATGACTATAAACCACACTGTATTACACCACTGCCAGCCTGACTCTTCGACATGCTTTAAAAAGGAGAAAAAAAAAACAACAAGGAGTTGTGTGGCACTTTAAGACTAACAGATTTATTTTTTGCATGAGCTTTCGTGGGAGAAGATCCCACTTCCTCAGATGCTTCGAAGATGGGTGAACTTACAGAAAGGAATGAAACTAAATGCCTAAGTTCACCCATCTTCGAAGCATCTGAGGAAGTGAGATCTTCTCCCACGAAAGCTCATGCAAAAAATAAATCTGTTAGTCTTAAAGTGCCACACAACTCCTTGTTTGTTTTTTTTTACTGGACTAGACTAACACGGCTATCCCTTTTGAATTTAAAAGGAGAGTCTAGTGGATTCAGAAATAGGAGTGGGTTTTTATATGATCCAAGCAATAATTTTACCTACCTGTACACTGTTCCCAGCTGAATATAATGAAAAGCATCAATCTTCATCAATAATGCCTTGAACAAAACACAGTTTACATTTTACAAGAACAGTCTTACAAGCAGTTATAAAAACTATAACCATTTTATCTGTCACAAGTAAGACTTCCTTGCTCAGAAATGAATGAATTGTAAAAGTATTTGAATTATACAAAGTCCTTTGTAAATAGCAGCAGAGTGCATGGCAAGAGATTTTATTCATAGCTTTTAAAAAAATTAGAAGCTATTACTCTTAGATGGCATGGGATTACAATTAAAAAATAAGTTTCTCTAACAATACTGACATGTTTGTGTTTATTCTCTTCCAACTTGATTTGTCATAAAAGTCTGTCACAAATATAGGGAGAAGAACAAAGTGCCTACTTGCCAGCACAAGGCAAAGCCTTTGATGAAATATTTATTTTCATAACCAATGTATTCACCATATAACTCACCACAATGTTATTTATACCTACCCGATGTACATCATAATGAAGTCCTCTTATTGCAAAATTGGGATCATAATCATACTTCCTTATTTCTGCAGGATACTAACAACAAAGAGTGAGGGTTAAAGGATTTAAACAAAACAAGAATTTTGTTTCCAAATTCTAAAATGCTTAATTTCCCATGTGTTATTTTTATAATTTACTGAAGTATGCCATTCGACATGCTAGTGATGTATACATGAAAGTATCCACAACTCAGATAAATGACTGCGAAGAATGCGGGGAGGGGAAGGGCAGAATCTAAGCCTCAAATCTTGAAATGTGAATGCCCTATGATAGGCATCTCAGGAGAAATGGCCCAATTTGCAGAAAGGATGAGAACATGGGGTTGGACTAGATGACCTCGTGGGGTCCCTTCCAACCCTATGATTCTATGCAGCAGCCACTAGTTTTGGTGACATTTCTAAGTGTTCATTACCTTTGAAAACTGGGCTTAATGAAAAATGCTTTTGGACATCTGAGCTCAAAAGTGTCAGCCCAAATTTTTAAAGGCTTTCTAACATTAAAAAGTTGGATTTTCCTGTTGCTTCTAGCATGAAGGCTAGACATATAGTTCATTATGCAGCAGTCAACAATGTATCAGATAACATTTGACTGAAAGCAACAGAGTTGAAGACCCTCAGATCTAAGTAGCCTGATTCCAAGATGTGCCACTTCAGTTAAAATTAACATACAACACAGTACTACAGCAATCAGTGGAAGCTAAATACTTTGGATCTTTGAAACACAGGCCACTACTCAAGTACCTAAATATGGATTTGGTGACTGATTTTAAGCACCCAAATTTTAAATTTGGCCCAGATGAGAAAGATGCCTGAAGAGATACTGTGATCTCAACAGCCATAAGTTACTTCCCTTATATTTTTTTCAGAAGCTTTCTTAAAACAGATCTGTCTTCTGAGCTGAGTGCTATAACACAGGGCTTAATCTAGAATAGTACTGATTGAGACCTAGTATCTTTGATTTATCTGAAGGCAATTTACAATAGTACTTTTCAAGCAGGTAGAAGTACAAACAGGCCCTGATTCAGCACCAATTTATGGAAATATTTCCAACCAGCCCTGGACAGGGCTAAACGAACACCTGTTTCTGAAGTTGATTAAGAGACGTTACCAAGCTGCAGTGCTATGAAGTTGCACAAGGATGGCAGTTTGATTGTGCAATTATATCTGTGACTCAGGAGGGCAAGAATTACATCTTGGCATCTTTATGAAATAAGGCTATGTCCCTTCCACATATCTAGGATATTTTATACACACACACCGATACACAGAGTTACATAGCAGTGCATGCAATGCTTTGCTTGCAGCAACTTTGCCCTTGTGCAGTGGTTTATAGAAGTGCACCATCTTGCAAAACAGCAAACTCAGGTAATATTTACAAGATCTTGTTATATCCTGGAATTAATATATCCTAGAAATCTAAGAAAACTACTGGACATGAAACAATAACTGGGCATTTATAAGAATAGGTATGCACTAATATGAATAATGCAGAACAAAAACTGATTAGTAAAAAGATAAATAGGGAGAATAGTAACTAGTTTTTATTTCCTGTCATCCCCTGTAGGGAGTCTAAAAGGGAACTAAACTATCTTTCTATTCTAAGGTGCACCATTCAATGTCCTGGAGTGGGTTTTTTTGGGGGGGGGGGGGGGTGGAAGGGTGAGCTGTGTCACTTGTGTATATTTTGATATAAAATATATATATTGATTGATTGCATTATATATTAAACAGACAATTACATCATAAACAATATGCAAAATAAAAAAAAGTTACACAGGGTCAAATCTAGTCATTCCCAAACTAATCACTATATTGGCCTTCCAGTCATCAAATTTCTATGCAAGTTTCTTTTTATTTGCTGTACTCTATTCTCCATGTGTGTGTGTTTTTAACAGAGCATCTGTTTACCACTCATCTTCCATTGGTACACACGGATACTGTGCTATTTATTATTACTTTCTTTCTGGGCTGTCTGCCAGCTCTCAGTGTGAGAGTGCTCATATCAAATCCAATATGATTTAACAATCTAGATAAGGTTTCACAGGGCACATTATTTTACACACAGACACACACACACAGTGTGAAAACTTAATCCAGATCAGATTTGATTATTATATAAAAATCAAGACATTAGTAAAATTGATTAGTCTGTGGGTGATAGCTATTCATTTGATATTTACTTTTAAATATATTTCCAGATTCCATGATGCCTGCATCAGGATTTTCAGTTTTTATTTACACTAGCCGGATTATATTTTAGTGCTAAAAAATGAGCCATCTTTTGATCCAATTGAAGTTGGATTATATGACCTCTACCATGTAAAAACTTCACCCATAATGTAATTCTGATGCTACAGTATATAAAGGTAAAAAATGCTGATTTTAGAAAGAGATCAGGGCTATAAAAAGTTGATTTTCTTGCCTTGAAAAAAAATATATATATTCCTGTGAAAAATTACACTTCTCAACAGGTAGCTTCAAGCATTACATCATATTGTCAGTGTCTACTTGTACCCAGACAGTACTAGTTTCCAATTTCAAGTCTCAGCTACAGTTAGTTTTACTTTTACTGTGGGCATAATATGTAACATATACTGAATATCCTGCCGTGTGTATCTTTAGAACATTACAGCCAAGACGATTCTACAAGCATGCAAACTAATGCTATTGCAATTTGCCAGTTTCTATTACAAAAATGACACTGGATACAATTTGCTAACTCATGCTGCAGAAGTTTCCACAAAAATGTTAGAATTTTAGAGCTCTAAGTTGTGTGTGTTTCTGGTACCTATGAAGATTTAACATTGTTTGTTAGTCAAGAGCTATTTATAGACATTTATATATAGCTTTTCACCTTTGGGCTGAAATATGGCATTAGAAACGCCCAGTGTGACACTGTCTATTCAGTCCAGGTTAAGCTGTGTAAAATACTTCAAATGGAGATGATTATTTCATTCACAACAGCACATTGTGACCTCTGCTTAAAAAACAGATAACTAAGAATCCTCATGTACACAAGTTGTCATTGTTAAGTGACAGCTAGCTATAAAAAAAAAAAAAAAAAAGTCTTCCTTCCAGTTCCTGGACCATCTGCATTCTGCACATGACTGCAGCTATGAACCAGGAACTTTTTGGTCTGTAAACAACTGCTGCAACAAGAGGTACCAAAATGGAGCTACCAGGGACCGAGCCATTAGGCTTTTGACAACTAGAACAGTGTTCCTCAGCCTTTTAAGTAGGCGTACCCCCCCAAACTTCTGAAAATTCTCTTAGGTATCCTAAACACTCAACTGCCCCCCAGCTGGGACTGGTGGAAGCAGGCAGCTGCCATGCGTCAGCAGTACACATACCACAGGTTGAGAAACTATGAACTAGAAAAGAAGAAGGAGTCCTGTGGCAGTTAAAGACTAACAGATTTATTCATTGCATGAGCTTTTGTACCCTTTTCTCCCACAAAAGCTTGTGAGATAAATAAGTCTGTTAGTCTTTAAGTGCCACAGGACTCCTTGCTTCTTTTGCTGAACTAGACCAACACGGCTGCCCCTTTGGAATATGAATTGGAAGATGCTCACAGCATTCTAACTGACAAATGCACATACTATTATTTCATTCATCTTACCCGATGTTCATTAATGAGAAGATCCCGGGCAGCATTATAGATCAAAGTATGCAGATGTTTGGAATAAAAGACCAATGTGTAGTCATAATCAAAGCCATAGATTTCAATGTCTGATAGACTCATTTCATTGTTGGAAAAAATAGCATCAGGATTCAGCAAATTACTCATAATTGAAGGAACCAATTCTAAAGAAAATAAAAATAATTCAGTTAGTATCCCAGCATTACACTAATAAAAATCAAACTCCACGTACAATATCTTATTCTAAATTTGATATTTAGGCTTAGCTGTTTGTAATGAGAGGATTGCTCACCCAGTCAGTAGGGTAGAAGCAGTACATGCGATGCACCTTGATTTCAGTAAGGATTTTGACACATCACACATGATATTTTCATAAGCAAACTTGTGAAACATTGTCTAGATTAAAGCACTGTAAAGGTGGGTGCACAACTGATTGAAAGACCGTACTCAAAGAGTAGTTATCAATGGAAGGGAGGACTTACTGGGTTTCTGCAGAAGTCAGTTCTGGATCTAGTACTATTCCCACAGAACCACAGACTCTAAGGTCAGAAGGGACCAATATGATCAGCTAGTCTGACCTCCTCCACAATGCTGGCCACAGAACCTCACCCAGCCACTCCTACAACTAACTCCTAATCTATGATTGAGTTATTAAAGCCCTCAAATCATGATTTAAAGACTTCAAGGTACAGAAAATTCACCAGCAAGTCAGGTGTGCCCCATGCTACAGAGAAAGGTGAAAAAACCCCAAAGCCTTTGCCAATATTGCCTGGGGGAATATTCCTTCCTGACCCCACATATGGCAAATCAGGTAAACCGCGAGCTTGTGGGCAAGACACATCCGTGAGACACCAAAAAAACACACACACACACACACACACACACACACACACACCCCTCTCTATATAAAAACTAAGAACCCATCCCATCAAATGGCCCATCTCAGCCAACACCAGTAGTCAAAGATCGGTCGACTGCTACACTAGACTGTCCCACCATACTCTCCCCTACAAAAATTTATCAAGCTCAGTTTTGAAGCCAGCTACATTTTTTGCCCTGTCAGCTCCCTTTTGGAAGGCTATTCCAGAACTTTGTTCCTCTGATGGATTGAAACCTAATCTAATTTCAGGCCTAAACTTCCTGATAGCCAGATTACATCTATCTGTTCTTGCGTCCACATTGGCGCTGAACATAAATAATTCCTCTCCCTCCCTTGTATTTATCCCTCTGATGTATTTACAGAGAGCCATCAAGCCAAGTTCTTTGAGCCTTCTCTCAAAAGGTAGGTTTTCCATTCCATAGATCATCCTAGGAGCCCTATTTAAGATTTTCACTAATGATCTGGATAAGAGAGTAGAGAGCATACTTATATCATCTGCAAATGACACCAAGCTGGGATGTGTTATAAACACTTTAGAGGACAGAATTCAAATTCTAACTGACCTTGATAAAATTGAGACTTGGTGTGAACTCAACAAGATGAAAGTCAATGAACATAAGTGCAAAATACTTACGAAGAAAAATATCAAATGCTAACTACAAAATAGGGAACAGCAAGCAAGGTGGCAGTACTGCTGAAAATGATCTGGGGATATAATGGATCACAAACTGAATGAAAGTCAAGAATGTGATACAGTTGTGCAAAAACACTAACAATTTTTTGAGGTGTATTGAACATGCTAAACGTAAAACATGGGAGGCAACTATGTTGTTCTACTAAGCCCTGGCAAGGTCTCAGCTGAAGTACCATATCCAGTTCTGGGTGCCACGTTTTAGAAAAGACTTGGACAAACTAGAGCAGTAGTTTTAAAACCTAGGGTCAGGACCCAACACGGGACACAGACCCTCAGGAACTGGGTCGCAGTGCCCCCTGCTGCTACTGTCAAAAGACTGGAATGCATTGCTCAAAGATGTAATTGTTGGGCTATGGACAAAAATTATTTGTTTTTCAACTGGGTCCTGAGGAAAAAATGTTTGAAAACCACCGAACTAGAGAGAGTCCAGGGGAGAGCAACAACAAAAAATAATAATAATAATAATCTATGAGGAAAAGGTTAAAAGAACTGGCCATATTTAGTCTTGAGAGAAGACAACTGAGGGGTGACCTGACAACAGATTTCAAATAGGTTCAGAGCCATTATAACGAGCATGGGGATCAACTGCTCTCCATGTCCACTGAAGGTCAGACAAAAAATAATGTGCAATAAGGGAGATGTAGGTTAGATATATTAGGAAAAACTACCTAATTACAACAGGTAGTTAAGGGCTGAAGCAGACTCCCAAGGAAGGTTGTGGAATTCCTGTGACTGAAAGTCCCTAGGAATAGGCTAGCAAACATCTGTTTTGTCAAGGGTGTCGAACATCCAGCCTGTGCGCTGGACACGGCCCCCAAATCTCTTTGATCCAGCCCATGACTTTGCGCCGTGGGAGCACACTCTCTCCCTAACAAAGATAGTGCTCCAGTATTTCAATTTATGGTATGTATGACCCACTTAAAGTACATTTAAATCAAATCTGGCCTGCCACAGCAAATGAGTTGAACACCCATCTAAATCTAATGGGGGCTGAACTTGATTTTTCAAGATCCCTTTCACGCCTACATTTCTATAGCTCTACTAATGTAAGTAGGTGTTGATAGACGCTATTAAACCATTTCACTTTCACGTGCAGACTTTAATGTGGTGGAACAATAATAATCAACAGGACACTAATACCAGGATATAAAATAAATAGGAATAACAGAGCAGGTTGCTTTGGTGGTGAAGTGATATTATATGCTAAAGAAAGCATACAGTTAAAGTCATAAGTGAATCAAATTGCGCCACAAAAAATCACTACGAATAAAAATTCCATGCTTTACAGTTATAAGAGTATAGAAGTAGGAATATTTTACCAACCACCCAACCAGGATAGTGACAGTGATTGTGAAATGCTCCCAGAAATCAAAGAGGTTACAGTAATAGAAAACCCTGTAGTAATGGGAGAATATCGACTATCCCATGCTAACTGGCTATACGTCACCTTACGATGTGATGTGGAAATAAAAATTTTAGATACCATTAATGACTGCTTCCTGAAACAGCTACTCCTGGAATCCATAAGGGGAGAGGCAATTCTTGATTTAGTCCTCAGTGAAGCACAGGATCTGATCCAAGAGGTGAATAACTGAACCACTTAATAACAGAGATCTTAATGTAATTAAATATAACATTCTCGTAGGGTAAAAAATACCAAAGACATTCACCACAGTAGCATTTAACTTCAAAAAGGAGAATCCACAAGGATAAAAAGGCTAGTTAAATAGAAATTTAAAAGGAACAGTCACGAGTGGAATGTCTGCAAGCTGCATGGAACCTATTTAGAAAGAAAACATGTATCCCAAGTTTTAAAAAAACCCACCACCCTCCCAAGGCTAAACACCACAGTAAAAAAGCAGGCAGAGGCAAAAAGGCATTCTTTAAAAAACTGGAAGTCAAATCCTACCAAGTCAAAACACAGAGAAGCATACACGCTGGCTAGTAAAAGTGTACATATATAATTAGGTGAGTCAACCAAGAATGTGAAGAGCAACTAGCAAAAGACAGACAAACCAAATGCAAAAAAAAAAAAAAAAAAATTAGTACCTAAAAAAACAGAAAACATGCCAAACAACCAGTGAGGCCACTAAATAATCAAGATGCTAAGGAAGACAAGTCCATCGCAGAGAAACTAAATGAATTCTTCCCATTCACCTTCACCACAGAAGACACGTGGGTGACTCCCATGGTCAAGCCATTCTTTCTAAATGACAAATCTGAGGAACTGGCCCAGAGAGAGGTATCCATACAGGAAGCATTGGAATGAATTAATAAGTTGAAGTTATCAGGACCAGACGGTATTCACAAAGAGTTCTGAAGGAACTCAAATATGAAATTATAAAACTATTTAACCTGCTGCTTAAATCACAGTCTGTAGCACATGTCTGGGGGGATAGCTAGTGGAATGCTGATTTTTTTTTTTTAATTAAACAAGAGACTTCAGTAGTTACCCTGGCATTTACAGGACAGTAAATCTGGCTTCAGAACCCAGCAAATTGATTGAATCTATACTAGTGAACAGAATTATCAGACTCATAGATGATGTATTGGAGAAGAATCAACACAGCTGTAGTAAAAAGGAAACCAGGCCTTACCAACCTGATGATGCCCTCAAAGAATTAATAAACACGTTGAGTAGAGTGACCCACTGGATATGGTGTACTTGGACTTTCAGAAAGTCTGTAACAAGGTCCTTCACCAAAGGCTTTTAAGCAAAGTAAGAAGTCATGGGGTAACAGGAAGGTCCTCTTATGGATCAACTGATTAAAAAAAAGGTATGAAAAGGTAAAAAGAAACAGTTTTCACAATAGAAAGACAGACAGGGGATCCCCCAAATATCTGTACTGGTGTTTGTGCTGTACATTTATAAGTGATCTGGAAAAAGGGATAATCAGTGAGGATCCAAACTCTGCAGACAATAAAAAGTTTATCGAGATAGTTAAGTCTAAAGCTGACTGCAAAAATTACAAAAGGTTATTAAAAAAACCTCAGTAATCGAGCAACAAAATAGCAGATGAAATTCTACATTGATAAGCTCAAAGTAAAACACATTGGGGAAAAAAATTCTAATGTAAAAGTGGCACGGTCTAAATTAGCTGCTCCCTTGAGAAAGAGGTCTAGAAGTCATCAGGGATAGTTCCTGAAAACATTTGCTCAACAAGCACTAGTAGGCAAATTAGTTAAACAGTATGTTAGGAACCATTAGGAAATGAATAGATAACAGATTAAAAAAAAAAAAAGTCTGTCAGAACACAAAAACCCAGTGAAGTTAACAGGCAGCAAATTTTAAACAAACATAAGAAAACACTTTAAACAACAAGCAGTCAATCTGTGAAACTCATTGCCAGGGTATGTTGTGAAAGTCAAGAGTATAACTGAGCTCAAAGAAGAATTAAATATATTAATAGAGAATTGGTCCATCAGTGGCTTTTAGCTAAAATGGTCAAGGACAAAATCCCAAGCTCCAGGTGTCCCCAAATCTGACATCTGTATACTGGGATTGGATGACAGGAGATGGATCACTTAATTGCCCCATTCTGTTCACTCCTTCTGAAGCATATAGTACTTGCCACTGTCAGAAGACAGAATACTGGGATAGATGGACCATTGGTCTGACCCAGTATAGCCATTTTCATGTTAATCCTCAACCTGGAACAAAGAAAAGTGTCATCTATAATTCTGTTAAGGTAATGTAACTACCTACAGTATTAAACACACACACACACACACCCCTGCTTCCTAAGTAGGGAAAAGATTTGTTTCAGGATCACACTTGGAAGAGATATTTGTTTCATACACAATATGCAATACACGCATTTTTCATACACAGTACATGCATTTGAGTCCTTCATAAACATTTTCATTTTGTTTTGTTTTTACTACCAGTATCCTCTCTTTCTAGTCTGTACCACTTTTTTACACCGTTACTTAGCTCAGGGGGCCAGAAAACTGTGGCACATGTGCCAAAGACTGCACACATGCCCAGTTAGCGCTGCACGTAGGCACCTTGGTCAAAGCCACACCACTCCTGACTCCAGGTGCCACACACCGTCTCCTCCGTCACACGGCCCCAACCCACAACTCTCCCACATGGGTGCAGCCTGTAGCAAATGCGGCCAGCAGGAGCCTTGCTGTCGGGAATGGGCTCACTGGCACTGGGAAAGGGACAAGAAGGGAGATTTGGCACATGCTTTGCTAAAGGTTGATGACCCCTGACTAGCTCATCTGCTGTGTATGAGCTATCTGAACATCAGTTTCAAGCACATCAGGTTGCATGAACATACGAATGATACAGCAGAAAATCAAAAGGAGTTGAATCAAGTATGTTACACATAACCTAAAGCAACACAAGAGTTGTTGCTGAAATTCTACGTTAAGCTTCAGAAATAACTGTGCATTTATCCTTTTAGTAGTACACTTGTGCCATTTAATCCGAAAGGTAAGGATAATATAACAGATAATTATTCTTTCTAAACAAAGTAAATATTGATATTAAGCCTATTAACACATATTTCATTGCCTTCAAATGTGAAAAGACCTTGCTTTCTTTCAGCAACACCGCATTCAAACATGCCACAGTTATTTATGTCTGTCTTTCCTTACGTTTTTGCCCAGAAAAATCCCACACCTGTTCGCATGTTAACATTATGAGTCTTCAGTTGCACTTCTTGTTTAGTTTAAAAGTTTGGCAAAGCCACACACAGAGGCTTAATTCTACTGCTCTATCAACTGTACAGCATTAGATACTCACGCACCTTACCCCTCACTCTTCAGTTCACAACATCGCAGAGTAACAACTGTCTTCTAGTTTTAGGGAAAGGTGGGGAGAACCCCTCATTTTACACCTGTGTTTGTGTGGCTGTATCTGAAGAGAACGTGTTTTAGTGAAGGACTGTTTTAAGGTAAGGAAGAAGACTTAAGTAAACATGAGCTCCTCCCCTTCAACACACTGGATTTTGAGAAACGATATGCTGTGATGAAGTATTCACCCCACACGGGACTGCCCAGGCAGGACCTATTAACTCCACAGGATGCACCTAGAGGAAGATGCAGAGGATCAGTCAATTCATAGCTAGATGGCTCAGCTGAGCAGGAAGAGACAGAGCCCATAAAGCCAAGAAGCTGACAACAGACTGGGATGGTAGTCTCTTCCTGGGAAGAGGGTTTGTTTGGCATCAATACTAAGGGGAACCAAGCGTGGTAAGAAGCAGTCTAAGAAAGGAGCAGTGAGGGCTGGTAAAGCCCAGAAGCGTTGGATTGAGTGGCCCTGGACTGGAAACCAGAGAAGAAGGTGGGCCCAGGTTCCCCTAACAGCCGCTGAAGGAGCAGCACCTAAGGAAGTGAATGGGAAGTTCCAAAGAAGTAGCCGTGTTCGTCTAGTTCAGAAAACAAGCAAAGAGACCTGTGGTACTTAAAGACAAAATAAATAAATTTATTAATCTTTGAGTGAATGGGAAGACTGCCTAGAACTGCTGAAGGGAAGACTTTGATATATCCCAGAAAGGGAGAATGCTGAGTAACCTGGCCAGAGGGCTGAGACAGGAAGAGGAGGTTGTGGCACCTAGTGCAAGAGAGACAGGGAATGATTAAGGACAGGAAGAAGTATAGACTTGACTAGCTAATCCCCAGAGCTGCCAGAAGGAGTCACCAGACTCGCAATGTGTGGAGGATCCCTTCACTTACATACTTCCCTTTTGTACATTAAGCTAATCTCTCTATGAAACCAAACAGGCTGGACCATGGAAATGCATCTGGGCACTCATGACGTATTACAAAAACAATTTATTCTCAAATCCTTTGACCTGATTACGCGCATGGGAAAATAAGTAACTCTTTTAAAGACGTAATGCTCTAATCCAAGTGCTTCTGCTGCTTGGGTACTGCATAAGTCACAATTTTGCAAAGTTGCCGGATGAAGAGAGAGTGCTTTGAAATACTGTAACACAGCCAGTCACAGGTGCCCAATTTCACTTCGGCAGAGTAACCAATACGTTTGACATTTCACATATGGTGCAGAATCTCATTAAAAAGGATTCTTAAAAGTTCACTGTACTTAAATTGACATAAGTATCTGTCACTGAACTGAAATCCCTGGAGCATAAAAAAAGAATTAGGCCAAGAAAGAAGTCCAGAAACTATGAAGTAAGCTACTGTAGACTTTGCCCATACTCTGTCTAGTGCATATCTTCATTTGGGAGTTTTTTGGTAAAAATTAATGACCTCAACTACCCAAATTGAATCTGAAGAAGAGAAACTCCCCATACATTTTCAAGAAATGAATGTGACATTCAAAGGACCATAATTGGCCAGCCCCTTTGTTTTAAGTGAAACAGTTAAACAGGATTGCAAAAATTGCCTCAATATTACTTGAAACTTACATTTTTAAAAATGCTAATTTAAGTAAAGTTATCTTTTGAACTCTCTCATATAAGGGAGGAGTGTCTGCAACGATCAGTTTGAAAGTACGTGTGCATGTGATTTTAGCATTTCTGATTCCAACAACATTTGTTGCCTATTCAGTCTTCAGGCACACTATCAGGTTAATATAGTCTCTTATCATTGATAAGAAAAGTCACCCATAATCTTCCACAATTGTGAAAAGAAGCCACTGTAGTTTGCATAAAGACAAAACCATCCACATCCATCGCACTCATACTAAAAATATTGTATCTGAGGAACTGCATAATGCACTTCAGTCACATCATGAGGCAGATTCATACTTCAGCCATCTGCAACGAGTTACAATCACCATGGTGTAAAGGCCTCATTTGGCAACTATACAGACACAAAAAGCAGCACTGCCAAATGGCAAAAATAAAATGCATTTGCAGTGGGTATGCTTGACAGAAAAACTCAACATGGCTCAGATTCAATTTGCCACCTGAACCCACTATCTTGTGGAAACTACTTTCTTTCTCTCTTGTACGGCAAACGTAGTACCAGTCAGTGCAGGCATCTCTCTAGGAAGTGATAATGCAGTTTTTATTTTGAATGAAACCTTTTGGCCTGTGCCATGCAGCAGACCAGATTAGGGGATCATAACAGTCCTTTTTGGCTTTAAAGCCCACACATTAGATATCAGCACAAAGGCTCTTCCGAGAGCAGGAAATGCTTCTTTGCTATTATAACAACTGGTATGCCATGACCACTTTAGAGAAGCACTTAACTGCCTCCTTCTATTTGCTACAGAGGAAGCATCCACTTCACAACTGGCACCCTTGAAACTGGCCAACGTAAGCAGCTGAGGCTGATGCAGCCAGCTTGGGGATGGCACGTGCGAGTCTTGGCTGCCCCAGAGAGACAGAAGAGAGGACATTTCGCTGGTGTTTTGCTGCATGTGGGCGCTCAGGGCAGGTGTATGCCTAAGGACCCTGAGCAACCCCAAGGGCATTCATGGTGGGTGGTGTCAGGACTGGCTCTACTATGAGTCAAGACAGACATAGCTTCAGGGCACAGTTCTTAGGGGCGCCTCGCCCCCTCAAGATCAGGCTGGCTCCTGCCTCAACCACTGTTCCCTCTAAGCTGTGCGCACGCACACAGGTCATGAAACCTGCGCACACAAAAATTCAATAGTGCTAATATTGATGCTCACAAAGAAATGCTTTTGTGCACACAAAGAAATTGTTGGCATGCACAGTAATTAGAGGGAACACTGGCCTCAACTCTTTCCTAGCAGCTCAGGCACTGTTAGCCACCCTGCAGCTTAAGTCATGTAGGCAGAGCACCCTTTAAATCCCTCTGCAGGCAGACACACTTTGGAAAACCCTAGGAATGAGATGGGGGGTCAAAATTTAGCTTGGGGTGCCGCAAATACTGTAGTGGCTCGCACCTCTGCTTAACAGGCAGAAGGTCCTGGGTTCAATTCCCAGGGGGTTGGACTCAAGGATCTCACGAGGTCCCTTCCAGCCCTATGAATTGACTGATAATCTTACAACCCCTTGAGCCGACCCTGCCTGGCTCCCACTGCCCTCCCCAGCGGCGGAGGCTGCACTTTGGCAAGAGGCTGACAGACGCCTCCATCGCCCGCGCTGCAGCCCGGCCGGGCTCAGGGCAGCAGAGGGGGCCCTGCCGGCGCCGATGCAAGCCCACGCGGCGGCCACACTCACCCTTGGTCACCCTCTTGGCCTCCCGGTAGCGCCCCCACAGATAGCTCTTCATGTCCGGGGCGGGCATGGGCGGCTGGGGGGCGGCGGTGCAATGGGGACTCGCCCGCCGGGCGCTGCAGCTGCACAGCCCGGCGCGCCCCGCCGCGCCCAGCAGCGAGCGCCCCGCCACCGCCGCCATGCGACACTCCGCTCCCCGCCGCCGGCTGAAGTCACTTCCTCGGGCTCCGCCTTTCCCCGCCGCCGCTCGCCAGGGAGGCGGGCTCAGCCGCCCAGAGCCTCTCCACCTGGCCGCGGCTCCCCGCGGCGCGGCGGGACGCACGTGGGCGGGCGCGCCAGCCCCCTGCTTGGCGGGAACGAGCGTGGCGGGAACCCCCCGCGCCACGTGCCGCAGCGCTCCCCACCCCCGCGGGGGCGGAGCGACTCTTCCTACCCCCCCGAGACAGTGGGGTTAAGTGTCAAAAAATAAAGGAGGCGGGTGACACTTAAGGACTAACAAGCTTTAGTTTTGGCAGGAGCTTGGTTAGTCTTTAAGTACATCTCCCAAGGGCTAGCCGTGTTAGTCTAGTCCAGCCAAAAGCCAAGGAGGCGTGTGGCACTTAAACGGGTTTGTTTTTCGCAGGAGCTTTCGTGGGAGAAAAATCCCACTTCTTCGAAGCAGCTGACAAAGTGGGATTTTCTCCCACGAAAGCTCCTGCGAAAAATAAACCTGTTAGACTAAGTGCCACACGGCTCCTTGGTTTTTGGCTGGACTAGACTAACACGGCTAGCCCGTTGGAGATGTACTTAAAGAGTAACCAAGCTCATGCTTTTTTAGAAAAAAAAACTTTTTTTTACTAGGAGAGTGGTGAAGCCTTGGAATGAGCTGCTGAGGGAGGTGGTGGAGTCTCCATCTTTGGAGGTGTTTAAGGCCCAGCTGGACAAAACCCTGACTGGGATGGTTTAGTGGGAATGGTCCTGTCTCTGGCAGGGGGTTGGACTAGATGACCCATGAGGTCCCTTCCAACCCTAGGATTCTATGCAAAAAATAAAGCTTTTTAGTCCTTAACTGCCACACCACTTTTTTTTTTTTTTTGGCTGGACTAGACTAAACAGGGCTGTCCCTTTGGAAACTGACAAGGTTTATTTTAGTCTTTAAGTGCTACATGATGGGGGGGGGGGGATGGGCTAGACTAAACATGGCTATCCCTTTCAAAAGTGCTAAATGTCCCCTCTCAAAAGTTTCTCAGCCTCAGGAGCTTGAGGTTGCTCTCCTAGTGTGTTACCAGAAAGCCCTATGTTGTTTCGGCACCCCCCGCCCCATCTCCTTCACGGAGATTGAAAAGGGTTTTCCAAAGTGCATCAATCTCCAGCATCTCCTTGCAGAGGGATTTAAAGGGCACTCTGCCTACATGACTTAAGCTGCAGCTTGACTAACACTGCCTGAGTGCTAGGAGAGAGTTGAAGAGGTAGGAGCCAGGCTGATCTTCAAGGGGACAGAGTGCCCCTAAGAACTGGCACCTGAAGCCACATCTGGCTCTTGCCTCACAGTAGGAGCCAGCCCTGCAGCTATCAAAGCATGGAAAGGAGGACAGGGAAGTTTTTGGAGAGGGTTAAGGACAACTTCCTGGTACAAATGGTGGAGGAACCAACTAGGGGCCTTGCACCTCTTGACCTGCTGCTCACAAAGAGAAGCATTAATGAGGAAAGTAGAAGTGAATGGCAACCTGGGTAGCAGTGACCATGAGACAATTGAGTTCAAGCTGCCGATTAAAGGAAAGAAGCAAATCACAGACCCTGGACTTCAGAAAAACTGATTTTGGCTCCCTCAGGAAACTGATGGGCAGGATCCCTTGGGAGGCTGATCTGAAAGGGAAATGTGTCCAAGAGAGCTGGCTGCATTTTAGAGACACCCTGCTAAGGGCACAGGAAGATACCATTCCAAGAAAGAAAAAGTATAGCAAATGTGGAAGGTGTCCAGAGTGGCTTAACAGAGAGCTCTGCACTGAGCTGAAGCATAAAAAGGAAGTTTACAAGAAGTGGAAGCTAGGACAGATGACTAAGGAGGCATATAAAGACATTGCTCAGAACTGCAGAGATAAAAATCAGAAAGGCCAAAGGACAAATGGAGTTGCAGCTACCAAGGATGCAAAAGCTAACAGGAAGGGGTTCTACAAGTATATCAATAACAAGAAGAGGATCAGGGATTGCGTAGGTCCCTTACTGAATGGGGCAGGTATCCTTGTGACAGAAGATGAGGAAAAAGCTGAAGTGCTCAATGCCTTTTTTACTTCAGTTTTCACAGGCAGGGTCAGCTCCCAGCCCACTACCATGGGTGTGGCAGATTGGAGAGAAGAAGAGAGGCCCTTGGTGACAGAAGGTCAGGTTAGGGACTGCTTAAAGAAGCTAGATGTGCACAAGTCCATGGGGCTGGATGAGCTACATCCAAGGGTGCTGAGGGAGCTGGCTGATGAGATAGCAGTACTGTTGTTGGCCATTATCTTTGAAAACTCATGGCAAACAGGGGAGGTGCCAGAGGATTGGGGGGGGGGGGAGCAAATATAGTGCTGATCTTCAAGAAAGGCAAAAAAGGAGGATCTGGAGAATTACAGACCTGTCAGTCTCACCTCAATCCCTGGAAAAAATCATGGAGCAAGTTCTCAAAGAATCCATCCTGAAACACTTAGAGGAAAACAGAGTGATCAGGAACAGTCAGCATGGATTCACCAAGGGTAAATCATGCCAGAACAACCTCCTTGCCTTCTATGATGAGATGACTGGATTTGTGGATGCAGAAGAGCCGTTGATGTGATATACCTCGACTTTAGCAAGGCTTTTGATACAGTTTCCCACAGCATTCTCATTGGCAAATTGAGGAAGTATGGGTTGGATGCATGGACTGCAAGTTAGATAGAAAACTGGCTAGATCAATGGTTTCAGTGTGTATGAATCAATGGCTCCATGTCAAGGTGGCAACCAATAACGGGTTGTGTGCCCAGGGGTTGGTCCTGGGGCCAGTTCTGTTCAACATTTTCATTAATGATGGGACAGATTGCACACTTAGTAAGTTCGCAGCTGACACCAAGCTGGGGGGAACGGTAGACACCCTGGAGGGCAGGGACAGGATTCAGGGAGACCTAGACAAATTGGAGCAGTGGGCCAATAGAAATCTCAAGAGGTTCAACAAGGACAAGAGCAAAATCCTGCACTTGGGACGGAAAAACCCCATGTACTGCTACAGGCTGGGGAGTGATCAGCTAAGTAGCAGCACTGGAGAAAAGGACCTGGGAGTCATGGTGGATGGGAAGCTAGATACGAGTCAGCAGTGGGCGCTTGCTGCCAAAAAGGCCAATAGCATACTGGGCTGCATCAGAAGAAGTGTTGCTAGCAGATCGAGGGATGTGATCATTCCTCTCTATTCTGCACTGGTGAGGCCACATCTAGAATACAAGGATGCTGGAGCTGTTTATATGGTGGCAGGCATTAAAGTAAGGGGGAACACCCCAGAACGCTGTTCCAGGACCTCCTATTTTTAGGGGAACATCATTCCAGCCCATAAAATAGGGGAACACACCAGAAAGCTGCGTTCTGGGGCCCCCTAAAAATAGGAAGAACATGCCAGAATGCAGTGTTTCACGCATTCCCCTAGGGCTGGCTCAGGGAAGGGGCTATGGGCTGAGGTGAGCCTGGCCACCCCTCCCTCCCTTTCCCAGGGCCTACAGTGGTCCTTCCCCTTTCTGCTGGGCCTGGGCTGGATGAGCTTCGCCCGTGCCCAATCTCAGGCCTGTCACCCTCTCGCCAGCCAGCCAGCACCGCAGCCTCCCTCCCCCCAGCCCAGCCCGGCCCTGCCCAGCTCCTCAGCGGCACAGGTAAGGGGGCCCTGGGTGTTGGGGACAGTCAGACTCCATGGGGAAAGGGTGCAGGGGGAGGGCTGGGGAAGTGTGGAGGGGTTGGGGGCCTGAAGGGGGTGGAGTGGGGCAACGGGGACAAGGGGACTGAAGGGGCCTTGAAAGGTGGATAGGGTTGGGTGGCTCAAGGGGCGGAAGGTTAGGAGGGCTGGAGTGGGAACATGGGGGCAGGGTGCTTAAGGAATGGGGATTGAGGAAGACATGGGGAAAGAGGGGTCTGATGGGGGCAAGCATTTTGGGGGCAGTAGCTGACGTGGGGGAGCACGTGTTTGTGGGGCAGTAGCTGGGTTAGGAGGCAGTAGCTGTGTGAGGCGGGGCCGGGAATTTAGGAGGGTTTCCAGAGCCTGCCAAATTACACTGTAAACCCTGTTTGGCGGTGGTCTTCAAAGCCAATGAACCAAATTGGTATAAAATGGAAACTAGTTCAAGCTAGGGCTGCACCCCTAGTTCCAGCACCTATGCATAGTCACTCTAATAAAACACATCAAAATCAAGTTTGTTCTTACAGCATCAAATGCTGTTCCAGATGTCTCTTCTTCCTGAGGCTCTGAGCTTAAGTCAATTTCTCATGTAAGTTTAAGAGGTTTCAAGACACATGGTCACTCTCTGTCACCCCATCTTCAAAGCATCTGACAAAGAGATTTTCTCCCACAAAAGCTCATGCGATAAATAAATGTGTTAGTCTCTAAGTGCCCCAGGACTCCTTGCTTGGTCACTCTCAGAATTCCCTCTCTTAAGGTGACCATGCACATTATTTTCCCCATGCAAAAACACCAAAAGACAAAAAAAATCAGCCTTTGATGTGAAAGCCTACATCACCAGGTGGGCTCTTTCTGTGTCCTCTCCAATCAGGTCTGGCTTTTGAGACCCATCATTCTCAAGCCATGGCTGCCTGAAATTTTGCAGTTTTTCTTATTTAATAAACCTTTTCCACCTTCCTTCTAGCAGCATTCTGATACCCTATGGACTCACAAGTCTTCTTGTTACCCATGAAGACCAGATATGGCTTTCACTAAAGAAGGTAATAAAAGAAAATCTCACCCCTTGCTCCTCTGTTCTCCTTTTTGTTGATATTGTGATAAGCAATTCTGGATAATACACTATGATCTCTAAAGGGAGATAAGGAAACCAAAGAAACACAAACACAAAGCAAAATGAAAGAAAAGCTGATAATTGAACATTTCTAGCCATGAGTACTTGATTTCATTACTGATTAGAGTAATTAGATAGGAAATGAGAAAAATTGGGAGGAGTTTGGGGAGTAATGAGTGCCTATAAAAGAGAAATCCCTAAATATTTGGAGTGTTCCTAAAAAAATAGGATATCTGATTCCTCCATTACTGATCTTCCTTCTGCTGAGAGCTAAGTGTTACACTATTCTCTCTTGCTGCAACAGCTCCCTGAGACATAGAAAAGAAGGTTGCCATGCAACCATTCCCACAAACTATCACTACCAGTGTCCCCCATAAAAAAAAGAGAAAACTCTCTTCAGCTGTCTCCACATTATAGAGACTATACCAACATAACTATGGCAGCACAACTATGCCAACACACCCTCACAGCGTAGACGGAAGAGCTTTTTCACATTAGTATAGGAAGGACCACCACCTTCCTAAATGATATTAACTACTTAGCTGAAACATTCATCTATTGATATTGCCATGTCTATACTAGGGATTAGGTCAGCATAGCTATGTCAGTCGGGGCATGGAGAGACTTTGAAGACCACTCCAGAACCCTAGCTTCAGCTTTGTGTATTGTAGATCTGTCCCCAATTATTAATTAATCACCCACAACAAAATAAAAAGCCCTCACAATAGGAGTGAACAGCAACCTTACTGCAAAATACAGGCCAATTTCATTCCCAAACTCAACTAAAATCAATAAAAATTGGCATATTTTTCTGACAATATATCAGCCCAGGATGTCTCCAAGTCTTAAATGTTCACATACTAAGAACAATAATCAGGTCAGGGTGTGACCATAACAGCTTCAGGTAGTAATCCCCAAATGAAAACTAATGCAACAGAAAGTAAAAAGGAGAAGGTATAGGAAATAGCATTTTAATTTGCAATTGCTTCCAATAGGTGTGTTGTATTGACACTGGTGGTCAGTCAGAGAATTTGGGGTCAAGTGCTATATGTCCTGAAGAGATATTCCAATGTTACATTTTATAAATTTTATTCCTATAACAATTTTGGAAAAAGACAATAAAACATGAGAAGTTAACATATGATGCCAACAGCCCCATTAGATTTAAAATTAGATTTAAAAGGCCTAGTTCTTCACTGCCTTGCATCTTGTGTAGTCACCTACCCCTGTGCACATTACCAAATCAGAATGCAGGCATTTTATGCTCACTTTGCACCAAAGTTATGACTATACAAGATGCAAAGCAAGAAATAATCAGACCCAAAATCTGAAATCCTTTTTGCATGCTGTAAGAGTCTGCTTCTGGCCTGAAGAGCCTCTTGGTTGTTGGGACAACTCATGTGAGTTTTTGCAGTATTGTTCCCACTGTACTTCAAACAATTTACTTTTGTGATATTTGCCTAACGACAACATATTTTACCTGACCATGGAAAAAACCTTTGTCTCATATTATGTGATTCTGCCAGCTACAGTGTCCTTCTATTTATTTGGCATATGCTTGCTAAAGAAGGCTTTTTAAAGTCAGTGGGTTATTCACATGAACAAATTTTAATGTGCATGCAGAATCAGCCTGTATTATCATGTGAAGCATCATTATTTTAAAATATCTTATTAGGCAAATTTGTCCTTCATATTAGGCCCCAATTTCTGACTCAATAGACAAATATTGGAGAACATGAACTGTTATTATCTCATTTTCTTTAACCTGATTTTCTTTAATACAAGGAAGACAAATGAGGATACACTCTTTGCTCTCCAAATTGGTTCATTTATTTTTTAAACAGAAGCATTTAAACATGATTGGTGTGAAAAATCAGCACCAGAAGTTTCACACAAAACATTTTGCTTGAGGAAGAATCTCAAGGAGACTGCTTGGGGAAATGAAAGACAAGCATAAAGGATGGCCATAATGAAAGCATAAAGCAGAAATTATTTTATGAGAAATTCTTCACTAATTTTACCCTGTCTAGCCTCACTGAAGTCAGTGGGTTTATTTGGGACATAAGTGAGGCAAAATGTTTGTTTTGTAAAAGCAATCCAGAGATAAAATGGCTGAAAATGCATTTCAGTATACATTTGCTGCTGATTCAGTAGTTTCGTGAACAGAAATAAATCAACTGAGGGCCATATACTGTTGTTGGTCCACATACATAGTTTATGTTGCCATTGCTGAGGGCTTAGTATATAGATTCCATGTGATCTGTGTGCCAAAACATAAAACAACTTTGTGTTCTTTTAACATACTTTATATAAAAATAGAAATATGCAGTATTACATATGCTATCACATCACTACCTATATTCTGTGCTTTTTATAGTTTCACTTCTATGGGAAATAAGGTTCCTGCAGTTTGCTGACCACCATTGGCCATCATCAATTTCAGTGGCTGTTGATGCAATTCAGCACCTCATAAACTGCTCAGGTAAGTAAAGCTGCTCATATTTTTAGGAATTTGCAAGATCAGCCCCTAACCAGTTAAAGGAATTCATAACAGAGCCTTTAAAAAGCAAGAGCTAAGACTGAGCTGATGTAGACCCTGTAATTAAACAAACTCCCACAAGGGAACTGCAGGTGAAGTGCAAAGCTAGGAAAACACAAAATGTGTTATGGAACTGTTAATAGCACAGTATTCCAAATAAATTAACATTTTATGCAACAGAGCTAGCTGACTGTATCACACAGTGACTTATTACAATTGTGAATTACCATGAAGTGAGAAAAGACTGAACAAAGGTTATGAAGAAGCAATCTGTTGTAGCAAGTATAGAAAGTCTGCTTTCCTTAATCCTGTTCAAAGGTTCATTCATTTTCTCTAATTTGCTATATTTTCTATCTACATAAAGATCTTTCATAAATTAAGATAACAGGAACTTTTTAAATACATGGACCACACAACAACCATACAATAGTGAAGAATTTTGATTATTACAGATGCAAGCTTCTTTGAAACTGCATCCTGTAATAAATCTCCTGAGTTACCCATCTCCCCTCAGATTTGTGTACATTTTTTCTTACTCTTACATTCTCCAATGTCCACAGAAGTTTAATCTCTGATTCAGGTCAGCATTTTAGCATGTGTTTAACTTTAAATACATTTACAGTCAAGTGATGCTTTCCTGAAACAGGTCCCTTCCAACCCTTTGATTCTATTCTATTCTATGACCTTTTTGTGTAAATGCATATAATTGGTTTGCCATATAATTTTACTTATATTTCAGAACCTTCTTCCTTACTTGATAATTCAGTTTTATGAACATTTTTTCTTAATTTGATGTCTTTCAGGTGGAAGATGGTTTTGAGAACTTGGATACCACCCTGGTACACAGTACTGTCCTGCTTTAGGAAGGAGCAGATATTTTTCTGACCTGGACCCTGATCTGAATGACAAATTCAAGGAGCTAATTGTACCATAAGTGCCTGTTATGGATGTTTGATGGATAATAATAGGTCAATAGACAATATAACTTTTAGCAGAGCTTTGCAATAAAACAGGTCTTTGGCCTGAGGACCATGAGACTTTACTTACTGTGGACAAAGCTAAACAATTAATGAAATTGTCATTTGCTAGTGCTGCTGTATAATGCTGTCTCATGGACTTGATAAAGTGACATTGTCATAGGTATATTTTTTAATATCATACCACATAGGACTGCAAGGAACTGCTTTAAAAATACTTTCATGTTTTTCTTGATATATTTTTCAATGCATTTTCAGCTGAATTTCTGGACTGAAGTAATTCCATATTTATGGTCTTCTAAAGTTTAGAAGACCAACTGCTACCTGGAGATTTCACAGTAAAACAACTCTGAGGACTCTACTTACGCATGGACTGAGGGTTCTCCTGAAAATGTAAGGCACTATGGTGTCTTTCTTCCATCTGAAATCTTATTCCACTGCCACAGTTATTTTCAACTTCCTTCAGTAGCCTGAAAAAAAAAGGACTAGATTTTCCAAGAAGTAATTATATTTTTATGAATTGGAAATTAAATAGAAACTTACCACTGGATTTCAAAGGTGTGAGAATGATCAGGACCAAGAAAACTAATCCTCATATCTGATGATCTCTTCAAAACTCTTGTTGCTTCTGTTTAACTTTAGAACCAGATTAACTATGTAGAAGTTGTCCTGACAGATATATGTAAAACTATCTTTGCTAACTGATGATAACAGGATGTGTTCTATCACTGGCACTCAATGGACTAATTTTCAGTTTTAAATGCCAATGTATAGAGCTATCGCTGACAATGAACTGAGCTTAAATGGCCACCTATTCATCTAAAGGTCTGGTCCTCCAAAGTGCAGAGCACTCTCAAATCCAATTACAGTCATATTATAAAATACCATCCCTTTTAATTGGCTGAGCTGGGAGCAAAATGAAAGATAGCCACATGACTCTACTTTTGGTTTAAGATTAGGGCACCAGTCTTCAGCTGCAGCCAGAAAGTCCACAGTGCAACTCAGCAAAGAATGTGAGCATGAAAATGGATAACTCCCTTTGTTCTCTCCCAGTTCGTAATCAGCTGTGTGTCAGTCTAGCCTTTCATTGTAAGTTAAAGATGCCTAAAAACTTGTCTTACTTAGCCATCTACCGATGGTTCCCAAGAAGCCATTATGACAACCAGGACACAAGGAAACCCTGGCTATACCCTCATTCCTCCAGTCATACCTCCTTCGATGACTGTGAGGAAGTAACTTGTTGGACGATTATGGTGGCTCTGGTGGTACCAGAAGATCCCCCCTATACTCGAGTGATCCTCTCTTGGCAGGCTCCATCAGCAATGCAGTATAAAACAAACCAAACATTACAGGGAAGCTGGGCCAGAGCCTTTGACTCAGCTGATCAGAGTTCAACAGACACTTATACTATGACCTAGCTTTCCAGTGATCCTTACAACCAGGCAAGAGATTCAGGACTAGCTCATCAATTGGCAGAGTTCCAGTGACAACGCACACCATGTAAGGATCTAGCACCCAGTTCTCTTTCACGCAGCTAGGAAGAGATTTTTAAAGTGACTGTGAAGAGTTTGAAATAAATGAATAACTCTCAAATCATTAAAAAGCACATGCAAGTTAAATAATTGCTCTGACTTCTTTCAATGCTAAAATGAAACATTTATTCCTCTGTCAGTAATTTAAGCAATGTCAGCAATAAAATAAATTTCAGTCATGCTGAGATTTTATATTCAACCAGGGCCATCCCTAGGGGGCTGCTAGGCCCCGGGTGAATTGCACTCTGCAGGGCCCCCACTCAACACCCCCAGCACCAGTGGTCGGGGCCAGCCGGCCCAGGGGAGGGGCTGGCCCCTGCACTGGCCGTCCCATGCCAGGGACCGAAAGGGCAGCCTGGTTCAGCACTGCAGGTCCGCCCCCCTACCCCCGGCATGTGTACTGCCCTCGGCTCTGTGCCAGAGCAGCAAGGAGGGAGCAGGAGGCAGCACAGCTGGGGGGGTAGCGATACAGGCCCCGCGCTGCCTCCCACCCCCTCCCTGCTGCTCCTGCACAGAGCCAAGAGCAGCAAACAAACATGCCAAGGAGAGGAGGGAGCAGACGAGCAGCACTGAACCGGGCCACCGCTTTTGGCTAGCTTGCCCGATCCCTGGCATGGGGGGGGCAGCGGAGCGGGCCCCGCAAGGCCCCCCAAAGCATGGGGCCCTGTGCAGTTGCCCTGCTTGCCCTAGTCTAGGGACAGCCCTGTATTCAACCTTTACTTTTTATTGTTCTTATAATAACTTAACAAGTCTGCCAAATGTTCCTTTACTTCTTCAACTAGAAGATGAAACTGGATGTACAAACTGTGCTTAGTGAGCAAACATTCATGGAAACACTCCTCAGCCCCACAGAAATCTCCAGCAAAGAATCTAGAAATTATAAAAAGGGTGAAAAACAAGCATGTGAACACACACTACCTCGAACAAAGTCATAAACACAAAACCAGGTTCACCTGCAAGAAAAATATTGTACCTGAGCAGTTTGTTTGCATATATTAATATTACACAATAAAAAAATAACCTACCAGTACTATTAAGGAAGCATTAAGATTGCAAAGTCAAGCACTCAAAAGTTAGGAAATGGCAGAATTCAGGTAGCTCGTTCAACTTCAATGCAGTCACTTGTATGTACATATTATGATAGTTTTTTAAAATCACATAATAGACTCATAAACACTGAAATCAGAAAAGACCAATGTGATCATCTAGCCTGACCTTCTGTACAATGCAGACCACAGAATCTGACCCACCCTCTCCTGCAATAAACCTATGACAATTATTAAAGTCCTCAAATCATGATTTAAAGACTTTAAAGTACAGAGACTCTACTAGCAAGTGAGCCATGCCTCATGCTACAGAAGAAGGTGACCTCCCCCCCGACCCCACATACTATTTTTTCCACAATATAAAGAATGGATGAGGTTCACTTAGAGAGCAGATATTCAATATTTTGTTTTCTCCTCATTGTTGAATGTGTGGCCTCACGTTTTATTCACTGCACAGTACTCAAACTCTGTTCTGAAGACAGAATTTATTAATTTGCTCATGGACTTTTCCATGGAGCTCATCACTATAAATGTTTGAGCACTCAGGGACTAATTAATATATTTTCATAGTTCCCCTGTGCGATGAGGGGGTAATGTTATCCCCATTTTACAGCTAGGGAACTGAGGCACAGAGAGACTAAGGTTAAAAAGAGATTACTTCACTAACTTGGGATGCCCAGTTTCAGACACTGAGGATCTGAATTTTCAGAGTGTTGGCATAATATAGCACTTTATATGTTCAAAGCAGAGCTCCAATTAACTACAGTTGCAGCTGTGAGCACTCAACACTTTGAGTTAGGGAGCCAGAAAGTGAGAAACACACAATTAGTGGTTTCCTGTGGAAAAGACTGTGTTAGGGGTCTTAAATCACATAGGAATTCTGTGGTAGAGGCAGGGATAGGAGCCAGTTCTCCAAAGTGGTATTCAAATACCTTAACCACTTAATCACCTTGTTTCTTTCTGGAATCACCTGCATCATTCATATGTATCTTCCAATTTCTGCAATAAATGAAACTGGGATCTTAAAAATAAACAGTCTCTTTCATACACAACCCTGATTTGTGTCCAAAGCACATCCCTCCTGAGGTCTGATGAATTCCACCTGTAGGAGGCAAGGACTTCCCCCCCCCCCCCCGGCAAGTTTTTATTCCCTTCTGGTACCACAGCCTGCCGGTAATATTAGTTAGTTGCTCTTTCATGGAGCCAGCTATTAGCCTAAGCACGTAGCTGGCCCAGTTCACTAACTTCACGGAAGTTTTACCATTTTGCAATCAGATGGAGACCTGATGCATGCTTATCTAGAGTATACCAGGTTGCAATCCTTGTTTCAGCTTCTCCAGAACTTCCTGTTGTGATTCTGTTTGCACTTTTCCATGCATTTGTTCCTATTTCTAGACCTCAGTTAGGGATCCACTAGTTGTGGAATCTTCTTATCTACCTCCTTTGGGTTCTAGCCAAGATGGCTATCTATCAAGCAGAAGAATGAAGCTCAATGGAGAGGTGCTTTATGGCAATGGGACCTCTCTCCATTCCTTTATTGTGCCATGCATTCAGCAGAGTTCCTCTGGGCAATAGCCACTGGTTCCTGGGGCTTCTGCATACAGCAGTGGGTACTGTCTGGGGTTTTCTGCTCAGTGCCCCCACCCAAAGTCCCTGTTTTGACTTTCTGACCTTCACTGCTGTACCTGTTCTTCTCACTTTTGTCCTCAAAATTCTGGGGTTTTCTGGGCTCTCTGGCCCCTCCCCTCAACTCAAGGAAAAGCTATTAGTCTAGGCCCACCCTCTACACTATAGACTTGCACCTTACCTGAAGCCCCACTAACTTTACTGCAGCTCTACATAGACACAAGGTTCTACCTGCAAAGATCCAATTGCAGAATCAGGACGAAATTTGAAACATCTAATTTTATGCCTTGCAATCATTAGAATTGCTCCTTAACAATTCTATTTCATTTTAGAGAGAAAATATATATATTTAAAACATGTAATTAGCAGAAATACAAACATAGTAGTCAAGAGCTATAAGGGAAAAGAAAAATGAAACTATTTGGCATGATTCCAGTTCATTACACCTACCTTTATTACAATGCTGCTGCTTATTTGGTTTGAAAACTCCTAAGACACATAATAAATAACCGTAAGAATTAATTGCACTTCTGTAGCACCTTTCATTTAAGAGTTTCAAAGCACTTCATAAAATTTCATTTATTATATCACAAAAGGAAGATAACTTAGGGATTGTTTTCACTGACAGTGGCAAATTCACGTCCATCACTTCAAACTTCCAGATCATTTAATTGGGTCTGTGAAGACTCAATCAGGAAGTCGATCCCTGCACATCAACCCAGCAACTGGGTAGCACTGAGTTGAAGGGAGGCCCCTTCCTTTTGACTCAGCACAGTGGACATTCCAGGACTAGGGAAGCTGAACACACACATGCAAGTTGTTTTAGGTAACTTGTGTATCTCTGTTCAAATGCCACCAAAAAGGGCACGCAGTGTAGACCTGTCCTAAGTATTATATTTTACAGATGAGTGAACTAAAACACACACAAAAGTAATCGTCACTTGTCCAAGGTCACACAGTGAGTCAGTGGCAAAGCTAGAAACAGAACACAATCCTGATGGTCAATTTTTTGCTCTGACCATTTCCAGAACCATCTCTAGATTAGATTAGATTAGATAGAAGTTTTACTTACTTCTGGAGACCTTTAGTACATTTTAATATAAATTGATCATATGAGTTAGTGAGAAATAATTCTGAAAGTTTGGCAGACTCTTCCAACATGGGTGACCCTGTTTTGAATATACATAAACCATTGGCTTGGTCAAGTTATACAGTAATTTTCCAAAAGGATACAAACATTGACAAGTTATATAATCATAGAATCATAAGCCTGGAATGGACCTCAGGAGGTCATCTAGTCCAGTCTCAAACACCCATAGCAGGACTAAGTATTTTCTGAACCATCTCTGATGGGTGTTTATTTAACCTGTTCTTAAAGATCTCCAATGACAGAGATTCCACAACCTCTCTAGGCAATCTATTTGAGTACCTAACTACCCTGACAATTAGGAAGTTTTTCCTAATGTCCAAAGTAAACTGATCTTGCTGCAATTTATGCCCACTGCTTCTTGTCCTATCCTTGGAGGTTAAGAACAATTTTTCTCCCTCTAACTCAGGGGTGTCAAACTCATTCAGTGTGGGAGGCCACTGGAGGGCGGGACACTTGATGAGCAAGGAATAAAGTAAAGCCAGAACGCCCCAGAACACAGTTCCAGGGCCCACAAATCTGATGGGCCAGCGTTCCAGGGCCCAGATTCCAGAATTTAGAAAAATCAGGCCCACACATGCATGAAGGGGCCCCGACAATACAGAAGGGGGATCCAGAAATTAAGAAGGTTCCGGGGCCTTATATTTTAACCACTGCCGAGGGCCATGTGTCTGTACAGGTATCTCAACCCTTTCCCCTGACACATTCAGAGCAGCATGGGCTCCCCTTTCCCCTCCCCAGCCCCGCAGACTGAGATGCCTTCTCTTTTGTCTGCCCTGTGGGCTCTCCTTCCCCACACTGGCTCCCAGACCCTTTCCTGCTTGGCAGCTTCCCAGACACCTCTTGCCTTTCCACTTCCACTACCACAAAATGGCAGGCAATCAAACAGTCTGTCACAGTCACAGCCATAGGCAGACTAAGCTCCTGCCTCACCCCTCCCCACCTACTCACTGGCAGTCATTTAGCATGCTGTGCACTGGTTGGGCTCAGTCCCAGCTGGCCTTTGATTGGCTCATTCCCATGTGGCCCCTGCTACTTTTTACTTTCTTATTTGTGATTTGTGCAATGTGCTATCAATCAAATTAGCATGCCAACTGACTGACAGTGAACAGTTGGGGTGGAGTGTGGTGCAGTGGCTCTCTCAGAAGCTCAGTCCAGCCTGTTGTGACTGAGACTCTGGTTGGTTGGCAGAGCACAGCAGAGCTAAGCCAGGATTGGCTGGAGTGCTTCCTTTGCTCCGGCTCAGATCATGTAAGTAACTCAGAAGCATGCTTAGTCCTGCTCTGCTGGCGGCAGCCTGTCCTTGCTGTTGCAGAAAGTTCCCTAGCACAGTCCCGGCAGCAGCTCCGGGGGCCAGATCAGTGCCCATGGTGGGCTGGATCTGGCACATGAGCCTTAAGTTTGACAGCCTTGCTCTAACTGGTAACAACCTTTCAGGTACTTGAAAACTGCTTTCATGTTCCCTCTCAATTTTCTGTTCTCCAGACTAAACAAACCCAGGTTTTCATTCTTCCCTCACAGGTCATATTTTTTAGACCGTTAATCATTTTTGTGGCTCTTCTTTAGACTCTTTTCAATTTGCCCTCATCTTTCCTAAAATGTGGTGCCCAAACTAGACACAGTACCCTAGTAGAGGCCTAGTCAGCACAGAGTAGAGCAGAATTACTTCTTGAGCCTTGCTTTCAACACTCCTTCTGATATTTCCCAGGATGATGTTTTGGTTTTTACAAGTGTTGTACTATTAACTTATATTTAGTTTGTGATTCACTAAGCCTCAACCTAAGTACTGTGTCCAGTTTTGGGTGCCTCATTTCAAAAAGGGTGTGGAGAAACTGTAGAAAGCCCAAAGAAGGGCAACAACAATGATTAGAGGTCTGGAACATTTGCCCTAATGAGAGAAAATTGAAAGAGCTGGGTTTGTTTAGTCTGGAAAAGAGGAGACTGAGACCGGCTATGATAACAGTTTTAAAATACCTGAAAGGTTTGTATGAGGAAGATGGAGAAAAAATATTTTCTTTAAATCACAGATGACAGGACAAGAAGCAACAGGCTTAAATTACAGCAAGGGAGGTTCAGCCTAGATATTAGGAAAAGATTCCTGTCAGGGTGATTAAACACTGGAATAAGTTACCTTGGCAGGTTGTGGAATCTCCTACATTGGAGGTTTTTAAGAACAGGTTAGACAAACACCTGTCAGAGATAGTTTAATAGGGGTACTTGATCCTGCCATGAGTGCTGGGAACTGGACTCGATGACCTGTCTTGGTCCCTTCCAGTTTCTATTATTCTATGACCCTGCGGATCCCTTTCTGCAATACTCCTACGATTGTGATTTCCCATCTTGTATGAGCACAACTGATTGTGCCTTCCTTAGTGGAGAACTCTGCATTTGTCCTAATTGAATTTCATCATATTTACTTCAGACCATTACTCCAGTTTGTCTAGATCATTTTGAATTACATCCTACACTCCAAAGTACTTGCACCCCCTGCCATCTTGGTATCATCTGCAAACTTTATAGGTGTACTCTCTATGCCATTATTTAAATAATTTAAGAAAATAATAAAAAGAAACAAACCCAGAACTGATCCTTGTAGGGCACCCCCTTGATATGCTCTTCCAGCTTGGCTGTGAACCACCGATAACTACTCTGTGGGAATGGTTTTCCACTCAGTTATGCACCCACCTTGTAATAACTTCATGTAGGTGAGTGGTTCCCAACATGTAGCCCGTCAGCCAAAAGCGGCCCACCACTCCCCTCTCACTGGCTGCATAGGGAGCTGCTGCCTAAGGACCAAGGCAGAGTGCATTGCTGTGGGGCAAAAAGATTGGTGCAGGCTGTTTGCTGCAGTCAAGGGGATGGAAGATGAATACTCCCCTCCACCTTGTTGTAGCAGGGAGGAGAGTAAAATACTCTGCCTAAGTCCCTTGGGCACTGGGATCCATGCTGGAGCTGTAGGGAGGGGAGATCAGCCCTCCCCTCCCAGGCTCTAGCTGAGAGCAAAACTCTGCCTGCGTCTCTAAGTGCTGGGGCCCCTGCTGGAGCCAGAGGGAGTGGAGCACTGATCTCTCATCGCTCTGGCTGCAGAAGGGAGCCAATGCCTAGGGACTTAGGTGGAACACACAGGGTTACAGGACATATGTGGTTTCCTTCCTTCAGCCAGAAAAATTGGTGATCAGCAAGGAATTCCTTCCAGCTGGCTGCAGTGGGGAGTGTGAGGGGGCTGCTGGCAGAGACTGCTGATCCTAACTGTTGTAACAATGATATCTGGTGCCCTTGAACAACAAAGGTTGGGAACCTCTGATCTAAGTTGTATTTCTCTAGTTTATTTGTGAGAAAGTCATGGGAGACAGTATCAAAAGTCAAGAATACCACATCCACTTCTTCCCATCCACAAGGCTTGTTAACCTGTCAAAGAAAGCTATTAGGGTCATTTGACATGATTTGGTTGTGACAAATCCATGCTGACTCTTACCTATCACCTTAATATCTTCTACCTGTTTACAAATTGATTGCTTAATTATTTGCTCCATTATCTTTCCAGATTACTTAAGTAATTTTTAACTTGTCCATTCCCTATTTTAGCCTCTGGTCTTACCTCATTTTCATTGGGATTCACTATCCAATCCCTACTGACCTTTTTGTGCAAACTGAAACAAAAAAGCCATTTCACACATCTGCCATTTCCACATTTTCTGTTATTACCACCACCCCCCAATTGAGTAATGGGCCTCTCCTGTCCCTGTCTTCCTGTTGCTGCTAATGTATTTGTAGAATGTTTTCTTGTTACCCTTTCACTCTAGCTAGTTTAATCTCATTTTGTGCCTTGGCCTTTCTAATTTTGTCCCTACACAGCTGTTATTTTTATTGTGTTAAAGTTTCTAAGGATTTAATTATGAATTAGTACTTTGTTGTTATTAACATGAACATGACCTGAACAGTAGATGTTAGCAAGAAGAACTTGGGACTGATTCTCATTCACCCCAAAGCCACTTTAAACTATTCTGGCAGTATAAAGGTGGCTTAAAGGAGGAAGAAATGATACTGACACTCACCTTCACTCACTCACATCCAGAACTCTGTGAAGTAGTCGTAAGCCTTGTCTATATGGGAAAGCTGCACTAGTAGGCTTTAAAACCAATATGGTTAAAATGATGCAAAGCCCTGTGTTTAGTTATTTGGTTTAAGTTAAACTTCTCCCCAATCAACTTAACCAAAACTGAAGAAACCCACTCATACCAAGACAAAAGTATCCACAAAGGAGTTTGCACCTGTTGAACTATATCTGATTGAATTCACAGCTCAGGTTACACCTGTGCAACTCTTTGGTGGAGACAAGGCCTTAATATACGAGAATTGGGCACCTTGACTTTTATCTTCTGTTTAAATGTCCTATTGTTTTAACACTAATGAGAGCATTTCCCTTAGTCAGTTTCTTCTCTGTTTGAGCCTTTTAAATATATATCACAATCCAGTCCACACAGTTACAGGTAACTCCATCCAGTTCTTCCCAAATGAGCTTAAATGCTTACAGTAGTATTTCTGTTTCACCTTTATGCTGAAAGCTTTCATGATCACTTCGTTCTAAAATATTAATTGATGTTTTCAGAAATGAAACATCTTTTTCCTTGCATTAGAAAAACAAAAATTTAAAAAAAAATTGGTCTCTATTACGCAGTTTTCACATCAATGCCTACACTAAAAATGTACTTTTCTAGGCAGAGCAATCTAGTTTTACTCTATCTGCCTTAACTACTGCCATAAGAGGATACATTTTCAAACTGATGGGCCTGGTAACTCATGCTGGCTGTGGAAAGGAGGGACATCATTTAAGACTCAGGTCTTTTTGTATTTGGTCAGATGAGATTCTAAAATGGTCCTGAATTCCAGCTGATTCAGAAGAAGGTCAGAATGCTGTGAAAATCTTAATAAAAAGGATTAAATTTGGTGTCCTAAAATGATTAGAAATAAAATCCAATTTTGAAGAACAAACCATACTGTAATTTTTAAGAGTATTGGCTATATGATTTTTTTTTAAGTATTTCAATATATTTCACATTTTAAATCTTTTTATTTTACTTTTCATGTGAATTTATTGTTACTGAATAGTGTCAGCTGTGGAAAATGATGTTCTTGCTCCACAGAATACAGGTAGTAGCAATCCCAGACTTTTCACCTCTCACCAAATCATCCTCCCAAAGCAGGGTAGAGGTAGTACCTTGACAAGTAAGAAGGAGGTTTAGGATTTGTCTTTCCAAACATTTAGTTCATGGAAAGGTGGGGTGTATGTCTATCCTGTTTCAAAGCATGCTAAATCAAAGCACACTGGGCAAGTGCTAGTAAGTTCCCCCATCTTCAAGGGGGACAAAGTGAGATTTTCCTCCACAAAAGCTCATGTGATAAATAAATTTGTTAGTCTGTAAAACCACAGTATACTGAAACTACTTATATATGGCTTGCAAGCTCTGAATAGTTTTCTGAATTTGTTGAATTCCTGAAGTACTTCTACTGAAAATTGAAATGAGATCACTTCACAGAGGCCACGTAGACACTTTAAATTTGTATTTTTTTATCTCCAGTATATTCTCTAACTAGAAATTAAATATATTGCACACTTTATTCTCTTTGTGTTTTCTGATGCAGCAGTAATACTCAGAAGCAAGGTTGCCTAAAAATCTCATTACCCTTAAGAACTAAGCCATATGTTAGAGACACCGCCTCATTGTTTTGGTTTAGTGACAATAATCTGACAAAGAATCTCAAAGCAAATACTATGTGTAATGACAATCACTGGCAGATAATTCTATGGTATTTGGAAAGCGGATGTAGTGAACAGAGTCAAATATGAGTTATTTTGTGCTGCCCAAACCTGGTAAAGCATGTTAACATTTTGTAATTAGAACAGAATAACAGCACCATACAAATAATCTGTCTGTTTTATTCTAGGAATTTCTCACAAATAAGAATTGCACACAAAACAGACATATCACTCTAGCAACACAAAGTGTGCTCTAGCACCATCTAGCAATTTCACAGCAATCTTGTCTCAGATAAGTGAACCTTAGACACCTCTAAGGAAATCTTCAGCTGCAGGAAATCACAATCACTCCAGTGAAATCACACTAGAGGAGAAAAAGGTGTAGCCAGAACTGGTATTTTGGCAGGACCTGGGGTTGACATGGGTAGCACCCTAGGTGAACTGTAATTTTGCCCTCTCCCCCGCAACACACCCCAAATTCAGTACAGAGCCATGGCCAGGCAAGGGGTGTGGGCTGAACATTGGGCTGTGCTGGCAGGGCAGCAGACCGAGCCATGGGCCAGCCCTGAGCTGGCCAAGCCGCAGGCCAGCCAAGCGGTGGGCCAGTCAAGGGACTCATGCACCCCCTCCCTCTCACTTGTCCTAGCCCTCCCGAACCTATCCCTACTATCTCCCAAGCACCCTCCCCACCACAGCACTTACCTTTGCTGAAGCAGGGAGCAGAGCCAGCCAAAATACCTGGTTTCATCAATCTCCCACCTTGCTCCGCCCTGGGCTACATGCCTGTGTGCAGCAGGACAGGAAATTTAAAATAGCCTCACTGGGCCCAGCCCAGTGGCCCCAGGTGCCCCTTAATGTCTGGCACCTTAGGTGACCACATAGGTCGCCTCTATGGTAGAACTGGCCCTGGATGGGGACAAGCCTTGAGTCACAAGCAAAACAGCCATGCTAGGTGTGGTAATCTGAACATAGCAAGCATGGGCAGATTTAGGAACTTCCTCTAGGGAAGGCAGCTTCACAGACACCTGAGGAAGCCCCCACTCATCCCACAGCTACACTCCTTCAGAGGCCCCAGGTGTGACCTGGCTTCTGCAGCCGGGCTCAGGGTTGGCTCTTGCCACCAGTGGAAGCTCCAGGACTGCAGCCAGGGCCTTATCCTGCCTCTGGTGGCAGCCTCGACTTCTGCCACCAGCAGTATCCCCAGGACCCTAGCTGGGGCCAGATCTAGTTCCTGCTGCCGGTGGCAGCCCAGGGACCACCATCAGAGCCTGCTCCGGGACCCCAGCTGGGACTGGGCTGCTCCAGTACCCTGGCTGGGGTCAGGCCAGCTCCTGCCAGCAGCTGCGGAGAACCCCGGCCAAAGCTGGGATTGGATCCTGCCACTGCCAGCAGCGGCCACACTGAGACCCCAGATGGACCTAGGGCTGGCTCCTGCCACTGGCAGCAGGGGCTCCTCTGGGACCCTAGTTGGGGTCGGGCTGCTGCAGGACCCCAGCCAGGTTGGCTCCTGCCATTGGCCACTGTGGAACCCTAGCTGGGGACGAGGCTCCTGCCACCTCTGTAGGACCCTGGCTGGGGCTGGACCCAGCTCCAGCTGCCTCTGGCAACTGTGCTGCTGGTGGGTGCCCTCATCGGGGGGAGGAGGCCAGAGAGGCAATGCCCCCTCTGCCCCTGATTGAAGAGTTAACTTGCAATACCTCAGATGCTATAGATTTGTAGCTAAACAGTCTGCAAAAGTTCTCATATCATAAGTGATACTTTAAATATTTAAAATGATTATTAATGACAAAGCACCCGCCAAAACTCAATTGTGATACTAACTCACACAACTTTTACACTTGACATGGCAATTTCACTAGAAAACACATCAACACAATGACCTATGACTAGGTTTTAAATAAACAGAATGCAAAATATTCAGGCTATTAGCTAAACCAGATTTTTTTTTTCTCAGAGACCTATAAATAATTCAATAGCTGCCTAAACCAGGTAAGTACCTTTGAAGCCATCTCCCTTCCGTAAAGATTAGACCAAGGGGCCTGCTGTTGAATACAGCAATAATGCAGTCACAGTCCAATGAATTACACAGGTTCCCTTTTGAATAACAGTGACAGATGATTGAGGTGGCTGGTGAGCTTTGATGTCCTTGTTATTGTCTTGATCCTGTTTGTTGTAAAGAAGACCCTTTCCACAGTGCAAGTTGCCTTAAAAGGGGCATTGACATTAGAGAAAATGTCCAAATTGCAGCTTTCTTGCACTTCAATGAGAGAACTGCATTTTTTTCTCTTTTTTGGCTACCTTGTGTTTTAATTGCTTTACAAACACAATAAATTCAGCCTCCTCCACAGTGATGCCATGTAGGACTGCATGAAGGCTGAAGGCTTTCTTGTCAGCCAAAAGTCTCAGACACGGACTTAAAAGCAGCAGTTTTCATTATACCATAAACATTATCCTGAAAATGATAATTTGATTCAGCAATCTGACAATCTAATGTCTCATTCCACAAATGTCTCGTGTTGGCATTGTAATGAACACTGAAAGATTCTCCCCCAGTAGACAAAATCAAAACAAAAATATTGTTAGGTAGATTTCTCTTTTGAAAGGAAGATACATCCAGTCTTCAGTACCATACTTTTGCATGAGTATTTCTGTTAATTTGAGAACTTCATCAAAAGTCATTTGATGTATTGTCCAGAAATTGTGCAAAGATTTGCTTTAGACACTCTATTGGATTAATACCATCACTAACCTTGCAACCCTTTTGAAGCAAAATCAATCAATCAAATCATACAGTTGGAATGAACCTCATGAGATCATCAAGTCCAACCTCCTGGGGCTCAAACTCAGGATCTTCTGCATATTAAGCAGCAGCACTAACCACTACACTATTTGCCATCACTGACATCAAATAATTTGCCAAACATAACCACCAGAAACAAGAATCCTTTTGTTTTACTTTGTTGTAAAAGACTACTTTTGTCTGTACACCACATTCTGAAAATTCAGCAAGCACTTCAAGTATAACAAACAACACTTTTCTCACAGAGACAAGTTTTGAGCTCTACTAGTTTCAGTCAAAAGCTCAAGGTACTGTTGATCAAGATGCAGCTGGTTTTGTATTTCCAAAAATGAGTATGCCTGTAGGCTCCTGACATGATACCATGTAAAGAGTTCAGGAACTCAAAGAAAGTAGTGACACAGTGACAAACTTTGTCAGGGGTCTCAAACTCCTGGGCCGCGGGCTGCATGAGGCACCTAAATTTATTTCTGGCAGCCTGCAATGACACAATCATTACTGATATTTTCAGCATCATTGTATGGAAAGGTTTCAGAGGTGGATTGTACTAGTCCTCATGTGCTCCTTGTGGTGATTTGAGTTTGAGACCCTTACTTTATGTTGTACAGACAATGGGTGTGTCTACACTTACAATTTAATTTGAATTAAATTAATGCATGGCGACACTGGCTTTCATTAATTCGAACTAAGGAATTCCTTAGTTCAAATTAATGAAAGCTTACTTTGAAGTTATAAAACCACGTTTAACTTCGAAGTAAGGATTAATTTGAACTTATTATTTAGACTTAACCCAGTGTAACCGTATTAATTCAAACTAAGCATTAATTCAAATTAATGCTTTTTGACCTTCTTCCTCCTGGGGTGCCCTCCTCTTTCTATATATTGGGCCGGGGCACGGCCCTTCTTGAGGGCCATCTTGCCACACCTCCCATGGTGCCCCTCTCGTAATTCGAACTAGCAAGTCCTGTCCATGTATATGCTAGTTCGAATTGGGTTTCTAGTGGGGCCATGTTAGTTCAAATTAACTTAATTCAAACTAACCTTCTAAGTGTAGACATAGCCAATCAGACTCAGGTGATGGGAGTTACAACACACATAAATAGCCTGACAAAGCATGCATTTTCAAATGACATGAACTCTGCCATTTTTTTCTGGACATCACTGATGCTTCATCAGAATTGAAGCCAACACAAATTTCAGGATCTAATTCAAGCACTTTGAGTATTTTTATAATCTTTTCTGAAATTCTCTTTGCAGTCATGTCAAAAACAGCTCTTTTCTTTATTACCCCACTGCATATGCACCTGATGCACACCGCAACAAGCTCATGATTTAACAAATCTTTAGTCATGACCCAGAATTGTATAGTGCAGGGGTCAGAAACCCTTGGCATGTGTGGCAAGATTGGCATGCTAGCCAGTTTGGAATGACACAGGGTGACCTCTGGGGCGTCACCAAAAGTGCCATTCTTCCTGCCAGCTGTGAGGACCAAGGGCAGTGCTGCTCTCAGTGGTGCCTCCTCCAGCCCCCTGTCCCCAAGAGTGGTGCTGCTCTCAGCAGTGGGTGGTCATATGGACGCAACACTGAGAGTAGCACTGCTCTTGGTGACACCTTCACTGACCACCCCCTATCACCAAGAGCAGCGCCACTCTCAAGGGCAGGGGGCTATCTGAAGGCACTGCTGGAGGCACCTCCGCTGACTGCCCGCACCATGAATGCAACTAGGCCAACTCTGTGGATGCTAGGCATACACACACCTGTAATGAAAGGAAACAATACAGGTTTCAACCATATGCTCACAGATATCCCTTCCAGCCACAATATAGACAATACAACCCACAAAGAGGGAAACAGAGATCACACCAACATAAACAACTATGACAAACATCCTCCACTTCTCAAACAATACCATTTAAACAGCAGTTTTGAGAAGCTGGTTGAACATATTGCAGAGGTCTTAAACATGCAGCCCGTGGGCTGCATGTGTCCTCTAAAGCTATTTCCTGCGGCCCACAATGACACTGTTGTTCCTGATATTTTCAAAATAGTCATAGGAAAAGGTTTCAGTGGTGCAGCCCACAGGCTAACGTACCAGTTGTCATGCAGCCCTGTACTAGTTCTCACGCGGCCCTTGTAGTGATTTGAGTTTGAGACCCCCATATCAGAGGGCGGTGAGCTACAGATCTTGGGTTCTTTTCTTACTACAACAGGTGATTTTTACCCCTCCTCCCTCTACTATGCCGGTCTCCACTCTTTAAATCTAAACAAGTGCACTGATTTGCTGTAACAGTCTGACAGGGATCTCAAACTCAAATCACCTCGAGGGCCACATGAGGACTAGGATATTGGCCCAAGGGCCACACCACTGAAACCTTTTCATACAATGATGTGGAAGTACAGTAAAAAATGAAGAGTAATATAATATGCTAATAAAAGTCAATTTATTAACTTTTTTGAAACTGTAACATGAAGTCTGTGCTAATATTGATAGTCTTTCCAAAGCCAAAACACAAGTTTCCTTTTAGAATTACTTCCATTCATGATGGCAAAATCATCAAAAAGACGAAGAGTAAACAAACACACTTAAAATTTTACATTATTTATCAGTGGTTCCCAATCTTTTTGGTTTGAGGGCAAAAAATATACTTTTTCAAACCCTGAAGGACCACCAGTTAATTTAATTAAAATTTAATTTATTGAATTCAAATTGATGTTAACTGAAATATATTAATTGCAGTTTGACTTATTAAAATTGAATTAAATTTAATTGAAATTAAATTTTATAAAGGTTTTACGTTTTTTAAATAAAATTAAATTGTTTTAGAAGAGTTTTGGTTTTTTGGTTTAAAAAGAGGGCGCTGCATGTATCCCCAAGCCAGGAGAGGAAGAGAGGGACAGGCTGCAAACAGGTTGGTCAGAGCCCTCCACAGGACCGTAAATAAGCAGTCCGCTGCCTGGCCCTGGGGGCAGGGCTGCAACCGGTGATGGTGGAAACACTGTCCCCACCACCTGCTCAAATCTGGCCACGCTGGGGTTGGCAAAGGGGAAAACAGCCCCTGCCCGCCTGCCCACTCGAATTTGGTTGTGCTAGGTTCCCTGTAAGCTGCGCTGGCGCGCTGCAGCGCAGCCCGCCGCAGCCGCCAGCGCAGGGAAAGCTGCCAGCAGCACACTGCCGGCAGCCAGACTCCTTCAAGGGAGCTCCTGTGGAGCAGGGAGTTTTGAAAACTCCCGCCCAGAAAAACTCTAACGGAGCATGCCCAGAAAATCTGGGCATGCTCCGTAGAGCTTCTCTGGCCCAGGAGTTAGGGCTGGGCCCTACCCTTCCAGTCCAGCCAGGAGGTAAGTTTGTGGGGGCTGGGAGGGGGGGTGAGCAGGAGCGGGGGGGTGTGCTGCCGGGAGCGGGGGGGTTAGCAGGAGGGGGGGTGAGTGGGAGCGGGGGTGGCGATGCCGGGACCGGGGGGGCTAGCGGGACCGGGGGGTGATGCTGGGGCCAGGGGGCAATGCTGGGACCCAGGGGGGCTGGCAGGAGCGGGAGGGGTGATGCCGGGGCCAGGGGGGCGAGTGGGAGCGGGGGGTGATGCCGGAACCCGGGGGGGGGGGAATGATGCCGGGAGCAGGGGCCTAGCAGGAGTGGGGGGGGCTGTTGGGAGTGGGGGGGTGAGTGGGAGCAGGGGGAGGGGCTGCACAGCGGGCCCCATGGGGGGGGAGCGCAGCGAGCAACAGGAGTTGCTCAGCTGCTCTCTCCTCTTAGAGGGAACATTGCTCCTCACCCACCTGAATTTAGCTGCTCTGGGGTTGGCAGAAGGGGAAACAACCCCCACCCACCTGCCCGCTTGAATTTGGCTGAGTGGGGCTGGCAGAGAACAAAACAACCCCTGCCTGCCAGAATTTAGCAGCACTAGGGCAGGCGGAAACAAAAACACTACCCCACCCTCCTGGGCGGAAACACCTCCTGCCTGTGCCGGGACTGGCAGTGGGGAAAGCCCTGGGAGCCATGGTGTGGCTACTGGTGGGGCTTTCTGGTGCTCCCCCAGAATGGAGCCCCCTGTGAACCCTCCCCACAGGCTCAGGCCACCCTCCTTTAAGCCCCCCCACACACCTGAGCCTTCTCTGGACAGCTCAGCCTGCTTCAGCTGCTGCATGTGAATAGGGCAGTTCCTGATGAAATGCTGCATGTGAATAGGGCAGCTTCCAGGCAGCAATTCAGCTCCTCCCCGTCAGTGGCTGATAACGCAGTGGGGAGGTGAGGCTGCTTGGTCTCCATCTGTAGAGAGGCTCAGCATTTGAAAATTCAAAGGTTGGAAAGGTGGGAGCCCCAGGATTCTGGGGGTTATCAGGGGCCTCAGAAGGCAGCTCTGCTGGGCCGCGTGTTTGAGACACCTAGACTAGATCCTATGACTTACACTTCCCTGCATTAATTTCCCTCCCATTCTATAAATCCTCCATTTCCAGGGATCTGACGAACTGTGATTTTCTGCCATGAAAGCTCATGTGATAAATAAATTTGTTAGTCTTTAAAAGTGCTGCCCAACTCCTTGTTTGTTTTGCTGAACACGGCTGCCTTTTTGGATCCTGAGGAAAAAGAAACAGTCAAATACATGCAACTTCATTTTTTTAGTCTAAGGATACTTTCAGGTTAACACACTTGTGCCATTTAGTTAGGCATTTTCAAATGCATCTATGCTGGCTATTTTAAAGTAATAAAATGCAGGTGACTTAGTTGCACATTAAAGGGATTGGCAGCATGTCTTGAGAGCACTTCTGATTGGTCAAACTCCAGCAGGAATTCCAGGAATCTTTGTGTTGAGAGTTCTCAGTGCAATTAGGACTGCTTTTGGCCCTCCCAGGATGCACTCCAGCTGTCCCAAAAAGAGAAGGTTGAAAGAGTTTTACTTAAATAGGATCTGCAGAATCTGAGCATTTACTCAGTAACACTGACATTCTGCTGAAATGATTAACAAAAAAAAAAAAGCAAGGAGTCTTGTGGTACTTAAAAACTAGCAGATTTATTTATTGCATGAGCTTTCGTGGGAGAATATCCCACTTCATCAGATGCTTTGAAGAGGGAGAACTTACAGAATTGGATGAAAAGAAATGCAGGGGAGTGTAAGACATGGGATCAGGTCGTGCTGCAACAGCAAATCAGAGCATTTGTAAGGATTCAAACTCCAGGAAACAGCACACAGAGGGAGGGTGAATTCCTAGAGTTTGAATCCTGCAATTTGCTGTTGCAGTATGACCTGTTCCCATGTCTTACACTCCCCTGCATTTCTTTCCATCCAATTCTGTAAGTTCTCCCTCTTCAAAGAATCTGATGAAGTGGGATATTCTCCCACGAAAGCTCATGCGATAAATAAATCTGTTCATCTTTAAGTGCCACAAGACTCCTTACTTTTTTTTTTTTTTTTTTTTTGTGCTTTTCTAGGCTAACATGGCTCATCCTTTGGAACTTTGCTGAAATGATGTGATCCTGCCAAAACCCAAGCTAACCACTAGGTGGCACTGTTGGTGTTTGCTCACCTACAAGCAGCTACACGCATGAACCAGATAGGGAAGCAACTTATTATTGGAGGGCTAAGATTAATCTACATGGATGTTGCGCAATTGCCATTGTGGGTCAAGGGGCTTAAGTAGACCTAGGTGCAGGCCACTTCCCTTAAGCCATTGGCCCTGCACTGAAATTCCCTTTTCTTACTAAAGCAGGGGTCACCTTCCTCCCCAACCCTCAGCTGGTGCCAGTGGTCCCCTCTGCTGAAAAAATGTGGCAGCTGCCTGAAAATTCAGCAGCAGTCACGGCTGGAGTGGGAGCACTTCCCAGGCATGCCACGGAAAGAAGTTGCCCAGACTGGCTGATCTTGGCTGTGTGCCTGGAGACAGGGGTCCTCAGGCATGCTAAGAAAAGAAGCGACTCTTCAGGGGTTCCCAGGCATGCTGCAGAAAGGAGCTGCCCAGAGTGGCTTCTTTGGGGATCATCACACTACAGAGAGTTTCTGTGTCACATGGAAGGATAGGCATGGGGGCACCCCCTGTGTCCCATCTGCACCTGAAGGAAGCTGCCCAGAGTGCCTTTCAGTGGCAGGAGTGGCAATTTCTGTCATACTGCAAAGGGTGCCACATGCCACTTTGAATGGACTCAGGGCCACTGTTGGCACATGTGCTGGGGATTGCCTACCCCTGTACTAACGGGTAGCTGTGTTATTCTAGTTCAGCAAAACAAAAAAGGAATCCCATGGCACTTTTAAAGACTAACAAATTTATTTTTTGCATGAGTTTACATGGGCAAACTCCCACTTCATCAGATGCCAGAAAGTGGAGAAAACTTACCTTAAAAAAAAATTACAGCATGAGAGGGAAAGATGAATACTGTGATCACATTACACTGCATCAGATCAGATTACTTCAGCAAATCAAACCAGTTGTATAAACAGTGTGTAACAACATAACAGAAGTGTTGAGGTTGAGAGAGATGAGAATGTTTGTAATGTAATCATTTTTCCCTCCCATACTGTATGTATTTTTTAAATGTAAGTTTTCTCCACTTTCTGACCTGACAAAGTGGGACTTCATCTATAAAAGCTCATGTGAAAAAAAAATTTATTAGTCTTTAAAAGTGCCAGAGGATTCCTTTTTTGTTTTTCTTTTCTTACTACTATCAGTGAGAGTTTATAGCAGGGGCATCGCTGGCATTGGGCACACCAGGGCATGTGCCCCGGGTCTCAATGCCAGTGCCCCGGATCTCTGGCCCAATCGGGCCAGGATCCAGGGCCCAATCCCCAACCGGCCGCGGCTGCGGTGGCCTTGTCCCCAGCCGGGGATCCGGGGCTTGGCTGGCCACCCGGCAGGCCCCACCCCTGGCCAGGGATAGGGCCTGGGGGAGGCCGCGCCACTGCGGGCGGCTAGGCTGCAGCGGGGCTGGGCCAGAATTGGCTGCTGGAGGCCGGGCCTGTGCCCATGGCTGCGGGCAGCCAGGCCCCTGATCTCCGGCCGGGGATGGGGCACTGCGGCTGCTGGCAGCCAGGCCCCAGATCCCCAGCGGGGGATCCAGGGCCCAGCTGGCCACCCATGGCAGCCCCATCCCCCGCCGGGGATCCAGGGCCCGGCTCCCGGCAGCTGCGGTGGCCCCATCCCCACCCGGGGATCAGGGGCCTGGCCAGCTGCAGCTGCAGGCACAGGCCCGATCTCCAGCGGCCGCTTCTGGCTGCACCGCGTTGCACCATGGCCTAGCTGCCCACGGCGGCGCGGCCCCCCCCCGCCCAATCCATGGCCAGGGGGTGGGGCCTTCTGATGGGGGGCGGGGCCTGCCCGCTGGGGGTGGGGTCTGGGCCCGTGCCCCGGGTCCCTCCCCGCCCCAGCACTGCCTCTGGTTTATAGGGTGATTTATTTGGAGTTTTTACTAGGAGCAGGACTCTTCCAATTTTCCTTCTCCACTTGTTGGTTTGCTGACACATACAATAGACATAAGAAATTGATCTATCATTTTAATAAACATTTCACAGTTTATTTCCACTGGAAAGTGGTTCTTTCTCTTTTTGATTAGCTGTCTATGCAGTAAGGATATTAGTGTTCCATTTTCAGTCTACAAAAAAGTGCCTTATGAACAAGAAGCTGTTCTGATGACACTTCCTTTTGTAAGAAGCCTGAAAACCTGAAAATACTCCTGAATAGAAAGTGCTTCCATTAAGACATTGATGCTCATTTCTGTACATACCACATACACAATGCTCAGCAACCAAGACCACAAGTGGTAATGGTCTTATACTTAACTTTTTATTCATGTTGTCTCTCACTTGTGGAAGCCTGATTTCCTTGTTTAACATTGATAAATGTTGCTGAAAGATTTTTATTTTTGTATCTTCATTGGGAGTATTACAAAGAACCACCATTTGGACATCCGGATGTGTGCTGAATGATTTACAGGACACATCAAAGATACAGAAGTCATAATAAATTTGCAGTGAAGTGGTTATGTAGTGGATAATCAGGAACAATCTTTCATCCAGTAAAATGATTTAAAGAAAGAAATATACATATTTAAACAATAATTTCAATGCTATGCCAGTGGATTGGCTTCTTGCAAGCTTACCTTAATGCAGCTTTTTGGTCACATGCAGATAAAGCAATGCATTCTGCCAGTGATCTGCCTGATTCACACACAGTTATTACCTCCTTCATGTACCACTCTCCTATTTTACCAGAAATTTGTGGTGAAGATAATAAAAATACTCCTTATAAGTAATAGACCACAACCAATTTGCCTCAGTCTTCACTGCCAGAAGAATTAAAATGCATGATACCTGTGGTTTATTAGCGGGACAACAATCTTGCAGTCCACTAGGGTGTGCTGCCATCCCACAAATACTTCAAAGCTGATGCATAATTTATGCTCAAGTATTCAAATCACATGTAGCCTTTTTGTTAGAGAGGTAAAAGGGCTAAAGGACAAGAGCAACACAAAAATGGACTTTTGGGTATTTTTAGCCAGAGACGCTTCAGAATTAAAATGTAAGAATTCAACAAGTAGCATTTTGGCAAACAGATGAGTATGAAAAGAAATCTTTCTTCCAACAGAGCGTGTCATCTTTATTCCACTAGTCTCACACCAAACTAGCTACAAACACAGTACATAAAAAGGTGGGGGGAATTAATCTCTGAGTTAATTGCTCTTAAAGAGAGATGACTGAAATTAAACATGAAATCAAGACTGAAAATGTCAAGTATGAGACACATAGTTCTAAAAGGAAGTGCTATGTGTTTCATGGGAAAGCTGTAGATTTCCTCTCCTCAGTGCCAGTGACTGATTTTTCCAATAATTTATATTAGTGTAAATCTGAAGTAAATCTACATGAAGTTAATGGAGCTACACTGGTCTAAAATTGGTGAAAATGAGAGATGAATTAAGCCCTCTGTTTTTTAGCCTTCACAGTTTGTAGTAGACCTATCACTATCCTGGCACTGTATATAGTACAATCTGGATCTTAAGTGAAGATTTTTCTGTGGAGAGAAGTAGTCTTAAAAATGGCAGCCTTTTAAGCTGTTCAAGGTTTTAGAATGTTCAAATAAGTTCTGGTCCAAAGGGAGTGGTAAGAAAACTGCAAATGAGCTAGTCAAAGGACCAGAATAAATGCCATTTGTCTAACTATTACCACCACACGTGTGGTACATATTCTGATGTAATATATGTGAGCCTGTTCAAGAACAACATACTGTGGGGGAGATTACAGAATTCAAAAATTGGAAAGAAATTCAAGGATTAAGGTCTCAAATATAATGAAAACTGGTCAATCACAAACCATAATAACACTGGTAGCAGTCCCCATCAAGAGTCCTGACTTCACAGACATGGCTCATTGTGCAGCAGCAAACAATACAGAATAAAAGAGGCATAATAAAGTTTCTAATGCTGCTACATGGTTTTGCTTTTAGGAGCTTTCAATCAAAGAAAACTTTTAAAGAATTTAGCAGCTTCTCTGCTCAATTGGATTGGTTTATTATTACCTCATCACCCCATTCCTCCTTCTAACCCTCAGTTGCCTGGCTGTGCACCTGTTATATCCTGTTTAGCACCTTAACTGGAAGCATTCTGGGACAGGGTCTTTTTGCCCCAAAATATCTTGCAAATAACATCTTAACCTTCACTCAGTAATGTAAGAAAGAATAGTTGCTATATTTATAATTAAGCAGGCAAGCCTATAAACTATGTTGCCACAGCTATGTTGTGCTACACAAGTAACAGTGAGCTATATCCTCAGTGTAAATTGACATAGTTCCATTCACTCCACTGAGCTCTTCTGATTCACATCAGCTAAGGATCTGACCAACAGTTTGTAGATATCATGTAAAAATAGTGCTTCTGCTATAACAGCTGCAGCTGCCAATCTGGAAACACAAAAACAGAAGTGATACTATTAAACAATGAGGAGCACTCCTGAGTCAAATTCTCTGCTGGTCCAAATGGGCAAAAGTTCATTTAAGTCAATGGAGCTGACAGATGTGCTGATTTACACGGGAAGTGTATGTGGCTATTTTTTTCTTCTCCTTTTGAATTAAGGCCTCCATCCAGCAAAGTACTCGGCACATGCTTTAAGTACGTGAATGATTTCACTGAGTTCTATGTTAAGTGTGCACCTAAGCGCTTTGTTGGTGTGGAACCCTAAATGAGTTAATAAAAGAACGAAGCCAAAGCTGTTCTGGAGCCAAAAAGACTTTGTAGCAGATTTCACATCTTGGGTGCTTGCCATGGCTGTCCAGAGTGACCTAAAATTTCCTTCCGTTGCAGAGAAGGACAAAAAAATCTGATAACTCGACTTATTTGAGAAAAATAATATTCGTTGTTTTATGTACTCTCACTCTCTTGCACAACAGCATGACTATAAATATATTGCTGAAGATGCAGGTAACCAGCAGCGCTTAAATATAAAGACTCTTTAAAACCAAACAAACAACTTTGCATTGTTCAATTAGTGTATCTGTACTACAATTTTTCCTCTAGGTATAATATATCTAAACCTCTCAGATTTTACCTTCTGTGTTGAGACTTGAAAGACGATTGATTCCAGTCAGTTCATCTATTCTATCTACTGCAAGTACATGCAACATTAAGATGACAGATGTCATGAAAAGTTCAGCAATAATTGAAAAATCCCATCCATCTGAGTTTTCATTGAAAGTATCAATTTTATTGAAGGTACCACTAAAATCCTAAGGACATTTAAAGAATAAGCAAAACTATATTGTATTTCTAATAAGATTGCTAAAATCAAAACAACAACTGAAAATCTGTGGAGCAGATGACCTGATTTTAAATCAGTTTTTAACTCTTTTTTTAAAGTTAGTTAATAATATGAAATATAACTAAATTGACAGGTCAGGCATTTATTGTGGCTTCTAATACTATTTTGTTCTTGCCACTGACAGCAGGCTTCTTAAATTAGTTACAAAATGCCTGCATTAAAGATGTTTGTGGAAGTATTAACTTTGACCCTGATCTTTCAAACACTCAACTTGGATCATTTGAGTAGCCCCACTGATTTCAATGGAACTGTTCAATTAAATCAACGGAATTACTTTTGTGTTTAAAGTTAAGCATCTGTAAAACATCTAAAGGCTCAAACCCTGAGGACCCACTCCAACAAAGTGTTCAGGGCCTTCCAGTAAATACTGAGGCCCAGATCTACAAAGGGATATTGGTGTTTTAACTCTGAGAGTAGAATGCATAACTTTTAGGTATTGAGAAAGTCACAGAAATAATGCTGTGATCCCCAAAGCCAAGACAGGCACCTAGGCTACTGACACAATGAATGGGGAAAAAGAGGCATCCCAGCAGCAGGACACAAAAGGCAACACAACATGGAGAGCCACCTAAACTGGATGATACTGATTGAGATTCAGGGTGTATCCTAAAACCTATGCCTCTCTCAGAGGTAAGCAGAGAGGCACTTCTGTCTTCTCAGTAATCCACAAACAACAACCCAGCATATGGTGTCAAGTGGCTTAGGTCCTTAACTAGTTTATGGCAGGAATGAGTTAAGGCACTTGATTCACTCCACACAAAACAGCTGATGGAGCAGAGATGTGGCTTCTTCTTCGAGCGCTGCTCCAGTACATTCAGAAATAGGTGTCCCTGTGCCAGAGTGCCAGATTGGTCAGAACTTTTTGCCCTAGCCTGTCAGAAGAGGGTAGGGGGCTACTGCCCCCCACGCCACCCTGTGCCTATATATGTGGCCACAGCCCGACCCCTCCCCAGTTTTATTTCTTCCGCCATTGTGTTGGTTGTGGAACTGCCTGCTCCTTGTGCTTCGCAAGCAGCCTGTCCTTCATTCAATTTATGAGTTTTTCGCCCGAATGGGAGCACCTGTTTGTGGACTTAGTTCCACTGGAGACGGTTTCCCCTCTCGTGCCAGAACACCACATTACTCCACCGTCTGCCATGCCAGGGTTCAAACCCTGTGCTAAATGCAGCAAGGCCTTCCCATGGGATGACCCCCACAAGAAGTGCCTCCAGTGCCTGGGCGAAAGCCACTTGGTCACCACATGCTCCTTCTGTCTGTCCTTCAAGCCAAGGACAATCAAGGACAGGGAGCAAAGGCGCCGTATCCTGGCCTCCAAGCAGGCTCAGCATGCCCCTCCCGAGGCTTCAGGACCTCCCACGACACCAGGTGCCAGTTTGGCACCGGAACCCACCCAGCACCGTGCCGACAGGGGCCGCAGGACAAGCTCAGTAGTGACCTTGGTACCGTGGTGCTGATACAGCCTGGCGTATCCAAGACAGGGCTCTACCTGGGGCCAGTTGCACCCGACCCTGGCACCATCATAGCCCTGCGTCTTCGATGTGGGGCTCCCCCCGGGACCGATCAGGCTCGACTCCGGTACCACGGCACCAACACAGCCCCACGCCTTTGACGCTGGGCTCTCCCCGGGGCCGGTCAGGGTCAGGGTCGGTGCCGATCCTGATGAACCTGGAGGCAGTGGAGGCTACCAGGGCGCTCCTCCTGCTGCCTACACCTCCCTTGCCAGCACTGGTTAGAAGGGGCAAGCCAGCCTTCATGTTGAAGGCCTGGTCCCAACACAAGCGGCACTGCTCTCTTTCCCCGCCACAGGCCCCAGGTTCCGAAGCTACAGAGCCTGTCACCTCGTTGGGTCCCAGTACCATGGAGCTGTCCCTGTGGCAGCATATCACCCTGCCGTCTCCGGTACTGCCTCATGGGTCCTGAGATGCTTCCCCCTATTCCAGCCTGGGGGAAGGGGCTGCAGAGGGCCCTAAATGGCCCCAGTGCCAAGTTTCGGCACCATCACCCTTCCAGTACCTTCTGCAAGAATGGTCTCTGCATGAGGCCTCTGTGACCATGCCAATACCACCCCCAGCACCGGAGAGAGCCTTAAACCCGGTACTGTCTTCCTACCTGGGCAACTTGTTGGCACATTTTGATTTCCTGTGGCATGTCTCAGCCCACATAGGTATGGAGGTGCAATCCTCCGATGTACCTTCCGATGCTTTATTCGGCCCGGTGTTCTCCTCGGCAGAACCGGTCATGGTTTCCCTTCACCCAAGCATCTGGGACCTGGCCTCCTCCTGCTGGCAAAACCTGGGTTCCATCTTCCCAGTCCCAGATACAGCAGGCCTCAAGTACAGGGTCCCAGTGTCAGAGTTTCCCTCACTCACCCACCACCCACTCCCACCTCATGCAGTGGTGGAAGCGGCCTTAGGGCCGGGACAGACCTTCCGCGATCCCCTCCCAACATTGAGGGACGCAAGGGAGTTGGAACTACTGGGTAGGAAGGTATACTCCTCTTTGGCCTTCCAGTTGTGGGTTGCAAACAACCACATCCTAACCAGCAGGTACATGCTGGATGTGTGGGAGGCATTAAAAAGATTTAGACATTTACTCCCACCAGAGGCCAAAGAAGAATATGATGCCTTCTTGGAGGAGGGTAAAATAGCCTCCCAGGACCTCCTCTTGTCATCATGGGATGCAGTGGATACGGCGGCCCACACTATGGCCTCCGCAGCAACCCTGCGCCGTGCAGCCTGGCTATGGGAGGCCAGAGTGCCCCAGCCTCTCAAGAGGTGGCCCTCGATCTCCCCTTGGGGGTAACACCCTCTTTCCCCCAGAAACCTCGGCCACCTGGGGTACTGCTCGTGACCCCGGGGGGGGGGGAGCGAAAATATCTGGCCCTTTTTCCCGAAGGGGAGTCTCCAATGCCCTCCGGCCCCATAGGGCCCATGGCAACCTGCCCCCCCACTTTCCTCAGTAGTTACTGGTGAGGACTCAATCCCCACCACCACAACTTCAGTTCGAAACTCACCTACGGGACCAACCCGGCAAGATCCCTCCCCATTCAATTCCAGGGAGAGATTCCACTTGGTTATTCAGCAGCTTTGATGATAATCACAGCTTTGCTGTCAACCACCCAAACCTTGCCACAGAGTGCAATGTCTTGAGAAATAGAGGCTTGAATGCAGGGCGGCTGTCCGATTTCCCTGCCACCAAATAGCTAGCCAATTAGCATCCTCCTGCTTTACGGGCCCCAAAGGGTGCAACCTGTGAGCAGGCCTCCCTCTTTAAGTGTGGGCAGATGACTCAGAGGTTAAGTAGCCTCTCCTCCTCCTCCAAGTAGGATGAAGGTTCCACCTCTGCCCATACTCCCACTGCTGACCCTAATGTGCCCCCCAAGGGCTCGACCCTCTAATCATCCTTTAGAGAACGATTTTTACTCCTCAGGCACTATCGCGTCCCCCACATAACGCCTCGCTTGGGTGGCACCTCCTCCCCCCTCGGGACACTCAAAGGTTCATGATACACACTCCAATCATCAGAGCATGCTACCCTGTCGATCCCCGTTCCGAACCAGATGGACCTTTCCACTTACTGCGCCTATCCCCACACCAGGGAGTGTCACTTCTGCAGGCTTTCCCGTGCAGAAGGCCCCCCATCCTACTCTCCAATCGCACAGTTGAAGAGCCCTTGTTGTTGCTTGTTTCCCTCTCATAGAGGGCCTCCGCCCCCCCACCTGCCCCGAAAGGCGAGGGGTGGAAGGAGCCTTCCCTTCCCTTTCAAATGCCGCCCTGGCCAATGCCTTCAGGTATATGCCTCTAACATGGGATACCGCACCCCTTTTGACCCCATAGACCAGGCATATTGCTCCCACTTGTCAAGTACTGGACTCACAGGCCAGAGCCTGGCCAGTGACCCAGGCCCTTGATAACTCGCTCACAGTCTTCATACCAGAGGTAAAACCCTACTGCTCACTACTACCAGCTAATTCACAGCCTGGCAAATGACTTGGTGAGGAGTCTCACCAATCAGACCCCAACCCCACCTTCTGCCTACCTTCCCCGCACAAAGCTGGGTATCTCCTCTCCTTTGATGAAGTGGACAGGTGTCACCTCTATTGGGCCACAGCCCTCAGTGGAGATGACATAATAATACCAATGTTTTCTTCTACCTCTTTACCACTTGCCCAGAGGTGAAGACACTCGTTCCTCTGCCTTTCCCCATCAAACTCACAGTCGATGCTACTGGCACAGTCCACTGAGTAGCCAAGAGGTCTTTACCCTCAGAGTAAGGGGTCCAAGACCTGGGCTGGGTACCCTGAGTCAGGCAGGGTACAAGTTTGACCTTGGTCATCAGCCCCCTTCCAGAGTCTACCCAGTGGGTCCCCTTTGTAGCTTCCTCCCTAGGATGGTCATAACGCCAGGCTGACCCCGATCTAGTTCCTGGACAACCCTGCTCGGATATCCCACAGATGTAACTCCCTCTTCTCATCACACTCCAAGGGTTTTCTAGCCACCACAGTCATGATTGGGCATTATGTTCAGGCCTAATTGACCACTCGGGATCTTTCTCATTGACAGACTTCTTATTACACCAACCAACATCCCAACCATCGACTGGGAATTCGGCAGCTAGCCATCCCCGATGGAACCCACCCTCAGGATAAGTTCTAATAGCAATAGCACATTCATAGAAGGCGCTTCAGATAACTGGAAGAGTCTTAAAGGAGACTGCGGGATGTGCATCTTCGGGGTGGCAAACCTTCTCCACTCCCTCGGTAGATGCTGTTCCTTCTCCCCCGTATGTCCCGGTTGCCCATAGGGGCCCTTCCTTCGGGTGCCCCAATCCTAACACATGCCTCTGTGAATCGCCGAGCTTAAAACGGCGTCCCCACCGGTTGGACTCTTCCTGGTGCCACGAAGTCATGTAGGCCAATGTGAGCCTCATCCAGTAGGCCATGGGATTCGAGACTTGGGACTACCGTACCTATGTGCCCTCCCCTGGGTGTCGTTTATCACAATCAGCTCCTCACCATCTATACTCCGTCGGCCGACTGTTAGCCAAAAGAAAAAAAAGGAAAAGACAAGGGAAATGCTAATAATACCACTTCCTTGTGTCAACATGTTATCAATACATGCAGTCCTATTCAACAGACACTGCCACACTGCTATCGATAGGCTCTCGTAGGCCCGGGATACACTCATCAGGCTCACAGGAAGTTCTTCTCCTGACTTGCCCTGTATGGGGCCATCTGGTGGCCAGACACCTGCCTTTCCCCATGGTGACCCAGTGCTTCCTTTGTAGTGTGCTCTCTGAGGTCATCAGCTGCCACCTCTGGCTGTTCGTCCTCCCTCCCTCAACTTAGGACAAAGTAGCCCTCCTAGTCCCTACCCTACCTGCTGGTAGCACACTTCTTCTACAGCATGTCAAACGCCCCAGATTTCCGTAACTATCGGCCTTATGGCACGGAAGTGTCCCACACTGCCGGACTGAGGGAAACACAGTCTACCTTCCCTCCGCTGGTTATGGCAGTGTCGGTATTCACCAATGCCAGCCCGACAACCCTACTGCCTCCTGAATTCCCTTATGGAAGGTACGTTAACACATGCTACTGCCAGAACTCTAATCTTCTGATTTTATCCCACCTCTGCCAATATGCCTTTAGGCAAAGTGGCTAGAGCCACATTCCTCAACTTTAACCACGATGCATTCATTTCTCATTTATGCATAAGGTGACTCAGGCCCTTCTGCTTTAGTGCCACACTAGGCACTCAGACAACTGGGCCTACTTTCTCCACTGGGTTACATCCTGCAATCCCTGCTTATTCTTGCTGGGGAGACGGTCCTTGGGTCAATCTCCTAGACCCCTCCAGAACCCTGCACGTTGGACAAATACCCATGTTGGAGTTATGCTGTGTTAAAGGCAGAAGAGCCAACTCCACCCGCCATCAATCAGCATGGCCAGTAGTCACCTATTTCTGAATGTACCCGAGCAGTGCTCAAAGAAGAACGGTGGGTTACTTACCAGTAACCATCCTTCTTCGAGGTGGGCTGCTCGGATTCATTCAGAGCCCTTCCCCTGTCCCTGTTTTTGGAGTTGGCGACTCTTAGGAACTGGGGAGGGAGAGAGGGGCAGCCACATATATAGCCACAGGGTGGCGTGAGAGGCACGGCCCCTGCCCTCTTCTGACAGGCTAGGGCAAAAAGTTCTTACCAATCCAGCGCTCTGGCATGGAGACACCTATTTCTGAATGAATCTGAACAGCCCAGCTCAAAGAAGGATGGTTACTGGTAAGTAACCCACCGTTACCTATTGTGACAGACCACTCCCCAGATCCGGTCTGGTGTGACACTGTGACCTCCCAATTCCCACTCCTGAACCCCGATTCACCCTGCTTTGCCAAGTGACCACTCACTCCTGAGTTGGTCCACTCCAGCCTCTTGCGTGCAATTGGTCCCAGGCACTAGGTGTATGCCCCCTGGCTACTCGAGGGACAGTCCCCCAGCAAGCACCCCTGGCCCCAGTTACTACACCAGGAGCCACTGTCTATAGAGATTGGGAACCACTCCCAAACAACACACACTCAAGTCCATCCATTTAACAAAGAAATGGACTGTGCCTAGCCTCCTTCCTCTTGAGCACCCCCTCCCAAGTGAGTAGTGGAGGGACACTCCTGCACCCCCACAAATTCTTCCTTAGCCCTCATCTGTGGTTCCTGCCCTGGGTCGCAGCTCTCCAGAGCCAGTGCTGTCTCCTGAAGTGGAAAAGAGTCACCTTCCACCCTCCCCCAACCAGGAGACATGCTGGTCTCCTCCATTGTAAATCCAGGGGTCTTACCTCCACCTCCTTGGCTCTCAGCAGGTTGCCCCTGACAGTTGTCCCATTCACCAGCCTCACATTTTAATGTTTTCCCAATTGACACCTCATTGTAGGCAGACAAGCTAACTTCACTGGATAATTTTATGAGGGCAGCAGCTTCTTGTTCTTCAAAAATTTCAGCTTGTGTTTCTTGGCAGCCAGGAATCAGTTCCTCATGGCTAGATGCTTCAGCTGTTGTAGGAGGCTCTGGAACACCTGGAATGGCTGCCTCCCTGATCCAGAATCTCTGTTGGATTCTTTGTTCTGCTTTTTTGGCTCTCTCTAGAACTGCCCCGGTCACTTGCCTAACTTTTTCATAGTTCCCTGTACTGGTCAGAATTACAGCCAGAGCTTGATATACAAGCTTTAACTCCCAAGCATGTCTGCAGGTGTCTTCCTCGTCCTCTCTGTCCATCTCTTCTGGCATTCACATCTCTGCTTGCCATTTAGCAAATTCACATGCTCTTTCCCTCTCTCTCTTTCTTGGTGTTCTTTGTTCTTTGCTTGCAGCCTAGAAATCTTTAATTCTATCTTTGCCTCACTAATATTCATTCTTGGGCTTCCCTTTGCTTAAATCCTTCACCTGAAATAAACAAACAGAAAACAACAAACTAGCCTCTTGACTCTTCAGTCACTACACATATAACTCACTTAGAATGGCACACTTCAAGCAACAGGTTGAGGCACAAAAACCCTGGAATTGCTGCGCCACTGTGACAGACTGCTCCCCAAATCCCATCCGGCATGCCACTGTGACCTCCCAATTCCCACCCCTGAACCCCGATTCACTCCACTTTGCCAAGTGACCACTCACTCCTGAGTCAGTCCACTCCAGCCCCTCATGTGCAATTGGTCCCAGGCAGTGTGTGTATGCCTCCTGGCCACTCAAGGGATGGTCCCCAAGCAAGCACCTCCAGCCCCAGTTACTACACCAGGAGCCACTGTCTACAGAGACTGGGAACCAGTCCCAACCAACACACACTCAAGTCCGTCCATTTAACAAAGAAATGGATTGTGCCCAGCCTCCTTCACTCACACCCACTAAGGATCACACAGCTTTAGGTAAAACAACTACTAGTTTATTGATCATCTGAGAATATGGCCAAGCATGGCAGAATCACAGTATAAGTAAGTCAGGAGAGACTGGACTCGATGATCTCATGAGGTCCCGTCCAACCCTATGATTCTATTCTATTCTATTCTATTCTATTCTATTCTAAAATAAAAGGCAAAATATGCAAGCTAACCTAATACTTCTACTTAAAATAACCTCATAGTACAAACAAATTTATGCTCAAGGTGTTTGGCTGTTAGATGTTTGCACAGCCAGTCTCTGTCTGTGGCCAAGCAGGGCCCAAATCTTGCTTGAAGTTGTTACAAGATGGAGAGTCCCAGTTCAAAAAGCCCCTTAAAACTTCCAGTTCTCCTTCGAGCGCTGCTCACATCATTCAGTTACAGGCGTCTACGTGCTGCAGTGCACGGTAGCTCAGAAAGTCTTCAGCCTTAGCCTGTCAAGTCAGGGCACATGGCCAATGCCCCCTCTGTGCCACGACTGGGCTATATAGGTGATCGTGACCCTGACCCTCCCAGTTCCATTTTCCGCCCTCAGCAATGGTTTTGGATCAGCCAAAAAACTTGCGTAAGCAAGTGCCTGTCTTCTACCCGCGAAATTCAAGATGTCTGGTTTCAAACCATGCTTAGGATGCTGCAAGACTTTCCTACTCAATGATCCACACAGTAAATATCTCACATGCCTGGGTGAGTCCCATCTCGCCAAGAGCTGCCCTTGCTGCCAGTCCTTCAAAAGGAGGACTCGCAAGGACAGAACTGTGCCTCTGATCCTTTGCTGGGAGTAGTGCGCAAGCCTCTGATGCTGCCCAAGCCCTGAGGGCTCTGCTGGCTCACCGATCGGCCCAGGCACCAGAACCCCAGGACTGTTCTTTAGTGCCAAGCCCAAAGTCTCGGTCAACGCCCCGGTCGGTATCATTGGGGCGCTGAACACTTTGGTCGCCAAACCAACCCAGCACTGAACCGAAGGCAGCACCACCAACGGCACCATCAATGCCGCATTCCCCCACAACACTGCCGGTGCGTTCCCCGGCCCAGGTTCCGGCACCGTGGAAGAAAACCAGCTCGATGCCAACCACAGCACTGGGAGTCCAGTCGGCACAGGAAGCGGTACCACCCACCAACCCAGTACCGCCCAGCCTGCCACTGGTACTGATATCCGACACTGGAGACTGCTTCCCGGCCAACCCGGTGCCTCCCAGTCCGCCACTGGTAGCGCAATCCGCTGAGGACTGCTCCCCGGTCTCCTCCCCATGCTCATCCCAGGATGTGCCAGTGCCGTGCTCCCAAGCTTCGGGGGCCCCTTCCCACGGCTTGGTGTTGAATTCACCTCCAGCCTCAGTCTGCTCTTCTCCACTCAAGATGGTAATAAGGCTAGGAGAGCATTTAGGGAAACAGCGCCATAAGCACTCCCCCTCACCCATGCCTCGATGCAAGAACAGATCGTCGGGACCAGCTGAGCCAGTGGGGCCTTCCCCTTACGGTACTGCACTGCAACCTAATCGAGGCTGTTCTCCTCCACGCCACCTGGAGGCTGGAGCATCTTTTAACGACAGATCACACAATTGGCTGGACATGGCGGCTGACAATACCCTAGTCTCACAGCACTGCTCCGTCCAGTCCCCCCTCACAGACCATGGACTCAGACTTCTTGGACAATGAGTCAGATCCTGACTCCACACATCATAGTAAATCGCAGGCCTGTTTTTCCTCCTTGCCCGATGAGTATATCTTTGAGAGACCAATTGACTATAACAAGGCCTCTCATGCCCACCAGGAGTTGCTACACCGCATGGCAGCAAACCTGAATCTGGAGTTCGGAGTCATCCAAGAGGAGACTAATCCCCTCTTCGATGTCGGCCATAGGGCCCCACCTACTAAGGTGTCTGTCCCGCTCCACGAAGGGTTATGCAGCATTATCAAGGCCAGTTGGCAAACTCCATCCTCGATTCCGCTGGTATCAAGGGTCGCGGACCGTAAGTACCATGTCCCTTAGGACAAGTTCTCCTTTCTGTTCCAGCACCCCACTCCAGGGTCGCTGGTCGTCGACGTCATGAACCAGAGAGAGAGGCAAGGCCAACCGGGTTCCACCCCTAGAAATAAGGAGGCAAGGAAACTCGACCTGCTCGGCAGGAAGGTTTACTCCACAGCAGCCCTCCAGTTGCGCATAGCAAACCACTCAGCCCTTATGACTAGGTATATCTTTAACCTCTGGAATGCCATGCAAGGCTTCCGTGCCATTATCCCAAAGGATCACCTTAGGGACTTCGACACAATGCTCAAAGAAGGGGAAATGGCATCCAGAGACACTTTGATGGCCATCTGGGATGCCATAGATACAGCCACTCGTACGACAGCATCAGCTGTGGTAATGCGTCACTTGGCCTGGCCACAGGGCTCGGGCCTACCACCGCAGCTGCAACTTACTATTCAGGACCTCCCGTTTGAAGGCCCTGACCTCTTCACCGAGTCCACAGATGCAAAGCTCCATGGCATGAAATACTCGAGAGCCATTCTCCGGTCACTAGGGATTTACACCCCGCAACCTAACAGATGCTCTCTAAAACCCCATCAACTCCTCCAAAAACAACTTCAGCAGTTAAAACAGATTCAACTGCAGAGTCCATTCCCGAGGTCCCCCCCCTTTTCCCCAGCACCATTTTGGGGACATGGACAAGGACTAGGTCCATTTGGGAAAGAGCGAGAAGTCCCACACTCTGCAATCAGGTAGGCGTGGGCAGGCCTCCGAATGCTCGTCGGGGAAGAAACAGCATTTTTGACGGTTACTATACAGGCAGCAAACCCACGACCCAACCAGTCGCCAACCGCTTACGCCGCTTCACACACCACTGGGCCAACATCACATCCGACCATTGGGTCCTCAAGACCTTCGTGGAGGGGTATCTTATTCAGTTTCTTTAGATTCCTTGGGACAGAAAACCGCCCCCTTGTCCAACCCTTGGAAACCAGAAACCATCCCACCTTCTCGAGATCGAGTACCAGAAACTCCTCCCCCTTGGTGCCATAGAAAAGGTTCCCAAGCGGGAGTGGGGAAAAGGGTTTTACTCCCAATACTTCCTGGTCCCAAAATCCAACAGGGACCTTTGACCCATTCTAGATCTCAGAGCCTTAAACAAGCACATAAGGAAAATAAAGTTCTGCATGGTTTCCCTATCACAGATCCTCCCGTTTCTGTCTCCCAGGGATTGGTTCGTGGCCCTCGATCTGAAAGACGCCTACTTTCACATAGCCATAAGGCCCCGCCACAGGCGGTTCCTAAAGTTCATGGTGGCAAACGACCACTTCCAGTTTACCTCTCTCCCTTTCGGGCTCTCCCTCGCCCCTAGGGTGTTCATGAAGTGCATGGTGCCAGTTGCAGCATACCTGCGCAGATGGGGCACAAGAATTTATCCCTATCTAAATGACTGGTTAATAGTCAGGAAATCAAGCTCCCAAGTAGAGCTCCACGTCGGAGCGGTAGTGAGGCTCTGCAACTATCTGAGCCTCCACATAGACCAAGAAAAGTCAAAGCTCCACCCATCTCAAAACAGAGAGTTCATAGGGGCGCATCTAGAGGTCCACAAGGGGTCAGCATTCCTACCCCCTCCAGATTTCAGTCTAGTTGCACCATTATTACGGAGCTGCAAACGTCCCCCGTGACCACAGCCTGCCAGTGCCTGCAACTCCTCAGCCACGTGGCAGCCTCCACCTCAGTGATCCACATGGCGCACCTGAGGATGAGGCCTTTCCAGATCTGGCTTTCCACGATGTTCCCCATATGGAGGAACTCCCCGAGCAAAGTACTGTCTGTTCCCCAGGACGCTCTGGGGACATTTCAGGTTTGGAGGGATCCCCATTTTGCCATGGAGGCATCCCCTTCAAAGATCCCAGGTCCTCAGTGACCTTAATATCGGATGCCTCGAACACAGGGTGGGGGGCCCACATCTCTGGGGGACTCTCCACCCAAGGGCTCTGGTCCCACATGGACAGTCTTCTCCACATAAACGTGAAGGAACAAAGGGCCATCAGGCTAGCTTGCATGACCTTCCTGGACAAGATATGGGGCTGGTCAGTCCAGATCCTCACAGACAATACCACAGCTGTGTTCTACACAAATTGGTAAGGGGGGGTCTACTCCCTGCCACTTTGTGAGGAGGCGTGCAATTTCTGGGAATTGGCCATACGACATGACTTCATCCCAGTGGCCTCCCACCTACCGAGGGTCGACAACGGGCTAGCAGACTTGCTAAGCAAAAAACCGTTAGGAGACCACGAGTGGTCCCTCCTTGACAAGGTGTTCTCCCTCCTGATAGACAAATGGGGTCCCCTCCAGATAGACTTGTTTGTGACACAGAAGAACTGCAAGTGTCCCCAGTTCTGTTCCCTCAGGGGCCGGGAGGAAGGGTCTCTCACCGACGCCTTCCTCATCAACTGGTCAGGGCCCCTGATGTATGCCTTCCTGCCGGTTCCCCTGACACAGAGGGTTCTTTTGAAAATCAACAGGGATGGAGTGAACATAATACTAATAGCTCTGGACCTGCCCAGACAGCATTGGTTCCCACTCCTGCAGGTCATGTCCATAGAGATCCCACTCCATCTCCTGCAGTAGGTGGACCTCTTGACACAAGACTCGGGGCGCCTTCGGCACCCAGACCCGGGCCGCCTACACCTGATGGCCTGAATGCTCTCTGGCTCGGCGAGCAGGAAAGGCTCTGCTCAGACAGGATTAAGAAGGCCCTGGTTGGTAGCAGAAGACCATCCACCAGGTCCACATACACAGCCAAATGGAAATGATTCTCCATTTGGGCTCAGGACAAAGATGTAGACCCTATATCAGCCCCGATACACCTGATCCTCGACTATCTGCTGGACCTCAGAGAAAAAGGCCTTTCTCCTTCCTGACGGAGAGTCCATTTAGCGGCAATCTCAGCTCTCCACAAGAGATGGGCAATCAGTTTTCTCTCATCCCACCTGTCAGATTCCTAAAAGGGGTGGAGAGACATTTTCCCCAATCCCGTAAGCCCACCCTGCCTTGGGACCTGAATGTCGTCCTCCGGGCAATGACAGAGCCGCTCTGTGAGCCTTTGGACTCAGCCACCCTCCTTGTCCTGTCCTGGAAGGTGGCCTTCTTAGTAGCAGTCACCTCTGCTCAAAGGGTTTCAGAGTTGAAAGCCCTTTCCTCAGAACCCCCATACACAAGGTTCTACCAGGATAAAGTAGTTTTACATCACCACTCAGCCTTCCTCTCTAAGGTGGCCACCCCCTTCCACCTTAACTAGGAAATTTGCTTGCCAGTTTTGTAGCCAGATGTCCAGGTTATGCAGAACCAGAGGAGATGGCATAAATTGGACGTGAGGAGAGCACTTCTAACTTACATCAAGCGCACCCGGCCGTTCTGCAAGACCCCCCAACTGTTTGTAGTGGTTGCCGAACGTAAGAGGGGTTTACCAGTATCCTCACAGTGTATCTCTAAATGGATTGTGAACTTCTTTAAAGACTGCTATGGAAGGTCAAACTCGCCCCTTCCTAGAACTGTTAGAGCCCACTCTACCAGAGCCCAAGTGTCCTCTATGGCCTTCCTTGCCAAGGTCCTGATCCAAGAGATCTGCAGGTCCACTACGTGGTCGTCAATACATACCTTCATGACGCACTACGCCATCGACCAACAGGCTAGAGATGATGCTGCTCTGGGCAGGGTTGTACTCAATGTGTGTAGACTGTAACTCCTCCCACCGTCCATGGGTACAGCTAACAGTCACATGTAACTGAATGATGTGAGCAACACTCGAAGGAGAACGGTGGGTTATTTACCAGTAACTGTCCTTCTTCAAGATGGGCTGCTCACATACATTCAGGCCCCCCCACCGTCCCCACTAATGGAGTTGGCAAAGGTATATAGGACTGGGAGGGTCAAGGTCATGGTCACCTATATAGCTGTGGTTGTGGCATAGAGGGGGCTTTGGCCGTGTGCCCTGACCTGACAGGCTAAGGCTGAAGACTTTCCAAGCTACTGTGCACTGTGGCACACAGACACCTGTAACTGAATGTACGTGAGCAGCCCATCTCGAAGAAAGATGGTTACTGGTAAGTAACCCACTGGTCTCCGTCTTTGTTTCCAAACTCCTCAGCCCATCCGTTTCAGGGCTGAGGTGATCCCTTTGTCTGTTCACAGGCACTTCCATTAGCGTACCTGTGTCTCTTTCAGGCTAATTGTTTGTTCACTGCTACTGGGAGAGACCTCTGTTCCCTCATCCCTGAGTCAAAGAAAGCATGTTACATGTTCGTTCACACATATGAAGTTGTAGGAAACATATCATTATAGAAATCATGCAGAACAGGTTATTAGCATCCACACAGAAACAGTGCATGGTGCAACTGGCAGTAAATCATACAATTCCAGTGTACAAGTGAAGAGGAAAATCATGTAGATCATAACCCAGGGTGCACAGATGTGCACGCCATCACACCTATCTTATATCTTTTTGCCCAGAAGTTAGAGCATCCATCTAAAATATGGGAGAAACAGGTTCAATTTCCCCATCTGCCTGAGTCTGATGGGGAAAAAGAATTAGAACAACAGAAAACTTAGATTCCAAGTGAGTTTAGATGTCTGCAGCATTCTGTATGAGTTTTATGGCTTATAGCGGAGCCTAAAACGGTGACTCAGGCACCTAAACTTGAGACCAAGGTACCTACGTAACTTTTGTGGATAGCAGCCATAATCTCATGTGATGACAATGGGACTTTTCACATGAATATGAATAATAGGATTTGGCCAAATGTCAGTAAAAAGAATTAAAATATAAAGACCTGGGTCCTTATAAATCAGAATTACACCAAATTACACCTCTTGAGAATCTGGTTCAAAGAACCTAATGATTAATCTATGATTGATATGTCCTCTATTATTTCTTTCCTTTCTTAATATACCCTATAAATCAGGAGAAAAATAGGCTAAATGATTCCATTTATATGATTATGATTAGTTAAAAGGAAATTGTGTGTTGGGGCGTCCGCCCACACTGGTATGTAAGGAGCTAATAGGGCCAGAGGGAGGCTGTAAGGGAAACAGCCAATTGGACAGAGGCACCAAGGAGCAGTCAATCAGGACCAGCAGGTTCACATGAGAAGAGCTGCAGGGCAGAGCAGGGACATTGGGAGCTAGACAAGAGAAGAGTATGTCCCTAGTAAGTGTCAATCCTGTAGCACCCAAGGCCAGCCCAAGGGTTTTTGCTGCCCTAGGCCAACAGTGATTTTGGCATCCTCTCCAGCACCACCCCAGCTGCTGGCAGGGATCTGGCCCCAGCCAGGAAATGACACCACGGGCGGGGGTACAGCTGTGGGCAGGGAACAGAGCACAGAGCGATAGGCTTGTCAGCCCCAGCCCAGCCCTTGACGCCCCCTAATTCTTGGCACCCTGGGCAACAAACTAGGTTGCCTCTATGGAAGGACCGGCCCTTGAAGTACCTGAAGAGTCTTAGACAAAGCAGTGCAGGCAAGGTCCTGGGAGCAGAGAAAGAGTTCAACACCATTGGATGCTGAAGCTGCAGGAAAGTGTCTCAGGTAAATGCAGTGGCTGTCGAGGCAAAGGAATGTAGTAATGGACTGCAATTCAAAGGGTCCCAAAACCAGGACCTGAAGTAGTGAGTGGGCCTGGATCTCCTGCAGTACTAAACCCTGGAAGCAGGAAGCACAGATGATGACACAAACAGAGGGCTGTGTCATGAAGATGCCACAGGCCCTGCGATGATGCGAGTCAGACAGCAGACTTGATGGTGGAAGAGGCACCATCAGAAGAGGTCATACCAACCTGCAGAGCTGTCAAGACAGCCAGCAGGAGGTGCAAGCTTGGTGAATGAGCCCTGTCGCAGTCTGAAGTAAGCATCATTTGAAGAATTTTCTCTTGCTTATGCTTTCACGCCTGTCTCAGGAAATGTGCAGAGTCTCCACGAGATACTGATGGATGTTTTGGTGGTATCTTCAGATGCATTGACAGAGCTTATGACTGATAAGGAGGAGAAGAAGGAAGACACTGACATGCCAGACTTGAACTGGCTGATCCTGCTCGTGATACTTGCTACAGCCACTACTGTTTCCCATGTATACCAAGCTTCTGGCTACAAGAACTCTAGCACAGAGTGGTGGGAATACATCATCTTGAAGACTTGGGGTGACCAACAGGGTCCAGAACTTTCACATGAAGAAGGCTGCACTTCCAGAGATTTGTAAGTATTCGCTCCAACACTCCAACCTAAACACTCATGCATGAAGCTGTCCTTGCCAGTCCAGAAGTGGTTTGTTATAAGTTAACCTGCCTGCCCCACTCTAGTCAAGGCATCAGTGGATACAGTTGTGTTGAGAATTTTAAGAAAAACACATTTCAGAGCAAAAAATAGAGATTTGATTTTTTTATTGTCATAATTGATGTGCCAAGCCCAGAAATGCTAAGACTATGACTTGCAAAGCTGTAGCCCCAGCAACCTCTAGCACAAATTAAGCACTGCTTATGTCTTATGATGAAATCACAGCAAAACAATTGTTGAAAGAATACTTGCTTTACAGCAGGGGTCTCAAACTTACGGCCCACAGGCTGCATTCAGGCCCTAAAGTTATTTCCTGTGGCCCATAATGACACTATCATTATCAATATTTGCAATATTGTTGTATGAAAAGGTTTCAGAGGTGTGGCCCTCTGGCTACCGTAGTAGTCCTCATGTGGCCCTCATGGTCATTTGAGTTGAGACCCCTGCTTTATAGAATTTCCAAAGAAGTAGCCATGTTAGTCTAGTTCAGCAAAACAAACAAGAAGCCCTGTGGTACTTTTAAAGACTAACAAGTTTATTTATCGCATGAGCTTCTGTGGGAGAAAATCCCACTTTGTCAGATACTTTGAAGATGGGGAACTTACAGAATGGGAAAAAAACAAATGCAGCAAATCAAAGCAGTTGTTAAGATTTAAACACTGGGGAACAACATATAGGGTGTGTTCTCACAGCCCTCTTATTTCGAAACAACAGAGGTTGTTTCGAAATGAGATTTTGGCTGTTCACACGACGCACGGTTGTTTCAAAACAACGATTCCCGTTGTTTCGAAACAACCCCGTTGTTGCGAAACTACTTAAGCCACATGCGGGAGCGAAACAACCATTGTTTCGCAACGGTTGTTTCGAAACAACGCCGTGGGAACGTGTTGTTTCGGAACAAGTTGTTCCGAAACAACAGTCCACGGCGTCCCCGTCAGCACCCTGGCCAGGGGACACCCCTCAGCACCCTGGCC
>ML681994.1:15038253-15085855 GCA_007922195.1 Podocnemis expansa
CTGGGGTTGCAGGGTGAGCGGCTGCAGCCGCTCACCCCCAGGGGACTGCAGCCCCCTGGCATGGTTTCGAAATAGCAAGTTCACAGTGTGAACTTGCTATTTCGATGACCTGGTTTTGCCTTATTTCGAATTAACATTTTGTTAATTCGAAATAAGTTGTTTCGCAACGAGCGTTATTTCGATACAAGTTGTTTCGCAACAACCATATCGAAATAACTGGCTGTGTGAGAACACAGCCATAGAGAAAGATAAGGTCAAATTGCCTGCTATGATGAGAAAAAAATCCAAAATCTTTGTTTAGCCCTGAAGCAACCATGTCAGATTTGCATATGAATTCCAATTCTGCCATTTCTCTTTGAATCCTTGGGTGGTTGTTCATTTGTCAGAGCACAGCTGTTAGCAAATCATCAATGGAGTGATCAGGAAGACTGAAGTGCTCACCATTTAATGTGCACATCTGACATCAGAAATCACAACATTCAAAAACGAGTGGGTGAGCACTTCAATCTTCCTGATCACTCCATTGATGATTTGCTAATAGCTGTGCTCTGACAAATGAACAACCACCCAAGGCTTCAAAGAGAAATGGCAGAATTGGAATTTGTATGCAAATTTGACACTGTTGCTTCAGGGCAGGGGTCAGCAACCTTTGCCAGCTCCTGTGCTAGCTCTGCCCACCGCATGCTCAGCGGCTGCCAGGGTGGGGCCAAAAGGGGGAGCAGCCTCCAGGATCCCGGCCATGGCCAGCTCTCACCCCTGCCGGCAGGTGGCTTCCAACTCCAGGGTCAGAGACAGAAGGGGGCAGGCTACCCCGACCCGCTCCCCTCCAGCCCTGCCCAGCAGGGGGACAGGGACAGGGCCAGCAGGGGTCTGGAGCCACATGTGCCACAGCTCCTTTGCCTCTGCTGGCTGTGCTCTCCAGCAGGGAAGCATGGCCGTGGCATGCTGCTCTTGCTGCCCGACCACAGCACGGGGGGACCAGGAAAGCCTGAGCAGCCCTGCATGCCTCTCAGGCTCAGTCCCCATGCCATTTTTGGCACAGGTGCTGAGGGTTGCCAACCCCTGCTTCAGGGCTAAACAAAGACTTTGGATTTTTTTTCATTATGACAGGTGATTTGACCTCATCTTCCTCCATATCAGGGGTCTCAAACTCAAATCACCATGACGGCCATTTGAGGACTAGTATGTTAGCCTGAGGGCCACACCACTGAAACCTTTTCATACAACAGTATTGTGAATATCAATAATAATAGTGTCATTGTGGGCCACAGTAAATAACTTTAGGGGCTGCATGCAGCCCATGGACCACGAGTTTGAGGCCCCTGCTCTATGTGCTGTTCCCCAGTGTTTGAATCTTAACTGCTTTGATTTGTTGCATTTATTTTCCCCCCATTCTGTAAGTTCCCTCATTGTCGAAGCATCTGACGAAGTGAGATTTTCTCCCATGGAAGCTCATGTGATAAATAAATTTGTTAGTCTTGTAGGCTGTGTTCACACACAGGGGGTTATTTCGATATGGTTGTTTCGAAACAACTTGTATCGAAATAACACCTTATTTCGAAATAACTTAATTCGAATTAACAGTATGTTAATTCGAATTAAGGAAAGATGCTCAAAGTGAAATAGCAGGTTCAGGCAACAGTTATTTCGAAACAAGTCACTGTTGTTTCGAAACAACATGTTCGCACGGCGTTGTTTCGAAACAATCATTTCAAAACAATGTTGTTTCGTCCCCACATGGGGTTTAACTTGTTTCGAAACTATGGCATTGTTTCGAAACAACGGGACCTGTTGTTTCGAAACAACCGTGCGTCGTGTGAACAGCCTAAATCTTATTTTGAAACAACCTCTGTTGTTTCGAAATAAGAGGGCTGTGTGAACACAGCCGTAGTGCTGTAAGAATCCTTGGTTTTTTGCTTTACAGAAATCATTTAACTAAGTCTTCAGGCTGAAGACTCTCACATTTCAATACACTTTACCTTGGTGCTAATATCTAGAAAGTAAAGTGATTGTTCATATTCATTTAGAATGTCAGTAATGGTAAATGTATCCAAGATCTTGCAAACTGCCTTTGAGTCATCAGATGGCAAAAATAACACATACCAGTTTGCAGCAAAAGCTTCATGATAAGAGTGTTCAAGATTGTGTTCATGGCCTTTAAGGAATAAAAGAAATAATCAGGAAAGGTTTATTTAACATTTGTGAAGACTAGCTAAGTAAAACCTCAATTTTTTTCTTGAGAGATCAAACTGCCTTTGAATCTACAAGTACTTAGCCCACACTTTCTGATATATTGTCTTTGTGCTGCACACTGCAGTGGAATTTTAATGAAAGTGAACTTCAGTATGCAAACAATTTAATCTAAGGAAAGCAATCAACACTTACAGTACTTCAGATTATGCCATGACCTCTGTATTAACAGGACAAGGCCTGGCTTTTTAAGATTTCTTAACTCTTTCAAATATATTTTAAACAAACAATAATTCTGCTTTAGTGTAATTATGAAGTGGGGCAAACCCACTTTTTTGCAAAACTTGATCTTTTCTTGGTTTAGCATTTCCTCCCATGAAAGCTCTTGTGATAAATAAATCTGCTAGTCTTTAAGTGCCACAAGACTTCTTGCCTTTTTTTTTTTTTTTTTTTACAAACCCAACAATAAATCTGGTTTTGAATCTGGGATCCATTTTATCTCAACTTCAAAAAATGAGAGGAGTTGAAATAAATCATTTCTATTTCCCATCTCAGAATGAAGTGCAGAAACAAAACTCCAATAAAACTTCTGTAACCCTTCTGCCAGGGTAGGCTGGCAGAACAAGGGCCAGGTTCTATACCTAGGGGTTTCCCAATAATGTAGCACCCCCAACTGGCTCAAGCCCCCACCCAGATTTCTGGGAATCCTGCACTGTTTCCTGGGTGCCCCAAAGGGGTGAGGCTTCCCCCACTTGCAAGCACAAGACTGAGTATAGTAAACAGAACTTTTAATACTAGTAAAACAGAGTGTAAAAGGCCAAATAACAGAAATCAGTGCTGATCTAGCTAATCAATACAGAGCAAATTTCCCAACAACCCACACCGCATAACAGAACATACAAGACTTAATGGCAAAACTGGTACTGATCTGGAGAGTCAGTGCTAACTAGGCTCCCAGCCAACCCTAGGGTCCGTAGAGAGTGTCTTTCATGCCAGCTGTCCACCAACACCACCTACTGGCCACTCACTCCATCCAATAGCACCATCCCTTGGCTCTGCCCACTCTCCACCAGCTCCGCCCACTGGTCACTCACACTCCCTAGCTTGCCACTGGCCACTCTCACCATCTGCTGTCTCCGCCCGCTGTCCGCCAGCTCCGCCCACCAGTCACTTACGCCTCCCAGCTCGCCACTGGCCACTCTCACTGCTGTCTCCGCCCGCTGTCCGCCAGCTTCGCCCACCAGCTGCTTGCACTGCCCAGCTCACTGCTGGTCACTCTCGCCATCTGCTGTCTCCGCCCTCTGTCTGCCAGCCCCGCCCACCAGTCATGTACGCCTCCCAGCTTGCCACTTGCACCATTTGCTGGCTCCACCTGATGTCCACCAGCTCCGCCCACCGCTCACACACACCGCCCAGCTCGCCACTGGCTCCCCCCTCCCAGTGATCTCAGCTCAGAGAGAGGATTTTCTCTCTAGTAATTTAGTCCAGAGAGTTTGCTTCTCTCCCAGTGACTCCAGCTCTTAAGTGGCTCCAATAGGTACCTCTATCTAAATGACAAAGGCTTCAGAAAAAGCCTATTCATTGCCATCATTAGACAGGGGAAGCAATAGGGGGATGGGGCAAAATAGCCTCAAACCCCCCACCCCTGTTGTTTTTTTTTTTAACTCCTTTCAGGCTGAAGCATGCAGTCGCCCTTCCTACAAGCCTTTTCTTAACTAAGGGTAGTTTTTACCCTTTAACTGAAACAGACAGAGAGTGGCAATTCACAAAAGACAGTATTTTATATTTCCCTTCAGTGGAATTACAGATATTGACAGATTTGTGATCAGATTAACTCCAAATACCATAACCCACTATGCCCTTGCACTTAGCATGCAAATACCTAATTGTGCTCTTTGTGTTCATGCCAATACAGGACCCCTGCAGATTAGTTACCCTCCTTCAGAAGCTGTTAAGCACAGCTTCTTCTTTGAGCGCTGCTCAGATACATTCAGGAATAGGTGTCTCCATGCCAGAGCGCCAGATTGGCCAGAAACCTTTTGCCCTAGCCTGTCAGAAGGGGGCAGGCAGCCACTGCCCCCTGCGCCACCCCATGGCTATATAAGTGGCCTTTGCCTGCCGGCCCTTCCCCAGTTTCATTTCTTCCACCTTTGCGCTGGATCTGGAACTGCCTGCTCCTTGCTTCACAAGCAGCCTGTCTCCTGTTCATTTTTTCCCTGTATGAGCCTTCTGTCCAACTGGGAGAACCTGTTCATGGCTGTTGTCTCTCCGAAGAAGGTCTCCCTTCCTGGACCGAAATACCACGATCCACCGTTGTCTGCCATGCTGGAGTTTAAGCCCTGCAGTGAGTGTGGCAAGGCCTTCCTGCAGGACAATCCCCACAAGAAGTGCCCCTGTTGCCTCAGCGAAAGCCACGAGGTCACCGAGTGCACCATTTGCCTGTCCTTTAAACCCAGGATGATCAAGGACAGAGAGCAGAGGTGCCATGCCCTGGCCTCTGAGCAAGCCTGGCACTCCCCTAAAGCCTCAGGACCTCCCACAGCACTGCGTGCTAGTTCGGCACCGGGGTCCACCGCCAACCGGCACCATCTGCAAGGGTGATGTAGGACCAGTTCGGTGCCGTCCTCGGTACTGTGGCACCGAGGTAGCCCTGTGCTGTCAATATGGGGTTCCCCCTGGGACCAGTCAACCTCAGTGCTGATCCTGTCCACCCCAGAAGCAGTGAGGGCTCTCCTCTTGTTGCCAACACCCCCTTCTCTGGCACCACCTTGAAAGGAAAAGCCTGCCTTCCTGTTGAAGGTTTGGGTGCTGTGCATGCGGCGCTGCTCACCTTCCCCTTCACTGGCACCAGGCTGCCAACCATCAGAGCCAGCCGGAAGCCCCGGTACTGTGCAATGTTCCCTCTAAGCTGATGATGCAGCTGAGCAAGTTGTGGTATTTACTGAGCAACAATTTATGAGGCCTGGGCAACAGTTTTTTGGTGCTCAAAGTATCAGCATGCCTAAGTATCTTACTTCAAAAGTAATTCATAGATGTCTTTTCATTCAAACTTCAATAAAAATGTTAAATTGATGTATTGTAGTTTTATTAATTTACTAAACAAATGTGAGACAATGAAACTTGCTGCCTGTCTAGCCTCTACCATCATCTACACTGCTCAGTTTTTGTTGCCTGTCTTTGTCAGATTTCCAGAATACATATATAGACAAAGTGGGATTTTCTCCCACAAAAGCTCATGCAAAAAAGAAATCTGTTAGTCTTTAAGTGTCGCAAGACTCCTTGCTTTTTTTGCTTTACTAGACTAACACGGCTGCCCCTTTGAAATTTAAGTCCCTCTTATGCTGCCCAACTGGGGTAAAAGGGATTCAAAGTGGATCAGGCCCTAAATGTCCAAAACGTAGACTGAAATTAAGTAGGTAGCTTCAGATTTGATCATGAGACTGACATGTTATGGGGATTGTATTTAATATCTAGCTATCAACCTTGAAAATACACCTATTCTGCCCTCAATAAACATATTAAATTACCATGCATTGCAAATCACAATCACAAGGTAGCAACCGCTTCCCAGATTCCCTCAGGGCAACACCTTAAGTAAAGTTATCTGAGAAATTCAAAACTTTTAAAGGTGGCAAGGGCAGAAACCATGTTTCAAGACAGTTTCTCACAGAATCACATCTCTGTAACCAGGGCCATCTTTTGTGCCTAAAGAATTTGCATCAAATAGAGCTAGGTTAGAGTCTGTTACATTATCATGCCCAATCATACCTCTCAAAAGCTAAATATGGGACAACAATCCCCTAAGTGAATGGCAAAAAACTGATTAGGCATACAGGAAACTTTAAACACTGTGAGTATCCTCCTTTAATATAAAGTGTCTCTAACATCTCAGTTTTGGCGTTTATGGGGTTTTTTTTAACCCAAATAATGTTCAACAATAAAAGGGAGGCTATAATTAGTATGCCTGGAGTGTAAATACTCTCAGAACTAAAATAAGCAAAATGAGGTACAATTGAGATTTGTGTGTCTGGTAGTGGAATATAATAAAGGTTGTTTAATAATTTTTAATTTTTGACAGTTAAAGCAAACCTTATCAAAGCTGCAAGAAGCAAGAGCATAAATGGATTTGTGAAAGAAAATGATTATTTTTCTAACAGATTTTTGGGGAAATAGAAATACAAAGTCTCTTTTTAAAAAAATTATTGCACCACTGGCAATATTTTTTTCCTTCTGCCTTAAATGACTTTTTATCCTTTCAGTTTTTCATTTCATTTTCCTAATCATTAGGATTTGTTTCCTTCCATCACAGGAGTCTATACAAAGTTACATTGTAAAGCCCCACCTTGACAAATGGATTGTATTAGAATCTCTCACAGAAAAGAAAATAAATCTGAAATTAACCCAACTTGTTTTTGCTTATTTTAAAGGATCGCTTTTCTTTCAGGAGCCTTTTAGCAAGTGAAGAGCAAAGCATTCACCCTTGATAAAGATGCTAAATGGCTCAATACAATTTTGCTTGGGTCTTTCAAGTCCCAAGCCCTCCTCCAGCTCCAGGCTGGCTCCTTTGCCTGCAGCCCAGCTCCCATCCCCTGCCCCCACAGAGAGCCCTGCGTCCCTGTGGCCACTACATGGCTGCCTCTGGGAGCCCCACGATTTAGCCCTGCCATCTCTCAGGGTCCCCCCTCTTGCTCAGGCTCCGGGCTGCTTACCTGCTGGGGCCCACACAGGCCCCAAAGATGCCACCATCTCTGCACAAGCAGCCTGGTGCAGAGGAGAGGGAGCGATTTAAATTTTCCCCCCCTCTGCTCCTTCCCTGGCTATGTGCGGCAGGAGGAAGGGGCCGTCAGCTCTCACTGCTCCCGCAGGCAGCACAGGCTGCCTGCCGGAGCTGAGACAAGAGATGCACGGGGTTCCTCCCAGCTGGGGAAAGGCAGGGCTGCCTGTGCTGTCCCACATGCTCACTGCGCTGGTGAGGGGGAGCCACTGCGCCCCTGCCCACTAGCGCAGCTTAGAGGGAACTTTGCTGTGGAGCCATCTCCGCAGCATCACATAACGCACCCCCCGTCCCCGGTACCAGCCCGAGAGTCCTGGGAAGCCTCCCCTTGCTCCAGCCCCGGGGAAGGGGCTTAGAGAGGATCCAAATGGCCTCAGAGCTGACTCTCAGCACCGTCGCCGTTCCAGTTCCATCCTCATGAATGGTCCCCTCAAGAGGCTCCACAGTCCCCACTGGCACCGGTCCACTCAACACCACTGAGGGCACTGAGTCCAGTGCTGTGCTCTTACACGGGTGATGTATCAGCGCATTTTGACCTTTTGCACCGCATCTTAGCCCACATGGGCCTAGAGGTTCAATCCTCAGAGACGCCCTCTGATACATTGTTTGGACCGGTGTTCTCCTCAGCAGAATCAGTTACGGTTCCCCTACATCCCAGTGTCTGGGACCTGGCCTCCTCCCATTGGCAGAATCTGGGTTCCATCTCCCCGTTTCAGACACGGCAGGGCTCAGATATAGAGTCCCATGGCTGGAGTTCCCTTCCCTCACTCATCACCCAGTCTCACCCCGGGCGGTGGTGGAGGCGGCCTTAGGGTTGGGGCAGACCCAATATGACCCCCTCCCAACGTCACAGGAAGCTAGGGAGCTCGAGTTACTGGGCCGTAAAGTTTATTCATCCTCGGCGTTTCAACTCCAGGCCCTGACTAGCAGATACACCGTGGATGTGTGGGAGTCGATGCTGAAGTTTAGACATCTACTCCCACCTGAGGTCGGGAGGAATACGACGCCTTTTTAGAGGAAGGCAAAATAGCCACCCAGGACCTCCTCCTTTCAGCCCGGGATGCGGTGGACACAGCTGCCCGCACAATGGCTTCAGCTGTTACCCTGTGCCACATAGGCTGGCTACGGGAGGCCAGAGTACCCCCAACCTCCCAGCAGGTAGCCCTCGACCTGCCTTTCGGAGGCAACATTCTTTTCCCTAGCGATTCCCTGCTTAATTCAACCTCTGGGACATAGCCACAGTACCATGACTACCCTGATCTAACTGCTGGGCATTATAATCACGAGCATTGCGACGCAACTCCATGATGACTCAAGGCCCTCCTAGCCCTGGTAGGTGTCTTCTCATATCACTGTCCTGTCCTAGGCGCTTGCCGCGGGTTTCATACTCGGTAATACCCCTTACTCCCATCCTGGTTTTTCCTCACCTCCAATCGCCAGGGCTCAGGAGCTGGCTAGTCCCTGATTGAGCCCGCCTTCTCGGCAAGGCTTAATATTATTGCTCGTATATTCATGGAGGACACTCCAGAGATTCTGTAGGTGCCATGAAAAGACGAGGTCTGAACGTACCCCATCCGGTGGCATACCCCTCACGAGGAACTTATCTCCCTTCCCGCCTTCCAGCTCTTACCCAGGCTACCTCATAAGGGAGCCCTGATTCAGATGCACACTTCTGTGTGGCAATGAGCCATGCTCAACCCCACTGTGGGATGGATCTCCTGATGGGGCGAGGTCATATAGGCCAAAACAAAGAGGCTTTGTAGGCCAGGGATACCAGCTCTCACACCTACCACACTCATGAGCCCATCATTAGGTCGTAAATACATTCCATCCAACGCCTTGTCCAATAATGCTGTGGCTGCCTGCCATCCGCTATTTTGTCAAGGGCAGAAGGGGGAGGGCATATGTACCAGTATGCCATCCCCTCAAGGATAGGAATCCTGATACTCTGACTGAGGGGACCCACCATAGTGCCTCCGCCTACACTGGCGGCCCAGCAACTTTCAGACCATGGAACATCCTACTGTGCCCCTCTCCTAAAGCCACGGAACCGTCCGGGTATTTAGCACTCCGAGTTGTCCCACTTCCCCACTATGAGTGTACTATACGGCCTATTATTATCATTATCCCGGCTGCTTGGGAGAGCTCGTTTGGGGTATCTATTTAGATAGCTCCCTCTCCTGTTCCCATTTCCCATTTCTTTCCCCTCTGCCACTCCATGTACGCCAGTTGCAATTTATCCGATGCCTTCCAGCTTCATCCCCACTGCCGTAGGGCTTGGGGGCAGCCGTAGCCCTTTTTAAGTCCCCAGCTTTGTATACGACCTTCATGTGCCTCAGCATACCAATCTGGAGGGGGGAGACAACCTAGCTTCCCTCCTTTGAATGCTCTGGCGCATTGTCTGACCCGACAGAACTAGAGACTCGGGTTATTTCTCTCATAAGGACCCCACTAACAAGTGCCATCCCGTGAGCCTGAATCCCTTGGCTTCAAGGCGTTACATCTTCTCTCAAGGAGTGCGATTAGGGTTGCTACCCTTGATCTCAACATCATGTTTTGTAGCTTTCGAGTAAGGTGACCTTGGCCCATTGTGTCCTCCTACACCTCTCGGTGCTAGGGCAATTCTGGCAAATTCTCCTTCTGGGTTACATCCTACATCCTCGGGCTGTTCTCCCTGGGATGGAGGCCCATGGGTCAATTTCTTTCCCGAGGGCTGACTTGTTGGACAACTATCCTGGTTGGAGTTCTGCTGTGCTGAAGGCGGAAGAGCCAACTCCACCCGCCTTCCATCAGCATGGCTAGCAATCACCTATTCCTGAATGTATCCGAGCAGCGCTCGAAGAAGAACAGTGGGTTACTTACTAGTAACCACCCTTCTTCGAGATGGGCTGCTTGGATTCATTCAGAGCCCTCCCCCCATCCCCACATTGGAGTTGGCGACTCTTAGGAACTGGGGAAGGGCTGAGGGGTGGCCACTTATATAGCCACAGGGTGGTGCGGGGGGCAGTGGCCGCCTGCCCCCTTCTGACAGGCGAGAGCAAAAGGTTTCTGGCCAATCCGGTGCTCCGGCACAGACACCTATTCCTGAATGAATCCGAGCAGGCCATCTCAAAGAAGGACAGTTACTGGTAAGTGACCCACCATTCTAAGCCTGCCTTACACTTCTTACAAATAAAACTTCATTCACAGGTGTATAACTACCACTTTATTCTGCTCTGTATTCCCACCTCCTTCAGCCTGTATGTACTCCCACAGCATTTGTACTCTTTATTTAGGACACATCAAAAAATTTAGAAAGAACGCTATCTTGAAAGTGTGTTTCTGATACAACTCTAAGAACATCAGGTTTCCTTCATTCATATTTCTCAATAATAACTAATTTATAGGTATATTTTCATGCTTCAGAGCAGGACAAAGTTTTTCAAGTACATCAGACCAATTTCTGGAAACTAACTCTCTTAATCCACACCAATCTTTACAAAATCTGACAGGCAGTCCTTTATGATTATGGCCTTGAGGTTTCCACTTTAATTCTTCATAGTCACTCTCACACGTGAACTGAAAGACTACTCTTCTCTCTTCTCCATCTGCAGCAGTAATAGTTTGTCACTGGGATAGTAATAATCTCTGAAGTAAAAATATTGAAACTGAAAATCTTTAAGAAAAGCTGCATAGATTATTTTTATCTTGGTTAGGTTGCAGTATTGGTTTCCTTCATAAAGAACCCAAGGTTCATTGCTTACAAAATTCTTTGCTACAAAATAGAGATTCTTTTCTGCTTTGGATGACCATTGAATGTCACATGGACAAAAAAGTAAGGACACTGACTTTTCAGAAACTCACTCTGTCTGCCCCAGCATTCAAATAAGTAAGTGTGATGGGCTCAATATGTAGTCCAGGCCAAGCTTTAGTTGTTGACAAACTAGATAGGAATGCTGTTTGTGACATCTTGAAGAGGAGGAATTTAATAGCTCTTAAAAAAAAAAAAAAAAGAACAAGGAGTCCCTTGGCTCTTAAGGACTAACAGATTTATTTATTGCACAAGCTTTTGTGAGAGAAAATCCCAAGCTTAAAAGCATCTGACAAAGTGGGATTTTCTCCCACAAAAGCTCATGAGATAAAAAGATTAACAGATTTATTTATTGCATGAGCTTTTGTGGGAGAAAATCCCACTTCGTTAGATGCTTTGAATCTTGGAATTTTCTTCCACAAAAGTTCATGCAATAAATAAATCTATTAGTCTTTAAGTGCCACAGGACTCCTTGGTTTTTTTTACTGGACTAGACTAACATGGCTGCCCCTTTGGAACTTGTCAATATCTCTTAAGTCTTCTTTTGGTATTATCCTAGATCAATAGCCTTGCAACATGTACATTGTGAAGTGCGGAGATTAAGTCAAGGGAGAATGTTTGCCAAGTAATCTTTCTTCCAGGAAACCATTCAATGTTGGAACATGTGTAAGGCTGAATAGATGACCGGTATGTGAAATGAAAACAGTGTCATCTCTTTTCACTAGCATGTGGGACATTTCCAACATTTTATTGATACACCTAAAAAAGACTTCAGGTACATTGTACTTCAATACTTTTCAACTTCTATTGCTTTTACATCATTAAGATTTGGGTGCCAATCAACTGCAGACCTCCCCACTGTATTTCACTTCTTGCTTTACAATCTTTGAAACAAAGCTAGAAAACTTCAGACTCATTGAAATGAATAGCAAGTATGGTAAGAGAACAGAAGAATCAACATTAAAAACATGAATACAGAATGAGTAGTGACAGATGTCTGATCACATGACTAAGAATTGGGAACTCCCATGTTCAGATAGGCTGGGTCTCCTGCCTTGGGCAAGTAACATAAATGTTTCTTCATCAGTTCTTCTATCTACACAATGGATGAAAACTGACTACAACAGCAGGTCCCAAACATTTTCCCTCCATGACTCCAATTTTAGATGTTTTGTTTACAACTAACCGAGACGTCATGGCAGTTGCCATTTAAAAATGGTGTCCTACCTGCCATGTGACCTCACACTCACTGTACATGTAAGATCATGCTGCAAGAAGGATGCCATTTTGCTTTAAAAAACAGCATCCTCTGGACTGCATCAGCTCACACACGTAAGATGTGTGAGAGGTCATCAGACATGGAGTGTACCTTTTATAGATCAAAATAATTTCCCCTGCGCAATGTGGCCTTGCCCATATGGTGCATGTCAGGTCACTCTGTACAGAGAATGCCATTTTGTAAAATAGCCAACTCTACATCAATGGTTCCCAACATTTTCTCTGCTGTGGCACGCCTTGCTACCTTTAATTAATTTGAGGCACACAATATAGTTTCCAAATGAACTCATTAATATTCAAATGCTGGACGAACCAACTAGCGGCCTTGCACCTCTCGACCTGCTGCTCACAAACAGAGAGGAATTGATCCGGGAAGTAGAAGTGAATGACAACCTGGGCAGCAGTGACCATGAGATGATAGAGTTCATGATGCTGATTAACAGAAAAAAGGCAAAAAGCAAAATGCAGACCCTGGACTTTAGAAAAGCAGATTTTGGCTCCCTCAGGGAACTGATGGGCAGGATCTCTTGGGAGGCTGATCTGAAGGAGAAAGGCGTCCAAGAGAGCTTGCTGTATTTTAAAGAAACCCTGCTAAGGGCACAGGGAGATACCATTCCAATGAGCAGAAAGAACAGCAAATATGGAAGGCGCCCAGCATGGTTTAACAGGGAATTCTGCACTGAGCTAAAACATAAAAAGGAATCTTACAGGAAGTGGAGGCTTGGACAGTTAACTAAGGAGGCTTATAAAGATATTGCTTGGGCCGCAGAGATGAAATCAGAAAGGGCAAAGGACAGTTGGAGTTGCGGCTAGCAAGGGATGTGAAGGATAACAGGAGAGGGTTCTACAAGTATGCCAATAAGAAGAGGATCAGGGATGGTGTAGGTCCCTGACTGAATGCGGTAGGTATCCTTGTGATGGAGGATGAGGAAAAAGCTGAAGTGCTCAATGCTTTTTTTACTTCAGTTTTCACAAGCAGGGTCAGCTCCCAGCCCACTACACTGGGTATGGCAGATTGGAGCGAAGAGAGGCCCTTGGTGACAGAAGGTCAGGTTAGGGATTACCTAAAGAAGCTGGATGTGCACAAGTCCATGGGGCCGGATGAACTGCATCTGAGGGTGCTGACGGAGTTGGCCGATGAGATAGCCATACCACTGGCCATTATCTTTGAAAACTCGTGGTGAATGGGGGAGGTGCCAGAGGACTGGAAAAAAGCAAATATAGTGCCTCTCTTCAAGAAAGGAAAAAAGGAGGATCCAGGGATTTACAGACCTGTCAGCCTCACCTCAATCCCTGGAAAAATCATGGAGCAGGTTCTCAAAGAATCCATCCTGAAACACCTGAAGGAAAACAGAGTGATCAGGAACAGTCCACATGGATTCACCTAGGTTAAATAGTGCCTGACTAACCTCATCACCTTCTATGATGAGATGACTGGATTTGTGAATGTGGGAAGAGCCGTTGACATGACATACCTCAACTTTAGGAAGGCTTTTGATATGGTTTCTCACAACATTCTCGTCGGCAAGTTAAAGAAGTGTGGGCTGGATGTGTGCACTGTAAGATGGATAGAGAACTGGCTAGATCAACGGTTTCAGCGTGTAGGAATCAATGGCTCCATGTCTAGTTGGCAACCAGTAACAAGTGGTGTGGCTCAGGGGTCGGTCCAGGGGCCAGTTCTGTTCAACATTTTCATTAGTGATCTGGATGATGGGATAGATTGCACACTCAGTAAATTTGCAGATGACATCAAGCTGGGGGAAAGGGTAGACAAGCTGGAGGGCAGGGACAGGATTCAGGAAGACCTAGATAAATTGGAGCAGTGGGCCAAAGGAAATGAGGTTCAACAAGGACAGGTGCAAAGTCCTGCACTTGGGATGGAAAAACCCCATACACTGCTACAGGCTGGGGAGCAATCAGCTAAGCGGCAGCACTGTAGAAAAGGACCTGGCGGTGATGGTTGATGGGAAGATGGATATGAGTCAACAGTGTGCTCTTGCTGCCAAAAAGGCCAATGGCATACTGGGCTGCATCAGAAGAAGTGTTGCCAGCAGATCAGGGATGTGATCATTGCCCTCTATTTGGCACTGGTGAGGCCACATCTGGAAAACTGTGTCCAGTTTTGGGCTCCCTGCTACAAAAAGGATGTGGACAAATTAGAAAGAGTCCATCGGAGGTTAACAAAAATGAGCAAGGGGCTGGAGCACAAGACCTATGAAGAAAGACTGAAGGAACTGGGCTTATTTAGCCTGCAGAAGAGAAGACTGAGGGGGGATTTGATAGCAACCTTCAACTACTTGAAGGGATGCTCCAAGGACGATGGAGCTCGGCTGTTCTCAATATTAAAAGAAGACAGAACAAGGAGCATGGGTTTCAAGCTGCAGCTGGCGAGGTCATGGTTGGATAATAGGAAAAACTTTCTTCCTAGGCAAGTGGTGAAGCATTGGAATGGGCTATCTAGGGAGGTGGCGGAATCTCCATCTTTGGAGATGTTTAAGGCCTGGCTGGACAAAACCCTGGCTGGGATAATTTAGTGGGAGTGGTCCTGCTTTTTTGGCAAGGGGTTGGACTAGATGACCTCATGAGGTCCCTTCCAACCCTATGATTCTATAACTATTCATAGGTCAAGACAACTACATTTTCCCCCACCTCCTGTTATCTAGCAAGAGCACCCACTCTATGCTCCAGATTCCTCAGGTATCGCCTCTCTCGGATAGAAACAAGCATCGCTCTCCCTTGTTCTCACTGGGATATTTCCAGGCTTCATAGTTCCCTAATTATCTTTTGATATCCTCAACAAAAGACAAACTGCCTAAGCAGGTCTATTTTACTTCTCTCCACGGAAACAGTACACAATGTAATTGCCAGTTAAGCTACCACATTGCTCTTTCTTAGCAAGCATATTTATTCTCAAGGTAATAGCATTACAGAGAAAACATACTAAAACAATAAAAGAACCCACATACATGCTACAAGGCTTGCCAAAACTAACCCCAACTCCCACAAGGGCTCTAGCTAGTGTACAGCCCTTCAAACCTCAGCCGTGGGTTTTTCTGTGGTCACACAGTCATAACAGCTTTTGCTCAAAATAATACTACAGACTGGCCTAATCCTTTTGGGCCTCGTGGATAAAAGGTCCTATTTATCTTTATTTCTTAGATCAGAAAGAAAGCCATGAGTCAGTTTTTAACTCAGGCTATTTCATGAACACTCCTTTATTTTTCTGTTGGTCCCTGGATAAACTACTTTGGACCAATATATGTGAGCCTCCCTCCAGGTGATGGCTCTCAGGAGATGTTGCAACCTGAATAAATTTACCTAATCATTGCCACGCTGTTAGTTCCTGAGTAGCTGTGGCCCCCATCCCCATGGAATTACATATAATCCCTTAGGAGTAAACATTTTTATTTGTACAAGATGTTGCCCCGTCTGTCACAGTCATTAAAGAGCCTAACACTTTTGACAAGAAAAGGCACGTTAATCTCCATATTGTGACCCAACCACATTAATGTACACTCTGCTCCCCAAAATCTCCTTCAGTTTTTGTTAATGATAGCATGTTCTGCACTTCCCGAAATGGAGCAGTGGGGAGGAGGTGTACAGGGTTCACACACGCTCAAGCTTACGCCAGGTTCCAAAGGGGCAGCTGTGTTAATCTAGTTTAGCAAAAGAAGCTGAACTAGACTAACACGGGTGCCCCTTTGGAACCTGGCAAGATGCAAGGCACTGAATACAGCCGTTTGAGGTGGAAATCCATCAGCTTCATAGAACAACTCGCACAGATTCAGACGGACATCTTACTTTCCAAACGCAAACTAGACATTATACCTAAGGGACTGAAGCTTATGCAAAACTAGGGTTACCAGACACCAAAACACTGAAAAGAGGACAGGGAAGTACAAAAAGGAGGACATTGCAGGACACATGGAGAAAATGATGCATTAATGTAATATTCGCCTGTTTTCAGGAGGTCCTGGAATGGTTCCCCCTAAAAACAGGGTGTTCTGGGGCATTCCAGCATACTTTAACCCCTGTGAGTAAACAGCCAGACAAAAATCACCTATTTTTAAAATACCTGCCAGGTGGAGGACGTGAAGGTAAAAAGGAGAACATGTCCTCCTTTTGCCTGACATCTGGTAACCCTACTCATGAAAAAAAGCTGGGCAGGCCCTGTCAGGATTGGACTACATCTCCCAGTATGCAGCGCGCCTCCCGCGCTTGCCCCATCCCCCTTGTTTTAACGAGAACTACGACTCCCATCACTCAATGCGGCGCCAGAACGCAAGTCCCGAAACAGTTCCATGGAGCGCTGCATGCTGGGAGTTGTGGTATATGACTCAGCGCCGGGGGGCGAGCTTGTCCCCCACTGCGTGGGCGCCTGTGGGCTGCCTCTTCCCGCGGCAGCGTTGTTTCCCTCGGGTGATGTCGGGATCCGTACTGGCCTCCGTCACTCGCGTCTCACTCTGTCCCGCCCTCCGCGGAGCGTTGTACCCGCCGGAAGTAGCTGTTGCCGTAGTAACTGTCTCTAGGGCAACCATTTGGGACGCCCCGGAAGTCCTTTGGCTAGATCCGGCCATGTGGAGGCTTTGAGCGCTTCAGCCACCGCTCGCTTTCGTGGTCGAGTCATGTGGCCACCAAGTCCTACCCTGCCGACTGTTTCATTTACAAAAATAAAGCCAAGGCGGGCAGGTTCAGCCACCCGCGAACCATGATTGGCTGACTTCTCCTGCGAGGGACCAATCAGAGGCAGCCACGCTGGGGCCGCAGGAAGCCGCACATGGAAGGCTCTGATTGGGCGGAGTGGCACCCCGCCCCACCCCTCGAGGATCTTGGTTGGCTCTGTGTTTGGCGTGGTGCGCGCTGATTGGTGGCTTGCAGAGCGCCTTGCCCACCCCGCCGCGCCGGAGAGTGATAAGGCTGTGGGGGGGGAGGGCTTGCTCGGGCTGTCCCGTTGCTCCAGCGGATCGGGCGAGAGCGGTTGGCGTGTGAGCTCGCGCCGGAACGCACACGCGCTAGGTGGTTCTCTCCCGGGTCCGCTATGAAGCCGCTGTGGGGGCTCGCGCTCCTCTGTGTCCTGCTGCTGGCCTGTGAGTCGCGCGCGCGCGTCCGCCGGCGGCTTCTGGAAGCTTCTGGCGCGGGGCGTGGGCCGGACCCGGCCCGTTTGCGCGCGGCGGGCCGGGGGCGCGGGGCTCGTGCCTCAGGGAGGGCGATGGGGGTGGGGCGGGCGCCTGAAGCGGGTTTGCGGGCCTCTCTCTCACGCCCCCGTCTCTTCCAGCCTCAGCCGGCGCCGAGGAGCTCGACGTGGACGGCACCGTGGAAGAGGACCTGGGGAAGAGCAGAGAGGGCTCCCGGACCGATGATGAAGTTGTTCAGAGGTCCGTGCCTGGGGCTCTATAAAAGCGGCGGTTCCCCGCCTTGCCTCTGCCCTGGCACAGCCGCTTCCCCTTCATTTGAGGCGTGCCACCGCTTCGTTCCCACATAACTCCTAACTTCTCCAGAGCTCTTTGGAGTATTTCAAAAAATGTCGTGGCAACGCTGCTGAGATGTGACCGCACACCTGTGGGCCGTGGCACGCTGCTTGGGGCCAAAAAAGAGGAGTCCTGCGGCACTTAAAGACGAACAGGTTTATTTTTTGCACCAGCTTTTTTCAAAGCACCTGATGAAGTGGGATTTTCTCCCACGAAAGCTCATGCAAAAAATAAATCTGTTCGCATGAGCTTTCGTGGGAGAAAATCCCACTTCATCAGGTGCTTTGAAAAAAGCTGGTGCAAAAAATAAACCTGTTCGTCTTTAAGTGCCACATGATTCCTTGGGTTTTTTGCTGGACTAATGCAGCTGCCCCTTTGGAGCACTGGTTGGGAAACACTGTTGTGAAGAGCTGTTGGACCGGGTGGTGGTTACTATATTGCCTGGCCGGTTGCAGAAGGAATCAGCATTGGGAGGGAGGGAGGTTTGCCTTTCTAATGTGAAGAAAGGGGCTCTTTTTTCACCAGGCCCTTCTTCACCTCTTTACGGAAAGCAAATTCCCCCTTTTTTTATGGTTCTTAAATGAACCAGTGTAAACATCGAGTAGTAAATGAAGTATAGTAACTAGGCATGAAACAGTAGCTCAGTTGCTCACGCACCTTGACATGTCATTGACGACTTTTGGTGCCAGCCCATTCTTTTTCTGATACTCCTTGGGACTTTTATACTGGTTGAGATGCATGCTTGCAGTATAAGGGAAATAAGTCTTGTTATAAAATAATCGTACATTATCTTGCATCACTTAGAATTGATTAAATAATCAATTTTTAGAGAGAGAATTAGTAGGATTCTATTCTGGATAATAGAAAAGTCTCTAGCTTTAACATCATTTAAATAGTGCAATTGCCTGTTACAAGACTGTGACAATTAGTGCTCCAAAGTCAAACCTTTAATTTGAAACTGTCGTCTTGATGCCTTGTATTGTGGAATGCATGGTAACCTGATGTCTGGTTGTTGCTGTAACATCAAATTCAGTTGTTCCTACCACTGGACTAAATAGTCAGTAAATGGCTACGGCCTAATAAAAGCTCTTGAAACTTTGTCTCCACACAGAGAGGAAGAAGCTATTCAATTAGATGGTTTAAATGCATCTCAGATCAAGGAAATCAGAGAAAAATCTCAGAAATTTGCATTCCAAGCTGAAGTTAACAGAATGATGAAACTCATTATCAATTCCCTGTACAAAAACAAGGAGGTGAGCAGTGTGTTTTTATCTAGATAGTGTTAACATATGGAGTTCTAGCATGAACTTTATTGTCTCTAAACATTTCATTTCAGATTTTCCTGAGAGAATTGATTTCAAATGCTTCTGATGCTCTAGATAAAATAAGGCTAATATCACTGACTGATGAAAGCGCTCTTGCGGGTAATGAAGAGCTCACTGTTAAAATAAAGGTAAGGGCTGCTAGCTATGGCAATAATCTGATTCTTTTCTCTTCCCATTGGGGAATATTCTTTCACTATCAGTCTACCAAACATAGTATTTAACATTCTGCATATTCTAAAGCTTGTAAACTACTTCTGGTACCAAGGTTTTAGTCTGCCACTGGTTGAGCAAAAAAAAAAATCCTCAAACCCCCACATCTTAGTGTGGTAGTAAACAACACGGCTGTCTCTGAGGTGCTCTTTTTTCAATGAGAACTGACTGATCCACTGTGTTGCTTTGTAAGAGTCTTCCTTTATTATAAACAAGGAGTCTTGTGACACTTTAAGACTAACAAGTTCATTCCTTGCATGGATGGAGCTTTCGTGGGCATAATGCCACTTCATCAGATGCATGAAGTAGTGGCAGGAGGAGAGGATGGCATGTTTGGTGTAAATACCAAGAGGGTGGCACAGGGTGTTAATCCAAACAGATCCAGAGGGATAGACTGCTAGCCAATATATGCAAAGTGAACAAGCCATTTTGGTTCAAGCAATCAAGGGTAGCTAGAGCTGTAAGCAGGAGCTGTGAGGAAAAATCACCTAGCCATCTGAGAGTTAGTCTGATGATATCTAGTTTGCACATGAGTATTCCCTTTGCCTAAATATGAATCCCTATTCTAATCAGATTTTTGTTCAGGAGACTTTTCATGAATCTGATACTGCAACATGTTTCCTGGCACTTCCAGCTTTAAGGTGCTATTCATGTGGTATCTTGAAGTGAAATTTAACTGACTGTATTTACTTTTTAGTGTGATAAAGAGAAGAATATGCTCCATGTTACAGACACGGGTATTGGCATGACCAAGGAGGAATTAATCAAAAACCTGGGCACCATTGCCAAGTCTGGGACAAGCGAATTCTTAAACAAGATAACTGAAATGCAGGAAGATAGTCAGTCAACATCTGAGTTGATTGGCCAGTTTGGTGTTGGCTTTTACTCTGCCTTTCTTGTAGCAGACAGAGTTATTGTCACATCAAAGCACAACAACGATACTCAACACATTTGGGAGTCTGACTCAAATGAATTCTCAGTCATTGATGACCCCAGAGGAAACACCTTAGGTAGAGGCACCACTATAACGTAAGTGTTAAAGATTTTCCAGTAAAAATAACTTAAGATGTTGTATTCCTTGCTTATTAGCATATTTACTTTCTGTATTACAATTTTGGTGCACGTAACTTATTTCTCAGTCTGTAGTATTCAGTATGACTATAAGGCACGTCAAAGCTAGTCACACATTGGAACTTGAATCCCTTTTGTAAAGCAGGGATTAAGAGATTCTAGGACACAAGTAGTTGCCCTGAATAGGGATGCCTTCCTGAATCAAATGCTTGATATAGGAACTTGAAAACTAAAACGACCAGCTAAAGGTGTCAGTTTTTGCTTTCTTTCACTTTTTGTATAGTTTAAGCTTATGATGAGGCTAGGAACAAGTATGTTTGTTCATGCTTGATTTCTAGCTTTACAAAGTTGGAATCTGGTAGTGACTTGAGCTACATTAGCTGAGAAAACATGTACTAGCAGTTCAGAAAATACTTGACTCATCTAGCTGAAGTGGAGTAGATGAAACGTGAACTGTCTACAAACTTAAGAATGGCCAAATTTTTCAGACCAATGGTCTTTCTAGGCCAGTATCCTGTCTTTCAACAGTGCCAAATGCCAGGTGCTTCAGAATGAAGTAATAGAATACATTAATTCTCAGGTGATCTGTCCTGTTTGCCATTCCCAGCCTCTGGCAAACAGCAGTCCCTGACTAGTAGCCATTGAGGGGCTTAATTTCCATGAACTTTACCTAGTTCTCTGACTGTTTTGGCCTTTACAACATCCTCCGACAAGGAGTTCCATATAACTTTATTTGGTGGTCCCCTTGCTTTTGTTTTATGAGAGTCCTACTGTTTACCATCTTAAGTTATGGGTCCTGTAAATACTTGCACAGTGAATTTATGGTCCCCATAAACACAAACAAGGTTCTTTGTCAGTCTGACTTATGTTTAATAAACAGTCTAGAGTTTACTGACTTAGCCTTCAGAAGTGAGTGTTTACTTTCAGAGTACAACTCTAAACTCATTCTGCTTTGATTTGTAGTTGTTACTTTATTTGTCCTTTCTACTAATAACTGGCTGGCTTGTCCTATCTGAGGCTTAAACAAGAGTAGTACAATCACAGAACTTGCACCACTTTTGATTTTTGCCAAGCTTCCTGGACAAGTTAAACCCTATTTTCCCCATCTGCCACTGATATGAAAAAACTGTGGTGAATAGTGCCATTTTTTTACATTAGTACATTTTAGATTTTACTAAAAGTAAACTAGAAAACTTAGCTGACTTTTTTATTCAAGTGTTACTAGGAAGACTTTCCACAACTGAGTGTGCTGAGAAAATTAAACACATGGTAAATACAGTAATGTCTCTAACATGAGACCAAACTACTTAAGAATAAAAATCTCTCTAATTTCAAATTGGCTGTTTATATCTGCAGGGCTGGCTTGGTGTGCAGCTCGGGTGTTAGTGACTTAACAGCCTTGTTTTCACCCTTTATTTGCTGTTTGCTTTTCTGCTGCAGCTGGTTTAGATTTTCTTGTTGGGAAGAGTCATCTAGTAAAAGACTTGAGCGAAGTCAAGTGAAGGATGCAGATGACTTCAGACAATGAGTTAGACAATGGCAATCTGGTCTTTAATCTTGTAGTTCTTAAAGCTGTCTTGTTTTTGATGAGCTTCCTTAACTGAAACAGCAATAAGGCACAGGGTTTCTTCTGGAAAAAATCAGAATAGTAAACACTGAGGATTGAGTTAGTCACAGTTTAGTTGAACTTTCCCAGGAGGTTACCCAATGTCTCTGGATTTTCTGATTATGCTAGATTCTTCAAAATACTTGTGTACAGATTCAAATAAAGCAAATTTGCATTGAAATGCTCGCATAACACTTGTACTGACTGGCTTGTACTCTCTTCTTCTAAAGCCTCGTCTTGAAGGAAGAAGCATCTGACTATCTTGAGCTGGATACTATTAAAAATCTAGTCAAGAAATATTCACAGTTTATAAACTTCCCCATATATGTGTGGAGCAGCAAGGTAAAGAGCTCTAAATATACAGCATAACGAAATAGTAAATGCAATTTTGTAATAAAGTTCAGGACTTGAGTTAATCAGCTTTCTGATAGGATGCCCTTATTATCACACATTTCCTGGGCTGTTCTGTAGCACTCAGGCTTCCTATGGAAAATAACTAGCTTCGTAGTTCCAAAAATTATTGGCCAAACAAAAACCAGTGTTGCTCCAAATTTTACTGCTGCCTTCTCCAAAGCAACAGGACTGACAAGCTGTTGGTCAATCTCATTGCTTTTCAGACCTCTTGGATAGGAAGGCTCATAATGTCACACCAGTTGAAATAGCTGAGGAAACTGGAAACCATAAGTGACTCAAGCAGGTGGGAGGGGTAAGACCAGAGACTATCAGGAAGGACAGTGGGGAGGGAATAACTACTTTTCTCTTCAAAAAAAACCTTACAGGGTAGTGCTCCACATCTAATACCGAGAGGCAAAACCAAAGGTGGAAGACCTTGAGTGGGGGTGGGGGAGATGGCGCTGCCCTGCTTTTCAAAAGGGTACTGTCTAGGCTTCCCTGGCAGTTCATGTTCTGATCTTGTGTTGAGCTTTATAGTATAAAATTCAGACACTTGATTTTTCAGCAGGTTTGTTTCTATTGCAGACTCATTCCCATCTGTTACTATTCCAGATAAATTAGTACATACCATTAATACTCAGTTTAAAATGTTAAATTACAACAGTTGATGGGCTCTATAGTTGCTTGTAACTTAAGCAAAGTGGACTTACAGCTAAGTATTCTTGCAGACTGAGACTGTAGAGGAACCCATTGAAGAGGAGGAAGTAAAAGAAAAAGAGGAAACAGATGATGAAGCTGCTGTTGAAGAGGAGGAGGAAGAGAAGAAACCAAAAACTAAAAAGGTAAGTATTTTGGGCCAGACTTCCAAGTGTGAAATAACTTGGTTTATATTCCATGTTAAGGGTTGTAGAGCACTTCATCTTCCCAATGTGCATGACTCCTAATAACATGGCTTCTCCTTTATATGGTGTTGCCAAAAATCAGTTAGCAAAACAGTAAAACAAAATTCTGGTACGCTATATTTAGAGCCTACCTCTTGCCAAAGCAGCAGAAAAGGTCTTCCTGTTTAAACAATTGTATCCCTTGCAAATGGTAGATCTTTTAAGGATTTCTTCACAAAAGATGTAGAACAGGGCTAGGGGGTATAGTAAAGGATTTCTCATCTAAGCAAGCAAGTGGAAATTAAACTTGCCAGATCAGAATTCCAGCATTGGGTGAAAAGGCTTTTTAGCATCAAAGCCAGGACTTGAGAAACTTAATATTTTGGCTGGATATGTATTCTAGTAAAACCATGCTTAATATACTTCCATAGTGGGTACAGCAAAGGTGTCCAAGGTGTCAACTCAGTGCTTTTCTTTCAGTGCTTGCTATTTGCATACTGCATCTTAAACCCTTCAGGGCAGACACCATTTCTCTAAATTGCCTATGTGTCCCAGTAGATTACTACGGCTAATGGCTTATTTGCACAGACCACTAAAGAAAAGCTAACAATACATCAACTTTCAGAACTTGAGATCCTTCACTGAAAAAGTGACTTTATTGTGCAGCTTAGAGTACCTTGTTCCAAAAGGGTAGCCATGTTAGTTTATTTTTGCAAAAATGCAAGGAGTCCTGGCTCTCTTTTAAACACTTCCAAACTTCTGGAAATTCCATAAGTGTTTAAAGATTTAAGTGCCACAGGACTCTTTGCCATTGATTGTTCTATAGTAATTTGTAAATCTCAAGTAGATGCAAAAGAGCTGAACATTTTGGAATTGTTTTTTCATGCACAGGTTGAAAAAACTGTCTGGGATTGGGAACTTATGAATGATATCAAGCCAATTTGGCAGAGACCATCTAAAGAAGTTGAAGAAGATGAATACAAAGCTTTTTACAAATCTTTTTCTAAGGTAAACTTGGTGTGGGTTTCAAATTTCAATTGTACGCTCTTGGTACAATACAAGCTTGGCCTACAGTAGTGTTTCCCAACCAGTGTGCCACCAGGTCTGAACAGGTGTTCCACAAAATTTTTTGAAAAACCACTTGATGAGCTCTGGATTGGCTCATGGATATTCATGAGGTGATTTGGAGACTATAATGTGGTGTGCCTCAGATGAATTAAAGGTAGCAAGGTGTGCCACAGCAGAGAAAATGTTGGGAACCGCTGGCCTACAGCTGCATACAGGGGGGAACTTCCCTTATTGAGATGCTTGGTGAGAATGAGTGATCTGTTGTACCTGCAAGAAATTGAGTGCTAAATCAAATACTTTGAAGCCTGCATAGCTTTTAGATGTCTTGTCTCATCTGCAATTTTTTGTTTGATGGAGATAGAGGCCCAAAATCCAGTAGCAGGCAATACAATAGGTTTATTGGGGTTGGCAAGCCATTTCCCAACCTTTGTACCAGTGATTCCATTTTTCTTTCCCACCTTCCTGTTGGATCTCAGGCTTTATAGTATATTTAAAACAAATCAGTGTTGCAAATATTACCAGATAATTTTATAATCAGTCTTACTATATTGTAACATCACCCCCACCCAATCATACCCTACCACCTTAACTGATAACTAAATAGAGCACAGACATTAAGGATGCAGACAGAAGTTGTTAGAGCAATAGATACCAGGTTGACCAAATAATACAAAATGTGTATTTTGGCACAAGTGTGGCAATCTTGAGATGTTGGCTCCTTCTGTCATGTGTTTGGCATGTGTGGATGTTTTATGCTTTCCAGCTTATGGCTGCCCCTGGTGCGTTTTTGTCTTTTTTGTTTAGCCAAAGTGCAAGGCCTTAGGCCATCTGGCTGGTTCTTTGATTTGCTACTATGGTAGCTAGCTAGTACTGCGTCTCATTTTTAAAGAAAACCATAGGCAGGCATAGATATGTATAGTTCAACAGCCTCTTGTTAAAGTAATGCAGTGTAATCATCCCAGCTTCAATTATTTTGGTAATTTATTTCAGAACATGATCCTAAATAGTGTCTAACAAGACAGATAAGAGTCAGTAAAAGTTGGACAGATTACTTGCTAGATTTGCTAATGAAGATCTGTATCTTGACAGTTCTGTTTGAGTGAAAATAATAAATATTTCACTTAAAGCAAGCCTACAAAGGTAGCTGATGCAGAAACTTTGTAGTGACCTGGCCTGGCAGGGCACAAGTATCCATTTGTCATGACTTCTGTGTTGTCCAGGTACTGGTTTCAATCTGTCATGCTGGGGTTTTGGGTCATGCAACTATAGTGGGAGGGTGGAGAGTGAGTTAGCAGTAGTTTAATCATAAGATAGCAAATAGTTAGCATGTGCAGGGGAGATGCATGGTAGCTAGTCTGCGTCAGGGCAAGTACCTGTGTGGGTTTAGTTATGTATATTATTCTCTAGCCAACATTCCTTTGTTTCAGAGGTCTTGTGTGTCTGGTAACAGTTGTGGGTTGGAGTGTTGAGAAATGAGTGCAGCAATGTGTGTGCAGAGTGGGGTGGGTTCAAACCAGCAAGGAATAAAAGGTGGTATTGCTAGTTACTGTGAGTGGGCGTGTTACATAGAGTATATACTCAAGGATAAACCGATCTGTGCATAAACTGAGCCTGGTATTGAGCCCCCAAAACGGGGTGACCTGCAGATAAGCCAAGGTAGCCTCTGGCCCATAGCCCATTCTGCACTGTGGGCTTCACCAAGAGTCCCCAGCACCCCTGGCCAGCCACTGCTTTTCTTTGACAGCCCCTGGGCAAACCCTGCTACCCAGGGCCCCCTTACCTAGATGCTCTCCAAGCTAGGACACATGCTGGAGCCCCCAGACTGATTCCCCAACATGTCTGCTCTGGCCACATTCTGGGGCTACCACCGCCGCCCCGACCCTGCTCAGGGTGGGAGATTTAAAAACTCCTGGGCTGGGACTGTTTTGCTGGCCTGACCTGGGTATAAGCAGTCTCCTTTTTAAAGGTGATTTTTCAGTCCCCCCCCAAAAAAAAAACCCCTTCAGATATGCACATATATGCAGTAGTTGATTTGGAACATACAAAACTGGAAAAGAAGCAAGAAACCACATTTTTATGCAGAAAAATGTCTGCTGAGAGAATAAATTGTTACATAGTGGTGTAAAATTCTAGCAGGAATGATCTTTGAGGAGGAAGTGTCCTACTTCATATCAAGTGAAAACTTCCCTCATATCTCAGCTATCCCTCAAAACCAGTGAAAATGTCAGAGGTTGTGTAATGGGTCTTAACTTGTGACTAGTATGTTGCATTAGCCTTTCAGTAAGATTTCCTCTGTTTTGGTAGAACCAGCTGCTAACTAGCATTGGTGGATTGTTCAGATGTAGTTTACTTCTATATTAACCAGCTAGAATCTGGGGTTTGAGGTCTTAGTCTTAATATTTTCATAACTGACTTTCTTGATACCATTTCAGGAGATTCTAGAACAGGCATGGCCAAACTGTGGCTTGGGAGCCACATGTGGCTCTTGAATGAAAAAGTGTGGCTTGCGGACGAGCGTCAGCAAATCAATTTAGGAGGTATAAATGTATGGCCATGTGCCTCCATGCGGCTCTTGAACATTTAGTAATCAACTTGTGTGGCTCTTGAGTTCCATAAGTTTGGCCATCTCTGCTCTAGAATGAAAGGGTGATCTGACTATGCAAAATTCTCAAGAGTAGCTTTTACACACACACTGGAAAGACGCTGATGAAGTAACTTTCTTCTGCAGGAACACGACGATCCAATGGCTTATATTCACTTCACTGCTGAAGGAGAAGTAACATTCAAGTCTATCCTGTTTGTTCCTAGCACAGCTCCACGTGGCTTATTTGATGAATATGGATCCAAAAAGAGTGATTACATTAAGGTAAAAACCTAAGTGTACTCCAAAAACTGGTATAAACTTAAACATCCTTGAAACATTCTTAATTTTCACTCTTACATTGCAGTTGTATGTCCGGCGAGTGTTCATCACCGATGACTTCCATGACATGATGCCTAAATATCTTAACTTTGTCAAGGGTGTTGTAAGTATCTGTCTTGAAGATTTTAATTGACTTCAAGCTTAAGCTGCCTTTGTTTCTGCATCATAAACCCACTTTTTCCCCCCCAATTAGGTGGACTCTGATGATCTTCCTCTGAATGTATCCCGTGAAACACTACAGCAGCATAAATTACTAAAGGTACTTTTAGATGCAATTTAACAAACTATTTACACTTTGTGCATAGATAAATCTTGTACTTCCCTGGTTAAGTGACACTGTAGCAAGGATGAAGTACAAAATGTCTTAACTTGCTGGTTCCCAACATGCGGTCTGCAAGTGTACTGCAGGTGGACCATTGGTGGGTGGGGGAAATAGTGTAATAATATAATTTCATGTACTTATTACACATATTTGATGCTACATTATTATTCACAATGTAACTTGCTTCATAAACACCATTGTGTAATACAACATTCTCTGAATTTAAATGGTGCTTTTAGAATAGAATAGAATCATAAGGTTGGGAGGGACTTCATGAGATCGAGTCCAACCCCCTGGGGCTTGAACCCAGGACCTTCTGCACATTAAGCAGAGTTGCAGAGGTGCTAGCCACTATACCATTTTGCATGACAATAGGGTGAGCCGACATTCTTGGCACGCTTGGTGGTTACAACATGGTCCACAAAAATCTTCCAATGATGCTGCAGTCCACATAAAGGAAAAAGTTGGGAACTGCTGCCCAGCTAGCTGTAGTTAGCCCTATCCTTTCTAATTGAAGAATAAAGTAAAAAGCAAGGCATCAAGCCACTTAATTCATTCGGTGCAGGATTTTATGAAAACTCTTGCCACAGAATCAGTTGGTTAGATCTTAGTGGAGAAAAACCAAATGGGGATGGCTGGAGGAGGAGTGATAGGAAAATGGAAGTGGTACTTAACCAATTGCTACAAGGAATGGTGTAATACAATTTGAAAAGATGATGGGCTGTACTTAGTGCTTATGGAACAGTGAAGAAACTTGCTGTTTTGTCTCTGGAATCTGTAGGTTATTAGGAAGAAACTCGTCCGTAAAACTCTTGACATGATCAAGAAGATTGCTGAAGAAAAGTATAATGATACGTTTTGGAAAGAATTTGGTACAAACATAAAACTTGGCGTGATTGAGGATCATTCCAACCGTACCCGTCTAGCTAAACTTCTTCGTTTCCAGTCATCTCATCATGAAACTAAGACCACAAGTCTGGACCAGTACGTGGAGAGAATGAAAGAAAAACAAGACAAAATCTATTTCATGGCAGGAGCCAACAGAAAAGAAGTAAGAATAAAAATCTTCCAGTTGGATTTCTAAACTCAAACTAATTGTAATTAAGATGTTACTACTTCAGTTCAAGGCAATCTATGTTAGCAGCCTGACGCTAACTGTCCAAAGAACTACTACACAGCAATGTGGTGCTTTTAAGTCTCTCCTGTGGGAGAAAATCCCACTTTGTCAGATGTTTCAAAGATGGGAAAGCAGCATGGCTACCCCCTTTAGAACTATACAGCAATAGAATTCCTGTAGTTTAATGTCAAGCAATATTAAACTAGTTTCTGAATTAACTTGTCTTTTCAGGCTGAATCTTCACCATTTGTTGAACGTCTCCTGAAAAAAGGTTATGAAGTGATCTATTTGACTGAACCTGTAGATGAATACTGCATTCAAGCTCTACCAGAATTTGATGGCAAGAGATTCCAGAATGTTGCTAAGGAGGGAGTGAAGTTTGATGAAAGTGATAAATCCAAGGAGAGTCGGGAAGCTTTAGAAAAAGAATATGAGCCCCTGTTAACCTGGATGAAAGACAAGGCTCTAAAAGACAAGGTACAAATTCATGTATTAGATGACACCTGACTAGTCTTCCCTTCCAGTGTACATGTGAACTCTTACTGTCACAGCCTCGTTTTCCCTATACACATGGCTCCCTCACTAGGGACAAACTTAGGTTTGTGTAGATAACTCTCTGCTTACCTCTCTGAGAGGCTTTTAGAAGACTAATACTAATGGGACACTAAAACAATGATTTCCAAGTGCAGGTCTAAAAGCTGCCTCTAAAACATAACAAGAATATTGTAGAGGTGTTTTTGAATTAGACCTCAGTAAACCCTGTCTTTGAGAGAGAGTTAAAACTGGGTTCGATCACTAAAATTATTTCAATAGTAATGAAGACCATGAAGTAGGTAAAATCTTTCATATTAGAGATTCCCTCAATCTCTGAACAGAATTTTTTTTCCTAGATTGAAAAAGCTGTGGTGTCTCAACGTTTAACTCAGTCTCCATGTGCACTGGTGGCTAGTCAGTATGGATGGTCTGGCAACATGGAAAGAATTATGAAGGCTCAGGCATACCAGACTGGAAGAGATATCTCCACAAAGTAAGATTTCATACTTACCTGTATCTTACTGAATTATTATACATGAGCTACAGTTCATATGCATTTGACTCTTCCAACAGTGCTCCATATGGATCAGAAGGGACCTATAAGCAATAATCCAATTTACCTAATTTGTGTGTCAGTGGTTTATCTATGCATTTCTTAGTGTCTGAAATTCAGTGACAGGACTTAACTTAAAGGGCTATGGTCACACAGTTTCAGTGTGTCTACAAATTAGATTTTTATAATTTGGGCCATTACCTTGTATGCTGGTAGTCCCCTTCAGTCTTAATAGGGAGGTTCTGAGAACAATAAAACAATTAGCACTAATGGTAAAAGCAAGGCACTGATTCCAGAAACTCTCAGGCCTAAGCTTTATGATACTCAGTCTTGAGTGATTTTAAGAGCATAAGTTTGACAAATCAAAAATTTTGTCTACTAGTGGTAATGAACAAACGTCTATAGAGCAGTAGCTATAGGTACTCAAATGACTCTTTTCAACTGTGCTTAATGAACCTGTTTAGGACAAGGAGGTCTGTAGTAAATAAAAAACATAAATGTATCTACCCAGCATCTAAGCCTTAAATGTTCACAGGCTTGTAACAACCTCTAGTAGCTAGTGTACCAGCATGATGCTACTGAACCATCACAATGAATTGACTGGAGGATAAACACCTGCACAGTTTATAAAAGCAAAAAGCAGCAGCAGTAACTAAATACATGTAAAGCCCACTTTCTGCACTTTAGTTGTCTACCAGACTTTGAAGTTATGGACTTAAGAAGTAAGCAGATCTTTAAATGTTAGAGCAAATTAAGTGGTGTTACATTAGTAGGTGGAAGGTTGGTTTTTTGTGTGTGGTTTTTTTTTTTTTTTTTTTTTTTTTTAAATCTTCTGTTTTGCAGTTACTATGCTAGTCAGAAGAAGATACTAGAAATTAACCCCCGGCATCCATTGATCAAGGACATGCTCCGTCGCATCAAGGTAAACAAGTTATAAAGCATGATGTAAAGCACTGTTAAGGCTGGCTGCATGAACACTGGCTAATGCTTCATTACTTTTTTCCAAATCAGGAAAATGAAGATGATAAAACTGTTGAAGATCTTGCTGTAGTTCTGTTTGAAACAGCAACCATAAGATCAGGTTATATGTTACCAGACACGAAGGAATATGGGGAGAGGATAGAAAGAATGCTTCGTTTGAGTTTAAACATTGATCCTGATGCAAAGGTAAGCTGCTTTTTTTGCTTTTAGGTAACATCTGGCATTCAGTGGTCTCACCTCAAAGCATTTAAAATAAAACCATAATGTGCACTTCAGACAGCTTTGAGGGAATGCATGTGTGGGGAATATGGTTGTCTACTCAGCATTCTGGAGTGAGTTTCCCAGCCAGGTCACTATCTAAATATAGTTAAACAGGCTTGAAATTAGCTAAAACTTCAAAGTATGGTCTATAGAGCTGTTAGCACAAGTCCTAAGCCAAGTCTATCAACCTTGGCTTGGAATACTCCTTAGAATCCAGAAAGTTGCATAAAAGTTCAACTGTAGCATATCTAGAGTAGATCCCCTTGCTGTGTACCCAGCTCCTCTGCACTTAAGGGTGTGGCTATTAGCAACTCGGTTCTGATTTACTGGCCACATTGCAAATCTGCATAAGTTCTATAACTTAGTATGATTCCTCCAAGTGACTGAGCACCAGCTGAAGATAGTACAGTGGGCTTTCGTGCACTATCTTGACCCTTCTTCTCCACCTTAGCCCTTAATCGTGTAGCTCAGTGGCAATCGTGTAGGAGATAGCTACCCCAATTTTGCTCAATGGGGAATTGCCACACTTGAAGAAACCTGTAGGCAGGTTGTGCTACTTCAGAAGTGCAGAGTCAGGTGACTGTCAAAGGTGACCCTCTGGGCCACTTCAGTCCTATGTCCTGTCTGCTAGAGTACACTGCCTTGAGTGAAATCTTAACAGTAAAAGATACTTCAAACCAGTTAACCTCTAGTAGCTAGATCAAATAAATAAGTCATTAAATCTATTGCCTTGGGGCTTTGCTTCTCCAAAACACATTCATTGTCAAGTCATAAGTGATTTCCAACTGAATCCTATATATCCTGTCTCTTAAGAAAATAAGCTGATCTGTTGAGGATTAACAGATTAACATGACATAATTGTCTAAGGTGGAAGAGGAGCCTGAAGAAGAACCAGAAGATACTGCTGAAGCAGAGCATGATGAGGAAGAGGAGGTAGACACTGATGGTAGTGACACTGAAACAGAAAAGGTCAGTGCTCAGAGTAACACTTAATTGCTACAGTTGATGATCAGCTGAAGCTCAAAAGCAATAACCTTAAATTGAGCAGTGTTCATGAAACAAACCATGGCTTCAGGGAGGCATACCACAGAAGGCTTGTGGAACTCTTAATGTATATCAAAAATATGATGCTCTTCAGCATTAAGCAAGCTGTCAACTTTTTGAGCTTGTCAGATTGGACTATGCTGAGAAATAATTTCATCTTGTCTCAGGCTGGATCTAAATTAGGATTTGAAGCAGGACTGTTGTATGCTTGTCCAAGTATTTTACTTAACATGAAGCTACTAAAATCTTTAAAGTGCAGAAGATTGAGATGTTTGTCTTACTGGTGGAGACAGGCTATTTAGTGACTGAACTGATTCCTGACCACTGGTTCAAAGTTATTTCTTACTAGAATAGTAGTACTTTCTAATAAGATACTAGGAATGGTTTGTATTTGCAGTGAATTGCATTCAAGGGTGAATTTGTTGAAGTTCAGTAAATTGAAGTTTTTAGGTGCATGCAAACATTTTAATGTAAAGTTTAGCAAGTAGTGATACTCCAGGACACTTCTCAGAACTGCTGTTCCTTTCTGTGCTGCTTTCCCAATTTGAAAGGTCAGCTGAAAGACTTAATGAACCAAACAGACTAGATAATTGGCTTCTACAGGTTTAGACTGGGGAAGGGCCTCTTCAGTTTAAATAAATCTTCTGGTGATTGGTGCTGATCTTCAATCCTCTACTTGGAGAGAACTGCTCCTGTAGCTTCTGTCTTCTGCCTGTACAGTTGGAGGTTGTACAGTGGCACTTCTTTAAACATGCCCAAGAATCCAAGGTTGTAGTGAAGTTCCAGCCTAGAAGTAGGTTGGGGGGTGTGCCTCAAGTGCGCCAGGTAAAGACTAGTTCCAACAGAACTGCTTCCCAATTGACACCTACTCTGAGCTGCTGCAACAGTATGGCTAAAAGACTATTCTCTTAACTTCTATGCCACACTATTGAGTTCATGGTAAAAGATCTTTACGGTTAACCATAAAGCCAGTATACTTGTCAGTGATAGATGGTTTATTAACCATTCAAGCTGAGCACAGATGAAACACGACCATAATTGGATTCCAAGCAACAATGAGGAAGCTGGGCTTGATGCCCTTCTTACTCTTGTAAAGGGCCTGGAAAATTAAACTATTCCAAACTAAATAGCAGGCATCTCTTCTACTCCATTTGGACTAACAGTCTACTGGAGCTGCTGAAGGGACAGGGTGGTTCTAAAGATCTGTTGTCTGTCAATACTTGAGTTAGAGTGTAAAGAAGTACAAAAGCCTCTTAAAAGGAGCTAAAAATCCTTTTATCATGGGCATTACAACTGTTGTGCAGTTGAGAAATACAATAAACATGGTACTGCAGAAACTGGCCTTTGAAAGTGTTTATGTAAGCATGGAAACTATGGCTTTATACAAATCTGTACATAGAATGAGTTTAAGTAGCCTCTTTCAACTGAGACTAACTTAATATACTCTTATCTTTGCAGGACTCAACAGATGTTAAAGATGAACTGTAAACTGCACTCAACTAGCATCCTGTCTGGGGCGAGGAGGGAATGTGAATTAGATTATTCAGTTTTTCACTGTAAAATGTTCACAGGGGTTATGGGACAGAGGAGGATTTTTTAAGTTGAATTTTTTTAACATTCCTCATGAATGTAAATTTGTACTATTTAACTGACTCTTCTTGGTGTAAAATCTTGTCGTGTACAAAATAAAAATGTTCCCAAACACCATATGTAAGCTCCTCTACTAAGCCTCAGCCAGAGCATGCAGGGGAGTTTGTGGTTGGCTTGCATGCATGCTCAGTGCATATGGTGGGTGACAAAAGAGAAGTAAGAGGGGTCTGCTTAATGTTGAAAATCTCTCAGCATGGTCCAAATATTTGAAACCCTTTTAATGTGAAGGTCTGTCATGTGATCTGGCAGTTAGACTAGCACTGCCTGGTTCCTTGTTTACATTGCAGGTCATACCTCCTAACTATAAGTCTTTTCTTGTCACTGTCACTTATTTTGCAGAGAGAAGCAGCATTAATTGTGTTTGAGACCATATCTTTGGGAAGGACAGAGACTAGTAGGGGTCATGCAGGTTCTCTTTCACAGAGTTGCTGCATTTTATGGTCAAACTGAAAATGCAGATCAGGCTTGTAGATGCCCAGGAAACTCTTAATCATCACTCAGGGTTTAAACTTGGGTCCACCTCAGATTGATTTCAAGTAAGGTGGTATAGTAAATAGAAATGATTTAACTTCAAGTTGCATTAAAATGGTTGGTTTGATTATCTTCCACCTCTGCACTTCAAACATGGCAGTATGTTGGACTCCTACACTGTAGTAGAGCATTTGAGTGCACTCTTAAATTCAAAGCTTTAAGCCACAGCTCTGTTTTTGCCTCTTCCCACATAGATACCAGCACTGAGTTTTCCTGAATTTATGAAATGCTGTTTTGGGACTAAACAAATCAATGCCTGCCTAAACCAAGATAAACTGCCTGTATTCCCATAATAAATAGTGGGCTATAGTAGTTACTTAGCAAACTTTGTTCTGTGAGCTACAGTCATGTTAACTTATTTCTACAGTCTCATTAGGGATGTAAAAATGGGTTTAAAATCCATTTAAATCTTCAACTGTAGAAGAGTTGAATGTGGTGGGCACCTTGTGTGGGCTAGGAAGCATGATGTTTGGGACAGGGGCAGAGAGCATCTGGGCTGGCTCCCTGAGAGTGGTGGAGAGGTGCAGAGCCTGGCAAGAGATGAGCCCAGATGCAACCACCCTTAGCATGGGGCTTCTCACTTGCTGCCTAGAAACAGCTCTGGCCAGCTGCTCTTGCTGGCATGGAGCCAGCCCACCTGTGGCTACCCTTGCTACAGCTCATCAGGAGCAAGCCCAGCTGTAGCTAGCTTCATGTGCTACTTCCCCCCACCAGACTTGGAGCAGACCTGGCTAGCTGCTCTCCCTTGCAGTGAGCTGAGCCCAGCCCAGCCCAGCCCAGCTGCTGCTCTCCCCCACCCAGTGTAAATGGTAAGTAGCTGGTTAAAACAGTGATTTTCAAATTTTTTTTTCTCAGGACCCAGTTGAAGAAAGTAACTCATGCTTGCATTCTGGTCTTTTACTGGTGGCCAGCAGGGTGTGCCATGACTCAGCACCTGTGGCTGTGACCCCATCCTAGGTCCTGACCATGGCTTGAAAAGTACTGGTTTTAAACACTTAAACAGTCTCCCTGATGGTGCCTAGATTTGCAAGACATCTATTTTCATGTGGCAATCAAGCCTCAACACAGGTGGTTCCTGTGCTTTGTGAGGGGGCACCACCACCTGCAGTTTACTGCTCTCCCCTTTGGCCCTTCCTTGGCCCCCAGGGTTTTTACAAAATGTGTTGCTGTTGTCACAGCTCACCTGTGGAGGAAAGGTGTTCATATTTTTCAGTACCTTGACAACTGGCTAATCAGGGATCAATCAAAGAGCCAGGTTTGGGCCAGTACTTGGACAGTCCAGTCACTATGCAATCACCTGGGCCTCATCATCAATGGCCAGAAATCCCAGCTATTCCCTGTTCAGAGACTGGAATTTATAGGCGCAGTCTTGGACTGGACCCGTGCCAGGGCTTTCCTCCCAGAAGCCAGATTCGAGGCCATGCCAGACATGGTCACTGATCTCAAGTGAAGACCATCCACCATGGCCAGGCACTGCTTCAGGCTCCTGGGCCACAGGGCAGCATCCATGAGCATAGTGCACCTGGCCTGCCTCTGACTCAAGCCCTTTCAGGTGTGGTGGGGTCAGTATTCTGCCCTAGCAGACATCCTTTGAACAAAGTGGTGGTGATCCTCCAAGGAGTTCTGTTGCAGCTGGATTAGTGGCAAAGGCCCCAATTCACTTTCAAGGGAGTCCCATTCTGGACAGATGCTCCCTTGGTGGTGCTAATCACAGATGTTTTGGATCTGGGTTGGTGCGCTCATCTCAGCCTAGACCCTTCAGCACACAAGGAAAGGGGTCATGCACAGAGAAACCTCCATATCAACATGAGAGGACTAAGGGCCATCAAGCTCACCTGCTGCATGTTCAGGAAGAAGTTATGAGGTTGCTTATTTCAAGTTCTAACAGACAATTCAGCAGCCATATACTATGTGAACCACCAGGAAGGCACTTGCTCATTGGTGCTGTGCCACTAAGTGATGTGACTTTGGGACCTAGCAGTGGCCTACAACTTTCATATGGTTGCTTCTCACTTCAGCTGACACTTCAACTCCCAGGACAAATGGTCTCTGCACCCAGGAGTGCTGGGTTTGATTTTCCACAACTGGGGCTTTCCCCTAGTCAATCTGTTTGCCAGTTGGGTGAACCAAAAGTGTTGCCAGTTCTGCTCACTGAGGGGGTTGGAGGCTGGATCCCTTCCAGATGCCTTTGTTGTCTTGGGGGGGCCCACTGATGTACACGTTTCCACTATTCCTGCTACTTCACAGGGTGGTGTTGAAGATAAAAAGAGACAGGGCTCATGTTATCCTGATCGCTCCCGCCTGGCCATGCCAGCATTAGTTTCATATGCTGCTGGACCTCTCGATAGCCCTTCCCCAGGAACTCCCATTACAGCACGATCTATTGACTCAAGACTAGGGCTGTCTTCTCCACCCGGACCTGAGGTCACTCCATTTGATGGCCTGGAGGCTCTCTGGTTGACCTCAGAGGAGCGTGCCTGTTTTGTCCCAGGTGAGATGCATCTTGATGGGTAGCAGGAAGGCCTCGACCCTTGCAACATGCAGCTCCAAGTGGTTGTGGTGCCACCCGTGGGCCCAAGCCAGGAATCTTGACCCATGCTTTGCTCCCATCCAGGACATCTTAGACTACTTGTTGGACCTGAAACACTAGGGCCTCACACTGGCCTCTCTGCTGCCAGGTGAACCTTCAATCTTGGCAGCTCATGCTCCCTTTGTGGGTCACTCCACTTCTCACCTGCTAGTTGTGAGATTTTTAAAAGGTCTAGAGTGGGTTTTGCCTTCAATTAGGCCACCTTCCCCTCAAGGGGGCTTGAACTTGGTCCTCCAGTTTTTGACTGGCCCATCGTTTGAACCCTTGGCTACCTGCCCATTGTTGACTTTATCGCACAAGGTGGTGTTTTTAGTAGCCATAACCTCTGAAGGAGGGTTTTGAATTTAAAAGCTCTCTTCTGAGCCCCTGTACACCATCTTCAAGGATAAGGTGCAGCTCAGGCCTCACCTGGTGTTCCTCTCTAAGGTAGTTTTGGACTTCCACCTCAACCAGGACACTTCTCCCTGTGTTCTTTCCTAAGCCTCACGTGTTGAGTGAGCAGAGGAGGTGGCACATGCTGGACATGAGGAGAGCTCTTGTTTCCTACATTGAAAGGATGAAGCTCTTCAGAAGATCTACGCAACTCTTTGTGGTGGTAGCGGACCAGGTGAAGGGCAACCCAGTTTCATCACAAACGATTTCTACCTGGATCGCATCCTGTATAAAAATTTGCTACCAGTTGGTAGATGTTCCAAGACCACGGCTCAAGCCTTGTCGGCAGCCTTCCTGGAGAGAGTGCCTGTCCAGGACATCTGTCAAGTGGCAATGTGGGCCTTGGTCTGCACCTTTACCTCCAACTATGCTATAGTGCAGCAGGCTAGAGATGATGCAGCCTTTGGCAGGGCTGTCCTCCACTCTGTTTCATAACTCTGCCCACCATCCGAGGTAAGGCTTGTAATCTACCCTAGGTGGAATGTATATGAGCAGCTGCTTGAAGAAGAAATGGGATAGCTTTTTACCTGTAACTACTGTTCTTCAGGATGCACTGCTCACTTCCATTCTACACCCACCCGCCGTCCCCACTTCTGGAGTTAGCGGAAAGAAGGGACCGAGCGCTTGCAGAACCAGCGGTGGCAGTTAACTAGGGTGGCGTGCGTGCCACTTCAGGGGCTCCACTGCTGGTCCTGCAGAGCGGGCTGGGGGTAAAAAATTTCCAGTGATCGTGCACACTGGTGCATGCAACCCTAGGTGGAATGGAAGTGAACAGCGCATCTCAAACAGTAGTTACAGGTAAGTAACTATCCCTTTTTTAAACACTTAAACAGTGGGTTGTTGTTGAAACTGTTACTTTTACATCCCTAGTCTCCACACAACTTGGTACCAAAACATCGTTCAGCCAATCTGTATGTGAAAGCTGTAAATGAGAGACTTGTATTGCACTTAGGAAAAGAAACTCATCTTAAGCATATTTGTGAGGAAGGTAGGTCGGGGCTGCTTCACCAGAAGTGTGAGGTGACTTGCCTGAGGGTACATAACAGATAGCATGGATGGGAGTAGAGTAAGATGTATTCATTCTTCTAACCCATCCTCTTGTTTTGGGATGAGGATGAACTAAATGAAGTTAATAGATCAGAAACATTCAACTACTTAGAGGTGGTGTATGAAAATTGTCATACAATTCCTCAAACTGCCTTGTACTAGTGCTTTACAACTCTGCATATGGTAAACACTTCTGAAATGCATATTAAAGCCTTCATGCTAAAATCTGTAGTAAATTGAAAATACACATAGCTTATAAGCCTTGCAAAAGAACTGGTATTACTCCAAATGTAGCTGGTGATGTTGCTCAATCTACTTCAGAATAGATCCTGAGTATTCTGAAGTCAATTTTTGATTTAATTACTGTTTTGATAAACAAATTCATGGTGCACATGCTCTTCCCTATAATTTTACTATTTTTACAGTAGCTTTCCACAGTGGAATGGGGAACATATTTAGCTAAATTTCTTACTAACACCTCTTATACGTATACTTGTGTTCGAAAGAGTGTAGAAAATATTACTTACGGATCATCTCATTCCTGCTCTGTAAGCAAAGCTGGCTGCTGTTCATAATGGTGGGGGTGGGATGGGGGAGCAAAAAAGGGTACTGCTCAAGAGGAATGGAATTTTAGTGGCTGAAATGAACCATTATGCGGAAGAGTCTTGTCTATAAACACTCTGCCTACTGAAAGCATTCTTCCCTATGCTGCACTAAAATCCTCTAGTAATTCAGTGCAGCCAGAGTAATACCTCTGACTAAAATGACAGTGGGCAAGGCTTCAGTAAGAAGAGCATAAAGCTCTCTTAAATTCAGTTTTTCTGTTGCAGTAGTGCTTGGGACCATGATCCAGAGCTAGGGCTTCTTACTGTGGTAGGTACAAATCAAACACAAAAGATGATCTCTGCAAACCTTATAGTCTAGGCATCTGAATAACTGGCCTCGTTTTTAAAGGGTGCTGAGCAGCTCAAGCAATTGTTCCTGTTTAGTGTGCATGATTTCCAAAACTTTAAGTGAAGAACTGTAAGCTAACTGGAAAAACTCAATTCTTTCAGAACACAACATGCATTTATAGGTTATCCATGACTTAGGGAGACATTGTTTCTCTGGGACAGATTTAATAATTGAGTCCTTAATGGTGACTTATAATGGAAATTCTACAGCAGGAGCATACATACTAGGCCTTAAATGAAATATGTAAAGTTTTATAAAATTAGTTATGAACCTTGTTACTTTAAAAAAATAAAGTACCACCACCATCCAGAAAAATCTTAAGTGTAGAGTTTAAGTGCCTGTTACAAATCCTGACCTAAAGAATTTCTCTGAACCAACATGGTCCACTGCCAGTAAAGGCTTAACTGGGTACTGAAGAGACAGACTTTCCCTACTGGCTGGGGTATTCATGTAAGAGATGGGAAATCCTGGCCCCACTCTGTAGCAAGGCAACAGTTTCTGTGTAAACTACATCAGATTTTAAAAAGACATTTTCTTCATTTAAAGACTTAAATTATAGAGAAACCACCACATCCCTGTGTAAGTTGTTCCAGTGGTTAATTGTCTTTACTAAAAATCTACCCCTTATTGCTCAACTGAATTTTCAATTCTTTGAGTGCAGGTCTTGTGGAAATGCACCATGGTTGTGTATGCTCTCCGTGCACTTGAGAGGGTCAGGGTTTTTTTGTTTTTTGTTTGTTTTTTTTTAATAGCAGTGGGTCCATAGGCCTGGGTCTGCGCTCTGTAGTTATAAGGGATGGCACAGACCAACGCTTCCCCCGTTCTCTGCAGCTCATGGTTTCAGATGGAACCCTCTATATCCACGTGTCTGGCTGGTATTTCTAGTCTCAACCCTTTCTTGTAAATGGTTTTGGAGTTAAACAGCTAGTTATTAATTTAGTGATACTCAGAGGTAGGGTGCTTGTCTTCCTCAATCCAATCCCCTGTCCCTTACTACCCCCATCATTTGGAGCACCTAGTACATCCCAGATTCTAGGCTTTAAGGCCTGACTGTCCACCCCAGGTAATCCAAGTAAGTGACCCTCACAGGAGCTCCCTGTACTGTCTCAGAGAAATTACATGTACCATCTTAAATAGGAAAGTGATTGCTCCTTTTGGCATTTAACCAAAAACTACAAATTCCAGCTTCATGGATACTTAATGGAGCTCTTTATGAGGCTGTAGTCCAATCTTACGTCTTCCTGCTCTTTTTCAGAACCTATATATCATAGTGTTGGATCCTCTAATAAACCCAAGGATACATATGAACAGGCATGTGGAAGGTAAAGGTAAACATTCCCTTAAAAATGATAAATTGCCTCCTGGGTCAAGGATTTTCTTGGAGGCATGGAGTTGCTGATGATAATTTTGATGGTCCTGAGGTCTTTTAGAGGAACATACACCCTACCTCCCCAACCCTCAGTACCAAGGAATCTACACCCCAACTGCAAGTGTGTTTAGCATTCATGGGGAACTTCTTTCAGCACCAATGGTAGTGAGTCTGAACCCTTCAAGATGAGGAGGGGCCTTTCACATTCTGCAAGGGTGTTAGTGCACCTCACACAAAAAAAACCAAAAAAACAAAAAAAAACAACCCACCACACCTCTCACAAACATGCACCAGTTTCACCTAAAATTAGGAGTCCTTCCCACTCCATGTACTAGGGCTAGTGTATTCTTGAGGACAGTGCTATTTTTATATACACTGATCCAAAGTTGTCACCCTTTGGATCCAGTATTACCCAGGGATATTCCTACACCAGCATTGGATCATGTTCTGGTTCTGAGTACTGGCCATGGTTTTTGTGGCTCCAACAACTATTTGCCACTCACTGGTTGTTTCCCTGTTAGATTGTCACAAGGCAGCTAGTACCATCAGGTTTTTTTTTTTGAATGATATTGCCTTGGGTGTTCCACTGTACAATGGAGCAGCACCACTTGTGGCTGGGGTTGGAGATCATCAGCAGTGCCATCAAACTACATATGCACACCTCTCTCCTTTCACACTGTGTATAATTAGCACACTTAACAGTAGATGGATTCCTCATGCTGAGGAATCCATCATCCAGCTCTGACTCAGCCCCCAGGCAATAGTCAGTTCCTTCAGTGACTGCCTGTACCTCTGCAGGGGCACTCATGCACGTGAATTTAAATTTGATTGCTTTTGGAGGGGCACAGTCCAAGAGCTAGAAGAGCTATCAGCACAGCCTTGGAACTAGAGGGGTTCTGTGCTTCTCCTTATTGAGTGAGGGCCCATGGCCTTGTACCTATGGGATAGCTTTTCAAGATTTCACCTCAGTTGCCCCCAAACAGTCTACATCCCAAGCAGACACAAATAGTAACCTCTGTTTTCCAGCTACTTAATCTCGTGTTCTTCTGCTAGATTAAAGAGCTCTCTATTTGAAATCTCTTTCCTATGACAATGTTCAGGCAAAATAAGTAAATAAATACCCCCCCCCCCTTTAGAACGGGAAGTACAGTTGCTCTTGTATAAAAAATAAAAAAAAGGGGGGGGAGTATATGCACCAACAGGACCCTCATATCTATTGTGCTTCTGCCATTCCCCTACACTGAACATACCTAAGTGGTATTATAAAAAAGACTTTCTGACAAAACTTCTCATGAGAAATCTAGAATAACTGCTCAAAAAAACATAGTAAGGGAATTCCTACTGATTCCCAACGTGTGCAAATGTCTGGTCTACCAGCATGTACAGAGAAAACATTTAAAGCACAGCTCTGTAGTATTAAATGTTTACATCAGTAAAATTAAAGGGTTTTTCTTAATAAAAAAAAAAAAAAGCTGAACAGTTCATTGTGGTAGTGCCACAGTAAAGATCTGTACTAAAGATGACTTCCTGCATCTGCTGAGAATTCTGCAATTATCATCATTGTTTTACATTAATACTTCTTACATTAAAGCTTCTTGTTAATTTTCAAATTCCTAACAACATTTCATCAGACAAGGAGCTAATCTGAATTATACTGTCAATAGATTTCTTGAATTCTTACAGAGTAATTAGGACAAAATTTTTATCTACTGAAAACAGGTTTTAATGAACAACTGGCTGGATGTCTGATAAACAGTATCCTCATACATTCATTTCTTACATACAAGTTGTTCGGTTTTAAATAAAAAGAAAAATAGATTTACAGAATTACAGCATTTCACATATGGACTCTGGGTACAATCTTCAGCAGTGTGCAAGTTCCAAGGCTCACTTGGGCTCTTAAATCACTTAGGAAAATGAGACTTAGGACCCTAAGTCATTTAGGTATTTCTGAAAATTCTACCTATCAAGACTTCTGTGTTCTGTGGTCATTGCTGTGAAGAATGAACTTCACTCTGTCTTTGTTTTAGACCCAAGAGTTCTGTTCTCAGTTCTCCAGGCTTAGGTGGAATTTCAGGTATAGTCTGTAGAATAAAAAGAGGTGTCAATATTCTTTCCAAGTCTGTGACTGACGTATAGAAGACTAAGCTAACTGAACAAAGGCAAAAAGGAACAAACACTAATTATAATTTTATCTCCCACTTTCTTGAGCTAATTGTAAGCTGACTTCTAGCATCAAACAGATGTCCTTCAACTTCATTTTCTTGCATCTGGCTATGTTTGACTTTAGTCATTTGGAATTATCTTGGGGGATGTGGGGAACACCTGGTCTTCTCTAAGGGAGCTTTCCACAGTATTAAATTCAAGTCCAGGGATACAGAAGAGACACTGAAATCTGATTATTTTATAGAACATATAAGTGTGAACCAGCCACCTTGGCCCTTCACAGGCCAGGAGACTAACCACTTGGCTATGGACAACATTTTAGTTACAAAAGATCTGGAGTGGTAAAAAAGAACAGTCCATCTTCCTTAAGATTAAAGCTCAAACTAATGCATCTTTCCCTTAATGCTTATGTATGGCCACATGGTTTCCTGATAAACAGCTCTCTCACTTCAGTTAAGTCACCCACCTCTGTAAGTGGCATTCCAGTTAACCTGGTTAAGGATGCACGGGCACCAGGACTCTCAAAAATACAATATAAAAATGGTAGGAGAACATGGGAGGAGCTTGGCTACAAGAACAAGAGCCTCTTCTACTCTTCATAAGAGGAAAGTAGCTGTATATGGCCAGTATACATTTAAATTGTCAAAGGGAGCTTCCGTTCGCACTTCAAACCTTAAAGAGTGATAGTAAAAATCAGGGGCATTGCTGGCACCAGGCACACAGGCCACATGCCCCAAGTTCCCGGTGTAGCCCCTTCATTTCCCAGATCCCTGGCCAGGAGAGGCAGGTGCCACCCGCCTCTCCCAGCTGGGGATCCAAGGCCAGGCCGCTCACAGTGGCACTTGCCTCCTCCAGCCAGGGAGCTGGGCTGGTTACCCAGCCTCTTCCCCAACTGGGGATCTGGGGCTGGACTGACAGCGAGGCCCCAAGACCAGATCAGGCCTGGGGCACTGAATCCAATCCAGGGGGTGGGGCCCGAGACTAGACTTCAGGTCTTTTCCCGGGGCAGGGTCGCTCCTGCTAATTCACATCCTCGCTAGCCCTCACACTGATCTTAAAACTGCAACACCTACACTGGAGGGGGAAGGAGATAAACACTTCACATTACTTGATCTTTGCTCTTTTTGAAGGTATAAGCTCCACACTAGTTTAAAGAACTATAGATCAACATTTGGTACAGCTGTACGTTTTGTTTTGTCATTATATGAAAAGGAAACATTTTTCTAAAATTTCCTAATTAATTATCTACCTGTAGGAAAAGTATCACTAGTAAAATTCTGGATTCTTTGAGTAAAATGATTTTTTTCTTTTTAAAAGAATTCCTGGTTTGAGACTGGCATTGTCAAACTCATCTGGCTTCCCTGCTAGAGGGCAGATCTCTCCCCCCACACACACACTTTTCAAAATGAAATTACTCAAGTTTAAACAACAAAAGCTCTGCAGACAGACCAAAGAAGAGAAAATGGATAGCTAATAGGTTGCAGAGGCTAGGGCTAGGGTTCAGTCTAAGTCAAGTCATCAATTACCATCTGATGGCTTAAAATTTAATTAAGACAATCACTTCAAATGAAATCACTCTATAGTTACTGAATGCAATGTGGTCACGTCCTCTGTCACCTCAACTACCACTCTTGTCATCAGCCTTATCAGAGAAGCCAAAGATCTAATAGGCATGGAAACAGAAGCTGCCTTCCCTCTCTCCCTTAGATGGGCTGCGTCCAAATCAGAGAAAGTACTTTGTGCTGGTATTGCCATAATGTCTATTCTGTGCAGAGATCATCACTCTCCAGGATTATGGATTTTTACAGTTATAAATTCAGTGTCTTTTTAACATTTTCTTCAAGCAGAAAACACCTTGAGTTTTGGGTGTTAATAAAGCAAAGTAACTTTTGCCTGGTTCTGTCTCTTGTTTCTCTGAAAAATAAAGATCTTTTAATATGTTCTCAGCAGTTTTTTTTCAGGACCTCTCTCAGCATCTGGTCTGACTGTCGTTACTACACATCTGAATCCCTATTGAGCAGTGAAAGATGTAACTGGTAGCTGAATGATGTAAGCAAAAAGATATTGTAACTATTGCGCCCTTGCTATTCTAATCTTTTTATACTGCTGAGCTGAAAAGAATCTCATGATCCCCCAGAAAATATAACCTGACCAAAATATGTTGTTAAGAGTTCTAATTTGCACTGTTTGCATTTGTTTCACCAAGAATGTTACACTTCACTGCAGACAGGAAACATACAGTCACACCCCACAGTGAAATACACTAAATAAAATGTGCTTCATTTCAGTGTCTCAGTTCTTTCTTTGTGACCAAAGACTGAAATTCTTGGTTTCCTATCAAGATGGCCAACAGAATCAGATGTCCATTTACAGTCCAGTTAAGTTAGCCCTTACACACCACTCTCATCCCAAATTGTCCTTTCAGAACCAGGGCCTTTTGTGAAGCATTTTATATTTTGGACAACCTGTTGCATGTTGGGGTTTTGATTTGTTTTTTTCCTGCTCCCGTTCTTTCCTTCTTCTGATGCACAGTGCTCTTCAAAACTGAAAAAAAACCCTTGAGACGTGACTTCATAGCCACTTTATGCATGTGCCTCTTTTCCCTCATTATTAGGCAATAAATGGACATATCAACCTGTTGAAGTAGAAGTGCTTTAAAGCAGTGTTTCCCAACCGGTGTGCCATCAAGTCTGAGCAGGTGTGCCACAAAATTTTTTGAAAAACTACTTAAAGAGCTCTGGATTGGCTCATTAATATTCATGAGTTTATTTGGAAACTATATGGTGGGGTACCTCAAATTAATTAAAGGTAGCAAGGTGTGCCACGGCAGAGAAAATGTTGGGAACCACTGCTTTAAAGTTTTGCCCCAATGATCTTAGCTGTGTCTACTGAACAGCATTCCTATACAAAAAAATTCAACACATACTACTTTGCAGTTATAAATGAAAACCAAAATCTTTAATCACTTACAAGATCAGGTCTGTAATATCGATGCACAACTTCTGCACCTGCAAACATAGACAATATACTTGCACTGAGCATTTTCAAATAGCGAGGCCAAGATACCCCAGCAGGCATGGTGAAGAGCCAACAGCACTTAAGTTTTGAGGACTTCAGTTGACTGAGGAAAGAATTAGAAAAAAAAGAAGTCACAATAATTAATAGGCTGACTAACCCACACTGAAGTACAGTTCCCTATTGAAATTTGTTAGCAAGAAACTGTCTTTAGTTAAATCACATCCACTCTGGGTAGGTGCAAGATGGAATAGCTGGGGGGAGATTTGCTATCAGGTGCCTCACTTAAAAAGTTTAAAAAGAAGAAACTATGTTTCCAAAACAATCACGTTCCAAAGAGGCAGCCCTGTTAGTCTAGTTCAGTAAAACAAACAAGGAGTGCTGTGGCACCAGACAAATCAAATCATCGCATGAGCTTTTGTGGGAGAAAATCCCACTTCATCAGACACTTTGAAGTGGGATTTCCTCTCATGAAAGTTCAAGTGATAAATAAAATTGTTAATCTTTAAGTGCCACAGGACTCCTTGCTTATTTTGCTGAACTAGACTAACAGGGCCACCCCTTTGCAACTCTATAGGTGAGTAATTCACAGAATCCTGCAAGCCCCCATCTTCAAAGCATCTGATGAGGTGGGATTTTCTCCCACAAAGGCTCATGCAATAAATAAATTTGTTAGTTTTTAAGTGCCAGCGGACTCGTTTGATTTTTCAAAATAATCAAGTGTTCTACGCACACTACAGAGGCAACAGCTCCCCCTGCGGGGATCAGCTAAAGGTTTCTTTGCCCTTACTCCAAGGGCAACTCCACAGCAATGGAGAGAGCCCCACTGCCTGCTGCCCACATGTATCGATCTTCCTGCGGGTGACTGGGGCACCAGAAACGCCCCCCTTTACATGCAGCAAAACCCTGCTCGGGGGGGGTCCGACAGCACCTGCGCTCCGCCCAGGGCACGGAAGACCCCCGACGCCAGACCCCGCGAAGAGGCTCCGGAACCACGCGGGAGGCCTCTCCGCAAATCACGTGACCCAGGGCAGGCACCTGTCACGTGACCAAACCCCAAGCCGCTCTCCCACGCCTCCGGGCTCGCGGCTGAGGCGGCAAAAAGAGGCCGCGTCCTCCCTTATCCCTTCACGGCCTCCGTCCGGCAGGCATTTTAAAACACCTCCTTTTGCCTGGCTTTTTACTTGCAGGGGTTAAAGGATGCTGGAAGGCCTCGGACCACCCCATTTGTAGGGGCGAGCGTTCCAGGGCCCCCTAAAAACCGAGCAATGTGACACGAATACTCGCTTTGCTCCAGCTGGCCTCCTTGCCACGCTTTGGTATCTGGCAGCGCTGCCCTAGACGGAACAGAGCGCGGGGCGCCTCCCATTCCACGCCGGGAACATTGCCAAGGCCCGCACCCGCTAGGCAGGACCGTCGCCCCGCGACACTGCTAAGAGACAACGGAAGCCATGACACCAGCTCGCGGCACATCGAGCCTCCCGCCTTGCTCAGGGAGCGCGCGTGCGCGTGCGCGGGGGGAGGGGTGATTCCACTGCTCGGCTTCGCGAGCCTCCCCCGCGCCCGGCCGCGGCTCGAATCTGATTGGCTGCCCTGCCTCACGTGGCAGGCGTGCGCCGCCGGCCGCGCGGCGCTGACGCAAGCGACGTTGCGTGCGTGAGGCGGAAGGCGCTGGGGGCGGCTGGAGCCGGCGGGCGGCGGGGAGGAGCTGAGGCGAGGCGAGGCGAGGCGGGCCGGCTGGGCGCGCGAGCGTCCGGGGATGGAAGCGGAAGAGCCGGGCAGGTACGTGGGGGTGGGCCTGGGCCTGGGCCTGGGCCTGGGCCTGCGCCTGCGCCTGCTGCTCCTCATCTCTGCCCCCGTCACCAACCGGCTCCCAGCGGCCGGGGCCTGCGGGTGCCGGTGGGGCGGGGATTGGACGGTCCCGGAGTGCTGGGCCGGTCTGCGTGTGGAAGGGGGGGGCTGGGGGAGTTGTGGGTGTCTAGGGCGCTGTGTCTGTCTGTCTGTGTGTGGGTGGGGGTTGTGTGTATACGTGAAGCAGGGGGCTGTGTCTGTGGGTGGG
>ML681994.1:15086255-15124113 GCA_007922195.1 Podocnemis expansa
GTAAGGTGTGTGGCACTTTGTGTGTGGATGGGACGTTGTTGGTGTAGAGCAGGGGTCTCAAACACCCAGGCCGCGGGCCTCATGCAGCCCCTAAAGCTGTTTCCTGCAGCCCGCACTGACACGATTGTTACCGATATTTGCGATATCATTGTATGGAAAGGTTTCAGGGGTGCGGCCCCTGGGCAAACATACTAGTCTCTCATGGTGATTTGGGTTGGAGACCCCTGGTGTCTATGGAGGTGTTCGGAGCAGGGAACTGTGTCCGTGTGTGGATGGGGAGTTGTGGGTGTACATCTAGGGTGTATGGCACCATGTCTTTGTGTGGATGGGGGTGTGAATGTATATGTAGGATGTATGGCACTTTGTGTGGATGGGACGTTGTTGGTGTAGATCAAGGGTCTCAAACAGGCGGGCCGCATGCGGTCGCTAAAGCGATTTCCTGAGGCCCACAATGACACAATCATTACCAATATTTGCAATATCATTGTATGGAAAGGTTTCAGTGGTGCGGCCCCTGGGCAAACATACTAGTCCTCATGCGGCCCTCACGGTGATTTGGGTTGGAGACACCCCCCCCCGGCTTGTATGGAGCAGGGAACTGTGTCTGTGTGTGGATGGGGAGTTGTGGGTGTACATCTAGGGTGTGTGGCACTGTGTGTGGATGGGAGTGTATGGAGTAGGGGGCTGTGTCTGTGTGGATGGGGGTTTGTGTGTATATATGGGGGTGTGAAGCAACAGGCTGTGTCTGTGTGGATGGGAAGTTATGAGCATACATCTAAGGTGTATGGCACCATGTCTTTGTGGGATGGGGCTGTGGGGGTATATGTAGGGTATATGGCACTGTGTGGGGGGGCGGGGGGTTGTGGGGGGACATCTAGGGTGTATAGTACCATGTCTGTATGTGGATGGGGGTGTATGGCGCTTTATATGTGGGTGGGGGGTTGCGGGTGTATATGGGGGGTGTATGGAGCAGGGGGCTGTGTCTGTGTGTGGATGGGGAATTGTTTGGGTACATCTAGGGCAGGAGTCTCAAACATACGGCCTGTGGGCCACATGCGCCCCCTGATGCTATTTCTTGCAGCCCGCAACACTATTGTTACCAATATTTGCAATATTGTATGAAAATGTTTGATTGGTGTGGCCCTCAGGCTAACGTACTGGTCCTCATGCAGCCCTGCAGTAGTCATCATGTGACCCTTGTGGTGATTTGAGTTCGAGACTCCTGATTCTAGGGTGTGTGGCACCATGGCTGCATGTGGATGGGGGGGGTATGTGTATATATGAGAGGCACTGTATATGGTGGGAGGGTCTTTGCATCTGAAGTAGGAAACTCTGTGTCTGGACAGGTTGCAGGAGTGCTCACTGATCATGTTTAGCATAGCATCTGCTTAGCCATGCTAAAAAGTGCATGCTACGGCTAGTGGCCTCAAATCACACAGGCATTTGTAACATCTTGCATCCCAAAGGGTTTTTCACACACTCTATATGTCAGATAAAATAAAGTCAGTCAATGCAAAATTTAGCAAACTTAAAGTCTGCAAAAGTCAGTTAATTCTCATCTCATAAGCAGTGTTATAGCCCCATCAGCCCCAAGATGTTAGATGCACAAGGTGGGTAACATAATATCATTTACTGCACCAACTGCTGTTGGTGAGACGAACACATTTTCAGGCTTATGCAGAGCCTACTTCAGGTCACAAAGCTCTGCATAAGCTCCAAAGCTTGTCTTTCTCCCCAGCAGAAGTTGGTCCAATAAAGATATTACTTCATCCATGTTGTCTCAGTTAATTCTAAGGCTTGGTCTGCATTACAGAGCAGCTTATATCAACCATCTACACCAATTAAATAACTACCAGTGAGACAGGCATAGTGCTTAGGGTGATGTAGTTAGGACAATGCAATGTCTATGTAGACACTTTGTTACTTAAGTCAATTGTTGACTGTCTGCCCCATGCGGGACTCTCAGATTGAACCCCCTCACCCAGGGTTGACAGCCTGGATTGTTGGTTCTGGGGCAGGGAAGGTTCCAGCTGTCAGTGCTGCACACAGTTAACTTGGTGGAAGTGTTTCTGGTAAGCATGTGCACTGGTGGTAGAGGGACTGTAGTGTGGATTTGAACCACCACTGTAATTACTGCAGCAGCTGTTTCTCAACCTAATTTAGGGTGATATAATTTTGTAGTATAACTGTAGACCAGGCCTCAATTAGATGGTCAACAGCTTTATTTCCATGAACTTTTCTCACACTGCACGTATTTGATGTTATACTTTTGAAAATATAATGTGTTATAGAAAAGTGGAAGAAAATATATTTGTGTCGGTAATGAACTGAATATTCTGAAATTTTTATGGTTAACACTAAATTAATTAAAAAGGAACTAGGGGTGTCGTGTGTTTAGCAATGTTTGATACACACTATGCAATCAGAAGCATCAGCCTATTATTTAATGGAGTTGGATATTCTATGCTTTGTTGTAGTAGACCGTAAATGTAAACAGTTATGTGCAGTGTATGCCAACCCTGGTTAAAAATTCCATGGTTTTATTTTGATTGAGTAGTGTGTTGAACAGGTTATTAATATTTCAGAATTTTCTTACATATATGATATGTAGCTAATATGTGACATTTTTTCATTTAAGATACTATTCTCCTATTGAGCAAGCCCAAGCTTTTTATATGTTTCCATTCCATCAAGTGATGACTACAGCTCCTAACATGGAAATTATGAATGAACAACAGACTGCAGAGAGCATTCCAGATCCAAATGTTGCTCAAGAACCTATTCAAGGTAGTATGACCAAATTAGTATAACTTTATAAAGTTAAACAAACAAGGAGTCCTGTGGCACTTTTAAGACTAACATTTATTTATTTAGTCCTTAAAAGTGCCACAGGACTCCTCTTTTGTTTTACTGAACTAGACTCTAACATGGCTACCCCTTTGGAATTTATGAAGTTAAAATCTTGATCAACTTGGCTGAAAATGAAATTGATACTTAGTAGTTGATTTTCAAGAATGATTTGTCTGAATAACTTGCTTCTCTAGTTTAGTGGCTTTCAAACCAAGGGTCAAGACCTGGTACTGGGTCGCAGCGCGCTCTGTTGCTGCTGCCATAAGACTGGAATGCATTGCTCAAAGATGTAATTGTTGGTTTGCAGGTCAACTGGGTCCCAAGAAAAACGTTTGAAAACCACTGCTCCAGCCTGCTGGATTTTTATTTCTTGGCGCATTTTGAAGAAGTGTTCAAAAGAAAAACAAATATCACCATGCATATAGGAAAATGCTAAACAAACCATTGTAATTTTGGTATAGTGCAGTCTTGCCAAATTCCAATATTGCATGATGTGATACTTTTCATAAGCAAGTGAACTATTAATTCATTTTACGTAACAGTTTTTCTAAGTAACTTGTCATGGTAAAAGGCAGGCATCTAGACTTTGCTTCAGCCAGTAAATATTCATAGCAATTTTAAAAAATAGCATAGAAAATTAGCACAGAAGAATATTGTGTTTTACTGAAAATTTTTATTAGGGTTACATATTCAGTTATTGTGGTGTTTTTGTGCTGCTCTGTAATCATTTTGAATTTTTCCCTATTGTACAGCTAACTTTAAACCTCTTGTGAATGCAAGGAGGTTATAAACCGTGCCTTGAGGTACATTTAAGTTCTGCAATCTTTCTAGGTAGTCCCTATTTCCTTGACCTTCGTATATATCTTCTGTTTGTTACTTTTGATGGTAAGTATGATGTAATAGAAGCCTGTGTGATATCGTCACCATATTGCTTACTTCTGGATTTGCATATCAGCCTTTTAAAAAGGCAGTAATGTCTGCCATACTCGAATGCTAGCTCTAAATCTGTAGTAACTGAATGTTTCTACTATTCCAGAATTAATCCTTTCTCCATATTTTGAATATAGGAGTCATAGTTGAGTGTCTTTATACTAACAGAATGCTAGAATGGTAAGCCAAGGGTGATGGTATTCCAAATATTTCCATAATAGTTGCTTTAACCCTTGGCAAGATGGAATTGTGTAGAGAATCTCCATTTTTCTAGTTTAAACAGTAGATGTCCTGGTCACTGTAACAGATGTCCTAATTGTTCATTACAGTTAGTTGCACAACTAGACTATTGTATTTAGTAAAGTCAAACTTCTCTGGCTTGGGAAAAGTTACATGTAGCCATAAGGAAAGAGTGTATTTAATTACACTTCCATTTTGCTGTAGATGTTTCAGCAGCATTCTACTGTCGAGCTATTCCAAGAAACTAGGTGAAGTCTCTGCAGGTTCATTAGCAGGACTTGGAAGACAGACAGACAGCCACCAACAAGAGAACTAACCTACTCCTCAGAAACAGCTATGAAAGACGGGTGGTGTGGCTCCACTGGTGAGAAACCCATCAACTCCCAGCCTTGAGATGTGGGATTTCCTGCTGGAATGCTATCCCTGGACTCTCCTGGGGGAGCCATCTGCAGTGATAGTCTCTGGGTAGTAGGTGTCTGATAATTTTGAAAGTCAATCCTGTTTTAGTTTCTGGCAGTGAGGAAGTGATTGCTCTTCTCGCTCAGTCTTCTGGCTCCTCAAAGTAGGGGTGGATCTCTTCCATTCTGTGACTGCTGGCAAAGGTTTCTTGCTCCTGCAAGGATAGAAGGAGGGAGCTCTGCCCCATCCACACACTCCATTTTTTGCGTCCTTTTTCTTTTGTGAACAACTCAGGGCCTGACTGCTGTTGCTCCTAGGTTTCCATAAATAGGAGCAAAAGTGTGAAATTGACATGATTCTGGACAGTCTCACTGCTGTCCACTGCAATTCTGCTGTGTTAATTTTGCTGTGCTGCTTCTTGGCAAAGCAGCACAGATGCCTGCAGATTCAGGAAGGTCATGAGGTATCCATTGTATTTATTTCTTATATCAAAGACTATTCTCACACTGGAAGATTTTTTAAAAAAATACGCTGTTTGGGTTTGTCAAGCTCTGTTCATTAGGGTCAAAATGGTAGGATGGTGGGCAGAAAGTCACCACAAATTACACATCACAAACAATGTAGTGTCAGAACTGATAGTAAGTATAGAACTTCTGCGCTAGAAATTCAAAGATATTTTTGTCTCAGCTGCATGAATTATTTTTTGTTCATATGTATCCTAGATGACAAATTACTTTCTGATATCACTTCAAATGGAAAGGTTCATGATGCAGTCAGGTTTTAAGTTATGCATCACTGGAGAATGTCTCTGTTCAGAGGATAAACTCTAAATAAATCATGAAGTTTATTCAGATTTCCTGTGTATGCTCTTGGGCTGGTGTTACTCCAAACTGGTGCAGGTTCGCTTTTGGATTCACCAGACACAGTTAGGGATCATTGAAAGTACTTATTGAATGCCAGGATGAAGAAGCAATCCTAAGTCTGCATAGACATACAGTGAGAAGAAACTTACAGCCCTTCAGCAGTGGGGAACCCCTGGACAACTGCAGACAACTCTGAGGAGGTTCCCGTAGCACCTTGGTCCTGCAGTAAAGTCCACCACCCCGCAGGTGCTATGCTAGAATATCCCATTTCGGGAGAAGTGGGGTGATCAGGCCCCACCCTGCTTCCGCCCCACATACTCAGGCCAGCTTACCAAACTAACTTCATAAACACATAGCAAGCAGGCAGAAGCCCCTTCAGCATATAAACAAACCACAGATGAAAGCTCCAGGCAGAGTCAGGTTGCTTACTGGGTGGAGGCATGGGCACCACTAAGCTGTCTGTCACAGTGCCCTCCAGTGTCTCCCTGCAGCTGGGTTTTTGGAAGAGGCAAACTTACCTCTGACATTGTATGTTATCTTTTGGTCGTTCATCTTTCCCCTTTCTTTTGATATGCTATTCACCCAGTGCCCTGAAGCTCGCTAGGTGCTGAGAAACTGATCTCTAATCATAAGCCTTTCTGTATGTAAACTGAAGTCCATTATAGCAGAGTAGAATTTGCAGTATTATTCATTTGAACTTAAGCTTTACTACTACTTCTGCCTTCATCATAAAATGAAAGAAAAGCACATTATGAAATCTGCTTACCTCTCAGAGTGTTTCTAAGGAATTGGTGTATATGGCATTCTGATATACATTATCTGTGGGACTACAGACATCTTGATTTGTGTTCTGTAGCCACAACGTTATAGCGTCTTCAGCTGTGAGAACTGACATATTGGTCATTTGTTCCTGTTCGTTTGGTTCCCCCTCCCTTGCCCCCATAGTTTATACAGTAATACCCCATTTATCCATTCTAAATGGGACTAGGGCCAAGTCAGATAATCACAGTTCTGGATAAACAGAATGGAAAAATGCCACACTGCATTGCCATCTAGCAGCCGCAGGAGAGAGCACCTGTGTCTTCCGATGGCGTTCTGGTTATTTGGGAAATGTGGAGAGATGTATAAGGAAGGGTCAGATAAATGGGGTTTTACTGTATTGATTCCCTCCACCCAAAAAAAAAAAGTTGCACAAAAGGAACAGGAAAGGGCAGGCAATATGGAGGGGAAAGGAAAGCAATACCTCAGTTTCCATTTGCTCTTAATTAATCAAGGATTTTTAAAAAGTCAAACCAAATATTTTCAAATTTGTTTGAGATTCTTTTTCTCTGAAATGTTACCTGCTATTTAGCTGCAGTTCAGCCAAGATATTTTGCCAGACTTCTATCCCTGGAGTCTGTCTGCTTTGCCATATAAACAATATGAACTATTTTGTTTATGCATTCACAGTGGCAACACCGGTTGTGTATGTGGTTTTTGCTTTGCATGTATTTACAACATGGAAAAACTTTTAGAATTTTATTTTGTTTTTTAAAAATATTTCTTCAGTAGAGACTCAAGATGGGGATGGCTAAGCACATGAGAAAATGTGCAGCTCCCAGTACCTACTATGCCCAGCAAGCATGTAATTGTTCAAGTCAGCTACCATAATCGACAGCAGAACTGTCACGTGTCCATTAAAGGTTATCTGCAAAACTTAATTTCTTTAGTAAAGTAAGTCTCAGGTGACTAACAAATTAATGTAGGCATCACTAACTAGGAGGTATGTAAGAAAATTGTGCGTGGACCTTTCTTGAGAACACCTTAAATTTTCTGTACAGTAACTGTCTCTGTGTGTGGTGTTCATTAAGCAGAACTCCTGATTTTGATGTAGGTGATCCATCTGCAGTGATAGTCCCGGTGAGACAATGTAGCATTTCGTTGGACAGTGAGTATAACTTTCATAACTAGCAAACAAAACCAAGCAACCTTCTACCCACATTTCCAGCAACTGGCAAAGCAAAACTATGTCAGTACTGTTTGTCTGATAGCGTGATCCTAAACCTCCACAACTTTACTTTCTGATGTGAACTAATGCTGTTCACAGACAGAACCTGGAATGCAGAGTTTCATCTGAAGGCTCTTTTATGTAAGGATTATTTTACATTAATATTTTGAAGATGAAAACAGTTTTTGGTAACCAAGTTACAACAACATATTTTTATTGACGTTTGACATGAACTGTATAACCAGTTCTACTACACTTCTAGGAAAACTGTAAAAAGGAAACTATTCCTTTGTGTTTCAGAAGTTGCAAAGGGAAGGAAGAGAAAAACTAAATCAACAGAGCCAAAACCATCAGCTCCTAAATCATCTAAATCAACTAAATCAAAAGGCAAACAAGAGAAGATCACAGATACATTCAAAGTCAAAAGAAAAGTGGACCGTTTTAATGGTGTGTCTGAAGCTGAACTTTTGACCAAGACTCTTCCTGATATTTTAACCTTCAATTTGGATATTGTAATTGTAAGTCACACACACTTACACATTTTAAGTAGCATTGATTTACTTCACTGTACATCTAGCATTTTCATGGTAGTTCTTACAGGATAAAGTAATATTCAAGTGGCTACTTATGTACAATAGCATCATGCTTTCTTCAGGATTACAGTAAAAACCTTCTAGGGTATGAAAAAGCCTAACTATAAATGTATAGGAATGTGAGAAGTGTTCATATGTAGGAGCCAAATACAATTATTCTACACCAACTACTATAAAGCATACGTTAAGATAGCCCTATGATATTGCATGTATAAACTCAGATCTCATCTTACATTTTAAAAATCTTGAAATCATTGAAATTTGTTAGTTGAGCTGTAATTAACAATTTTGACAAATGCATTCTGGTGCAAGTTTGATAAACATATTCCTTTTTCCCTTCATTATTTTAAAAGTTATATCTTTGAATCTATTATTGCTTTGTTCTCTAGATTGGCATCAACCCAGGTTTAATGGCAGCTTACAAAGGGCATCATTACCCTGGACCTGGAAACCACTTTTGTAAGCTTTTTCCTTTCTTTTTATTGGGATTTGCAGAAATCTGTCAGAACATATGACATTTTAAATTAGACTGTTATGTATTTTCAATTTTTAAAGAATCTGAGCATTGTGTGTAATTTAATCACAAGCACACAGTAATATGTTCTGTCACATGGAGCCACACAAACAAAACAAATACGGATCATCAGTGATTCCTCTGATCTTGTTTATAAATGTGGATTCAGAACTCTGTAAATATAGTTACAAGATTGTATAATCAAAAAAACTTAGTTTATTACAGTATATAATTCTTTTAAAAAATTAAATGACTAGTATTTGAGTTTTCCTGGCTTTTTTATAAATCAGTAATTGCCAAGTTTCAGAATAAAAACAGAAAAAAAACCCCACCACCTTTCCCAAATACGTTTTGAATGCCCCGCTAATTCTCTTTATTAACAAATCTCTTAGATGTCTGATTAAAACAAATTCTCTCCCTGCTCCGCCCCAGAACCTTTAACTTGTAGTTCTTATCATTAAAAGAAAAATGAGGTTTAAAATAAATAAATTAATTAAAATACTGTCGTACCTTTACAACTGCCTCATAATTATTTTAAAAATTCTGGACACTTTCATTTTTCTTCTGAATGTTGCTATTGGGATCAAAGTACAAAAAATTAACTTAATTTGTGGTTCACTATGAACAAACTAGGGTTGATCTGACACTTCCCATTGTAAGTAGGTGCAATACAGTAGAATCTGAGTTATAAATCCATCAGTACTAGAAGGCGTTCACAATGCTGAACTTCAGTTGTTCTTTCAAAAGTTTATAACTGAACATTGATACAGCTTTGAAACTTTACTATGCAAAAGAAAAATGCTGCTTTCCCTTTGTTTTATCACACTACTGTACTGTATTTGCTGCTCTCTTTTTTTTGGTCTGTACTGCTTGCCGCCTGATTGCGTACTCCCAGTTCCTAATGAGGTGTGTGGTTGACTGGTCAGTTTGTAACTAATGGTGTTCATAACTCTGCAGTTCTACTATAGTTTGTTTATTGGGATCTTTATAAAAGATTGTCTACCTTGGATTTGTGTTCATACCTGTTAATGTTAACAGGAATGACATGTCCAGATTAAAGGCTGTGTATAAGACACAAGTCTGGTGTCCACATCTTGTTCTGAATTTCTGTGAGTGGATTTTTTTCACTTATTTTCCTCTGAAAAGAGTATCACATTGTCTAGAGTCATGCACAACTGTGAATGCCTGTCTGAGGGCAGATAGTTACAGAATACCTCACCAGTTTGAGGTATTCTGTAACTAGAGTTCACCAAGCCAGTAACAAATGTAGTTATCCAGGAGTTCACAACAGTCTTAAAATGGAGTTAGATAGTCCCCTTAGACTCTTCAGTCTACCTTGCCATGCAGACAACCTTGACTTTATGAAAAATGGTCACGAAATCTAAAAAATGACACCACATTCAAGTTGCCTCCAGTCCCATGAAACTAGTCACTTACCCTGACTCAGTTGGTACCTTAGATCTTATACCAAAGACACTGTCAGTAGCCTATTCTTTAATAAACCATCTAGAGGATTATTAACTAGGAAAAAATAGAGAAGATATAGATTAAAGCAAGCACACCTATATACGTGGATGAGTCACCATCTGAATTCTAAGAATGACACAGTTGTAGCAATCTGTCCATACAAGGCGTCTTTCAGGGCAGACCACTGGAGGATCTCTGCCTTCAACTTAGGGTCTCTGGCCTTTCGCAGTTCAGACAACCAAAAGATATAGTCAGGCATTTTTATTTCCTTCCTCTGGAATTCAAGATAATGGGATGAGTTCATGTGTGGGTCTCCTATTTATGGGAGGGGGTGGAGCAATCAAAGACTTTTGTTCTCTGATGTTCCACAGTGGTTTGTCTGATGTCTATGGGCTTTCTTTGGTTGGGCAGGAGATAACACCTGCTGAGCAAAGCTAGTGTTTCACACTTGGTAATGTTTCTCTTCTGAGTGGGGGAATTTACCATTGTGGAGCAAACACTTAAATATTATAACATGGAATACAGTATAGCTATTATAAGAATAAATGCAGTAACCTACAAGCATTTCATAGAGTTTAAACACTAAATTCTTAACAAGACTAATACCTATTTTAAGCAAAACTAATACAGGCAATCTAGTCTGTAGAGCTCTATGCGGATACAAAATGTGTATCCACATGCGAGCTGCAAAAATGATTCACGGATATCTGCAGATTTCCAGGATACTAGATACAAAATTTGTATCTGCATCAGATCCACAATCTGCAAAAATGGTTTGCAGACATGCAGGATTCTAGTGGTCTGGTTCCAAACTATGAGACTGTCAGTTCTAGCTGATGTCTGCAACCTGGGCAAGAATAGACATCTGCCATGCCAGCAGCATAATGGACATTGGGCTTGCATCATAAAATACACATAATCAGTCCAAATGTTTGCATGCTGATAAAACTATTATGTAGCATGAAGATGTTTCTTTTCAGTGAGAAAAACTAAACCTGTCATTTTAAACATTTCATGTTGTATCTGAAATTGGGGAGGGGCAGAAACAGTACTGAAGTTTATAAGATAAGAAGTTAAGTACATAAAAGTGCACTTACTTTATACTGAAGAGCTCATGATGGTGTACAGCACACAACATGATTCCAATGCAATAAAATGTTAATCTGCTTATAAATTCAAACAATCCATATCCGATATAAAAAAATGGTAAGTGATGGGTAGGATAATATAGTAAATTAGACAATAGGCATACCAAAAATATAAAGGCAAAAACAACTTTGAAATGGTAAGAATTAGTGTGGATTTTTGCATGGGGGGAAATAATAGTTGAACAGCAAGGGGAGTGGCTTTCATAATAAAAATCCAGTTAATTGCTCACTTTAAATACGATGACGAGAGTCGTAAAAGTCAGGATGTGTTGAACATGCATAGCATTTCAGGTGATCCTCAAGACAATCTGATGTAGCCATGGCTTGCACCATTTTGGGTTCCTAACATTAACAGTGCCAATTTACTTAATATCAGTCTGCATTTGTAGGAGGACTTTCATTAACAAGTTAACTAACTTTTCAACTTTGACTTCTAGACCAGTCTTGCTTTCTTCTTGTGCTCTTTGTTTTGAACCTTTAGTAGTCTGTAGTGGTTTCTTATTTGAGTTTGTTTGGTTTTTGTTTATATCCTTGCAGGAAAGGGAAGAATGCTGAAAATGTGTTCTTTCCAGCACCACAATGAATTCTCTTTGCCTAGGACAGTGCTTCTAATGTTAACTTTGTGGTCCTGGGCTTCACGAGAGGATCCAGAAAGAATAAAGTGGAAATAGATATTGTTCATCTTTATTCCATTTTTACATAAGTCACGAAATTAAAACTTCAATTCTAATTTTTAGGAACAAAGCCCTGTGTATGGAGACAGGGAATCTGGTGGTGGCATTACATTTTTCAGTAGGGATTTTCTGTTGCAGTACTTCAGAAACAATGCTTGCTATTGGCGGTCTTAAAATAAATCAGTGTAGACCTGGCAAACATCTTCTTAAATAAACATTTGCTTGGTGGAGTTTTTCTTTAGAATTCCAATATTATATACTGGGCAGTCCTTTTTTAATTAGCTTTCATATTTTTCTTCAATTTAATGCTTCTTAGAAACAAATATTTCATTATTGTATTTTTGCATCTTTGAAATGGCATCAATCATTCACTATTTTAGAATGCATCTGAATAAACTTATTTTGTCCCTTCACAGGGAAGTGTCTCTTTATGTCTGGGCTGAGTGAGGAACAGCTGAACCACATGGATGACCATACTTTACCACAAAAATACGGTATTGGATTTACGAATATGGTGGAGAGAACAACACCAGGTAGCAAAGACCTCTCCAGGTAGGATGCCATAGGATAACAACATATGTAAACAATGAATAGTGGCCACAGTCTTAATTTTGAATGTGATTGTTTTTTCTCATTTAGCAAAGAGTTTCGAGAAGGAGGACGAATTCTGGTGCAGAAATTGCAAAAGTATAAACCCCGCATAGCAGTTTTTAATGGAAAATGTGAGAATCTTAATTTTGAATCACTGTCTCTTTCTAGCCATCTTCTATGTGGCATATAATGATCTACCTTCATTTCATTTTAGGTATTTATGAAATTTTTAGTAAAGAAGTTTTTGGAGTGAAGGTTAAAAATTTGGAATTTGGATTGCAGCCCCATAAAGTCCCAGACACAGAAACTGTAAGTTCTTTCCAAGTTTGGTTATTTCAATTCTAGTGAAATAATGGACTTGCACTCACTTACCCTGGTGATGAATTTTGCTTGAAATGTGTGTGGGAACATGAAAGGGGCCTTATTTAAACAGAAGAGGATGAGACTGGGAAAATTTTATCCTTTCCTTGGCCAGATTTTTGTAGGGATTTAGAGGTTTGCTTTTGGAAATGGTATATCATTGTCAACAGGATAGTTGAATGCTGAAAGGGCATCCATAAATCTGAATAAAAAATTTACATCTCATCATGAACACCCCTAATTTGTTCAAATAGAGGATATTATAACTTGATGAATATACTATTCAGAAATGCACAAATCCAATCAAAATGCTACTTTCTCCTCCCTCCCTCCCAGTACACATTTTGTTAACATTGAGGGACTGGAGGATGACCTTGACACGAGTCAAAGCATGGGAGAAGGAAGACTTAGTCAGGCACTGTTCTCTTAGTTCTATGTAGTTCTATAAAATTGTTATATTTTAGTTAGTATGCAGGGTTATTGGTACTTCAAATGAAACCTTCTAAGGGTAACTTGAGTTGCACTCGGTTGAATTTTGAAGTTTCAATAAATCTTTGAGGAAGAGTGTTTTAATGGTGGACTGTAAGTAACAAGTAGACTACAAATGTGTAAGCATGGATGGAATATGCATACACTTGATCCACAAAACTGCTCTTAAAATAACTCTTGGATTAGTACCTTCAATTTTACTATTGTATCTGTTTTAAGTAATCCTACATAACCACATGGGATGCATTCTAATTCATAAATACTGCCATAAATGCATAAATTCAAATACTATATTATTCATAAATAAAAATGATAATACCTTTATTGGGCAATTTGCTTAATTTTTCTGAGTTAGTTTTAAATCTGAGTTTCTCTAGGACAGATCATGAGGTGATATAAATTGTCATAGCTCTGTCTGCTGTCTGAGGTGAGATCCTCAGCAGGCAAGGGAAAACAAGGAAAGAAGGATTACCCCATCACATGAAGATTAATAAATGTAAAGGTGGTTAGGTGCTAAGTCATTGAAATTTCACAGACTGTATGCTTTACTGACCTCTAACTGAGCATTGCTTGCTTTTTTTGTCTCTTCTAAAGCTCTGCTATGTTATGCCATCATCCAGTGCAAGATGTGCTCAGTTTCCTCGTGCACAGGATAAAGTTCATTATTATATAAAGCTTAAAGATTTAAGGGATCAGTTGAAAGGCATTATGCGAAACCCAGATGTACAGGAGGTGCAGTATACATTTGACTTACAGCTTGCACAAGGTATAGTGCTTTTTGGTAAACTTTTCTTAAAATTTATGTGGTGGCCATATAAAGGCTTGATGTGATCAACAGATAATCTTTAGAACCATTTTATCTGCCTCACTATTAAGGATAAAAGGAAATGAAAAATTATAGGAATCACAGGCCTCTGTTCCAACAAATCTACAACAGGTTGTGTAGAACCACACATACTACTTAATGTTTCTTAGAAGCTTAATTAGCATTATCTCATAGATGGTGGGATAAGAATTTTTTAAAGTAAAAATACGTGTACACTGGGGTGCGTGATGAAGAATGTTCATGATTTACTTATTGTCTTGAAGATTAACATTTTTGAGGTCTTTTTCTCCAGAGGATGCTAAAAAGATGGCAGTTAAAGAAGAAAAATATGATCCAGGTTATGAAGCAGCGTATGGTGGTTGTTATAATGAAAAAACAACCTATGAGGCTGAACAGTGTAGCTTTGCTTCAAATGGAACAGGTAAAATGTGATGTTTGTGGGCTTTTAATCCACAAAGCCTTAAAATGAATATATTGGGGTTAGTTTTCTTCTTTTGTACCATTACAGGCAGCTTCCACAGTTTTTGTTTTAAGTTGTGAAGTACAACAGCATTTAAACTGTTGAATCTATAATTTTTCTGTATCATGTTGTCTGGATATTAGGGCCTCCTTTTATGTTTTTGAGGAAAGAAGAGAAGACTTTTTTCCTTTTTTTCCTGAACACAGACTTGCATTTAAATAATATTTTCTGCAACTTCAAACAACTTTCCCAAGATCAGATTTTAAGGAATTTTACATAAATCAGTCGTGTAAAAATAATGGTAATAATTTACAAGTCACACATGGATTAACATATCACTGCATATGGCATAAATTTATATAGTGCTTTTCATTATAAAAGAAAGAGTCATGCCCTCTGATACTGAACCAGTATTTTTCCGGTGTCAGGATGCGTTATGCTGCCAGTATAAATCCATAAATTGTTTTGAAGGCTAGCATATATGCAAATTTTTGTATTAATACAATGTTAAGGCTAAGAAATACAATTAAAAAAAAAAACCGTGTGTAATAAAAACAACAAAAGTCCTGTGGCACCTTAAAGATGAATAATTTCTTTGGGCATAAGCTTTCATGGGCTGAAACGCACTTTGTCAGATGCACCTGACGAAGTGGGTTGAAGCCTACAAAAGCTTATGCCTGAAAAAATTGTTAGCTTTTAAGGTGCCACAGGACATTCATTGTTTTTGCTGTGTACAGACTAAGACTAATTTGTAATCTGTACTGTATCCCATTTAATGTTCTGTAAGAAACCTGGTATTCCCCAACTTTTGGGAATGCTGTCTTACCTTTTATATAAAAGCTGGGATTTGCACTTCATCTTTCTTGGATTTCTAATTTGTAAAAGAGATATTGGTGTGAGGAAGAAACAAAACCTGGCGCTTGCGTATGTTGTAGAGCTGAAATTTCTTAACATGAGACACAGCTGCTGTTTTGCTGAGCTTTGACAAAATACACAATTTCACCCACAAGTGGGTTTTGAGAAAATTTATAAGCAACAGACCAAACACAAGAAGAAGAAGAGAATGAGAGTTGGAACTTTTGACTTTAGCAAAATGGTCATAATTAGGGATTCTGGTTTTCACTTTAAACCAAAAATGGAGAAAGTGCCATCAGTCATAATTGAAGGGGCAGTATATTTAATTTGCCAGCTTCCGAGAAAGATCTTGAAATGTCATACCCTAATCTCACACAAGGTTGTAGATTGCAGCCTATATTGCCTCCTGCTAATAATCTCCCAAATTCATTTCTTGTTCTCATGGAGTCTGGGTGTGCAGGACACAAACAGAACTGAAGATTTTTAAACGTTTTTTCTTCTGTGTTCATTGCTAATGAAACAACTGATTGATTGTTCCGTTCAAACTCAGTCATAATTCAAATAAACATAAGTTATTTTGAGGAAGTTAATGTGGACTAGACAGAATAACCAAAAGTAAAAGACTATATTTATAAACCAGAAACAAGCATATCTTTGCAACCACAACTATAGAGCTAATTTGAAAAGTGGTGGTAGAGAAGAGGCTTGAAAAATTCTTTCATCATAATCAACTTTTCTGAAACTGTCCTGTAGTTATAATGCCAACTAAGTTATTAACGCTTTTGTTTGTTTTCTAGCAGCGAACAATTTGGCGTATAGTGGAGGCTCATCCTTTCATGATGTTCCTAATGGACAATGGATGATGCAGTCCTTCACTGACCAGATTCCAGAATTCAATGACAGTGGGACACAAGAACAAGAAGAAAGCTGTGTGTAAAAGCTGCCTCTTTGTCAGCTCTGCATAAATTCTGCAGTTTTAATGCAGTTTTCAAGAACGGTACCTCAGTTCTCCAACTGAAGCATTTTAATAAGTATTTTACGTCTTAGTTATTTTATTATAGCCCAAGCCAGTTGTGTGGTAGTTTTTAATCTATGAGGTAGGTAATTTTTAAAGAAACGTCTAACATTTTTTTTAAAAATGAGTTTTATATTTAACTTGCGCCGTTTTCTTGCAGTTTATGACAAACTGATTTCTCATATGTGAAGACTGATTTCTTTTGGGGGTTACTTTAATTCTGTAATTTATAGTATAGTCATCTATGGAATTACACTTTTTTAAATCAATTCCTTTATATGTTGGGATATTTCATAACCTTTATGCAAAGTGGGGAAAATGAAAACAACATAGCCACTTGATGGTTAAGATCACCACTGCTTACTTCACTGTGTAGCCCTGCTCTCATAGGGAATAGGGTTTTAAAGTCAATGTAATTACATGACTTTTGCATTTTCAAGGCCTGCCTTCTCTTCCACAAGTGAGTTTCCCATTTTGCTTTCTGAGCTCCATTCACATTCAGCTCATTAGCCTGTTGGCCATTTGGAGTGGTGTTTCTCAACCATTTTGATACCAGGTGCTGGCTTCCTGTACTGTGTCAGGGAGATCTCAGGGACCAATGCTGGTCCATGGACTGGTCACTGAGAAACACTGGGCTAACAGATTTGTGACCTCATCTCCCCCACTTTGTAAAAGGGGGAGGATAATCCATGTTGGGGGGGTGGTGGAGGCAGTGGGCTTTGAAGACTCATGCTTAGTTGCTTTCAGATAAGACTTCCTAGTATCCACTTCCCCTTCTGAGAAATAAGGTGGAGACTGTTGGGCTCTGTGGAGATGAAGTGCCCTCCCTCTGCTCCATGGCTGATCTTTGACTTTATACATGACTTATATTGAACAGCACCTTGTAGTGCAGTAACAACACTAAAAAGAGAGAGAGAACACCTCGCTACTGTCCAGCTTATAGAGTAACCTTGCAGAAAATGGGGAGGCCATGCTCCCTGTAAAATCAAGGAGCAGCCATATTTGCATGCCCCCCGAAAGGGGAAGGATTAGCATGGGATTGAAACAAGACTGGGGATAATACTTGGAATGTCCATTTTTTTTCCCAAAACAGCTCACTTCTGTCCTATCTCTAAGAGCTTATGGGGATTTCTGCTCCTTGCTCCCCACAAAAAATAATTACGGGATGAAGTTAAAGTCATGGGCTGCTGCTATGTGAATATAAAGTCACTCCTGGAAAATATGGTCTTTTAAAAGAATTTAAATAGTTCATGTCTCTACACAAACTTTGACAGATGTGGCCAATGTAACATTCAAGATACAAATGAGTGTTTCATGCTTGTGTATAAACTATCATTGTTCCTTTTCTTTTGAACAGAGGAGGGAAATTACAGCTTGAAGTAAAAGCAATAAGATGATCAAAACATTTTAAGTTTTGGTGATCTTACGAGACTAGGTGCTTTGTATACTTGAAATATACACAAACAATCTTCATAGTCCAAACTGGTCAAATATTACATTTACCAGTTTTTAATCCATACTTCACTTCCTTTGGCAAGCTGCCATCATGGTTTGAGTGGGTCCAGTTAATGTAGCACCTAAGCTGGTTAACAACTTTGGATCTCCCACACACAGCACACTGGCAGCTCAGTGAGAGGCAAGCTTGATTACGGTTCTCTTCCCCAGTTGTGTGGCTTAATCTGAGAGAACTTTTTTATATAAAGATAAAATGTGCATTTTGGTTCTGATCATGTTTGTTAGCCTTAGTGTTCATTATATGGTCAAGATTTATGGAAATTGTTCATTCGTTATTTAAAATGTACTGTATCATGTATCACTGTTTACATGGACATGTTCCTGCAGGTGCTCAGAAATGTCTTGCATCAGGGATTTGTAACAATTCAATTTATTTTTCAACAAAAGTATGTGGAGCATGTAACTACTATTGCTGAGTAGATATTGCAATAGTATATAACTTTTCTGTAAAGGTGTCTTTTTAATTTGAAGGGAAAGCTCTGTTCTTTCACAGAAGCACTTCTAGATGATGTAGCTATGGAGTTAAATGTACAATAATTTAATTAACTATGGAAAGTAATATGTGTGCATTCCCTCAAACTGGTGCTGTAACATGGAAGTTTGTGAAACCCATCTTGAAAAACTAGTAATGGTTCACAATAAAATCAGGAATTGGATTGGAATATCTTATTGTGCTAAACTGTGATATTTTGTCCTCTTGCTAGTGATGGGATCTGTTTATTATGCATGTAAACACCTGATGAATGGTTTCACAGTAGTGCTTTGAAAAGTGGCACTAGTGGCCGCTCTGAATAATAAGAAAATTTTACCTACTAAAATGTTTTGCTTCAGTTTGGTTTAATGCTGCTTAAAAAACAGGATTAGAAAACCAAAACACCTTGTACACAAAACTGCAGTTACAAATTCTTTCAGGAAGCAACTGAAATCTTCTCTGGAGGATACAAGATGTTGTATTAAAACCCATTTTATTTATTCCTGATTTCATCTTTGTAAACATATTAGTTTTTTAATCAAGTAAACTAGCATCTCACAATGTTACTAGAAACTCTAGCTAATCTGAAGTTTGTATGCATGTTTTATCTCTTATACCACCACATTTTATTCTAAAAATAAACAAGTTTAACAAATACTTAGGATTAGTTTTGTAAAATCAGTTACCCATACAGTTTTACACTATTTATCAGAGAAGGTAGACTGTATTGCAAAGTATGGTACAGAAATAGAAAAAATCATTACAATCTTGCTGGAAACTGATTTATTATTAAAAGTATAAACATTTTTAAATATCTCAGTATTAGCTATTGGGACGAATCAATTTGAACTTCCCTGATGGGTCAGGGATAAACCAGTTTTTCCATAGGTCAGTATGAACACTAGGGTAGTCCCAAGGTTTATACCTTCCATTCCAGTGGAGTAATTTAGCTTCTTGAAGAAAATGCTCTGAATACCTGGCATTGGGACTCCATCCTGTATAATTGTAAACATAAATAAATCTCTAGATTTCATAAAGATGAGTATTGGAAGATACTATTCAGTGAAACAAAACACAACTTTTAATAAAACCAATGAACAAGTACACTAACTAGTATACTCTTAACTAGTATGGATATGAACGGCTATTTTGTAAAAGTATTGATAAACTAATTCACATTTGTCCTTATGTCTGGTCAGTTCCATTTGACACAATATTTTGGATAACAGCACTACCCTATTCTCATATGCTAGCACAGTCTAGTTCATTGCCTTATCTGAACCATCAGCCCTATGTTCAAGTGAATTTTGACACCGGCCATGGAAGCTAGTTGCACAACCTACCTTACTAGCATCTGTTCTCTCTCTCTAGGAAGAGTTTGCCTTATTTTAAATCTTATGCAGCTGTATTCAAGCCTCTTACTTTTTCTGATTTTGACTAGTGACAGTCCAGGCTTGTCTTATACTTTAGTAAATTTTTGTAATTTTCTGCAGTTTTTCATTGCACTGAATATGCCCAGTTCCTAGCCTTTCCTGAAGCTTTTTTTTTTTTTTTTTTTTAAATCTTCATTTTTGTAATCCATCATCTCTGGCCTGTCTGGTTTCCCATACTGGTCAGTCACAAATGATATATTTGTGTATGTGCTGCTTTAAAACAGGAAAAGGTGGCCCCATGCTACTTATACTCCATGTTCATGTTTAAAGAATGGTGCCCAAATCCTACACTGTTTTGAATAAATCTTCATGATTATAGTGGATGTGGAGGATTACAGGCAAGTTCTGTTTCCACTAATACATCCCAGTAAGACATGCATCATCCTTCTGGAAGGAGGACTGTATCAGAAATCAGTTAGCAACCTTAACTGCTAAATAGTTCCAGTATTCCTGTCTTTTTTACTTTTTTTTTCATTCCTAGGTGAACTGCCAATCTCAAAGGTACATCTTGAGTGTGGTTTTTGGACTTAACATTTAAGCAAGGGTCTTCATTTTAATAGACTGGTTTTGTATCTTGCTGTGGGATGTCACATGATCCAAATATGAAGTTTATGTTCATTGCCTCCCTTCATGCTAAGTATACACCAGAGTTTTGTCCTGGCCAGGCCAGAGCCAGTTTTAGCAATGCCATCAGTTATGTCTGTTTCCAGTATGAAATATTTCCCTTGTATACATTTCTGGATAGCTCTTCTTTTTGTAAAATTGATATCCAATCTTTAACCCCAGGCCAAAGACTGTTATAGGGTACTTTGTCTGAAACTTCTCAGCCTTTGAATTCATAACATTTAAGACACGAAGGACCTTTCTGTTCTCTAGTCTAGAGGTTGGCAACCCAAAAAAGCCATTTTAAAAAATTCCTTCAACAGCCAACTGGGGTGAGAGCCACAGTGGGTGTACCTTCCTGCTGGCAGGTGGGAGAAACTGGGCCAGAGCGCCTGCTGCTGGGTCCCCTGTGGGTGGAGAGCCTGGACCCAGGAGTAGGCTCCCCACTGGGTCCCCTGGTGGCATGGTGAGGAGCCTGAAGCCACAAGGGGGGCAGTCAAAAAGCTGCATGCAACTCCAAAGGCACAGGTTGCATATCCCTGACCTAGTCTGAATATATTATCACTGGCTGTTACATTTCAGCCCTGTAGTGAGCCCAATACTTTCTCTTGCTAAAACATATCTTCCAGGAATGTATCCACTCTTAATTTGAAGATAAGGGGATGGAGGGGTAGAACCTGCAAGTAAATAGCTATAGTACCAGGAAAGTGATAAAGCTAATTTTGAATCTGGAAGGAAAGGGAATGAGTGTAGAGCAGCAATGGCATCTGAGGCATAAAGTAATATACTGAGGAGGAGCAGAATAATCCACAGAATCCTTAACTCTTACTGTATTTTGTTCCAGCTCAAGTGTTTTTAAACAAAACAAACTCACCAAGATGTCGTACATGCCACAAGGGATTAATAGTAGAATATTTTCCATGGAATACAATGAGCATTGGAGGAGTGGCCACACCTCCCCCAAGTGCACTGCTGTAGAGGTTTTCTCTGTGAAAAGGCAAAAAAAAAGAATCTCAAAGTCCTAAAATGAAAAGGATCTTTACTACAAAACTAGAAGGTAAAAGCAAGACATAACACTCGGCCCAATTTACTATTGAAATATTCTGAAGCACTGCTTGTTTACTTAATTTTAAATATGGACCTTTTTATGGGCATTCCAACACTTAAAAGGTAGGGTTCGTTTGTTTGTTTTTTTGTGTTTTTGCTAACTGCAGATGATGGTGGTATAGAAGAAACATGACCAAATTTTACCACTCTTACCCATGTTGAGTAGCACCTCACTCTGTAAGAAGTCTCAGCAAAATCAGTGGGATTCCGCCATCATGGCAGAATTGAAATCCATGGGATTCCTCTCAAAGTGGTCTCAAAGCATCTGACCAGGAGGGATTTTCTCCCATGAAAGCTCATGTGATAAATAATTTTGTTAGTCTTTAAGTGCCACAGGACTCCTTGCTTGTTTTACTGAACTAGACTAACAGGGCTGCCCCTTTGGAACTCTCTAAAAGGAGGGGGCTATCCAATATAGGTGCGGTAGAAGCTGACTGAAAATGAAGCCAATGCCTGTTTGGAAGTGTCCACAACCTAATGACTGATGTAGAATTTACAAATGCAAAAGGCTGTCCACATGAGACCTGGAAGTGATTTTGTTGTGGGCTCAAACTCCAGGTACAGAGTGTGTGTGCACTTCAAAATAGGTAAACCCTTTGCTACTGCTTTGTATCCATTTGCTGTAGCGTTCATGCATATTTTTCTGAGCAGTACGAAAATGATAAAATCAGGGGTTAGGACAAATGAGACATGGAAAATAAATAAGTGAGAAAGGCTTTTGTTTGCATTCCTCTTCTGTTAATATGCAGCGTAATTGTAGCTCTCAATCCCAGGATATTATTCTTCCTCTACTAGTTCTGTGTGCTTCCTTCTCCTGCTTTCCTGCACTTTCCCAGAGTAGCAGAAAACTTTACTAAGTGACCACCACTATATCCATTTTAATTTCAGCTCTGCTTTAGTGCAGTCTGATGTAACCCTGTGCAGAGTACAGCAGGTGAATTCAAGTTACAAACACACATTGACAATGGATTGGTACCAGGAATATTTGTGAATAGACTCTTGTTATTGACCGGACACTGGTTTATAAAGAGAATGCCATAAAGTGATCACCTTTTCTCAACAGAATGGTCATTTTTACAGCTTTTGGGAGGCTGGATCCATTTTCTAATTTTCCATAGTTTATGTAAATTATAGTTCCTTTTTAAGAAGAAAAATGGGCTTTTCATTGGTGTTTAAGAAGTGGTTGAGTTACGTTTAAATAAAAAGATGGTCCCTTTCCAGTTTGGCTGACACTGCAGTTTGTATAGCTCCAGCCAAGAGTTTCCTTCCACTCTGGTCCTTGCAAGAAGGAGAGATCAGCCTTACCCATCAGTAGCCTCATTCTGACTGGAGCTGCTCAGTCACAGCTGAAAACTGTGTCCACTCAGCACCTCTCAGATTGAGTCTGGTTTGCTGAGTCAACACAGACTGCAGAGACCCAAGTGGTCGCTTTATGTTGTTCATGCTTGCAGTTGATAACAGGTGGACTCACGGTCTGATTAAGGGTCCTGGTAGCCCAGGCTGCCCACTTTTGTGGCCTGTCTCCCCCATCACACCAATGCGCTGCCTAGGGGTGGGGTGGTGGTCAGCGCAGGGGGTGGGAAGAGTCTGGGGCCCACAGACTGGCCAGGTGTGCAGCCTTAGGACCAGGAATGGAGTGCTCGCTCACCCACAGTGCTCCTGCCCAGCTGGTCTGTCTCAGCAGGTCCTGTCTATAGCACTCAGGCTGGGGCTAGATTTTAGTGGAGAAGCAGGGCCCCCTTTAAGATGGGGCCCAGGGGCTGTAGCCCGTAAAGCCCCTGCCTTAATCTGGCCCTGGATGGAAATGTGCAATGTAAAGTTGTTTGGTATTATAATCTGTGAAGGAAAGCATATCTAAGTCGTGGACCTTTGTAAAATGAACAGATAATTCAATTATATGTGCACATTCAGTCAGGATAAAGTGAAGACTTCAATATCTGTACATACTCTACATTTATTTTCATCCATTTTTCTAATTGCTTTGTAATCCGCTGGTGCTTCCATTCTGTCATGTTAGCCACAATTACACCAGGATTAAAGGAGCAGGTGCTGGGACTGATGCCAAGATCTCTAATTGTTTGCTTTCGGTAGTCCAGATATCCCATGTATGTGTTCTAGAGAGAAGGAAATTATACATATATATACTTATATGTATGTCTACTAGAAATCTACTTGCTGTCTAGATATGTTTAGATGCAGTTTTATCTACATAACACACATATACAGCTATTAAACAATAAGCCCTGAGAACTGGATGGTCATTAACTGCCTGGATTTTCAGTGTAAAGCACCAGACTAACAGATGGGATGTTCTAATAATTTTTACATGTTCATCATATTCCTCTGAGAGTCCTGCAGGGCGCTGCCTTTTGGCCCATTCCTCTTCTCCCTCTACACCTTATTCTAGGTGACCTAGCATAAGACCAGTGTGGTTAACATAAGGCTCCTGAACATTAATGGGAGTTGCAAATGCTAAGAACCACTCAGGATTTGGTTTTCAAATAATAGTTTTTGAGCAGTCCACAAAGTTCAACCCTAATTCCCTCTCAGTTAGCTCAAAGTCTAATATCAATGCGATCAATGCTCTCTTCTAAATACATTGCATGTATGATCAGGGTCAGCCCAAGGGTGTTTGGCACCCTAAGCAAACTGTGATTCTGATGTTCCTCCCCCAACATTCAATGTAAAGAAAAATTGTAAGAATATTTTTTTTAAAAAAAGGGGAAAAAATCCCTTTCATCTAATTTGGTGCCCCTTAAAGCCTGACACCTTAAGCAACTGCCTAGTTTGCATGTATGGTCAGACCAACCCTGTGCGTGACCTGCTGAAACCAGACGTGTTTGGTAGAATACAGACCATACAGATGATTACAGGAAACAATTCCCCTTAATAAACTATGTACCTAACTCGTATGCTTTACCCTGAGAAAACTTTCATTTTTGGATGAAGAAAATCATGTTAAATCTGTAGGTAAAAATCCATCAACTATTTGAATTTAAAAATCAGCTTACCTGCATTCCTACACTTCTCACCATTTCATGAGTAGAAGGCAAATCACAGTCATCTGAAAAAGCTGCAGCATGGCCTGGAGCTAGCTTTGTGTCATACAGTTCCTGGATGTCACCTGATAATAACAGAACTGGGAGTGTAAGAAGGGGTTTGTTCCATTGCCATACATCTGCCTTTCAAACAGTTTAGGACAATAGCTGTTCTCTGGTACATTGGTACAACCCTGCCAATTTAAAGGGATTGCACAGGTGTAAGGGGGGAAGGGAGCAGCATTTTGCTCCATGACATTAGTTTCAACCATGGGTCCTCTAACTGGAAGTCAAAATCCTATATTTACATGTATTCATCAATAGTTTAGGTCCCGACTTGCTGATTTGGTGATACAAACATTTGTGGGAATTCAGGGTCATCTTACATCTACCACAATAGGAAATGTCAAGTCCTTCCATTTAGAAAGGATTATTGCTGCCTGTTCAAATGAAACTACTTTTACTGCCTTTGCTTTGTAAACTCCTGCACAGCAACTGAGGTGATGGGATGCACACAGAAAGTCACCCACACACCTAAGCTCAGGATCAAACATCCAAAAGTAGAACTCGTCCTTTTGATTCTCCTGTGTTAAATACTGTATAAAGGTCAGGTTGAAGTTGTCATTGGTGGGACCAAATCATTGCCACCTGGGGGAACGGGAACATATCTTTAGTCCCCTATGATGCCATTTCCCCTTCCCCTTCCTCCGTTTATATCAATGACAAACAGCACATTCTTTTTCGTGTCTTATTTCAAAAGTTTGGCTTAGCTGTGCATATGCCATAGCTTAAGAAGAATGGACAACATACTTGGTTTCAAGCAGATTTCATACTTCCCACTGAGCATTAAAGCAGCTGACATTCCTGCTGCAAATGTCTGCTACTTGCCAGGAATTTTTGGATGACAGCTTACCTTGCACAATCACATCATCATCCAAGTAGATGACTTTCTCATGTTTGTGGATAAGCAGGGGGAGATAATACCGAACGAAGTTCAGCTGTCAAACAAAAAACAATCAAAATGACAGACTAAGTGGCACAATGGCTTAATGAAGTTGTCTTGAATGTCTTTTTCTGGATTCAAAAGTGATTTAGTCCTCTCATCAGTGTACACTGTCCACTCATCATTTACTGAGTTCCACAATTTTAAGCCTGCCTCCATGTTTGTTTGTTTGTTAAGCTCTAGAGGTGACATCCTGGCCCTACTGAAATCAGTGGACAATTCCTCCCAGTGACTTCATAGGGGTCAGTCTTTCACTCAAAAACTTTGTGAATATTAACAACAGATTCTCTGGCAAGTGTTGGGTTTGTTCCAAAGCACATGGGGGCCATATTTTTCCATGGTGTAACTCAGCTGAAGTCAATGGTGATAACAGACTAGGGATGCATCTGATCCATGATGCCACAAGATAATCTAACAGGAGCCACAGGAGCTCACGTTTCTCCCTGTTGATTGCTTGTGTTCAGAGACTTATCCTGTTACTTTAAAAATGTAATAGATGTGGTGTGTCAGTATTTATTCACAATGGCCCAGATTTTGGTTGCAGAGCAACAGCTGTTCACAGTACTGTCAGTACAAAGTGTCCCTAAAACCACATAGCTAACCACAGGGGAACTATCCCACCATAGGGGAATTCTCCAGTTGCATAGCTTGGCATAGCAAATCCTGCACAATACATAGTTCTTATTGCAGCGCCAAAGAGCACGGCAGAGGGAAATGGACAGAACTGCCAATTTTGGTTGGTCTTATTCTTGAAGGTCGCATTGCATGACATCATATTAGTCTTCAATTCCAGGAGACTCTCTGACAATCCTGGAGGGCTGGCAGTCCTAGAAAGGGGCAAGTGTGCAGCTTCCTTGCATTTTAGCAATGCTTGTCTTCCACATCAGTCAGTAGCAGTTGCAGGCAGCCAGTGTAATTTAGAGCAGCTTTCAGACTCTAAATTATGCCTGGAGAGTTGCCCAGAACATAATTAGCTCAGGGTCACAGGATAGCAGCCTCATATTTAAAATACCAAACAGAAAATGTATCATGCAAGGAGATGGGCAAATTAGCAGGCACTTTGCTGTAGTGATCTCCCCTCTTTAAGTGAAGTCTTGACATTTATTTGTTGGTTTCTGAGTGATGTGTAATGTCAGGATTTATAGTCTTGAAAGCCAAGGCATTAACAGTGGATTATATTGATGTTCTGTGAAACACTAGTTAAACTTGGTCTCCCCTCTGGTCAGACCAAGTATATGGCCTGGCCAAGATTTCATTAGATCAGACCAGTGTTTAATCAAGTCAGGTCATCCCCCTAGAAGGATCCCTCACAACATAAAAAGGGGGTTGTATGTGAAGAGACAGAACAGAAGATCAGTGATGTAGAGTAGAAGCACTTGCAACAGGAGGAGGGCTAGTCTAGAAAGAAAACTTGAACACTTTACTATCAGCTGGTGTGGTGGCTCTAGTACCCAAGTATATGAAGGCACAAAGAACAAATATTTGAGGTCTCCAGTGGGCATTATAGACTCATGGACTCTAAGGTCAGAAGGGACTAGTATGATCATCTAGTCTCACGTCCTGCACAATGCAGGCCTCAAGACCTCACCCATCTGCTCCAGCAATATGCCTCTAACCTATGACTGAGTTATTTAAGTCCTCAGATCAAGATTTAAGGACTTTAAGATACAGAGAATTCACCAGTAAGTGAGCCATGCCCCGTGTTACAGAGGAAGGCAAAAAAAACCCAGAGCCCTAGCAAATCTGCCCTGGGGGAAAATTCCTTCCCGACCCCAAATATGGCGATCAGTTAAACCCTGAGCATGTTGGCAAGTCTCAACACCCATCCACCCATGAAACAATTCTCCATAATAACTCAGAACCCACCTCTACCTTCCCTTCTTAGGCCACTTGCTTCTCCACCACCCGTAGCCAAAGATCAAAGATCAGTCAGTTTCCAAAGTAGGCTATCCCATCATACCATCCTTTCCCTAAACTTATCAAGCTCTGTTATGAAAGCAGTTATGTATTTTGCCCCCACAGCTCCACTTGGAAGGCTGTTCCAGAACTCTATTCCTCTGATGGTTAGAAACCTGCATCTAATTTCAAGTTTATATCCCTTTGTTCTTGTGTCCACATTGGTGCAGTATTCAAATAATTCCTCTCCCTCCCTAATATTCATCCCTCTGATGTATTTATAGAGAGCAATGATATCACCTCAACTTTCTTTTGGTTAGGCTAAACAAGCCAAGCTCCTGGAGTCTCCTGTCATAAGACAGGCTTTTCACTCCACAGACCATCCTTGTAGACCTTCTCTGCACCTGTTCCAGTTTCAATTCATCCTTTTTAAACAGAGGGACCAGAACTGCACACAATATTCCAGATGGGGCCTCATTAGTGCCTTGTACAGCAGCACTAACACTTCCCTGTCTCTACTTGAAATACCTCTTCTGATGCATCCTTGAACCTCATTAGCTTTTTTTATGGCCACATCACATTGGTGACTTATTGTCATCCTGTGATCAACCAGTACTTCCAGATCCTTCTGCTCAGTCCCTTCCAACTGATGCATCCCCAACTTATAGGAAAAATTCTTGTTATTCATCCCTAAATGCATGACCTTGCACTTCCCATTATTAAATTTCATCCTATTCCTGATACTCCAGTTTACAAGGTCATCTAGATCTTTTCATATGGTATCCCAGTCCTCCTCTGTATTGGCAATGCCTCCCAAATTGGTGTTATTCACAAACTTTATTAACACATTCCCACTTTTTGTGCTAAGGTCAGTAACAAAAAGGTTAAATAAGGTTGGTCCCAAGACCAATCTGTGAGGGACTCCACTGATAACCTCCCTCCAGCTTGACAGTTCACCCTGTAGCATGATCCACTGTACCCTCCCCTTTAACCAGTTCCTTATCCAGAGTCCTAACTATGGCGGGACAAGCCAGGCTTTGCTCCAGGTGCACCAGAGCAGCTCCATTAAGCCACTCCATTAAAGAGCACATTCCCTGCCTATCGGAATGCACCCCGGCTCCCAGATTCTTTAGTTACGGCCCTGACCTTATCCACCTTAATATATTCATATTAATCCCCATCTTTTCTAATTTAACTAATGATTCCCTGTGTGGAACTGTCGCAATAAATTAAGTGTTCTTCATTCCCTTTGTCTAAAAACTTTGTTATCCTCTCAGAAAAAAATTAGGTTGGTCTGGCACAATCTCTCTTTCGTAAAGCCATGTTGTATTTTATCCCAGTCACTATTATCCATTACAATTTTCCCAACTATGATGGTTCTGTTTGATTGATATGTGACATTCGCTTACTTACAGGATGGAGTAACTCAGGGCGTGGTGCATCTGGTCTGATCTTTCCCTTTAGCACCATAGGGTTGAACTCAACAATTCTATACTTTATTTCTTTCAGTTTGGAATTTTCAATCCATTTTCTGAGGTAAAAAAGAAATGGTAAAAGTATGTTACAGAAAAAACACAAAAACATTCAATATCAATATGTCAAAATGTTTAATGCCCTGGCTATACCTGAGAGTGCTGGTTTTAAAATACATACTTGCACACACACACACACACACACTATAGATACATATATATATGAAAAAAATTGTGAAAAAAATGGGGGGTAATTTTTTTCACACCTTTTTACTTCTTTTTTTTTTTTGACCGGTTCTATTTAACACTCTCTTCTTGAGCCCCATCTAGACAGGTATTTGCACCTCTCAGAAAACCTACCAGCCCTAGGTTCAAGCCCCCATGCCACCACAGACTTCCTGTGTCATCCTGGGGAAATAAATCACTTATTCCCTCTACTAGCCCAGTTCCTCAAAAGGATTACGAGGGAAGTTAGTAGCCTAAATACTTTTGAGGTTCTGGGCCTCAGTTCCTTGTTTGTATAATGGTGCCAATACTAATTCCCTACTTCACAGCTATATTGGGAGCATACAATAAAAGACTGTCAAGAAACTATAGTAATGAAAGTTAAATCAATATGCTAGAGAGGGAGACTCCTGCTTATGTTTCTTTATTGTGATGGCCCCTACAGTGATGGACTCATTCCTCATTGATTTGCATCTGGGTTTAACCAATCCTGTTTTAAATAGTATCTACAATTTTTTATCACAGTGGTTGAACCCCTATTTATAACCTTTACCTTTCCTTTTTTCTTGTTTTACCCCTACTCTATCTCTTCTCCTCTGAAGTTCAAGGTGCAGTCCTGCACACAGAACAGTGGAAAGCCTCGTTTTCCCAGAGGCAGTTTCAGAGGAGAAACAGGCACACTGTAGCATGCTGAAACATGTTCTCCCTTCTGCAGCTGGTTGGTCCTATTGAAAGCAGGTGGTGGTGGGTGGGCGCAAGCCCACCCACTTCTAAAGCCCCTCCCCCAGCCTATGGGGAGGTGGCACTAGACCCCCTTCCAAATGATTCCTTGGGACAACTAATGAGAAAACAGGGACGGGTGTGAGGTCATAGGTGTATAACAAGGGACTCGGAAGGGGACACCGAGCAGAGAACCCCGGACAGCGCCCTCTGCTCCCGGAAGCTGTTGAGGGAGCTAGCGGACGCTGCCCAGAGGAACTCTGCCCAGAGACGTGCACGAACAAGGGACCGTAAATAAGCCCCACAGTCACAGGCCCCTCCCTTAGCCAGCCTCCTCTCTCTGGTCCTGTAGATGGCCTGCTTAGCATAGGCCAGGAGGAGGTTGGCGAGGAGGTCCCGCGACTTTGTGGGGCCTCGGATAGGGAGTGCATAGAGGAACATGTGCGGGGAAAAGTGCAGCCAGAACCTCAGGAAGAGATTCTGGAGGAGCCGGAAAAGGGGCTGCAACCTGGCGCATTCTAAGTAGGCGTGCGCCAGGGTCTCCTTCGCGCTGCAAAAGGGGCAGGCCTCGGGGCGGGCAGTGAACCACGCCAAGTACACGCCCGTGCTCATGGCTCCATGGAGGAGCCGCCAACTGATGTCCCCGGCGGGCCGTGGGGTCAGGGTGGAATAAAGGCTGGCCCACCAGGGGTCCTCGCCCTCTGCAGGTGGAAGGAGGTCCTGCCATTTGGTATCGGGGCGGGACGCGAGAGCGAGGAAGTGGATGGTGTGAAGCATGAGCGTGTACAGATATTGTCGAGGCGCGGTTCGGAAGGGGGCCGGCTGCAAGTCCAGCAGCCTGCTTGGGGCGTGGGACGGGGACTGCCAGGGGGGGCTCGCAGGGCCGGGGCCCACTGACAAGCTCCGGAGGGCCAGGACTGAGAGGGTGGTGGGGAGTACCCTCTCGCAGAACCTGCTCAAGGCAGGCCCGAGCCGGGGGAGACAGAGCCAGCCTCACCTCCTGGAGTAGGCGCCGGGAGGTGCGAAGGGTGGAGAGCCCCATGCGCCGGGCAAGCACGAGGGGGTCCACCCAGTCCCCCCGGGCATAGTCCAGGAGGTCTCCGACCCTGGTGACGCCTGCCAGGACCAGCCTCCACCTCACAGAGGGGGCCTCCGCCACCTGCACACGTAGATGGGGGTTGTGTAGCAGGGGCTCCATGAGGAGGTCCTCCCCCTCAGTGGGCACAAGGGCCCTGGAGGCTGAGATGAGCCTGCAGGTCTGGAGGAGGTCCTGGTAGAAGGCCAGCAGCTCGGAGAGGTCTCGCGGACCACCTCTCAGCTGGATATAAAAGAGCTGCCGGCCGTATCGGAGCCCTTGGTAGCGGCAGAGGAGAGTGCGCGCCAGGTGGCTCCATGCCGGACTACTTGCACCATAAAGGAGTCTCTGCAGGGCCTGGAGGCAGAAGGTGTGGAGCTGGCTGCGGACACAGCACAGGCCCTGCCCTCTTTCTTCCAGGGGAGGCTCAGAATCCCTGCAGAGACCCAGTGCAGTCCTGGCCAGAAGAACTCCAGAACCGTCTTCTGGAGGTGGGCCAGGAACATCGGGGGTGGGACCAGGGTGTTGAGCCGATGCCAGAGCATGGACAGGATGAGCTGGTTTGACCACCAGTGCCCTCCCACGGAAGGAGAGGCACCGCAGCAGTCCCGTCCATCTCTGCAGCCGCCCAATGACCCTGTCCTCCAAATCGCGCCAGTTCTCATCCGGGGAGGGATGGGTGGCAGAAAGGTAAACGCCGAGATAGAGCAGCGGACCCGCTGAAGCTGGTTGGTGCAGGGCAGTGGGGAGTGGCCATGACTCAGCCTATACTAGTCCCCTTTTGGGGTGGCTGGTGCTCCCAGAAAGGCTAGCAGGCAACAGTCTCTACCCTCAGGGGGCTGCAGAGTCTCTGATTTTGATCACCTTTGCACAAGAGGGAAGAATGACTCCCTGGGTCCTTCCCCAATCCCTATGCAACCCTGCAAAGACCTGTAATAATGTGGCCCTAACTAAGTGGCAGAATTAATATTTTTTGGTAAATACTGTTACCTGATATGTGGAATTGTGTTCTTTAGGCCAATTATGTAGAACAAAACGTTAGCATCTGTGTTGCTATAGATGCTACTGATTGCTGCTATGGCTGCACCCATTCTACCTGCAGCAGCACATATCACCACTGGAATTTCTTCTTCCATGTCCTCAGGACTCTCCAAATCAACTACATATAGCAAAAGCATGAATTATTGTACAGCATTCAGCTCCATTTTATAACAGACTAAGCCTTTACACTGTATAAACTAGAAACTAATAGAGCAAAAGTGTTACACTATCAGGAAACTGGAAGTGAGTGAAGAGCTGGGGAATGCAAGAAACAGCACTGAGACTGGTGTATGTAAATACTAGGGCTTTGTCTACACTAGAAGCGCTCTACTGATACAGGAATACCAGCCTACCACACCATGAAAGCACTCCTAGTGTAGATGGGGCTCTATGATCAAGCTGTGTTTTCTACAATATAATCAACTCCCCCAGTGAAACAAGATATGCTTTAGAAAAATATTGCCAATATAATTGTCTTCTCTAGGGGCTTCTGCCAACACACCTAATGTTGCTCAAGAATCATATGTCTTCACACCTGACCAACACAGTTTTGCAAGCAGAAGTGTGTAGTATAGACCTACCCTAGGATATGAAGCCTTTTACTCTAAGATCTGGTCTGCACTAAGTATTACTGATATAACTATGTCATTTAAGAGTGTGATTTTTTATATCAAGATAGTTATCCTGGTAAAATCCCTAGTGTGAAAGCAGTTATACCTGTATAAGGGTAGCATGTTAAGCTTCAGTTAATTCCCTACATTTTTACACATGTATATATTTGCAACCAGTAGAGTTAAAGCAGAAACACTTTCTAATGTAGACAAAGTCCTTAGTCTATGGCTGGTGGGCTCAGGTTTGTTATTACCCACTGCCACTGTTTGTTTGATGTATTAGAAATGAACTGGTGGTCTCAGTCTGTTCCCAAATGGGAAGGTTCCCATCACTTAAAAACACCATCACTGTTGTTAGTAATTGACTTCTCTGTTAGTCTTTGCAAAAAATTGAGAATGTGATCCATCTCTCAGTGAAGTCAGTGGAAAAATTCTTGACCTCAAAGAAAGTTTATCAGGCCCAGAATCACAATGGAGATCATTAGCCACTTCTGATCTGGTACTATTCAAATCAGCTGATCTAGAAATTAAAAACAATGAAAGTCCTGTGGCACCTTAAAGACTAACAAATTTCTTCAGGCATAAGCTTTTGTGGGCTGCAACCCACTTCATCAGATTCAGCTCATGAGAGCTTATGCCTGAAGAAATCTGTTAGTCTTTAAAATGCCATACAAACAAACATACAACTTTCATTGTTTTTGCTATATACAGACTAACATGGCTACCACTCTGGAATTAGAAATTAAAAAGTTCTGTGACCTAGATCAAAACAATATAAGTGATTCTGTTATAAATTCCTGTATATCCTACAGTAGGCATAGAAGCCAGTGTTCAACTACCATGAATTGAATAAAATAATGAGCTATTTACCTGTTTCATTCTTTAACTTAGATGGTGCCTTGTGAACTTTATTATACAGAATAACACAGATTGTCAAAACAAGTAGGAATAGTAAGATCTGATTAACTGAAATAAAGAGGACAACCAGTTAAAAATTAGCACAAAAACTGATAGTAATTGCTCAAATCCCTGTATTTTTATTTTACGAGCTAGATGATGATCATTTACTGTATTCCTGTATTTGCTTTGCTTATGAAAATCTCATCTCATTTGCTGTTTGACTGAATTAAAAACAGAAACTGCTTGTAAGATTTATTTAGAAATTGGCACTGTAGCCTGCCTCCAGTATAATCAAGAATCTGTGGTCAGTTCTTACCAGATGTTTTGGCTGCAAGTACTTCCAAAATCAGAAAACTGTTAAATAATTAACATCTATACCTCTTACTGAAAATGACCGGCTTCATAGCTTCTATCTCCATTTTCTTCTTAAGTATTGCTGAGAATGATTTTAACTGCTTTTGTAGATGAGACAAATTAATTTTCATCATACTAATGGAAAGGAAGATGCAGGCTTGGAAAATGGTTTCCTACACACTTTCTGTAGTGGTGCTGCAAACTGTTTCTGTCAGCAAATACCATCCATATACCATATACTTCATACATGTATGAGCATCTCTCTTCCCACACAAATTGGTTCAGCCACCTTTGTAATACTAATCTCACAGTTCTTCTACCTCTCAAAAAATACACTCTATGAGGGGGTAGAAAAAGCAGTGGACAGCTGGGGGACAGAGTGCTATCATCATCTCCAGCAGACGTTGCTTGGAAAAGGCAATACAGCCCAGCAATAAGCACTAAATCAGTAATAGCTCTTTGTAGAATCAGCTAAGGAGAAACTGACATCACAGGAAAGGGAATGAAAGTAAAAGGATGATTATCATGCACTTGGAAGCCTAATACACATAGCCAGAGGGCAATGAAGAAGTGTACATTTTTTTCTTTATTTGTATAATTTAATGTATTGATTTTAAAATGTGCAAGAGACGTATAAAAAGGCAAACTGATTTCGAAACTTTTTCCAAGCTACCCTGTAGTCCTCCACTTGCCATGAAATTTCAAAATGAACCTTTCCTTTACCCAACCTCCATTGGGTAGCCCTTCAAACAGTGAAGCATTTTAGAAAATTACAAGGAAATAGTTCAAGGTCTGTCTGAGGATAATCTGAAGGCATTACAAAAATAAACATGGCGTGCCACAAAAACGATGCACGTTCCAAAATATTTGTAAAGGTCTAAATATTTTGATTCAAGTCCTTTATTTAGCAAAATCAAAGCATGCAAAAAGCAAATTCCTTACTGTATATTTTGATTTTTCAGCTTCTACCACAGACTATCTTGGACTGAACACTCAAGGAATCTAACATATATCATCCCTGAGTGAGCACGATGTTAATGGACAGGTTAGAGCAGGGGTGCTCAACTCACAGCTCACCAGAGCATTTCATAAGGCCTGTGGTGGTGGGTGGTTCCTACTGTCAGTCCTGAACAGAGTATCTGTTTGGACCATACAAGGTTGTCCTTAGGTTTATGTGGCCCTCCTGTATAATAAGGTTGGGCACTACTACGTTAGAAGTAAATAAGCAACAGCAACATCAATTAACTTGATGAACACCTTCAATTCTATTTGATTTGTTGCGTAGCATCATAAACGTATTTTGCTTAGAATGGGTAAAATATACAAAAACACAGAATTCTGCCTTCAGTTACACCTGTAAAAACATTTAGCTCATCAGCTAATGTAAACTGGCATAGATCAACAATATAAATGGAGTTATACTGGTTTACACCAGCTGAGGATCTGACCCACTGACTTCAGTGGGGTTGCATGCATCTACTAATAGCATAGTCTGGCCCACTTTAATCTGAACCTTAAATGTACTGAGAGATCTGAATTCCATTGACAAAATCCTAACTATGGTGCTGAGCAGGCATAGAACCCACCAAAGCTCTGCAGGAAAGCTGGTCTGAGCTCTCAAAAGCACTTATTGTGTTTTGCATCTGGAGCCCGCCACCTCAGTGGTAGCCACCACAGAGCTGCATCATAGCCCAATAGATCTATTCATTTCCCCCAAAAGACTCCATCCCCTCTGCTATATTGGTACATGATGCCAAATGGGAGGCAGTACCTCTTACAGTGTTCCTGCTTGGAGCAATGGAAAGCAAGTGCTCCCCAGCTGGCAGACAACAAGGGAAGCAAGTGGCCTATAGAACCAGCTGACAGCACCACAGCAAAGCTGGTAGCCAACAAAGTGAAAGAGTCATCCCACTGAGGCTTTCCATTGTCCAAGAAAACTTGGACATGGAGTCCTACCACAGCCCCTACAAATTCCCAGCCATCCCCTTACTAAATTTTTGGAAGGCTCAGTGAATCCCAATCCCTGTATGGCTCTGCCTCCCTCTGACATACTGTTTCACGGGTTTAACACTGTCCCAACACTGCAGCAGCTCCCAGCCTCCTCCACGAGGAAGACAGAAGGTTCAGAATCTGCAAACAGGTGTAAAATTGCTTACATCTAGAACTCCAAGGGACATAACTGTGAACCTGATGAAAAGCCACTCTCTAGCCTCACTATTCTCAGTGTCAGTAAGGCCAGTGTGGAATGGCACCTCACACAATTTTCTCCACCGATACTAGTTCAGATGTGATGTGCAACATTGTGCAAGTCAGACATTGGTGAATGGGTATAAGAAAGCTTAAATTTGTATAACTTCTATCTGGAAGACTGGAAAAGAGGAAAGTATCAGGAAAACACAGAAAGGGAAAACAAAAAAGGTATGTGTTAAACTAGACTTCTCCACACTTTTTAATTTACCCCTTCTTTGATCTATTTTTGGACACTCACCATTTGAATCACATCTGTTGAAATTCACCCACTTTTACTGACTTCTATTTACACCACATAACACTTCATTTCTGAATCTGGCTTATTAACATCAACAGAATTTGCAAGTGCTAAGCTTGTGTCAGGACCTGATGCTGTCATGACGGCCTTTACTACAGCAAAACATGTAAGTATTCCCACTGACTTTAACGGTGTTATGCACCTGCTTACATGCTTTACTGAGCAATGTAGGGGTTATTTGTCATAAATCTAAAGTTTGGATTGCTTTAAGTGCTTTGTAGAATTGGAATAATAAATTAGCATGCAACCCTCCTATGCAATTTCCTATACAAATTTTATCTAGTTATTTTAAAAATTTGTGAATCAAATTGATATTTGAAATGTTCTAAATCTTTCTTACTTTTTCTTAATAGAGCCATGGTTTCCTTTGGTTAAGAACTGGGATCTGTAGTTAAAAAAAAAAAAATAGAAAGAGAAAAAGATTATGATGATGATGATACACAGTTTAGTATGGCTTTAGAATTTTTACACCAGTAACTTTTGTCTTTGACTTTAATGGAAGAAAGATTGGATTTTAACTTTGCAAAAGCAATGAGAGTCCTGTGGCACCTTAAACACTAACAGATTTTTTCAGGCATAAGCTTTTGTGGACTCCAACCCACTTTGTCAGATGCATGAAGTAGAAACTAGAGTTGAGAGTTATATAGATATATATATACATGCCCGGATGGAGGACGGCAAGTGATAGCAAACTCAATTCACTCAGGGTAGATGGGGCCCGTTCACACAAACTGATTAGAGGGAGAGAATATTTGAACAGGGACAATCACTTTGTGTAATGTGTTAACCCTTCCAAGTCCCTATTCAGACCCACTCTCATTGTATCAAGTTTGCAAATCAGCTCCAGCTCTGCAGTTTCAGGCTGAAGTCTGTCTTTGAAGTTTTTTTTGTTGAAGGATGGCAACTTTCAAGTCTGCTACGTAGTGTCCAAAGCTTTTCATGGAAACATACTACATTTACAATGTTTCAAGCAACAGTTTATGACCTTTTGTAATCCAGAAATTAAAAAGCAAAAATGTTTTTAAACAGTTTTTAAAAATGTGAACAAGTTTCAAAGCTACATAAAACAGTGAAACAAGTAATATTTAGATAAACACAGTTCAGTTACTTACCTCTGCAATTCTTGAAATGTTTTATAACACTTGATGGAAAACAGAAAATAAAACATATGCAAATATAAAATGTGTATATAAAACGCATCTGTAGGTATTTTAATTTGTTGAAAATTACCTTTGACTCCTCACACAGCACAACAAATGTAAACACCATAATGTCATTTCCAGCTGTTGTTAAAATCAAACACACAGCATCATTGATATTGCTTTACTAATTCAGACAAAAGATCTATCTAGCCTAGAATTCTGTCTCTTAGGCTGTGTCTGCACTCTCAGTTTTAAGGAACTCCTCCACCCCAGCTTTAACATCTGTTTAATTTCAGTGGTGGCAGCTGTGGTGTTTTGGACTACCTAGGGTCATTGGGGTTGCCATAGTGATAAATGAGAGAGTCGTTTAGGCGCTAGGAAAACCTGTCTGTCTCCTCTCTCTCTCAGTTCTCTTTCAATAAAGACTTCTTATACAGCTCTG
>ML681994.1:15124513-15189112 GCA_007922195.1 Podocnemis expansa
CCATCAGACCCAAGGTGGAAGAAAACTTGGAGCGGTTAGTCAAAGAGGGAGTCTTGGTGCCAGTTACTCACAGCCAGTGGGCAACACCCATTGTCCCAACAGTGAAAAAGGATGGCTCCATTTGGATTTGTGGAGATTTCAAGGTCACTGTCAACCCAGTGTTATGTGCAGAACAATATCCACTTCCCCGCATGGAGGACATCTTTGCAGGTTTGGCTGGAGGACAAAAATTTAGCAAGATTGATTTGAGTCAAGCGTACTTACAGATGCATGTTGAAGAAGAATCTCAAGAATTGTTGACAATCGTAACACATAAGGGATTGTACAGATACTGTCGTTTACCTTTCGGCATTACTTCAGCCCCAGCTTTGTTCCAAAGGGCAATGGATTAGATTTTGAGTGGTTTATCAGGAGTACAGTGCTATCTGGATGACATCCTGGTCACGGGCAAAAATGAGGAGGAACACCTTACGAACTTGGAAGCTACTCTGCAAAGATTGGAAGAGTATGGTCTACATGTTCACAGAGACAAATGTAAGTTTTTCCAGCCCTCAGTTGAATATTTAGGACATATAATTCATGCTGATGGTCTCCATAAGTCTCCAGCCAAGGTTAAGGCTATGGTGGATGCTCCGCTACCTCAGAACGTAAGCCAACTTCGCTCTTTTTTAGGCTTATTAAACTATTATGGCAAGTTTATTCCACAATTAGCGATGCTCCTGAAACCCCTACATGAGCTTCTGGGGCCGAAAAAGGCCTGGAACTGGACTGAAGCCTATGATGTTGCATTTAATGAAGCTAAATGCTCACTGGTAAACTCTAAGGTTCTGACACATTTTGACCCATCCTTGCCCCTACAGTTGGCTTGTGATGCCTCCCCTTATGGAGTTGGGGCTGTATTGTCGCATATTATGCCTTCTGGTGAAGAGAGGGCGATTGCTTTTGCTTTACGCTCCTTGACTAAGGCAGAAACTAATTATGCCCAAATTGAACGCGAAGCACGGGCATTGTTTTTGGCGTTCGGAAATTTCACCCGTACCTGTGGGGAAAGAAGTTCACACTTCTCACTGACCATCGACCCCTGACATCAATTTTGGGGCCACACACAGGCATCCCACATTTGGCTGCTAGTCGGATGCAACGATGGGCATTGATACTTTCTGGATACACATATGAAATCAAGTACAGGCAATCCTCTTTGCATTGCAATGCTCATGGCCTTTCAAGGCTACCCTTACTGGCACACCATCAGGATCTGGGCCAGGAAGGAATCTTTTACTTTGAACAGGTGGAAAACACACCCGTCACGGCTTCTCAAGTGAAGAAAGCAACACGGGTTGACCCAGTACTCTCACGAGTTATAGATTTCGTGATGCATGGAACGTTCTTACCTGACTCTCAGGTCTCTCCTGACCTCCGCCCCTATGTGTCTAGGAGGACAGAATTATCGACCCAATCCGGGTGTTTGTTGTGGGGTATGCGTGTCATTATCCCACCTTCATTAAGGCCACGTTTGTTGGAACAGCTCCATTCAAGCGACTGCGGCATAGTGCGCATGAAAGAAATTGCACAGAGCTATTTCTGGTGGCCGGGCTTAGACAGGGCCATTGAAGAAACGGCTAGAGCTTGTACCTCATGCCAGAGCATCCAGAACGTACCTCAGTTGGCACCTCTTCACCCATGGGATTGGCCCAAAAGGCCATGGCAACGTATCCATGTTGATTTTACTGGCCCATTTGGAGGATGTATGTTTTTAATTGCTGTGGATGCCCATTCAAAATGGCCAGAAGTCTCAGTAATGCAGTCCACTACTATGGAAGCCACCATTCAGACCCTGCGTGGCTTTTTTAGTTGTTACGGTCTTCCAGAACAGCTGGTGAGTGACAATGGACCACAATTCGTTTCTCAGGATTTTGAAACTTTTATGAAGGCCAATGGAATACATCACATCAGGTCAGCACCGTATCATCCTTCCACCAATGGACTTGCTGAAAGGTTTGTACAGACTATGAAGCAAGCTCTAAAATCTGCAAAGGGACATTCACCTCTTCATAAGCGTCTGGACAACTTCTTTTTGTCCTATAGAAACACTCCACAGGCTACAACTAAGGCATCTTCAGCTTTTCTTATGATGGGACGGCAGTTGTGCTCTTGCTTTGATTTGTTGAAACCACGAGACACACGGCAGGTGTTTCAACGCCAACCGCAGGACCAGGTCAGCAGACATTCACCAAGAACAAAGGGCCGCACCTCCAGTATTGGACAGCCAGTTCTTGCATGAAACTATGCTTCAGGAGCTAAATGGGTCCCAGCAACGGTCATTGCCCAGACAGGACCTGTTTCCTACTCTGTCCAGACAGCGAGTGGCCTAGTTTGGCGACGGCATGTAGATCAGCTGCTTCTCCGTCATATCCACCCAGAAGATGCATCTCCAGCAGACATATCTGACTTCATCCTTACTGATGATACAACATCAGAGCATGAACCTACTATTTCTGTCTCTCCTGCTCCAGCCACCCCTTCAATGCCTTCAGCCTTCCTGGACCAACCGGACACAACATCCTCTCCGGTTCCGGCTACTTCCCCAGTACCTGTGATCCCACCACCACCAATACCACCTTGTGGGGTGGGCACACCAGAAGTTCACCATAATCCACCTCGCGACAGAAGGCCTCCTAATCGGCTGGATCTTTAGCTAGTGGTGACCCCCTCTTCATGGGGCAGAATAATTCCCCGGGGGTTCGCCGGAGATGGGGCAGTCTACCCTCATCTCCTAGTTTAGTTCTTATTCTTTCTGGGGATGGAGGGCTTTATTCTGGGGGGGGGGGGGGGTGTTCATTAGAGAGGGAGGAATATGTGGTGTTTTGGACTACCTAGGGTCATTGGGGTTGCCATAGTGATAAATGGGAGAGTCGTTTAGGTGCTAGGAAAACCTGTCTGTCTCCTCTCTCTCTCAGTTCTCTTTCAATAAAGACTTCTTATACAGCTCTGAATATGTTGTCCTCCTTATTGGATTATAATCTCCCTTAAAACTCTACAACAGCAACAAGGGGACAGTATTATTTAATAGGTTGTAGCAACAAGGGGAGACCATTAGTGTAGACTAGCCTCAAGTGTTTTAACCACATCATATAGTGCTAGAGAAACTGTTAGAAGTTTTTTTGAAACTGTCATTACAGATAAGCCCTGAAAGTGGCCAGCCACTACCAGATGCCTCTGAGGAAAGAGTTAAATCTCCTTAATCAACATTTGTGGGGAAAAAGCCACATTTCCTTGTATTTTAAAAACCAGATTACTTCATTATTTGTCCTTCAGGCAATACAAATTCAAAAAATCTTAATAGAACAAAGCAGATTATGATTTATTTTTACATGTGTGAGTCCAGATTCAGGCCTGTCACAACTCCCACTAGCTTTAGTCATGGATTCCTCATATGGTTGCTGTGTTACATCATTAAGAAAAATATATTTATTTTTTCTTCCCAGGATACAGGCTTAAAAATTGCTCATAAATGGTTCTTTTTAAAAATAAAATATCTCAATAGGCCCACATTTTTTTTAAAAAAGGGGATTATTAATTTGACACTCCTGCAAAGGCTACAGAGGAGTTCCCCCATCTTCAAAGCATCTGACAAAGTGGGATTTTCTGCCACGAAAGCTCATGTGATAAATAAATGTGTTAGTCTTTAAAAGTGCCAAAGGACTTCTTGTTTCCACTGTTTCAAAGGGGTAGCTTTGTTAGTCTAGTTCAGACAAAGTGAGATTTTCCCCCATGAAAGCTCATGCAATAAAAAAATTGGTTAATCTTTAAGTGCCACAGAACTCCATCCTTGTTTTGCGTGACAACATAGTGTATTATGTACAGAGAGCATAGCCATGGCCTTTCTCGAGACCAATGTTAGTAAGGGCTACCTCTTGTTCCAGACAACTCACATTCCTTATGCTCCCTAGCACAAGAAGCCTTCTTGCCCCCAACTACTACATCTCTGGAGTCGTACATAATCTGCAGCACTATGCTGAAGGGGAATTCTTTTTAACATTCCAATCTTCCGAAACCTCTAAACCCATGAAAGCAGCCTGACACGTCAGTAAACAAATTACTGACGACATGAGATAAGATGTCAAATAAAATAAATGAACAAGAACTAAACAGCACCATAAGCAAAAAAGAAAACAATGTACATGTGTGTGCAATTTGTCCCTCTAGCATAGCAGCTGTTTGTGGCATTACAACTCCCCTTTTCTATTTTTTCATACCCAGAGATACAGATACTGTTTGTTATTTTTACATATACTTCATTTTGATTCATCAAGGAAGGAGATGAGAGTGGTATGAATTCTCAAAAGCTGAGTCACAAAATATGGTTGTGCCTTATCAGTTAATTCAGAGTTTAAGGAAAGATCTTAAGTCAGTCTCCATTTTTGATTGACAAGTGATATTCTAATCAGAAACCATAAACAGAACAATCTAAATGCATGTAAATATTGCAACTGGAATGAAAAGTCAGATTAAGAAACATAGTTATAGTTTGTGTTTGTATATGCATGTGTGTATATCTGTATAAAATGTAATAACTCTCTTAGGGCTAAATTTTTAGCAGATTTGCACTGCTTACCTAGACTCCAATATCCTGCTCTCCCCATACGCACAGAACCCCCCGATTTACATAGGTCAGTAGATCCAGAAATCAGTCAAAGGAATTTAAAAAAAAATTGGCTTTAGAAATCTCTCCTGTGCACAGCACACAAATATTATTTCCTTTCTAGTCTGGAAATTTTAATCAGGAATTTTTGTAAATGGACAAAATTCTTACTTCTCTAGTGGAATCCTGACCACACTGAAATCAACGGCAGTTTTGAAGTTCCAAAGGGTAGCCGTGTTATTCTAGTTCAGCAAAACAAGCAAAGAGTCCTGTGGCCCTTAAAGACTAACAAATTTATTTATCGCATGAGCTTTCATGGGAGAAAGTCCCACTTCATCAGATGCTTTGAAGTTCCCCCATCTTCAAAGCGTCTGATGAAGTGGGATTTTCTCCCACAAAAACTCATGCGATAAATAAATTTGTTAGTCTTTAAGTGCCACAGGACTCCTTGCTTTTTTCAGTGGTAGTTCTGTCATTGATTTCAACAGGACCAGGATTTCACTTTTACCATTAGAATTTGTCCTAAACTGTAAGAGTAACTTCCAGTCATTCTGATGTGCAGCTGGCCTATGCTATTTCCAGAAATCAAGCCCTGCAAATCGCATCAAATTTTTAATCTTTAAAATCGAAACCTAGAAAGACTCTCATATAATAAGCTCCAAAAGGACAGCCGTGTTAGACTAGTTAACCAAAACAAGCAAGGAGTGCCACAGGACTCCTTGCTTGTTTCATATAAATAAAACTTCATATTCAATATTGGAAAATATCATTAAAATCATTGGTCTGCCTTTTGTAGCCTTAGAAGAAAGAGGTGAACTTAACTTTTACCCCAAAAACATTTACCCTTGTTTTCCTGAACACAGATTACTGAAATCTGATGTCTCAGGACACGATTGCCAGATCACATACCAAAATGAGGGGCTGCAGCAGGGAAAGCTGAATGCGAAACAGTGACATTACTGTTTAGATATTTCCTTCTTAATTAGTGTTTACCTTTCAAACGCAGCACAGCACTCAGGGTTTCTTTATCCAGAAGAACTGCAGAGCGACAACACTTCGTTCCTTGTGACCCAAAACTGCAAGTACTCATGCCAAAGCTGCTTTGCCCATGACTCTTCTTCGAAATTCTAGGTAGAAGAGGCTTAAAGAGCGATAATAATGTTTTTAAATTGGGAATCCCTTTTCAAATCCTTCAAGTGTACTTTGGGAGCAGTGCTGGTTTTTCCTTCCTTTTTCTGCTGCTGAGGAGCTGCTCAGAATCCAGACGTTGCACTGACGGAGTAAGAGAGCCCCATAAACCACTTCCAGATGTGCTGAATGATGCAGCCCTAGATCTGGCAAACTCCCTTCAGATCCTCATCCAGCAGATTGAAAATAAATCCCATAGGAAACAAAAATCCAGCTGGGGAAAAAGCAAATACCATCAGAAATGGGTTCAACAATCACTTGGTCTCAAGTTACATTTTTATTTACTTGTTGGTTTTGGTAACCATAAAGAGCTAACTATTGGTAGTGCAAGAATCAAGCAAAAAGAGTGGGCACAAGTCCAAGGTAGTAACAGCAATACATTACTATAACGAGCATTAATATGACAACAGTAAGTATTTTGATTGTCAGAAAATACTTACAATTTAGGACAGTATGACACGTCTCCTTAACAATCACTGCAGATTAAAGCTTATTAGGCTGTTTGGTTCTTAACATCCTTATTGGCAAGTTATGTTTAAAAAGAAAAATAAACCAGCTGTAATCTCAAAAACAGTGAAGTCTGAACATCTGTGGTGAAATCTGGGCTCCCGTGCTCAAATGAAATCAATGGCAAAACTCTTATTAACTTCAACAGGGCCAGGATTTCACTGTTGGAATTTTTCTGGAAACTTTACTACTGATACTTGCCACTGGACTACTGTAACAAATAATTTATTTTTGTTTTTTGGATGATAGATTTTTCCAATGTTTCACCATTATTTCATTCCAGTCAAGATGACAGGTTATTTAATGTGAATTTCAGACAGTTTTCAAAAGTATTCATATCTATTGTATCAATTTGTCCCTTTCTAAAACTAAGGGACATTTACAAAATTCAGTTCTAAATGTGGCTTGTGATTTTGACCTCTGTCCCCCACAAATCTTGAGGAAGTTATGGAATGGCACTTTGCTTTGGAAACAAAGGAAACTTTGTTCCAAAGGAGTAGCTGTGTTAGTCTAGTTTTCAAGACTAACAAATTTAAGGAAACTTAGAATGCCAAGGTTACTGCTATATGCTGATATACACTTCCTGCAGAAACTCTCTTTGCACTTTTTCCTATGATTTTTTTTCCCATAGTTATTTCCATGCCACCTCTCCTGCTTGGAAGTTCATCCCCCTCTTGTACCAGTCAAATGTGCTTTAAAATATTTTCTCATCAAATCATTTCCAATTAAAAATTTCCATAAATTTCTGTTAAAATATTTTCTTCATAATAAAACTATGGGGCTTTCAATCAGAAGTACTGAAAGGAGTATCAGACTGTACTAGTACTCTACAGCAGTAGCTTCATACTGTACTCCAAGCTCCAAATCTGGCCTTACCAAATTTAAAAAATATAGATTTAAAAAAAAAAAACCTCAACAGAACAAGCAATGCCTAAAGTATCAGCCAATATATAAACCATGTCTAAGCTGTATTCTTGGTGTGTGATTTGAGCCCTGAGCCCACAATCAGATTTTGTGGGTAGAGTTCCACCTGCACAGGGAGTCTAATGAGAGGAGTATACAGCTAAACACCTCATTAGCATCACAGAGGAAAAGTTACTAAATATTACTTTTTGGTATTAACCCAATGTCTCTTCAGCGAGCCCCCAGCACCTAGTTTAATCTAACTTCCATTGGCCCCTATGATCACCGAAGATATTCAGGGTCCATGAGCGTGCAGGCATCTGCCCACGTGAAGCTCATTGCAGTATTGGACCGTCAGATCTTACTCCTACCTCTAGGATTGGAATAATTGGCAGCCAAGATGCAACAATCTGAAGAGGAAGCCTAACTCCTCCAATGCTCCCCAACCTGCTTATTTGTTTGCTTTGTGGTTATACTCTCACAACTCCACACTCCCACCATGCAGGATCAAAACCTGTTTGCAGATCTGGAGTTTTATCATTCCCATCCCAGTCCATGAATTCTGAGTCTCAACCACCTTTTGTAAAGCTTTATTTCCTTTCTTCTTGTAACTAATGTGCTCAATAGAACAGTCTGGTTTAGTCTCTCAAGCTTCAGTGTTTTACAAGTCATTGCTTCCCTCACAAATTTGTCAGTTCTCATACTGTTTTTATAACTGCAGTAGTACCTGAGGACCAACCAAGAACAGGGCCTCATTTGTCCTATGCAGTGTACAAATACAAAGTAGTATACAGCCCCTCCTTTGAAGAGCTTATACTCAGAGTTTTTTGTTAAGGTGATACATGAATTCCAGAAAGTTTTAGATATGGGCTTTTAATAGCTAACATTTTCAAAACTGGGTGCCAAACGCTGAATGCCACAATCCCAATCCTGGCCGGGAGCATCACTGCCCTAGGAAAAGACCCGGGGCCCAGGCCTGGGCCCTGCCCCCGGCCCGCATCTGGTGTCAGGACCCCAGGATCCTGCCGCTGTCAGCTGGGGCCCTGATCCTACCTGGGTTTGGGGCTGAACAATGAAGTGGCTGCTATGGGCAGCTTGGCCCGGACCCCCAGCCAGGAGAAGTGTCGCCACGACTGGCCTGGCTCCGGATATTTGACTGAGAGTGGCAGGCGCTGCCGCGGCCAGCCCAGCCCTGCCTACCTGGCAGGGCCAGGGCCAGGAGAGGCAAGGGTGCACCCCAGCCATTCAGGGCACTTGCACTGGGACTCAGTGCATGTGCCCCACATGCCAGGTGCCAGCAATGCCCCTGATCCTGGCAAAAAATTAAAGATAGTTGTAAACATGAACATAAACCAATACACATGGACAACTACAGCTTGTCAATGGAGGCACTACCTATGGGAGTGGTCCTCCTGTCAGCAAAAATAATCCAACTCCCTGAGAAGTGGTAGCTAAGTCAATGGAAGGTTTCATCCATCCACTAGCTCTTCAAACTGTCTGACGAAATGGGATTTTCTCCCATGAAAGCTCATGTGATAAATAAATATGTTAGTCTTTAAGAGCCACAGGACTCCTTGTTTGTTTTGCTGACCTAGACTAACGTGGTTTCTCCTTTGGAATTCATCCACCTAGTACAGTGGTTTTCAAATTTAGGCCCAGGACCCAGCACTGGGCTGCAGCACCTCCTGCTGCTGCCACCAAACAACTGTAATGCATTGCTCAAAGATGTAATTGTTGGGTCACTGGCATAAACGATTTTTTCAACAGGGTCCCGAGAAAAAAAGTTAGACAACCACTGACCTATTATACATGGGAGGCTAGCTCAGCTTAACTACATCAGGAGAGTGGATTTTTCACACCCCTGAGATGTATCTATACCCATATAAATTCCCAGCACAGAGCAGTCCTATGTGGCTGTGTGTGATCGCCCATGAAGTGAGCCCACAGAGCAGCAGGGCAGGAAATCTGATTCTGCTTTGCTACAAACATTTGCCCTTAGCTGGGAAGTTTGAGGGGAAGAGGTGGTTTGTTTTTGGAGATGGGGGAGAGAATTTCTCCAGAGTGGTTGGAAATTTTCAGCCCAAACTGCAGCAGGGCACGATGGGTTTGGCACCTGAGCCAGTGTCATGACATTTCCTAGGGCAGAGCATGGCATGGCGGAGCCAGAAGGGATCAGCCCAGGGGACTTACAGGAAGATGGATGGCCTCTGAGCCCCTCCTCGCTCACTGGCAGTTGAGGACAGAATGTCCCCGATTCAAAACACACCCATCCCGCTGGTGTGTGGCCAGGCTGTTGCCCAGAGAGACAAGCCTAAGCATCTCACTACCCTGGCCCTGAGCCGCCTGCAGGGCAAAGGGAACAGCCTGGACTCTGCCCTGCCCTCAGCCTCAAGCCCCCCTAATGACCAAGCACTCAGGACTGCCCCCCATCTCCACCTCGCCCCTCATGGGGAGTGGGACCCCCCATCTGTTGAAGAAACAAGGAGTCCTGTGTAGGGTTACCAGATACCCGAGCATTGAAAAGACAGAGAAGTACGAAAAGGAGGACATTGTCGGACACATGGAGAAAATATAGTATTAATGTAATACTCTTCTGTTTTTAGGGGGCCCTGGAACGCTTCCCCCTAAAAATAGAGTGTTCCGGGGCATTCCAGCCAGGAACAGCGCACGGGTTTGTGGCACCCGCCCCCCAGCTGAGCAATGCCGGCGCAGATGAGTGACATCATCAGGGGAGCGCAATGGCGCTGTCCCCTTTTGGTGCCCCCCAAATGTCGGTGCCCCCCCGCAACGCTTACCCAGCATACTGGGTTGCACTGGCCCTGATTCCAGTATACTTTAACCCAGGGGTCTCAAACACGCGGCCTATGGGCCGCATGCAGCCCCTAAAGCTATTTCCTGCGGCCTGCAATGCAGGGGCATCGCTGTCACTGGGCAGCCAGGGCACATGCCCCGAATCCCAGCGTCGGTGCCCCGGCTCTGGCGGGGCCACCCCTCTCCCGGTCTCTGGTCCAGTTGGCCAGGGGGCAGGGCCTGCGGGCTGGGGGCGGCCATGGTGGGGAATCTGGGGCCTAGCGGCCTGGGGATGTGGGACCCAGCTGCCTGCGGCCACTTCCAGCCCCAGCCCCAGTCGGGGATGTGGGGCCTAGCCGCCCGCAGCAGTGTCCCAGGCCAGGCAGTGGGGCCTGCAGGCTGGGGGCGGGGCCTGGGCCCGCTCCCCAGGGCAGCAATGCCCCTGCTGCAATGACTCGATTGTTACCAGTATTTGCAATATTGTACGAAAAGTTTTCACGGATGCGGCGCTTGGGCTACCATACTAAGCCTCATGCGGCCCTCAGGGTGATTTGAGTTTGAGACCCCTGCAAGTAAAAAGCCAGACAAACTCATGTATTTTTAAAATGCCTGCTGGACAGAGGACATGACGTTAAAAAGGAGGACATGTCCTCCTTTTGCCTGACATGTGCTAACCCTACTCCTGTGGCACCCAGAGACTAACACATTTATTGATTGCATGAGATATCCCGGGAGGAAATTCCACTTTGTCAGAAGCATGTGACAAAGTGCGATTTTTCTCCCAGGAAAGCTCGTGCAATGAATACATGTTAGTCTTTAAGCGCCCCAGGACTCCTTTTTTGTTTCGCTGACCTAGCTAGGGAGCGGTATTCTCCCCAGGGCTTGAAATTAGGGGGCGCTCACTAAATTGGCCCAACACTGTTACTAGCTGACAACTGGGAGGGCTGGGAAATTCAGGGGGGTGTTAGGGAGATCCCTGCTAAGGACTGACAGTGCCGGCCCCTTTAGAACGCCGCCTCTGCCGAACAGCTGTCAGCCGCACGCGCCGCCACGCCGCGCGCCTCCCCCCTCCAGTGACGTCACCCCCGCGTTCCCGTCGCGTGCGTCGCTCCTCTTCACCCCGCCCCTCCCTTCGCTTCCGCGCGGTGCATTGTGGGCGTGGCGGCAAGATGGCGGCGGCCGCCGCTGGCCTGAGCTGGAGGCGAGTCCTTTCCTCCACCGGGCCGGTGCCCCGCTCCCGCCACGGACACCGCGCCGTGGCCATCCGCGAGCTGGTGATCATCTTCGGGGGCGGCAACGAGGGCATCGCCGACGAGCTGCACGTCTACAACACGGGTACGGGGCGCGGCCCGCGGCGGGCGGGTCTGGCTCGCGGCTGCAGCCGGCGGCTGGGGCTGACGGGTGGCCGGGGCGGCCTAAGTGCGCGTGCGGCGGGGGGGGGGGGGGCGGGGCCCCCCCCCCCCGGGGGGGGGGGGGGGGCAGTTTTCCACCTCTGCTGCCCTGCTGGCTGGAGGATTGTTTTAGGGCTTCCAGTCTGTGGTGTGTTGTCTGCTGCGGAGGGAGGGAGTCTTCCCTAAATTTGGGGGCCTGTTGGGGTTGTGCTAAACTTGGAGGCTGGATGCGCAGAGCCACACCTGCTGCTCTCTAAACATGAAAATTTGAAATCTCTCTCTCTCTGAGGTTCCCATCATCCTTTGGTTAGGGTTACCAGATGTCAGGCAAAAGGAGGACGTGTCCTCCCTTTTACCTTTTATGTCCTCCATCTAGCAGGCATTTGAAAAATATATGATTTTATCTGGGTTTTTATTTACAGGGGTAAAAGTGTGCTGGAATGCCCTGGAGTACCCTATTTTTAGGGGGAGGCGATCCAGGGCCCCCTAAAAACAGAAAAATATGACATTAATACCACATTTTCTCCATGTGTCCTCCAATGTCCTTCTTTCTGTACTTCCCTGTTCTCCTTTCTATGCTTTGGTATCTGTTAACCTTACTTCTGGTTTCTCTCATTCATCCTGCAGATATGAACCTGTCATCTGCTCTTTAACTTGGGAGGATTGGAAAGAATTGGCAGGAAGCTGTCAGGAGAGCAGTGTAGCTCTCTTTTCTCTTTTCCACCTTCCTAATCCCACCCTTTGCTTCTGGTGGCAGTTTCAAGGCATTGAATACACATCTCGGTTAGAAAAGTGAATGTGTTTCCACTGGTGGATTTTCCAGGCAGCAACTCCTGAAGACTAACTTTATTTGTTGGAGATTAGATTTTGAAACACTTTCCCAGCATGACAGGGTCCTTTGCAGAAATTTTTGTAGCATTTCAATGCTTGACATAAAATGGTGTCTAGGTTAGCTGTTCTAGTCAATTTTTGCCACTTCTGGTTAGGATATGGATTAAAAGGAGACACAAATTGAGAAAGTGCGAGCCATACCACCATCTGACACTTCCAAACTCTAGAAACATTCAGGTAGTGAACAAATGGTTTGTATATTTTTTGTGACAGCATTTTAGCAGAGGTCAGGAACTATGGAAAGATTTCATAGGTAGCCTATTCAGAGCAGAAATGTAGTTTGTCTTCTGAGCAAAATTTTGCAATACCAGCTTGTGGAGAAATTGTTTTAATTTTATTTTGTGTGTTTACAGTATTTCTTGTAGAACTAGTTTCATAGTTTCCTGTATTACTTGTGTATGTGAGAGAGGAGTGACGAATGTGACAGCAAAAGGCAAGGTGAATATTTATAATAAAAAACATGTAAATGTACATATATTACTGCCAGGGGTAAATATAATGCTGAAACATTTTTTAACTGACTATATTTCGAGTTAACAGTATCTTGCTAAAACAGTATTGTGGTAAAAGGATATGCGCCTTAGACTTATTTCGTTATGACGTGGAAGATGACTTTGCAGAGAGTCAGTGGATCTGATTAGCATAGGAGACTTTACCTGGGCCATGGCTTCACTAGGGATGTTTTTGAAAGAATTCCCTGCAGTTGTTAACATTAGTTTAATTTCTGTATCAATCCAGTTGGACTAGCTCATAGAAGAGTTAGACGACAGTGCTGAAAACTGTACTAGAAACAGAAACCCCATGTGCGCAAAAGCTCTGCATGTTGCTAAATTAGATTAATCTGAACTGCTGTTAACAATAATGAGAAATTTTTCAAAAGGTTCTCTAGTGTCAATAGATGCAAAGAATGCGTGATATAGAATTAGTATAAACTGTAGAGGAAGCCAGAACTACGTAGTGACACAGTATGATCTTGGGCAAGTCGGTTAACCTACTTTGACCCCATATATTCATCTTTATGTTTGGAACATAAGAATGGCCATAGTGGGTCAGATCAGTGGCCTGCCTAGGCTAGTATTTTGTCTTCTGATGGGGGCCTGTGGCAAGTGCATCAGAGGGAATGAAAACAACAGGACAATTACCAAATGATCAATCTGCCTGTCATCCAGTCTAAGAAATTGGAAGTCAGAGGCTTAGGGACATCCAGGGCATGGGGTTGTTCCCCTGACCATCTTGGCTAATAGACATTGATGGATCTATCCTTCACGACTTAATATAATTTTTTTTTAACCTAGCTATGCATTTGGCATTCACAGTATCCCCTAGCAACATGTTCCACAGGTAGACTGTGCAGTGTGTGAAGTACTACTTTATGTTTGCATTGAACCTTTTACCTATTAATTTCACTCTGTGACCCTGGATTCTTGTGTTAAGGGAAGGGGAAAGTGAGGTTTCCTTATTCACTTTCTCCATGCCATTCATGATTTATAGACTTCTTTCATATCCTTCTTATTAAGCTTTTTTTCTAAGTTAAATGGTCCCAGTTTTTTAATCTTTTTTCACAGGGAAACCATGTTGTACTCTTAATAAACGTTTGTTCCCCTTCTGTGTGGCTCTTTCAATTCTAACCTATCTTTTTTGGGGTGTTGCCCCCTGGAATGTAAGCAGTGTTCATGGTGTAGGCATACCGTGAATTTATGTAGTGGCGTTGTTATTGCTGTTCTATTATCTCTTACTTTCATAATGTTTCCTAACCCTTTTCTTAGCATTTTTGACTGCTGTTACACTCTGAGCAGAGTTTTTGGAGAACTATCTCTGATTACTCTAAAATCTTTCTTCAATGGTAATAGCTAATTTATACCCCATTGCTTTGTATGTTTAGTCGGAATCATGTTTTCCAACATGTTACTTTACATTTGTCAACATTTAACATAATCTGCCATTTTGTTAGCTAGTTACATGAGATCCCTTTGTAACTCTTTTCAGTCTGCTTTGGACTTGGTTATGTTGAATAATTTTATGTCCTCTGGAAACTGTGCCATCTCTTTGTTTACCTCTTTTCCCAGATCATTTATAATAGTGCTGAAGAGCACTGGACCCAGTACAGATCCTTGGTGACTCTGCCATTTACCTTTCTCCATTGTAAAAACTGACCATTTATTTCTCCCTTTGTTTCCTTTCCTTTAACCCAGTGGTTGGCACCCCAAAAAATAAGAGCCTTTTTTTTTTTTTTTTTTTTTTAACATTCCTTCAATGGCAAAGTGTGTTGAGAGCCGCAAGGTGTGTGTGGCCTCCTGGGGACGGGGAGGGACTGGGCCACATTGCCTGCCACACGGTCTCCTGGTCAGAGGTGGGTGGGTTGGTTGGAAGCCCAGAACCAGGAATGGCGCCCCTGCAGAGCCTGGTACTGGCCAACAGGGAGGGCCCAGAGCCAGGAGTGGGCTGTCTGTAGGTTCCCTGGTGGCAGGGAATGGGCCCAGAGCTGCAAGGGGGCACTCAAAGAGCACCATGTTGCAGATCCCTGTTTTAACTAATCTCTGACTATGAGAGGACCTTACCTCTTATCTTATTACTGCTTACTTTGCTTAAGAGCCTTTGGTGAGGGACCAGGTCAAATGCTTTTTTATAGTGAAACTCCCTTTATCACTGAAACACCCGTGACCACATGTTTATTGACCCCACTTGAGAATTTTGATAGATTGGTGAGGAATTATTTCCTTTATGAACACCATGTTGACTCTTTACCATATTATGTTCATCTGTGTGTCTAATAATTTTGTTCTTTGCTATTTATAGTTTTAACCTGTGTGCCTGGAATCAGCGTTAGGTTCTCTGGCCTGTGATTGCCTCTGGAATCTTCTTAAAAAAATTGGTCTTACATTAGCTATCCCCTAGTTATCTCATACAGAGGCTGATGGAAGCAATGGTAATTAGTAAGTCCATCATTTCATATTAGAGTTCCTTCAGCATTCTTGGGTAAACAGCATCTGGTCATTGTGACTTTACTGTTTAAATTATCAGTTTGTTCCAAAACCACCTCAGTCTGGAGCATTTTCACAGATTTGTCACTTTAAAAGAATGGGGCAGTTTGGGACTCTCCCTAATATCCTCTGCAGTGAAGACCAATGCAAAGAATTCATTTAATTTCACCGCAATGGTCTTGCCTTCCTCAAATATTTTTTTAGTAGCTCAGTTGCCCAGTGGCCCCGCTGATTGTTCGGCAAGCTTCCTGCTTCTGATGTGCTTAAAAATTTTACTATTGTTTTCTGTATTTTTTGATGGTTGCTCTCCAGGTTCTTTTTTGGACTGCTTAACTATACTCTTATGTGGGACTAGCCAGTTTGCTGAATTATGCCTTTTCACAGAGTAGTGATGAAAGAGTTGTTATTGACTTGCTATTTTATTTTAAAAGCTCTCTACTGTTAATCTTTACTAACTGTAGGTGGCTCTGAGTGGGAAAGAAGAAAGTGTCTCCTCTTTTGATAGCAGAGACATTAAAGGAACATTAATTTGCTCTGTGGGTGTCAAAAACAAAGTTCTTTGTCTTTTTATGCTATAGCTACAAATCAGTGGTTTCTTCCTGCTGTTAGAGGAGATATCCCTCCTGGCTGTGCAGCCCATGGATTTGTTTGTGATGGCACCAGAATATTAGTGTTTGGAGGAATGGTTGAATATGGAAGATACAGTAATGATTTATATGAATTACAGGTAAGAAACACAATGTCTGTTTATCCATTTTGCTAAAAGATTCTGCTTCTATTTTAGTGAAATAATACATTTTAAAATGATCTGACAGGGTGGGGTTCTTAGAAAGCTGGAGTAGATGAGCACTGTGTGTGATTCTTTGAGAGGAAAATAACTAAATCTTAAAAATGAGTCATTAAAACAAATGTTTTAATATAATTAGTTTTTACTTCATTATTTTATTATCAGTTGTTAGTTAACTTTATTTGTGTTTTGATTTAGGAGGGTGTCAGGAAAAATTCAGTAAATACTCAGCTAAAGATCATGCTGAAAATAATCAAAGAATAGTCCATGTTGTCATCACCTTGACTCTCAAATTACATTTACCTATAGTATCTAGGCTGATTTGATTTCTGAAGATGTCTCTTTTTGTGTTTAAGGCAAGTCGATGGCTGTGGAAAAAAGTAAAACCTCAGCCTCCATCTATTGGCTCACCACCTTGTCCTCGACTTGGCCACAGCTTTTCTTTATATGGTAACAAATGTTATTTATTTGGTGGCCTGGCAAATGAAAGTGAAGATTCAAACAATAACATTCCCAGGTATGCTGATTGGGTTTGCTCAAAATGTCTTAAAGAATAGATGTAACAAGGCACAAATCAAAGAAGCTTTTAAACTTTAAAAGAAGAAAAATCTTTTCTTGTCCCAGAAGATAAAGTGATGGAGTTACTAGAGATGCATGTTAGATAGCAGGGCTTTGCTGTAGGCTGTTTGGCTTGTTGCATGGAAAGCTGGCTAGAAGTGCTGACTGTTTGCAGTGGAAGCTAATTAGATTGTGTTTTTGCTGAATTCCAGGCTTGGTCATTAAATTTCTGAACAGTAGTGTCTCTCTCTCTCTCTCCCCTTCATTCCCTTGTTAGAAAAACCTATGACCTTAATGTGTATGTCTACACTGCAATTGAACACTGGCATGGGCTTGTGGGGCTTAGACTGCAGGGCAGTTTAATTGCAGCGCTGGTGCTCAGGCTTGAATGGGGGCCTGAGCTGTGGCAGTTTCCAGTGTGGGATGGTTGCAGACTGCAAGTGAAGTCAGAACATCTGCACTATAATTAAACAGTCTCTTAACCTGTGACCCATGAGCCCATGTAAGCTGATATGGGCCAGCCATGGATATGTCTTTACAATGTAGATGTACCCTTCAATTACTTTATACACTGTTAATTGGCTTAAATATTGAACTCCTAGCACAGGGCTCAACAAAACCTGGGTGCTAGGTCGACCAGGGTTTGTAGCCTGGCTCCTAGTTCTGTTGTGGAAATGCTGTGGAGGAGCACCCTCTGGCAACCAAAAATAAAACTGCTGACACCTAACTGGGAGCCAGGTTTGTCGAGCCCTGCTCTAGCATGCTTTTAGTATTTCTTAATTTAAAGTAATTTAAATTAATTGACATTCCTGTGAATCTTCTTGCTTCAGTGGATTAGGAACAGAAGATTTGTTCACTAGAACATTTCAAGTAATCATGAAATGTGCTGCATGTACAAACACAGTTAATTGTAAATCAACAAAAATAGGATATTAAAGGTGAAAGCCACTGCCGCCACCTCCTCCTCCCTTGATGTGCAACTAAGACCACTTGCAACTGGCTAACTTCAGTTAAGCGTTGATACTGTCTTCTGTCTATTAAACAAATTTTGGCTGAAACAAGTACCAGAACTCAGACAGTTCTCTAGCAGTAACTTGCTGTAGGTGGATTTCATTTAATTAAACAATAAATGGAGAATTCTCCCTCTGTTGGTCACCCTGCGGGTATTTCAGAATTTCTTAGATGTACAGTTTGTCAGAAGTTTTTCCTTACTTCAGTCCTCATTACTTAAGTATCTCAGTAAGCTACTTTTTTAAAATAAACACTGGCCCTATATTTAGCTCCCCTTTTTCTCCATTTCATAAATTGGCCCTCATCCTTAATTTTTGCTTGTGTTTGAAAAGAATGTTGTTTTGTGGCATTTAGTTTTATATTGTTTGTATAGGCACTACCATCCAACGTTTAATAAGTAATGTTAAAAAAAAAAATAGCCCTCTGCCATGATAACCTTCTGAAAAAACAGTATATAGTATTGAGGAACTAAAATTCATGCATGTTTCCTTTTATAATCCTTCAGTATTGTATGTCAATATCTCCCTATTATTGCACTAGATATTTAAATGATTTCTATGAACTGGAGCTACAACATGGTTCTGGAGTCGTAGGTTGGAACATTCCAGTGACAAAAGGGATCTTGCCTTCTCCTCGAGAATCCCACACAGCCATTGTGTATTGCAGAAAAGATTTGGGAAGTCCAAAGATGTATATTTTTGGAGGGATGTGTGGCTCTCGACTTAATGACCTTTGGGAGCTTGATATAGGTGAGTTCAGTCAATGTGTAAATCAGTTTAAGTGCAGATTTGTTGTTGAAGAATGAAACCTTCTGATACTTAGTGATGAGCTATATAATTTCAGTTAACACATGGTTTAGTGTGAACTGTGTAACACAATTTTATTAAGTAGGACAAGTTATGTCATATTTTTACAATGAATTGTACTTGCTTTTACCACTAGCATGCTGCCACATTTACTTGCACACTGTAATCATTGGTTTTACTTGGTTACCTTAAATATTCTTCCTAAAATAATTAAATTGAGTAGCTTTAATGAAATAGGAATTATAATTTCTCCTCAAATTGCCAAATTGTTTTTGTCAGCCTTCCATATTAATGTGAAAGTGAACATCAACATAAAAATCCCCATGAAGTGAAGTTATTAAAAAAATGTAAATCTTAATATAGGTGGTAGCATGAAAGGCACTACCTTCCTACTTTTCTGAAATCTGTTTGGAAGTAGGTACCATACATGTTATATCCTGAAATCTGGGAAACAGTAAGCTATATACAAATAGCTATAGAGCGTGTATTTATTACCCTACTGAAATGCTATTATTTCTTTAATTTGTTTGTTGTGTTTTGTTTTGTTTTTAGAAACAATGACCTGGTCAAGACCAGAAACTAAGGGAACAGTGCCACTTCCTCGCAGTCTCCATACAGCCAATGTAATAGGAAACAAGTATGTCTGTTGTTAAAAGCTCAACTATAGAAAGGTACACCTAGTAGGAGAATGATGATATAGTGTTTCTGTATTGGGTTGCCCTTACCCATAACTGTACATGTAAACTACATTGGCCTTGTGGAATGCTTTATTAGATACTGTTGTGCTTTTGTGGAACCTATGGAAATAGACACTCCTGACGTATTTCTAAACTTATTGACCCCCTGAAACTCCCCTCCTCTAACCCCACCACCCTACCTCAGGGGAGAAGCTCCAAGCTCTCCACCCAGTCTGATAAGTGGAGAATTTACATGGGATGGGGTCCATGGGGGCTCTGCAAGGTCCACTTTAACTTTAAAAGAGCTGCACGTGGCTTATGACGCACAGTCTGGCCACTTCTGCAATGTGCCATCATATAAATTAAGACTGGTAGTGAATTTTAGTACTATCATTGTCTTGGCACACAGGGCAGAAACCAGTCTCTACCATCCTTCTCTGTCATTAGCAGCTGCTTCCATCTACTCTGTGGTGCTGATCAACTCTGCTAACAGGTCTTCTTAAGGTTTCTTTTGGCCACCCTCGTTTCCTCACAGCAATTGACTTCCACTTGACAGTATCACATGTGAGCCTGCATTTGGCATTCAGAGTACATGCCCTAAATATACCCAACATGTCTTTCTAATCCTAATGGTGATGAACTGCTGGTTGGTAACTTCTCAGATTTTGTTGTTGGTAGATAATAATTTTAAAAGCTCTTTCAGTAATGGGCATAGTCTTCTGTATCAACTTCACAACTTTCCTCAAGTTATAACATTTAGCAGACTTCAAAAACCTCATGAAACTAGAGACAGCTTTTCAAACATGTAAATAGTCATCCATGAGCTTTTGCAATTACGTACTGGTAATCTTGAAAACAGAGTAGTTTAATGTTTGAACATATGGTAACACATAGTCATCTGAAAGATGGCTCATTCTATAGCTTTGTAGGGATTTCAGTATTGTAATATACTGGAGTTGAAAAAAGAAGGGAGGGAGAAACATCCCAGATACTGAGAGGGGGTGTGGGAGAGAAGTGTGTTTTGAAATGCCAAACTTTAGAGTGATATTTTAAGAAGAATGACGTTACTTAGTAGTATAAATAACATTCACCATGAACAAGTTTCACTAGGTGATACTACTGGGAAGAATTAAGGGGAGAGTAGATCATTGCCCTTTAATGTTACAGGCCATCTTGCACACTCTCATCCAGTGAACATCCATCACCAGAACTGATTTCTGTATCTTGAATCGTGTAATCAGACTGAGTGGTGTGTATTCAACTCTTTCTCTCGTCTCTTCATATGACTATCCAAAATAACAGTAAACCTGGAAAATTGCTGTGTATTCTTTTACTATCTAGATTACTTTTCTTTCAGTCCATCAGACAGATTTAATGAAGTACATATACTTGCTTCTGTTTCATATCACCTTACGTGTTGTATGCATGGGATGTGGTGAGGGAAGAAGAAGAGTAGCCTCTGAGACAAGATCGCAACATTTTATTTTTATTATTCCTAAAAAATATTGATTGTATTTCATGCAATGCATTTCTAATTCTGATATTTGACAGTCTTTTTTATAATTATTTGTTATGAATAATACATTGAAGGGTGATAGAAGTTCTGTGTAAATGTTTAACTTCTAAATTTCAAGCTGTTTCAGATGCCTTTATGGAGAATGCAAAATTAATACACCTCTGGCATATTTCTGAAATGTCTTCTTGCATAATAAGGAATATTTCTTGTAGTTATTTTGCTTAAGATCTTAGATGACTGGAGACATGTAACTACCTATTAGAAAGAGATGTGGGGGCATAGACTGTTGTAAACTGCAATTGAGACATGAAAATCTGTAAATATTGTTTTGTCCTAAGAATATATAATGAGATGGAACAATGCAACAGGCCTTGGAAGTTGGTTAACCAGCTTTTGTCTTTTTTTCATCCCTCTCCCCTTATATTTTTAGAATGTATATTTTTGGTGGATGGGTTCCACAAACAATGGAGGATGAGATTTCTACTCATGATGGTGAATGGAAGTGTACCAGTTCATTTTCTTACCTGAACTTAGGTTAGTGTTTCTGCCCTTTTTTGATGATGATAAACTGAATAAGCATTTTAACAGTTGTAAACCTATGAATGAAGTCTTGGAAAATATTTGTAGGTGACTTTAGAACTAGACACCAGTTTCACATCGCACCTGGCGTGTGTGTTAGTATCAGGCTCCCTGTTGATCTGTGTGCAAATTTAGTTCAGGAAAAATGGACACTGTGGTGTAAATGTTCAACAGCATTGTAAATACAAAACAGTGCTGGGGAAATTCCACTGTAGGTTTTGTACTCTTACATTCATGCACTATAAGATAAGATTGTTGCCAGGACCTGGTTTTGCAGCCAGAACTACCAAAGGATCCGTACCTTTTTAACATATGTTTCTGAGACCTACAACCAATGACTAGAAAAATGGATTATACAAACTTATCTCCTGGCCAAATTAATAGATTATATATGATACAAATCAGTTGGAGTTCAGATTCTGACGTCTGTCTTGGAATGTGGAGGATATCTAACTTATAATTCAGAGGCTAGTGAATATTGGGAGCATTACTGACTCAAATGAGTTAATGTAAATATGTATAGTCTCCTTGATATTTATTTTCCCTTTGACTATATTCTTGTTTTGAAGATGCTTATTTGAATGGTACTGATTAGTTCAAGTTTCACTTACTAGATACCACAGAATGGATAAGTCTAATCTCAGATTGTCAGGAAGACAAAAAAAACTTGTTACCAGGGCCAAGAGCTGGACACTGTGCTGTGGCGGTTGGCACTCGTCTGTACATCTGGAGTGGTAGAGATGGTTACAGAAAAGCTTGGAACAATCAAGTTTGCTGTAAGGATCTTTGGTATTTAGATACAGGTGAGTAAGAACATAATAAAGTTACTGTAATAGGTTGTACATCTTGCCACAGTATAGAAACTTGGCATCAGACCAGCTCAGACGTTTTAGTCTATAGCAAAGTCAGCAAACTTTTAAATCTCAGATTTTTCTAGTAATGTATTACTTCATTATAGATGCATTTAAAGATTATTATTATTATGGCTTTCTACTAACAATGACCTATCTCACAGGCCTCATATTAGACAGTTCTGTAAAGAAATTTTATGAGGCTAAATTAATTTAAAGACCTCTAAGATTCTTAGTGCAAAATGTTAGAGGGCATATCATCTAAATATCTGTAAGTATGTTCCTCATATGCACTTTAAATTTTCTTTAGTTTCACTTGATTGTTGCTCCTACCTGTTTCACCACCCTAAACAATTGCTATATTTGGTGTTTGCACACTTCAGGTACTTCTAAAAGGTTGTGCTCCACTCTTCTTGCTTAATAATAATAATAATAAAAAAAAAAAAAGGCAAGAATATTTATAGTTTTATAGGCTGTTGTCTTTTGCTGCTTAGCTTTTTGTTCAATTCTGTCCAATTCCATTCAGTTCTAGATGTACTTAGACCAGTCATCTGGCTGCATTCTCAATAAAGCTGTCTAGGGAGCCTCTGTTCTCCATGATCTTTGACATGATACCTCAGCATATACAGCCCAAGACATCACTGTTTTTCTACTGCTAAATACATAATTAAGAAAAGGCATGAGACTTTTAAAAAAAAAAAAATCTGCCTTGTATAACACTTGGGAGAGACGGGTTTTTTTTTTTTTTTTTTTTTTCTTTCTGGTTTTTTATTTTATAACCTTGTTTGAGAAATGCTTTTCGTCATGTGCCGTGTTCCATATGTACTTGGAGAAGTGAGACCCATTGATATGTTGTCCATACACAAATATCATTTGAACTGCAGTGAAAGAATAACTTAACGTTCCAATTGTATTTAACTGGTGTCTTTTAGATAAACCTCCAGCACCATCACAGGTACAGCTGATAAGAGCTACAACTAATTCTTTTCAAGTTAAATGGGATGAAGTTCCTACTGTTGAAGGATATCTTCTTCAATTAAATGCTGACTCTCCAGTGCCTACAGTGACTGATGGAATACCAGCTACTGTGGTTCCTGAGACTGCATTGCTGAACTCACTAGGTAATGCTGCAATATGTTCTTTAGATGATGCTACATTTCTGCAAAGGTCCCTGTAGGTATTACGTAAATATGTAACTATACATTTAAAAATTAATTTAAGAGACAGACCCAGATCCTTGGCTAGGCCTATGGAGTGTACATAGTGCAACTCAGGAGTTGAAAAAATTTGGTTTTAAATTGCCTTTGTGCTTCCTGATCCTAAGTTGACTGAGGGGTGGAGTGGTTCCTTGATATAGGCTAGAACTACTCGAGCCTGGAAGTGCTTTACAGAATGAAACTTTGGATATGAGGCAGGAGATTACAATGCTCAAAGTGGATTTTGTACTTTGATGTATGATATACTGGCCTAACTTGCAGCCAGATATGAAGTAGCAGGGAAGGAGTTTGCAGGTAGGTTTAGTATACTACTTGTGTGACTTTAAGGAGAAACTAGTGGAGAAAGGATTTACATTGATTGGTTTTATTGCCAAAAATCCCTGTTTTTAGTCACAGTGACACTAAATCTAAAAAGAAACTCAAAGAGCAAACAACCAATGGCCTAATACTCATTTACACAAAAGCCTGTTTTATACTATTCTGGTGGCTGCTCACTGGGATAAAATAGACTGTAGAATCAATGGATGTTAGTTTTTGTTGACCTGTAAGGTGGTTTTACTCAACATAAGTCTGTAATCAGTTACTGTCCTCCTTCCTCCAGGAATCAAACTGGATCTTCACAGCCAAACAAATCATGTGGTTCCTAATAATGTAAGTGTAAACTGAAAATTGTCAAATCACGATAATAGTTTAGTGACAGTCTCACTTCCTACCCTAATTTGTGAATTTTAAAAGACCTGAAATATTTTTAACCTGAAAAATTACTGGTAACTGCCAAATTAGATTACTGTTCTAATGATATTACCTACTTCCTAATGGAATGGAATGGACTATCTTGAGAAGCCATTCCTGATGATACAAGAAGGAAACAGCAGTTGGACTGAATACTGTTATGGTAGCTGCAAGTCTGATACCAAGAAAATCTCCTTCATCCTCAAAATCCCAACAGAATAGATAACTGAGAGGCAGAGGGGATATTTTACTGCATTGGGGCCTTGGTGAAATTCCTTTCTTGGCGTAAGGCTCCTGATAGGCCTTCAGAAACCTGTGACCAGCAGTGTGTGTACAGCTGACTTCCCTTCTTATGGGAAAGAGAGATTCTGGTTAAAAAATCTTGAACTTTCACAAATCTAGATGAGGCCCTAAACTCTTTAACACCTCTTAAAACAGGCAAACTTTTATGGAATTAAATACTGAAGACACTGTTTCTTGAGATTAATTGGGGATCTTAATGAAATACAAGTTGTTTCCTGTAGGAAATATTGATATGAAAAGGGGAGTGTTTCTAATAAAATTTCTTAATTTTTTTGGAATATAATTGAGCCTGCATAATTGTACTTTTATGTCATTTGCAACTAAAATAAAAGTAAAGGATAAATCTTAATTTGTACTTCATACCAGCTGTCTTCAGTATACAGCTTTGACTGTTACAGGGACAATATTAGATCAAATGTAGACTTCTTGAGAAGCGTATATTTTACTGTTTAATCATTTCCATCTTTGAAATTCTGGTGAAAAGGTTTTATAAACAAATGTTTCCTTGTTATGTTTGCAGTCCAAATAGTAAATTTAAGTTATTGTAAAGTAACAATTGCTTTTTTTTTACTAGGTTCAAGTTTCATCTAATTCATTATTAAAACTAGAAGCTAAAGAAAATATTACTGAACCTGAAAACATGGTTACAGAAGAAACTGCAAAGAAAAACCATTTAGAGTCTACTGGATTCAAAGAGTCAAATGCCCCCTCACCTTCGCCAGCTTGCACTTTAGGTATACCTTTATTCAATAGAAACTAAAGAAGAGTTGTGGTTGAAATGTTGCAAATATAGCAAAGTTAGAATTATTTGTGTGCTACAAATACCCAGATATTTGTGGGGTGTTTTTTGTTTTTTTACAAAAACACTAAGCCTGTCACAAGTTATTACTGTACATATTTATAACAGATAGTGGGAAAAGATTAAACTATAATTTATTCCTAATCACGTGTGTATTTGTGCTGAAGGAGAAATAAAGTGCTCAGGTTTGTCATTATGATAATGGATACAGGCTTATAAATGGTTCTATAAAAAAAAAAAAGCACACTTTTTTTCAAATAAAGGCTTGCAGAGGAGATACAAGTAGCAGTAATCCTTTACAGCGATAACATCTTTTTCTTTACTTGACAGCTTGTCTAACCTACGTATGCTGGATGTTTACCTGTGTGTAATTAAGGTTATGTCAGCATTTTTGGTGCTTTCAGTCAATCTGAATTCATTTACTGGTGGGAGGGGAAAAATGATTGCTACAGTTTGAAACGTGGTAGACTAAGTATCAAGCCATATATTAACTTCCACAATCTCTCTGACTTAAATTGCACAAACTGGCAAAGTTTTAGGAGTTCAGAGTTGTGGGCACTTTTGCTATTAGGAATTGCTTTCAGATCAATGTTTAATTTTTACCATCCAGATTTAATGCTCAGCAGAATACCCAAATTTAATGAGATGGGCTTATTTTATCAATCCAAGAACTTAGAAGCATTTCCTGTTCCTGTCTGTAGTTAAATATCTTTGTGTTTTGTGTAAACATATCAACTGGTGTGGGGGAGCAATTGATATTAATTAAATAACACCAAAACTTGTATATTGCTTGGATCCATCCAGACCCACATGTGTCTGAATCTGACTACCACTACTTCCTACAGCAGACTAAAACAACTAGATTAGGTAGATAATTATTAGCTGATGTGAATCTTGAAATTGAGTTAATATTTTCCATGTTGCAGGTTCTCAGTCTCCAGCAAATTTAGGTGAATTACATGACCAGGACATGCAAACTGTAAATCCTGATGCTTCTGTGTCCAGTACTGTTTCCAGCTCACAAACTATGGTAACCCAGCAGGCTGTTAAAACTGAGTCATCAAGTACAAATGGGGCAGTTGTTAAAGATGAAACTTCACTAACAACATTCAGTTCAAAATCTGAAGGTTTGAAATGTGTTTCACATACTGTATTTTGAGCCATATTTATCTAAGGCCATCCAGCTTCTAGTGGGGTGGGAAATTTCTCATCATTGAATAGTGGCTGAGATTGAAATAATGGTTGAGACATTAATGATCTTGGGCAACCTGAATGATCTCTGCCTTGGTCTCACTTTAAAATGAGGGTAATCCTCACACACCTTTGTAAACCATTTTGATTTGTGCAAGTGGAAAGTGCTGTAAGGTGTTCATTGTTAGTTGACAGAAATCCACCTTTCAGATAATGGTAGTCGCCACATTTGCTGTCTCCAAAAGTGTTGCTGTCCTTTTTGTTTGTTTGTTAGCTGAAAAGGCAATATCATCAAATGATGACCTCAGGTTATTTTAATTTGTTTCCAAATTGGAGATCAGATATCATGGATTAAATCACTTAATCGAATTTGCAATGTTAGACTGTACTCATAATCTGTGATTGAAATATCTGAAATGAGCTGTTTCAGTAGTGCCAATACAGAATTTCTTAATGGAAGTGAATATGCAATATTTGTCATTGCTTGAGAGGAGTTACCTCTGGTTGACTCTGTCCTGGTGATATCTTGCATACACAATCAGTATTTGAAAAAAATTTATATGTAAACACAAAACACGAATGAAATAATAATCAGGTTTCTCTGAGTCTTGACTAAAATCATTAAATAAAGGTAGCAAGTAAATATTTTTCTCTTCCAATTGGTGAGTTAGTTTTAACTATCTTCTGTATTCCTTGCTTAGATTTCTCACATAGTTTGTACTGATAGGTGTGAGCAAAACATGGTTTCACTTTCAGGTCATTCATATTGGGTGGGCAATATCTGCCCCAGTCTGATTTGTGCACAGTTAAATATTGTTGTAAATAAAATTTATATACGACTCCAGGCCATATCTCTTAATAATGCCACTGACTTAGAATTGTGTAGGTCTAGTCTCCTGGCAGTGTTATCTTTTTAACTGAAATGGCATGCAACACTACCGTAAGCACTTTTAGAATTGTTCTGTGAATGTAAAGCTAATAGTTTAATAAAGCTATTAAGATTGTCAGGTTTTAAATAGCGGTTCATGTAAAAAATTTACACACTGTTTGAAATATCAAATAGGCTTTTGCAAGAGAAGTTTCTCAATGAAATTTATTTACAGTTTTTTTTATAAGATATGGAGTTTCTTTACATGTATGTTCTAGGTAAACTAATATTAATATAATTTTTGTTTCTAGTTGCTGAAACTACTTTTATAATGCCATCAACTAAGATCAGCACTGGTCAGACAAATAACTCAACTGTGCACTTACCTGTAAGTATGAGATCTTGCATAATCAAAACCAATAATTACAAGTGTTCTTAGCCTCAGGCTCCTCCAGGTAGTTAGTTACATTTTGGTTTAAAGAAAATCATACTGCATTACTTTGAACAGTAGTTCTAAACTTTTTTACAAGGTTGTGACATGGCTGGGAGGGTTCCTGGCTGTGTGCAACACACCGAGGCCCTAATTTTCTCTTCCCCTCCTCACCTTGCAGTCTAACCCAGCAGTGGTACACTCACCCTCAAGCCAAAGGGGCTAACCCCACAAATGCCAGTCATCAAGTCCTATTCTCCCTGGCCATGGCTGGAGCCATACAGTCTATTACATTCCCTGCACTGAACCATGTGCTTTAGTGTGCCACAGGGTGGGAGATTTAAAAGCTGCCTGCCCCAGCCTGGCCTAAACTCCTAGGTGTGCACGGATAAGCAGAGCAGCCTGCTTGTGCTAGCTGGGCTAACACACAGGCTACCAATGTTGTGGCCATGCCCCCGCTGCTACTGCAGCTTTTCAGTGGCTAGGGGGAAGGCAGGTGGCTTTCCACAGCAGGCTGCTAGCCTGCAACACACTCACTGCTGTGCAGTGAAACAGTGGTTGAGACCTGCTGACTGAAAGATGCATATTGTATCCCTCTGTCAACAGAGAGCTGTGTTGGAAACAGTTTAGTTTAAGAGACTGTGTAAGTGAAACTACTACTCAAGAAAGATGAGAAGAAATGTTAATATATTTGAGATGTAGGATCCCATTTCTTATCACTCAGTACAATACAACTGTGTATATATCTGGGTATGCGTAACAAATGTGTTCTGTAAATAATACAGTAGAACCTCAGAGTTACAAACTGAACAATCAGCCACACGCCTTATTTGGAACCTGAAGTACTCGACCTCTGAATAATCAGGCAACTGAAGTGGGAGGGGAAGCAAATGCAGTACAATACTGACTTAAATGTAAAATACTAAAACAATAAAGGGAAGAAGCATTTTCCTTTTGCATAGTAGTGTTTTAGAAGATGTATTTACATTACTGCTCTGTTGTAAACTTTTGAAAGAATATTTTTTTCATAGATATGCACAACCTCCATCCACTGAGGGGTTAGTGGCTCTGAAGTCCTAACGTACTTTAATTAAAGTAGATATATGTATTCTCACACACTTTAGATCAGGCATACTGATAATCTATAGATAAAGTGCCTTTTGAACTATATAAGGTGAGCTAATATAGAGCTATTCTCACTCCCTAAAAGTCACAAAAGCCCTAATATCTTCCCTGAAGAACTGATTTTCTGTGGCCATACTCTTAGAAATTGTATCAGAACATCAGTCTATTTGTAGAATATTTATCTGCATAGCTTCCACCTTTTTTGTTTGGAAGTATCAATGTTTTTAACAAGTTTAAGCATTCAGTGTTTTGACTGCATTTTAGTAATTGTATATTTCAGGGGCTGGCAATCTTTGCTGGCCCCTGTGCTAGCCTTGCCCCCTACACTTTCAGCAGGTGCCAGGGGCAGGACCAGCAGGGAACAGGAGCCACTGTGTGGGGCAGCTTCTTTTCCCTACTGGCCCCACCCCCCTGAGCAGGGCCAGCAGGTAAAGGCGCCACTGCCCCCCTTGGGGATTGGAGGGCATAGCCAGCAAGGGACAGTAGACACATGCGTGGAAGTGCCTTTTTCCTGCTGGCCTGAGGCCCCTCTGGGGGGTAGGGACAGTGGGGAGAGCAGCTGTGGTGTTGCATGATGCTGGGGAAAGGTGTGTGCGCCACGTTTGACACGCATGCCAAGGGTTGCAAACCCCTGGTATGTATGTTCTTTTCAGGTGTAACAGTGTAACTTACTAGAGTGACTGAGTCATTTTTTATACATTTTAGTCTTTGAAAGGTGACCTTTTTTATGTATCATTAAAATATGGGTGGTCTACATAACATGTTCTTTAATAACTAGAAAACTACTCCACTGAGGCAGATGGCAACAGTGAAAGCAAGAAAACGACAGTGGTATGATGTGGGAATTTTTAAAAGTAACAGTGCTTTGGTGAGCCAGTACTATTTGTTGCCGGAACAAAAATCAGGCGTCTCCAAAAAGGTGGGTGCTATTTATGTGTTCTTAATTTTGGAATGTTTTGCCCATCTGTATTAAAGGTTTGGAAATTTCCTGGCTTGATACACTGGAAGTAACCAGTCCTAATAGGCTTTTTGGATCCACAGGCAAGAAGCTAACTGAGGATGTTGGCAGATACCTTTTTTTACTTGTTCCAAAGGGGCAGCTGTGTCAGTCTGGTTCAGTAAAATGAGTCCTGTGGCACTTCCAAAGGCTAACAATTTATTTATTGCATGAGCTTTTGTGGGAGAAAATCCCACTTCTTCAAAGCATCCAAAGTGGTTTTCTTCTATAAAAGTTCATGCAACAAATAAATTTGTTAGCCTTTAAGTGCCACAGGACTCCTTATTTGTCTTCGTTGCTTATGGTTTATTTCTGAGGCTAATTCTTCAACCAGGATGACTTCAGGGTCAGTGCACTGAAGTGTTCACTAATATACATTGTTCTTGTTTATATAGGAAGTAACACTCAAACTGGTGAATTTTCAAACCATTAAGACTTTCTATCTCTGGAAAAAAAAGTTGTAGTTGCAGCTGTATGTTTTAGCTTTACATTTTTAATATAGTATCTATTTAAATATAGCCTTGTAACTTATTCACTGAGGTCTCTTCTTTAATTGCGACTCTTTAATATTCATTAACATTGTTTGACATTACACTATGTATACATTAGGTTCCATTCTGTAAGTTCACCCATCTTCAAAGCATTTGACAAAGTGGGATTTTCTCCCACGAAAGCTTATGTGAAAAATAAATCTGTTAGTCTTTAAATGCCGCACAACTCCTTTGGGTGGTGGGTTGGTTTTGTTTTTTTTTTTTTGCTGGACTAGACTAACACGGCTGTCCCTTTGGAAATTGACAATACATTAGGTTTGACATTACACAGCATGTAAAAAAGAGACAACTGTTTTTAAAAACTACAGTTACCATATTGGTTTGTGTCTAGGCAGCTTTTACATCAGATTTCTCTGAGATTCTGAACTACTTTATGCATTAATTACATGTGAAATACATTGTACAAATTAAATTTGCAAAATTGCTATGTTTTGATGGAACGAGTGGATTAATATTCACTTGTGAACTAGAAATGGAGCTGGTTAATATATTTCTAATTTAAATGGTTAGGAACACTTACAGCCCAGGCATCGCTTTTGATATGTGGAGGTTTTAATTGCATGCAGAACTAAAATTCATAATGTTGGCAGTAGTTGTGTGCTATATTTAGCAATGAGTCATACATAACTAGTTGTTTTTAAATAACAATACTATAGGTTGCTTGGGGAGCTTTGTCTCTCATACTTATTGCTCCTACTGTAAGTATAGCAGAGGACAGGAGGTGATAAATCAGATAGCTCATTAATATTTCTCATTTATGTGTAAAAATTTTCAAGTGCCTAATTCCTGTTGACTACCAAAGTGTGTAGCCAATTTTAACTACCTTCAGCATCAGTGTTCATCCTCATTTGTGGTCTGAAGATCTCCTTTGCATTGCTACATCAACTTCCACTCTTCCTTCTTGTGTATGTCCATTATGCAGTTGTCTTATATAATGTACAGACATCTTTCTGGCCTTTATTCAGAGGTAGGCAGGAATGAACACGAAGAGTCTAATTTAAATATGAGGAGTAGGGGAAATGTTAAGGACAAGCCTGGCTTGTAATGGGAGAACTGACAAATGGTAAAGAGTGGTATCTAGCCTGTAGGGATGTAGGCCTTTGATTGAAGGGTAGATATTTGTTGTGTAGTCTTCACCCATATCATGAGTGGTGAACAGAGATAGGTGGGGTAAAATTTAATGTTGGTGAGAAGTTACTATATGTTGGAACTTCCTAGAGAGTCAGGATTGGCCCTGGGACCAACAGAGCTCAAGGTACAAAGGATTGGAGCTTCCTGACACTTCAGTATGTTAAATGTGGATTAGTACTTTTGAGGGAGAGGCATGACGGAGAATTTCATTAGCTCTGTGTTTTTACTTCCCTGCCACCAAAACGTTCACCATAGAGAAAAGAATGGCATGACAAATTCCACCTCAAAGAGGGGCAAAATCAAGGATTTAGACTAAAACAGCAATCTATGGCAAGAGATCTATGGCAATTTGTTGCCCCAAGAAGCAGTCATTTAAGTTGTCATGAAACTTTTTTGTGTCCTGAGATGATGTGTACCTAGTCACATGAGAGGTTGAAATCCCATTGTTGTTGTTGATTCTAAGATGCCTGAACACTTCATAGTCACTATCACCATCCTGGTCAGATGGTCAGTAGTATATCTCTACTGCAATATTCTTATCCTTCAAGCAAGGAATTATTATCCATAGAGATTCTATGGCACAGATCCAGTTTAAGAATGGCTGGGAGTGGGTGATAGGATGGATCACTTGGGGATTACCTGTTCTAGTTATTCCTTCCGAAATACCTGGCATTGGCCACTGTCAAAAGACAAGATACTGAGCTAAATGGACCCTTTGTTCGTTCAAGTATGGCTGTTCTTATGTTCTTAATGCGTCTTGCAACTCTTAATTTCAGCAATGATTTAATCATATAAATATTTAAAATTGTATGTAAAAATACATTTTACAATATTAAGCATTCACATAGCTATTTAGATATAGTTATATAAAGATATAATATTGCAGATAATTATGGTTATGCGTGAAAGCATTTTCAGATGCATGATTATAATGTATTATGATTTCATGGATAGGTTAATACATGTGCATGGTTAATATGCAAATACTAAACAGTACATGAGTTACTAGGGGATACAGTACTTCATGTGCTTAAACAAATGCATAAATTCTGTCTTGGTTAGCAGCATAGTGACTAAGATTTATACATCTTTATTTTTATGAATGTCATAGCGAAGTAATAGCTTGTGACTATAAATAAACTAAAAAAATGCTAAGGGATAAAATATAGTATCATTGGCATAAGATTATACAATTTTTTTCAAATACGTAACTTAAGAAGCTTGCTTGTTCAGTTCCCTTCACTGTCGTGTTCCCTCCTTATCCGGTCCCTAAAGCACTGATGCTAGAAAGCAGACAAAAAGCATTTTTCAGGAAGTGAAAAGAGAACTTACAATTTTAATTGTTTCTTACCTTTACTATCATTTCTCTGTAGTAGATCAATTAGTAGCTTTAATTAGTATGATTTTCCTAAATTGCCAAAGATGATGATGATTTCTTTTTGTTTAAAGAAAAGAAATACAATTGTGCCACTAATACAAAGCAATATGTGGCAACTTTTGTCTTCCCTACCAAAGCAAATCATTTCTATTCAAATATCCTGCCTTATCACTGACCTTAACTTGATAATCAGATGAAGAAACAAACAAGCCATTCTGTTCCACATTCAGTATAATAGAGCACAATTCACAGTGAAACAGCAGTTGAGGATTTCTCTGTTATGTATGGGGATCATGATCTTCTCTTAAACGTAAAGATGGTTAGCCCTTGAAACAGTTTGACCTAATTTTTTAGACTATCTTTACTGTTTACATGTAACTTCAAATTCTGTTTTCTCTTAAGATGGCTTTCCTACCTGCTGATTTGCTAGGTGTTATTTTTAATATTTGAAAAAGTAAATTTACTCAAGTTTTGCATTACTTAAATTTTCAGGTGGAAAATGCGGATGGCCCAGACTACAGTTTCCTTAAGAAACAGGATCTCTTTCCAGGCACTGTGTACAGATTCAGAGTTGCTGCAATTAATGGCTGTGGCGTAGGGCCTTTCAGTAAAGTCAGTGAATTTAAAACTTGCATTCCTGGTTTTCCTGGGGCACCTTCAACGGTCAGAATCACCAAGGTGAGAGAGATGGTTAGGATTTCTGTTCATGTAAAGTAATCTAAAGATCTACTCAAAAATCTAATCTGATAATTTCTGAGTTTTTCTAATAAAAATTTACTTTAGGATAGATATGTTGATGATACAGTATTATTACAAATAGATTAAGTTCTCTGATCAGTACAGACTTCATCCAGTGTTGTATTAAATTAGGGGTCTCAAACTCAAATCACCATGAGGGCTGCACGTGGACTGCATGAGGACTAGTACATTAGCCCAAGGGCCGCACCACTGAAACCTTTTCATATAATGTTGTAAATATTGATAATTGTGGGCCTCAGGAAATAACTTTGGGGGCTTCATGCGGGCCATGTATTTGAGACCCCTTATATTAAATCATCCCTGTCCTGAGATTATTGCAGCCTAAAAGAAAAGGCCTGACAAACACATTAACTGGTCCAAAGAATGGTGGTGATTTAGAATTAGTTTTTATAAATCAAGGCCATAAAGGTGTTAAACTGTTGGTCACTGTGAAGAGTTGTTAAATTGATATTAAATGTTTGTATCTCAGTGACTCTCAGATTTGTTCATTTACAAATAAATTTTCTTCAAACTGCCAGCCCAACAAATTCAGCTTGAGATCGCAATAATATATTCTAAAGAGTTTCTTCCCTTATTTACACACATACAACCTGATTACCTCCAAAAGATCCCCCCCATTTGTGTTTCTGGGATCTTGGTGTCCTCTTTCATTGTTTGTTGTACATGAGCTAGAGTAGAAGCCAGTTCTCTCTCTTTTTCAATAGCTGTTTTGGCTTCGAATTGCTATCAAGAGTAAACAGTTGTAAAGGCTTACCTCTGCAAGTAAATTAAGCAGCTGTGATTCAGAACAAATATAAGCACCAGATCTGAAATAAGAAATGTACCTTTTCACTCTCCACAGAGTTGAACTACACTTAAATGGTAACAGAACTTTATGCAATATGCCAAATTTACAGTTGAATATCCAGAAATCGTGGTATTGAACAGATAATGTTTCAATTTTTTTCTCCAGAGTATAGATTGTATTCATCTTTCGTGGGAGCCACCTATTTCACCTTCTGGAAATATCTTGGAATATTCAGCTTACTTAGCTATTCGTACCACACAACTACATGAAAACCCAAATCAGCTTCTATTTATGAAAATATACTGTGGTCTGAAAACATCATGTATAGTAACTGCTGCACAGCTTTCAAATGCTCATGTTGATTACACCTCCAGACCTGCCATAGTATTCAGGATTTCTGCAAAGAATGAGAGAGGATATGGACCAGCCACACAAGTCCGATGGCTACAAGGTAAAGTGGACACCATATGTAGTGTTAAATGAGATTTATCTGCAATATGAGAAAACTATCATTTTTCTGTTGTTGAGTTTGTTTTACTTCAGCAGCATGTATGAAGCTTGTAAATTCTTCTCCCTGCATAATACGGTTTTTAGAAATGTTCGGTCTTTAATCCAAGTTGTGCTTAAAATTTACAAAGAAATTTTGTTCTTGTAACTCTAATGCAAGTAAGAGCACATGCGTATGCGTGTGTGTGTGTGTGTATCAGGAAGTTGGTTCACTCCACAGGTTGGCATTTATAGAAAGAACCCAATCAAATTTTACATTGTAGTAAGCTTCATTTCAACATCAGAATTTTTATTCTCTTGGTAATGTCAATTAACTTGGTGGAATCCACTGTTTTGATTGGTTCCTTCCATCTTTTTTCCCCTTGAATCAGAGTAATTTATTGCTTTTGCATGAGGGATGCTGATTCTGTTCTCTGCAGGTTCCAGTAAGAGAAATGAAATCACTGGTTTCTCTTAAGGGTGCTAATATTGTGTTTTAAAAAAACAAAACAAAAACACCACAACAGGGAGTTGTGTGGCACTTTAAAACTAACAGATTTATTTTTTCCATGAGCTTTCGTGAGAGAAGATCCCACTTCCTCAGATGCTTCGAAGATGGGTGAACTCTGAGGAAGTGGGATCTTCTCCCATGAAAGCTCATGGAAAAAATAAATCTGTTAGTCTTAAAGTGCCACACAACTCCTTGTGTGTGGTTTTTTTTTTTTTTTTTTACTGGACTAGACTAACACGGCTATCCCTTTTGAAATTGCTAATACTGTGTCAGCTTCTTGGGTCAACTAGCTGCTTGTTACTACTTTCTAGCCTTTACATTTAAGCCATTAAAATTTATTGGCAGGTTTCCACTGCAAGTGAACGATCCGAAAACACTATTGTCCATGTTTCTACATTGTCTTTCCCCATATTAGAGAGTTTTGGAGAGTTCCATTTCTGGGTTACTGTTCGAGCCCTGCTTTGAGGATTTTGGAAGTTATCTATATACTGAAACCTCTAGATAAAAGCTTCAGGAATATAGTCTGTTTGAACATGTCAGGTCACTTAAACATTCCATGACTGCATGTAAATAATAATGTCGTCTTCTTTTCACAGACATGAAAACATCAAGTTCAAAATAGAAGCACCGTAATAAAATTCAAGTTATGAATGTAATGTTTTAACGCTTGTAATATTTTGTAAATGCTCCAAATATTTTATTTTTGCATTGTTTTAATCTTAAATTTGTATGAACACTTTTTTTAAACATTTTAAACATCGGCGTTATAACAGCCTTGCTCAACTTGAACTATCATGTATGGTGTTTCTTATACCGAAGGTAAACAATTAGATACTGACCATCTCGTAGCAACAATCATTTTGATCAGAAAATTGTTTTTCTTTTAAATCTGAAATTGCACTTGAAGCAGAACTTAAATTTATAACAATTGCAGGTGCACAAGATTATCTGCCATGTGTGCCAGTTTTCAGAGATTTCTTGGAGAATGCCTGAGTCAGAGAATTATTGCACAGATAACTCTTCAAAGACTCATTTGAAGGTCTCGCACCTCATTCATCACTGTAGTATCTGAGAGCAAGGTGAATGTTTCCATTTATGATAGTATCTTAAAATGTATAGAATATTTTAATATATATACTTTTGTAAAGAAATGATTTTTCTACTATTTGTAATCAACATTTTAATCTTTAAAGGCATTCCTCTGAAAATATGCAAATACTAGGAAATTTAATCACTTCTGTTGTGAAAAATATAAACATAATGTAAATGCACTACTCTTAGTTGGAATTATCGTTTTGAAGTTGTACAAATCTTAAATCTGTAAATATTCTTAATGTTTACAAAAAGACCTCTGTGGTCTAATATTAAACTGTTCATGGGGATTCATCCATTTTTTTAAATCCATATGCTTTGCTTCCAGCATATGCTTGCTTTTTGCACTAATAAGAATTTAACTTACCTCATTCTTACGTTTGTAATGGCTTATGTTGCTTCCATAACATCTATGTAATATTTTAGTCTAAAATTTAACCAAAGTTAAAATTCATGGTAAGCAATTTTGCACATATTATATGCTAATTCTTATAAATTATTTGTTCCAGTTAGTCTTTATGACAGCTTGTTTGCTTCACTTGTATATTCTGCCAGTCAATTTAATAGTCTTATTTACCTTTCAGTCATTGTTCATTAATTTAGATAGCTGTTTAGTTTAAGAAGCACTGCTCTTAGGAGTAGGTTGATCCATTCCTGTGCTAAAGAAAATATTTGTTCACAGTGATAGAACAAATATAAGCATTTCAGAGAGATTTATTTGAAAAAACCATTTGTTTACCAAAGTATAGGTAAAATGGCTGAATTGTGTGAGGCCACTAGGTGAATGGACTTTGAGGCATCTACTAAGAATTTTTATAAAATGAGTTACTGTGCACGTGCAATGAAGTTTATACTTTGCACTTTAAATTTTTCCCTCAATGCCAAAAGAATATACATCGAGGTGGCATTACTTGCCTTTTCTCCTTAAATTTGTATTAAGAACATACATGTAAATATGTAATCTTAAAAACGAAAAAGTCTTGCCTTTTTTTTTTTTTTTTTTTTTTTGTGCTCTTGAGGCAGTTCTTTGGGGGGTTTTAAAGTGGCGGCATAAATATTTAATAAAAGATTCTCAAGAAGAGATTGGGAAACCCAAATATGCTGGAGTAAATTTTATGGCCACACTTCTAGACCTCTAAAAGTCAGGGTTTATAACAGAAGTGCTAATACAGCTTTACCACAGCCATAATCTGTGATGTCACGTGAAAGTACCGAGGACTTGACGAATCGTCACTGTAGAATTCCAGTAATATAAATAGTTCTTCTCGTAAGAATAGGAAACCTGACAAGAAAAAAAACTTTGTGCTTATAGTGTTCATTTCAACAGATTCACTTGAAACTGAGTATTCATGTTTTGATTTTTTTGTGTACAGTTTTTTCTGAAAACAAAGTTTAAATGGGCTTAAACATTAGTTTGGTGCTTTACTTCATCACTTACTGTATGACCATGACACTATCCAGTAACTAAAATCTCCACTTGTACACAAGGTGTAACTTTGAGAAGTATCACTTGGCTTTTCTTATTAGTACTGTGAAAGATGCCTTTAGAAAACATTTATGGTGTTGACTTTGTTGATTATTATTTAAGAATAAAATCTGTTGGGTACGTTTGTGGGTGGAGTTTTTGCACTTGATTTGAGATACTTTGCACGTTTTCTTTTTAAAGGGTGTGTCACAATGACCAAAGGTAGAACCGTGGTGTTTTCAGTCAAAATAGGATTTCTGTGTAAGTGTACTTACAGCTGGCTTTATGTAAGTTTGCAGTCTCTTCTGTAGCTCTAGTTGGATAATGTTCAAATCTCCTGTTCCGTGCTTCACAGTTTTACTTCAAAATTAAATTATGTTGCACACTGTGAAAATGCACGTTTTCAGGACTGCTGCTCAGGACTGTACTTACAAAATGTCTAAATCCCACCTAAGTTTCACTTTAACGAGAACGTTTTATTTGCTTATAAACTAAATATTGAACAAATATACTGATGTCTGTTCTAGTTTTTGAAATTATTTGAAATACAAATTAAATTAGCTGTTTGAGAAACTGCATCAGAAGTCCTCTTTATTTCATATTTGTCATTGTTAAAATACATGTAAACAACACCCACGTTGATCAGAACATGCTATCAGTTTTGTAGAAATTTCAAGGTTTAATAGACTGTCATGAAGAGTTCTGTCTGTATAAGTAGAAAAGTTATGCTAGCTGTAGCAAATATTGCAACAAAAGAATGGTTTTTTTTTGTGAAATTGGAAATCGAATGAGAGCCAACATTTTGTTTCAAGTAATTATAGCAATATCTCTGAATATAGTTTAAAGTAGAGCACATGACAAGCCATAAACTTTGAAGATATAATAAATGATACCATTGTTAATTGGTGTTTTAAGATGGTTAATTTGAGGTGATTATAGTCTTATGGCCTGTTGTTACAATGTTCTCTACAAACAAAATTGACATTTTGTACAATGAAAAAATAATTGACTATCTTCTTTCAAAGCATTGTTTATTCTTTTTAATAAAGTGGTTGTCGTAGAAACTGAGGTGTACGTCAGTACTTTTACATCCAGTACTACTTGTGTACAAATCTGAAAGATTGTGTCTTCTGAATGACTTAGTTCTCAGGTTTTAAATTTAAAAATGCACTTTAAGAGGTAGGGGGGAGGAGGGCACTTTTGATATAGACATGAATTAGTAAACAGTACCCTTCCCCAGATCAGTTTTAGATTAAGACATTTCTGAACCGTCCAAATTCATCTCTGGTGCCTGTCCCAAAGAAAATTGGCTGGACAAGGAAAAACAGAACAAATGTGATAAATTAAAAACTCTGGTTTCCTCTTCCTACTTTTCACTGAAATAGACTTCTTAGAAAAAAGTCACAAGTTGTCATCTATCGAAAGCAAAATACTTCCAAATTTGAATTCATCATTCTTATAGAATTGTTTCCTAGTGTTCTATAAATGTATATTTAGCAATTAAGATTAGCATATCTTTGTTTTTACTACTTACGATAAAAACATAATTAGGGAATGATCCCTAAAAATTATACAATTCTGACTTGTAAACACTGCCAGCAATGTTCCTTAAATATTTTTTCCATGGGGGGGGGTGTTTAAAAAAAACACCCTACGGTTTTGTTGCCAGTCTTCAGCTGTCTATTTCATTTAACTTGATTATGCTAAACTATCAATCAGCTATTGTTTTAGTGTGTTACAATGTGCTGTCTCCATATTGCCAATTATTCAGCATTGTTCTGCTTGGATGCTTCCAAGACACATTGAAGATTTTGTAGAAAAGTTGTTTTGGCACTGACATTTAGCAGTTGTTCAAACTGCATAATTTAAATGCTGATGTATAAAGAAAACAACAAAACATTGAAAGATTTGACCCATCATTGTGAGAAAAGACGTGAGGGACTCAGCCTAGTAATTGTGTTGGCTGTGTGGATGTGACTCCATGTTACTCACTAGATGTTCTCCAAACCCACAAGTGGTTAGGTTATCACAGAACTAAATTTCTCCTCCTGATCAATACCCTTTTTGAGTTTGCTTTTTAAAGTATTTATACTCTCTGAGGGGAGGGGAGGGAAATACTTTTAAGCCATACTCATCTCCCCCCATATTTAATATAGACACCATAATCATGTAGTAGGAACTTCTGACTGGTTTGGCACCTGAATTTATGCATCTTAAAAGCCTTGAAACTAATAATTCCAACATGAATATCTTTAAAAGCAACATGAGTTGAACAATATTGCTTTCAGCCTGTAACCTCTGAGAGTGTTTTTGGATGGTCAAGCACAGCTTACCTGCAGCCAGCAATTCATGATGAACTTTAAGTACAATTTTGCCTTGCCATCACTACCTAGACCACAGCAATAGTATGCAAAATGTGCTTTACTGTCGCACAGCTTATCTCATTCACCATGAACAGTCGCTTGGGATCCCCATATCCTACAGTCCACCCACCCACCCACACACACACACATTTATGGAATTTGGAGGCAGTTGAATACTGTTGCTGGGGGCTCCAGAACGAAGGCTCGCCCTATGACTCTAGTCACCAGAACTGTTCCTTTTTAGAATGGTAGCAACACTCCAGAAACTAATTATTAGTGTCAAAACAGCTACTTGATATACTGTATCAAATAACCTAAGAAAATTATATGGCTAGGTTTCACTTAAAAGAAAAATATCCATTTGTATTCTGGTGATTTATCAGACTAGTGGGGGGAGCCGAATAAGGAGAAATAACTGCTAACAGAAAATTACCAGGTAAGTTTCTTAGTCTGCTGCACAACTTCTCTCATTCAGTTTATTAATGGGAAGTAACAAGCAATAAATCACTGGGGTCGGGCCGGGGGGGAGATAAGCAAGTTCAATTGTAGATTAATAGGCTGGAAGTTCTCTTCTCCACATAAAGCAACAAATTGTTTTCTTCATGTGTGGTTCTACAACTTCCCCAGTGCTCCCAGGGAATTCTGTGAATAGTTTCCCTGATGCCTAGCATGTCAACTGCTGGATGGAGTACATATGGCATGTGTACTCTCAATATACTTGATGTATTTTTTAGAGTGCTAGGAATACCCATTTATGAGACAACCTTCCAGGAGTGCTAAAATTTAGAGCACAGTGTTGGGAGAACTTTTGTTCCAAGAATTACAGATAGAAGAACTTAACTTTGAACAGAGGTTTCTGGGGCTATAAGAATATCTTTCTCCACACAGCAGCAGCATGATTCTTGTATGGACAGGGGAACCAATTCCAAAACCTGTCTGCTGGAGGTAACAACTAAAAAGGCTGGCCTTGGTTTGCATTCAGTATTGTGTATGTTGATTGGTTTTTGTGGGGGTTTTTTTTGGGGGGGGGGTTCTTATCTTAAGCAACTATTTTTAATATTTGATGTCTTCACTAATAAGTGAGGGTGGCTGCTTTTTAAAACCCAAATAAAAAACTTATAAAACTCAAATACAGGTAGTCCTCACTTAGTGACCGGGTTCCGTTCCTGAAACCCGGTTGATAAACGAATTGGTCGCTAAACGAGGAGCAGCCCTTACCGGTATTTCAGGCATAATGTACTTTACTGGTAGTGGGTTTTTCAACCATCTGTAGATAGTTTTAATGTCACCTTTGCATCATTTATAACATTTTTAATATATATTTTAAATGTTTTAAGCTCTCATGTACTGAACTTAGTTTGCATAGTATACTGTAAATACAGGTAATCGTTTTTAATATTCTGAATAGTACTGTAAAGAAAAGGCCTAAAATAAACTCCATTGTGATAACTTTGTTTTATTGGCATAACTCCTTACATACTATATTACAGAACATAAAAATGCAATCAGCAAAAATTATAAAAATGATGTACCAAAGAAATATGAAAATAAACATTCAGATTACATTGACATTTTCACTCATCAAATCCTTCAAAGTGTGGTTCAGCAGCAGGGGGGTCATCAATGTCATCGTCGGAGAGATCAGCAGGGTTATCAGGAGCTGTAGAAGGCCCTGGTAAAGGAGATGATGGCAAGGAAATGGAAGGACTTGTAAGGGTAGGGGTAGGGGTCCTGGATGGAACTTTAGAGAAGTATCTCGTTAGTGTGGTCTGCGTTGTAATTTTTATTTTTCTTCATAAATTTCACGATAGCATCGTAAAATTTCATTAATTTGTCATTCCACTTTTGTGAACCATTCAACATTCGGGTCCATACTCTCTAGTTCTAACATCATTGCATTCACTTTGGAGAAGACATCAGCTAACCCCTTAAACCCCTTTAAAGTTACCCCTTTAACCCCTGAACTTCTTTTGTACTTCTTCCACTTTTTCCTCTTCTGCTGCTTCTTCTTCCTCCTCTTTCAAGTGCTGCTGCGCTTCCAACTCTATTAAATCTTCATTAGTTAGCTCTCCCTCGACGTATTCCACTAATTCTTCAATATCTTCCACTTCAACATCTAAATTAAGCACATTAGCAAGTTCCACAGTTTTTTTATTTATGACATCAATATGTTCGTCTTTCTCAAACCCTTCGAAATTATTTACAAAACGTTTCAGGCATTTTTTTCCATATGCCTTGCATGCACTTTTCTGTCACTCCCGCCCAAGCTGATTCAATGTTCTTTATGCAGTGTATTTTCTGTTGCTGCTACTGCTTTGGAAAACGTTGCACACAAATATAGCGCTTTAAACATAGAGAGAGCCCCCTGGTCCATTGGTCGTAACACAGCAGTTGTGTTTTTAGGCAGATACACGACCTTTACATCAGGGTGTAGATCATCAAGATGCTGGGGGTAGCCTGGGGCGTTATCAAGTAGGAGGATAATTTTAAAGGGAACATCGTTTTCCAGACAGTAATGCTTGACCGAGGATATGAAGCAGTTCATGAACCAGTCCTCAAATAAAGATTGCGTCATCCATGCTTTGTTATGTGAACGATAGTAAACGGGCAGCGTGTGCTTACTAACCTGCTTCAGTGCACGTGGGTTTGCAGAATGATAGATGAGAAAAGGTTTTAACTGAAATCCAGCAACATTTCCTCCCAACAACGTGACCCTGTCCTTAAAAGCCTTGAAACCGGGCATTGCTTTAGCCTCTTTGTGTATGTAGGATCTTTCGGGTATTTTTTCCAAAATAGTCTGGTTTCGTCTGCATTAAAGATCTGTTCCGGACAATACCCGCCTTTCTCGATCATTTTGTCAAATTCATCCACAAATCTTTCTGCTGCTTCTATGTCCACGCTTGCCGCCTCACCACTGATACTCGATTATGAAGGCTGAATCTCCGACGAAAACGTTGAAACCATCCATGACTTGCCGTAAATGTTTCCGTTGAGTCTTCATTTTCGTGCGCTTTCAACGTTTCAAAGATACTGCGTGCCTTTGCTTGAATTATTAAAAGGCTCATTGGCATTCTTTTTTGTATCTGGTCATAAACCATATCGCCAGTAATTTTTCCATTTCGTGAATGAGGCCTTTCTGCTGCCTAGTTATTATGGCTTTATATCCTTTTGATGATTTCACTGCTTCTTTCACTCGATCTTTATCCTTCAAGATCATTGATACAGTTGAATGCACCAGCTCCAAATCACGTGCTATCGCTTTAACTTTCTTACCAGCTTCGTATTTGTTTATTATCTTCATTTTTGTCTCAAGATCGATAGCCTTCCTTTGTTTCTTGGCGCTTTCTCCGGGTGAAGTCATGCTCTTCCTTTTTGCCGACATCTTGTACTTTGGGTTGCACAATAAAGTAGAAATACATAGACGAAAAACGCTAGTTCTGACTGCAGGAACGAGATGAATCTGAGAGAATTGATGCAAGTTCTCATACATCGCCATAATACCAACTCGTCAGAGAGCTGGTCGTAACTGAGGGGTCACTAAACGAGTAGGTCACTAAGTGAGGACTAGCTGTATGGGTCTTCAAAGAAAAAGGTGGAACTTGAAGCTTGAAGGTTCTAGTGAGTTACTGACCATAGTTTTAAAGGTCATATTTATAGCTAACAAAGTGAAAATATGGTATGTCACCTGTACATGCTGGCAGGAATAACTATTTCAAACTCTTTTGAAAACAGGCTGAATTGTTGTTCTCTTTGGCACTCGTTCACCAGTTCCTTTCTTTCCATTGACATGCTTTGTCTGATCCTTCTCTTGTCAGTTTTGCTTGTAAACAGGTGCTACTCCAAACTGTCAGTCATTGATTAGCCATTGGATAGCCAGTTACGGTACTTCTGGCAAGTGATACCATAATAAAACAAGGAGTCCTGTGGCAACATTTATTTATTGCATGAACTTTCGTAAGAGAAAATCCCACTTCATCAGAAGTTCTTCAAAGCATCTGACAAAGTGGGATTTTTTTTCCCCACAAATGCTCATGTGATAAAGAAACTTTTTAGTCTTTAGAAGTGCCACAGGACTCCTTGTTTTGTTTTTGCTGGACTCGACTAATATGGCTGCCCCTCTGGAACTTTAACACTAAGAAGTATTTAGTACAGGCGTGGCCAAATTTATGGAACTCAAGAGCCACACAAGTTGATTAAACCTTTGAGAGCTGCACTGAGGCATATAGCCATATACTTTTAGCTGCTCCAAAATTACTGAGTTTAAAATTCATTGCACACTTTAATTTTATTGCAAAAAGAGGACAAATATTGATTCTACTAATGTCAGATTCTAATAATTACTTCAGGTTACCATGAAAATTAGGCCTGTACAGCAAAAACGTAGCTGTTGCTTGATGTAGAAGACTGCAGGCTAGTGGGAAGTTTTTTAAAATCCCAACCATGGTGCACTTCTCCCTGCCATCTGCTGACTGTGCCACACTTCTCCCCACGTCCTGACCCCCTCCTGAACTCCTAGGCTGGGGCTGCTTTCCTAAACTGATTTGCTGATGTTCTTCTGGGAGCCACGCTTTTTCATTCAAGAGCTGCATGTGGCTCCCAAGCCGCAGTTTGGCTATGCCTCATTTAGTAGGTGTATGTGCTAGATTCTTGCTTTGAAATGTTTATCAAAAGAATTCAAGAACCTTTTGTCTTCAGTAATAGCCTTTATTGCAAGCAGTCACTTGTTTTGTTTTTCATTAAGCTTTACAAGGGGGTTTGAAATGGGGAATACTTAAATAAAATTATTTACCCTTTTCCAGTTGCATTATTTTTTCATGTTCCAAAGGGGCAGCTGTATTTAGTCTAGCAAAACAAGGAGTCCTGTGGCTCTTTTAAAGGCTAACATATAAATGGGACTCCTTGATTATTTTTTCATATTTGTAAGCTGGTATGTGCCTACAAAATTTATTTCTGTTCAAATAATAGGTGCCTCCTTTAATTCTAACAGAAGAAATATAGTCTAGCAGTAGTTTAAAAAAACCCAAACCATTTGCCACTCTGCCACTGACTCACTGAAATGTTTGGAAGTAAATTAATCTCATCAATAAAAAAGGGGTGTTGCACCTCAGAAGTGCATTGGGGTGTTTATCAATTGCATAATACTTTAGAGTTGCTTAACATCACTGTTCTAGAGCTGAATGACAATACCAAGACAAAGCCTACTCTAATTCAGCACAGTAGAGCCTAAATGTACACCAGAAGGCAGGAGTGTTCAGAAATGTATTTGTCCTGATCTGAAATTATTCTCAAATGCCAGAGGGGTAGCTGTGTAAAGCAAAAACAAGGGAGCCACTTTGAAGATTTAAGCTTTCATGAGCTCCAGCCCACTTCATCAGATGTTCTCAAATGGTTGATCTCACTAGGACCCTGACATTTCCTTGTGAGTTGTTGTAGCTTATTTATTCTTGCGTGTGAACAGTCTGTTCAACCTTCTTAATGTATCAAAATGTTGTAAGACCAGGGGATATAACAGAAAAAAGTGCTGTTTATCAGTGACTTTAGAGTTCTGTTTATTGTGGGTATTTGGCAATAAATGTCCTTTGGCCTGTGTACAACTGCTAACTCAAAAGCAGTTTCAATATCAATGTAAAAAAAAAAAATTATCCAAATATAAACAAATGTAGTAAGCTGCTGTGGGGGCCCCACCTTCTTGGGCACAAGTTTGGAAAAACATGAACTTTGCACTCTGGAGTGGGGGTCAAAAGACACCAAACATCAATCAAGTAACCAACTTCCAGTCTACTGTCACCTATTCAGAACTAGGGCCTGTGACCTGAAGTGCATAACTGATCTCACTTGTTACTCCAAGAGCTAGGGAGAGGCAAGCTTCCTTGCTGTAAGTGTACTTAATGTGAGGTTTAAAGTTCCAGTCAATCATCTTGAATTGCACCTGGAGGTGAACAAAAAAGCAATGCAGACTTAGCGAATGGTGTATGTTCACTTTGGTCAGTTCTGCTAAGCATAGGAACTGCTGTTCTCTGTACAACATTAATTTCTGAATGCCCAGGTATCACCCCAGGTAGAAACTCGGGCTGTAAGTTGAATGGATGGTAAGCTTAACTCTGAAAGAAACAGCACTAAGCAGTATTATTGTAGGTGTGGGGTAGGAAGAGGGAGGTACATGCCCACTGAGGGCACATGGGCATCCAGAAGTACCCATTAACTGAACCTTGTTTACTAAGGAAGTGCTAAGTTTTTGCATAGGAGAAGCAAACAGAAATGAAAACCCCACATTCTCTAAGCGCTGTTCCTCTCGTCCAGTAAGTACCACTTCCATCTTCTGCACATGGAGCTTCAGTCCAACCGGGAAAGCAGAGATGGAGTCTTGGGGTGAGGATGGGGAGGGAAGTGGGTTGTTTGTTTTTTGCTTAATAAAGGTGTAAGGTTTAAATAATGCATGTATAGAAGGGGCTACAGGCCAATCCATGTAAGTCCTCCCCCACCTTCTTCTGTTGCCTCTGTTGAGTATAATGTCAATTGAACACTTCAGAATCCTATGCATGGACTTTGACTTAATGAGTAATTATCCTTTGCCACACTGGCAAAGTACTGTAAAAGGTGAATGTGAAATAATCGTGTCCTCAGCTTCCATATGCTTCAATAGAAGAAAGTAAGAGGTTAAACTACACTGAAGAGAAACCCTTTTGTGTGAATGCTGATCACAGCTAGTTTGAAGCTGTTTAGTACTGCTGATTTTAACTTAACTGAATTTAAATTTGTCTTAAAAGTGTGATTTACTGCTGTCAGACTCTAGCATTTGTCTGGCTCTCTATTCAAACACAGCATATTTAGCTCTTCAGTGGAAGAGCTTTCTGTTGCTCAGACCTGTATGGTAGCATTGCCAAAGCTGACATTTGGCCCTCAGATACTGTAACAGGCCACATAACTTGGTCTGAAAAACAGCTGCTGGCTCTAGTGAGTTAAGGTAGGAATTTGATTTGCACAATCATCAGAGCAGAATGTAGACAAACTACACTGCAAAATTCAACTGTGAAAAACCTAATGTCCTACTGTGTACTCACGGTGATGTCATTTTAGTATCCAATGTTTCAGACTTATGAGCATGAACACATGGGCCTTGCGATTTAGCTACATCTATGACCCCTTAATAATATGGATGCAGTGTCATTTATTTGAGAAGCAGGTAAGTTGCCATGATACAAATCATGTACAGGCTATGGTGTACTATAATATGGCTATGGCTAGTGGGACTACCACTGCATGCCCTTTCTTGAGTGTCTGGCTGGTGAATTTTGCCCACAGGCTCGTGGTTTAGCTGATTGCTATATTTGGCGTCCAAAAGAAATTTCCCCTGGCGCAGATTGGCAGAGGCCATGGGTGTTTTTTGCCTTCTCTGTAGCATGGGATATGGGTTATTAGCTGGTAAATTCTCCATACCTTGAAGCTTTAAATCATGATTTGAGGACTTCAGTAACATGGTCAGAGGTTAGGAGTCTGTTACAGGAGTGGGTGACCGAGGCTCTGTGACCTGCATTGTGCAGGAGGCCAGGCTAGATGGTCATAGCATGAGTGCCTTCTGATTGTGAACTCTATGAGTCTAGGAATGTATGCTCCTTGTGCATGTTCACCAACAAAAAAATAGAAAAGAGCTTATTGTAGGAGAGATTTTGTAAAATGAAGAATTTAAGTGACGTGAATACTAGTTGTCCCAAACAATGTTGCAAATATTTGTGACTAGCATATTTCCTAGATTGGGAGTGGGGGACCTACATAAGGGAGCTATCTAGTGGGAAAAATTTCAGAGGGGGTAACCTTGTTAGTCTATTTCAGCAAAACAAACAAAAAACCCTGTGGGACTTTTAAAGACTAACAAACGTATTTATTGCATGAGCTTCCATAGGTGCAACCTCACTTTATCAGATGTATGAAATGGAAACTGTAGCACGTACGTGAATATAGACACGATGAGAAGGATAAGTCACAAGGTCAGTTCAAGCTTGTTCAACCAACCAAGCAAGTTGTTTTGATCCAAACTGTGGAACAATAGATGAAAAGGTGAATAATCTTTGGTAATGAGTTAGCCCTTCCAGCTCTGTAGTCAAACCTAATCTGACAGTGTCAAATTTGCATATGAATTCCAGCTCTGCAGTCTTACACTGGAGTCTGATTTTGAATTTTATTTATTTGCTGAAGCACTGTAGCTGTCATGTCTTTAACAGAATGTACAGGGAAGCTGAAGTGCTCCCCTATTATTTTCCATGACTCAACCAGGCCATCTGACAGATCTACAAAAATGAAAATGTTTACCAGCAAATTAGTGCTATTCTCAATAGCTGAGGATACTGAGGTGATCAAGATGCAATTCTGAGGAAGTAAGCAGTGTTAAGAGGTAGGGGTGATTTATCTAGCATAGAAGCCCTATAACCAAGCAGGCTAGCATTGCAATGTCCTAGTCTATGATCCTAGCAACAGAACAAACCCTCATCATGACGAGGAACCTTTTACTGTGTTAAGGCTGTGATTTAAGAGATTTGCTGTTGCTCCAGGTGGACTCAGCAGTGCCTTGCTCCATTGTGATCTGATTGGCCCTAGAGGAGAATGAGACAGAGCTACGCCTGTCCCCATCTCCACTTGACACAAGAGGAGCAGCTAGCGTGGTAGGGATGCCTCTTCCAAACCAACTTGAGTTACTGAAACAGAACTAAAGAGGTTCATAAGAAAACCTAAATGCACACCTCGGCCAGGTCCAACATAACTAGCCAGAAGAGAAAATAATAGAAAATAGATGGAGGGAAGAAATAGCTCGGAGTTTTCTTAGCCTTAACTAAATGAAACAACTGAAGCTGAGCTGTAGCTGCCCCCCCATTATGTAATAATGAAACACCTCTGGGTGACCAAACCACCAGCTATGGCAATGGCTTGAGAAAATAAGGATCAGATTGTGCTCCAGTGCTGTTTACCTAAAGAAAATGAAGCAAGAGCACACGCAATCCCAGATGGTTATGCACGTTATGCCCCCCTTGAAAGCTGTCTTGTTTAAAGCAAGAGAACCATATAATCTATTGCATAGGAAGATGAGTGGGGATGGTATTCTAAGAAGACATGTCCCTTAATGAAATGGGCTGCTCCTGTTAAAAGAACTGGACTGTTCATGGAAGAAAACAGGTCTCTTGTCTTCCATGACTTAGCCAGGCAACCTGTTTTGTCTACAAAAATGAGAACATTCCCCCCACGAGTGATGTTCTCAATGGTTAGGGATATACAGGTAATACCTGTATTGTACATTACCTGAAAGCCAGGAGCTGAAGGGGTAAAGATGTTAGCCCCCACTGAATTATTACTGCCTTGTGATTACAAGTACTAAAACATATACTTCTGGGGCATGGGAGAAGGGAAACATTTATAAGCAAAACAAAATTGTAAGCTTTCATGTGTTAATATGTTGACAAAAGGAATCTAAAATTTAATTTATGTGGGATTGCCAGAGATGTAGAGGTTAAATTGCCAGTATGAAAGCTCTTTTTCCATGAAAAACAGTCTTTGTCCCCTGAGAGTTTTGTTTCATACAAAGGCAAACCAGGTATCATCACTGCTGATAAATGCATCATGCAGAATGCTGTACTGAAAGAGGATATTTCCAGCAAATGACCTGGGCACTGTGCCAGGAAGGCATTTTGAGACAGAGCTGACAATCACTCTGAACAGCTATGCATTTTCTTTCTTCTGATTTACTCTCTCCATTAGGCAACAAATTTCAAAATCATGGTATGTGGAGGAGCAGCTTACGCTATCTTCCCAAGACCTGTGGCTTTATATAGCTGTGGGCTGAGTTAGCACTAGTCTTTCAGCAAACTTTGCATTATCTTAACTTGCCAATGATCAAATGCAGAAGGCAGGTCACTTTTCATACTGGGCTTGCAATTAGTATTTGATCAACATGCAGTTCCTTAAGTCAGCTGTATGATTTATAAGTCCCTTTCAGGGCAAAAGTTCTGAATATATGCACCTACTGATAAAAATGTAACAGAGCTGCATGCAGGTCTTTCCTTGCAAAAAGAAAGGAAAAACAGATGCTCCTCTAGTGTAACATCGTACAACTATTGCTCAACCACAGTGATCCTGAGTCTTCACTATTCTAATTGTATCCATCCTGGTTCACTTTTTCCATCCACTCTAAACCCAATAGGAGAGGGGAGAACCTCCCTTTCCTGGAGTGGTAATATTAGAACTATTTTATATCATCTTTGAGCCTCTAAGTAAAGACTGTATCTAAATATATTAAGATGCAAGTAATATAGCTAATAGGAACAGTGATTAACAATTTCCTCTTTCCCTTTTCCATGCAAGAAGTCTACTTAACGGTAATAAGCCATCTAATGATCAAGTAAACTGAACTCCATTAAGACAAGACATACCCCTTCATTGCTCTCTTTTACCCCACACTAAAAGAGCTGTCAGACTTTAGTCTAAAAACAAATACCAGATCATTTGGGTTTCATTGTCCCTCTCCCCCCAAAAAACCCCACCTGAAATAAACAAGCAAGGGTGCTCAGATGAAATGGAACATTATTCCTTTCTCAATTTGCTAGCAGGCAAAGAATTCTACAATTCTGACAGGATAATGCGTTTTTACTAGCTACATGTTGGTGAAATACTGCATTTTCCCTCAGCTTTACGCAGCCGCCTCTGCTGAGGGATCCCTCAAGGAGATTCTTGTTACCTAAGCAGTGCACCATATACTGGAGCTCACATGCTCCACTCCACAGGAGAAAGGGGAGCAAAATGAGGAAGAGCACACAGAAGATGAGGTGGTGCTGGGCGTGGAAGAGAAAGGAAGCAGTGTTTTTAGTTGCTAGCTGCCATTTGCCAATCATGTTCTGGCCTATCACTCCATTTCCCCTCCCACCACCAACAGCAGTTATTACCTACAGTATGTCAATACTGTTCAAAATAGTAACTACTCCTATTTAGTGTTACTCTTATAAAAACACTCTTGTTCAGGAGGCAACACAGCTACAGGAAGCAGAGTGACCTGCAACCATATGCTCCAAAGGGGCAGCCCTGTTGGTCAGGTTTAGCAAAACAAGCAAGGAGTCCTGTGGCACCTAAAGACTAACAAATTATTTATCATGTGAGCTTTCATGGGAGAAAATCCCACTTCCTCAAGTGCTTTGAAGATGAGGGAACTTACAGAACAGGAGGAAAATAAATACAGGGAAGTGTAAGTCATGGGATCAGGTCCTAGTGTAATAGAAAATCAAAGCAGTTAAGATTCAAACACTAGGAAACAGCACATAGAAGAAGGTGAAGTCAGATTTCCTGCTGTAATGGGAAAAGAATCCATAGTCACAATTTAATTATGCTTTCACACAATTGAATCTGCATATCAGGTCCAATTCTGCTTTGCAACAGATGAGAAAATTTGATTGTGCAAAAACAGGATTCACTGTATACACATAGTGGCCTCCTAAGCCCAAATCTGCATCCATACACACCAAAAGTCCATTCCACACACTTTTGCTAAGCCACATAATTCAGTACACAGCAAAGACCAGAAGAGAGGGAGCAAAAACATAAGCTAAAACTCTCAGACTGGGATTACTAATAGTTGGTACCTAAGTAAGTGGTTTGATGTGTGAAGGTGAGAAGCATCTATAAACCTTGCTAGAGTTCCCCACAGTTATCTGTAGTGAAAATGGAAGATAAGAGGGCCTAACCACCCAGAACTTTCTTGGAGGGCAGGAGGACTTTGAGTACCTTTGAGAATTTTGGCCATAGTACTTTAATACCCTGCTCCTGCAATATCTGGAAAGGGCCAAGTAAAGCAGAGGGGTTAACCAAAACTTCCATGACAGGATGAATTAACATTAGACAGCTTATTCAGCCAGCAGAAGTCACACTGTGGTGCATGATGCATAAGGTGACCATTCATACACTAGTGCTATTTTGAATTGCCTTGTTCCATATTTTAATGTTAGCACTGGTTCTAGCTAGATTTCTCTGGAAAAAAGGGTTACATTACTTCAGAAAAATCAAACATGAAACTGCTACAAAGCTACACCTGGGATAAAGCAGAGGACAGGACCAAATATAGGGTTTGGGGTGGTTTTTTTTTTTTTTTTTTTTTTTTTTTTTCCACACACACACACACACACACACACACACACACACACACACACACACACACAGGAAGGCAACTGTGAAAGAAAAGAGCAGGATGTATCTAGACAAATTTTATTCTCTTTCTCTACAGGAAGGGGCCCAGGGATGTCAAGAACCTTGAATTCATCCCTTGCAAGATTTGTGCCCTAAAATCTAAGCTTCCAAATTAATAAAATCCATTCCAGATGATTTAATAGGTAACCCTGAAAATAGGGGATCTGTGTGTAATGCTGCAGTGTTGTCCTCCTTATTTCAAAAGGCACAACACTAAGACATGTGAAATGCCCCATTCAAAGACAAAAAAGGGTAGCCATGTTAGCCTAATTCAGCAAAACAAACAAGGAGTCTTGTGGCACTTTTAAAGACTAACAAATTTATCACACAAGCTTTCATAGGAGAAAATCCCACTTTGTCAAAGCATCTGATAAAGTGGGATTTTCTCTCACAAAAGCTCATGCAATAAATAAATTTATTAGTCTTTAAAAGTGCCACAGGACTCCTGGTTTCATTCAAAGGCTGTTAACTTTGAAACCTAAGGTAAGTTAAAGTATCAGAACTGAAATACGTAAATCAATACCCAGCTAATGTGCTTTTCCTCTAAGTCCAAGTCCCCTCTGCATGCTCCCCAAGTGCCAAAACCCCTGGCTTTTCAATCGAAATATTACCTTTTTTCCAATATCAATTTCTACACATCAAGAACTGGAACTATGGGACTGGTCTAAAATAAACAGAACATAAAACATACAAGGCTACTGTACTGCTTGTGTTATTTACTTGTATTTAATAAAATGTTTTTAAATAAGTTTAGCCACTGCTGCTGCAAAAAGTGACAGACTGCCACCGTGTTCTCTGGTGATGATACAGAAGATACAAACATCTGCCAAAGAATACACTGGATCTTCTGCAAGGGATTACCTTGCCATATTACTAGTTTACATTGAAATTTATGACATGATGGCAGTTACCAAAGATAGATACACCACAGCTCATTGCCATCTATGGCACAGAATTCTGAGATTTCATTCTTTCGGTGGTTTTGTGCCAACCCAGATTTATTAGCCCATTAAGGTTTTAAACACTGTATTTATCAAATAGCCACTAAGAAAATTATGGCATTCGATCAAAAGGTGTGTTTTTGTTTTTAAATTAAAGAGAGACAGCTAGCAGAATAAGGGTCATACATTTCAGCTCTCTGAAATGCAAAGAGAAATATTAAAAAAGTCTCTGAACTGAGCCTGAATAAGTAGGGTGCTCACAGAGCCACCACCCTTACACCAACACTGTCTATGACACTGAAGTATCTAACCAGATTAGCCACCCAAGTATTTACAAAACAAACCAACTAGCAACATTACTAAGAATAGCTCACTAAGTATACAAAATTACATTATCTAGGTACAGTTTATTGCAAAGTCATGGAGACAGCAAACTAGACGTTTGAGTCTTTCATTAAGGTTTTTATCACTTATGTACATTTCAGTCACTCACACTTGCATGGGTACACACACACGCACACACACAGGGTTTCTGAAACATTTGAGAGTTCTCACAGTCTTATAGGAAACCTTATAACATTTCAGTTTAAAAAGTTAAATTGAAGTCATTTACCACAGCGCTATAAAATCCCCCATAACAGTTGAGGAAACAGTTGAATTTTAGGATTTGGCTTTTCAAAAATCATGCATAAAAAGGAAAGGGTATCATTTCAATAGCTCTAAGACTACTTTAAATTTAACAAATTATTCTTCAGAATTCTGTACAGAGTTCATAGTGAATATAATTGAAAAAGTAGCTTAATGAATGCTTGCAGTAACTATCTCAAATAAAGACTAGTGTACCAGGCACAAACAGTGTCAATTATAAACACTGTTGATGGGCACCAGATTTCTAAATTTATCATATCTACCAACTGTTCGCTTCTAGATTAACATTAAGTTCTAAAGTTATATTTAAAAAAAGTAACAATTCTTTTGCGTTTCTAGAGTTTCATGAAAAAATCCCTTTCAAAATTTCAATAAATATGTTAACATTAAAAATCTAGTTAAGACATGCAAGACAAATTACATAACCAAAAACAACTCCATTTTTATAATAAAGGCAACTTGCATTCAAAAGGAACTTTACCCTTCCTTTATTCAAAGGGTAAACATGAATTAAACTCAGCCGTTTACTTGAATTACAAAAGTAACATGATTCAATATGAAAATAAGAAACTGTCTACAAATCTCTGACAGTAATAAATTGCAATATACAATGCATACAGGAGTTATACAGAGGAACAAACTCTTGTACAAAACAAAAATACTTTAATACCCTTAAAATCCAATTTTTTAAAATTCATGAAAAAAGATTTGAGTCAGAATTCACACCTCCATTAGTCAAGCGTCAGGTAGCTACATTACAGTTATTTAATGTACAAAGACAACCCTCTCCTCTGTCATTTTAAACTAACATCTCCTCTCACAAGCTGTACAGCTTTCTTCTCTCTTCTCTCCCCCTCTCTCATTCCAAGATCCAAAGCCTTCTTTAAATCATGAGAACTGAATTTGTTGAACACCAGAGATCTAGAGAAAGGAAAACAGAATGTACACTTAGTCTCACCTTTCCCTCCTTTGAAGCTGTATCACATTTAGTAATCTTGCATGGTTGTAGTGTCAAAAACTCAAGACATAGATCTAAATACAAATTCTCATTTCTTTCAGACTGGGGGTGCTAGAACAGGGCTTTGAATTTTAGCAACAGAAGGAAGAGAGTGGATGAGAGGATACTGTACCTGTTGATAAGATGTTGTATAAACCATAACATTTTGCTGCTGGCCATCTGTAGTTATTAAACCTGCTGGCAACTGGTTAGCTAAAAGAAAGAGGATTTTAGTTAAGGAAGTTAGACAAAACTGCAGGACACACAGAACCTTGTTTAAAGTGTATATTTATAATTCACAACAGAAAGTTTAGTGATTTTGTATCAAATTGTTATATGAAGTCAGGGTTTATTGCTGATGTTGTGTGAAGGCAAAACACAGCTTTACTTTCAAATCAGAGGTGGAGTTTACGAGACTGGCCACCTGAATTCTAAAAAAATGTGTTAAAGCACTGAGAAAATAGTCTATGCTTTCCAAGATATAATGGGAGATCATCTCTGCCATAGGAGATGGGATTTGTTAGTGGAGAAAATGGGATCTTGATAAAGTAATGGTAGACATTAGAGCTGTGATGTAGCCTTTGGTGGAATTGTACGGCCCTCTAAAGGACATGACCAAGAGCCTGGATTTAACACAGTGACCTACAGGAAGCCAGTGAAATGAATAAAAAAATGCTTTTGACTAGAAAACTGACCAAATGACGTATGGAAGTCAAGAGAACAAATGTTAAGAACACATTCATTGTAACTGTGGGTTTAAATCATGTGACAAAAGGCAGAATAAACACGAAGTCAGTGTTTTATCTTTTTTTCCCCCCCACTAAGTTATAACTTTGATATTCTTCATGTGAAGAGAATAAGTCAAAGGCTTTTTTTGGGAACTCCCGCCATTTCTACTTAAGGAAGAGACCAACAGAAATCAAAATCTCAAAACCCCTCAATCTCTTTCCCACATAAAAGAACTCTAATCAAACTTGTAAGATAATCAACTTTAATAAATTTGAGAGATTAAACTTGGCCTTTGCCAGATTTATTTTCAAATAAAAAGAGGGATGGGTGTGGAAGAGGATGCTCCTTCTGTGAATTAAGTTTTGCCCAAAATAAAAGTTGCTGGCAATGTGTGAAATCTAAAATCTTCAGGCAATACATCCTGCAAATATGCACGCTACTTGCAAAGCACAGTTTTTATAAGACATCATGGTTTTGCCTCCTAGTCATGCATCCACAGGCTCTTAGATAGGGGCCTCCTGCTCCTTGCCAGTTCCTAATATTCTTCAGAACTGCCCTTTTAATGCTGGCATTAAATCATGTGTGAAGCAAGTTTCCCATCATGGATGTATTGTAGCCTCCAGAGCCTGGAAAATTTGAAATATAATTGGTAAGCAGGTGCCAGAGCCTTTCTGCAGACCTCTACTCCCAGATTAGGGATCATCTTTCAGAGAGCAAGTTTGGGAAGTAGAGAGGGGACTCACACAGTGGATGGAGGTAGGCTATCCTCAGCAGTCTTCACATCAGTTCTTGAAAGTACTCTACCTGTATTTCTTGTAAGCACACATACTAATAGTGCCATTAGTAATGTATGCTTCCAGGAAACATAGGCATGTTTCCTGTTACTACCACATCAGTGCCTGCATACAGGGCTCATTCATATGGTGGAGTTAGCTTTTTCTCCTCCACCCATTTTTCTTTAAATGGAGGCTTGGGAAATTACAAAGGACTCTTACACCATTGAGTCCAGCCCCCTTCTACAGGAAACACCACCAATACCATTAAGGTTAAAAATCCTAGAGGTTAGATCCAAACAAACAAATCAGGACCTGTAAGAGTTAAAAGTTTCTCTAGCAATGTTAAGTCATCCCACACATAGATCATTTTCTATTCCTGTTTGCCTTGTTAAGTATATAGCTCTGCAGATTACTGCTTGTGTTTAAATGTATAAGAAAACCTACAGAAGGTGCGACATGGCTAAATTAGTGTTGCTATTGGAAAGTTAACCATTGCATTTTCTGATCCACTTTAAACAGTGAACATTAACATCTTATCAAGTGGGAGGGATGGGTGTGTCTTTTATTTGAAATAACTTGTAAATTGCTACCATAGTGTCCTCATTCGAATTCTTAGATTCATGAGACCTGTGGAAACTACCTTTTTGGCCACAAGAGTCTCCACAGACTTTTTTACATTCTGTAGAACCCAAAATAAGATTGCACGTGGTGCAAAGTGCATCTTATTGCTCAAGTAGGCCACCACCAGTCCTCAAAGTCTGTAGCTCATCACTAAAGCATTAGTTCACCAGTCATTTAAATAGAGGATTTACCGGATATGGTAACTGTTATGACTCTTGAAGGTGGTAAAAGCTCTCCCTCAACAGCTCTACACCACCACCCTCTGATACTTAAAGCAAGAATAAAAGATTCCAGTGTTACTAAGACCTTAGTACCAAATTAAAAAATATACTATGGGGCCCCTGTGAGCCTTCAGGCTCCACTGCATGATATGGAGAAGAGAGTTACAGCAGAGCCATAAAGAACAGCTTCACAAGATTCTTCTTCACTTGATCATAGCTGCACTCCCCCACCCCAAATCCATAGAGTCTGTGCATTCTATTTACTGCAAGAGAAAGTGAGTGGTTTAGAGGGACAGGAGCCAAAGTAGAGACTCAATTTAATTTTCAGCTGACTCTATGGCTCCAAGCCACAAAATGTGATTTACTTTCTCCCCTCTCATGCATTTTTGCAGGAAGGTTGAATATGAACGTGCACGTTTAGCTATCATGGAAATAAGAAAACTTGCAACATTAACTACAATGTATGTGCAGATTTTTCTTTAGCTTTTAAAGAATATAGCACTAATCAGAGCACTAGTTCATGCGCTCAGACTCAAAACATCTCATAGTATGACTAGAATTTAACATCACTGCCATCAGCTATGATTTACCAACTGTAGAGCTAATATCAAACAAGTGATGGATAAACTTTGACTCTAGGTGCCCAAAACTCTTATTGACTCCAATGAGCACATTGACAAACAGTCATTCCCAACACTTCCCAAGTGAAAGTTCCAATTATTCTTGATCCCACCCAGTCAGTCTAGCCCAGACTCAGCTACTGAGAAGAAAATTCTGATGATTAACATTTCCTCCAGTCTCAAATCTGAAAGGATCTATAAATGAAGTCATGAGATTTGAATTCACAATTTAAAAGTTTACTTACTGAATGCTTCTTCTGTGAGCTCCTCACTGAGGCCATCTGCAGTTGTAACTGTTCCTCCAATCCCTTTCTCTCCTTTCATGGCCTTGAATGAAACACAGAAAATGTCCGCATTAGAAGTCACCTTAGATTGCTCATGAGCCCAGTTTCCTAAAACTGACACTACTACAACTGCTAACAGAGCCCCTACGCAGTAATAAGTTTGACTCTAACATGCGACGACTGCAATGTTAATGTTTTTTTAAAACATTAGTACATCTAGTAAGCGAGCATTCAAATAGTTGGTTTTAACATTAGCATTCCTTATGTAAGAAATTTATGCATAGTATAAAGCCTGCATTTTTATAGGAAGGCCTTCAAATTCTGCAAAAGTAAGAGTTCTTTGGCAACTCAGAAGGAATAGTTAGGGCTACATTTTGCACCTACAATGTATAGCAGACTGCAGAATTCCAGGGGTACTAAAAACATGGCAAACACATACTAGCCACATAAGTTTATTTGTTTCACTTTATACATAGACATACACATATTCTAGTACAGCTCTTGGGATATAAAGTGGGAAAGTGACAAGATCCAGTGTTGGGTTGTCCCACTAACCTGTATGCTATGGCTTTAGTACTGTCTGAATAACTGCAGGAACTAATTATGTACAGTGCTAATATCATACAATAGGAAGGTTACATTTAAACCCAAGATATTGGATTTCTTCTCCACAGTATCCAATACAGCCATAATCTCAGGTCAGCATGATGAATTAAAGCACCTAACGAATGGTGCACTTTTTTACCAGCCACGCTTTTTGTGAAAACATCAAAGCGAATAATGTGATGATAAAACTGTCCATACATTTAATTTAAAAAAGCTGAAGCAGTTTCCTTTGTATAGTAACCTGAAGACAAGACTGAGAACATCATTTATAGCTGGCAGGCAAAATCAAAACCACCAAACGCAGATTTTAAATGCTAGCTCTATTAGCCTATTGGCACAGTACCTAATGTAACCTATGTTACTCTAAAGGAGAGGTACATTTGAGGCCAAACAGGCTTAGGAATTATCTGAAGTAATACTGCAACATACAAGCTACAATTTGTCATCTCTGATACAAACTAACTTACCACTCAGACAGGCATAACTGCTACATGAATGTGGGGAAAGACTGAGAGAATATAGGGTGTTCTATATACAGTATGTGTGTGTGGAAGGGGAGGGATGGTGAGGAGGGGAAAAGCAACTTCTTAGCTCAAACTGCTTATAGCTTGTCTGGACAGAGTTCTTGAGTCAATGTGTTATGCTACTATCTCACAGGGAAACTCCCCGTTGTCTGGCATAAACTGTGACTGTAGAATTGTGGGTGCAGAAATAGAATATACATTAATCCCTCCATCCCCAAGTGGAAAAAAGTCAAGACGACAGCTCTATTTTGCATGAAACTTAAGTTGCTGGAAGAAAGAGGCTGCTCATGCTTGATTCTCAGAAGATAACAGATCTTGAAGTATCTTCTGCCACAAGAAATGCAAATCTTAATGCTAGAACAGGGCATTGGCAAGTATTTGACAACCAAAGCAAACGAGGCTAGAGCAAGCATGTAATGGACAAGTTTTCATATCACCAGACTCATGTGGTAAAATACATCTTTCCCCTCTGCAGCTTAGAAATGTGATCTGACAAGATGCAGCCACTAGCTACTCAGCTAGTGCGAGCAAGAACAGCTCTACTAAATGCAGCAGAGGATCTGGTTGATTTCTTAAAAAGAGGAGTACAAAAACTGATTTTTACAATACTAGAAAGGTTCTTAAAAAAGTTGGTTGGACAATTTAGCTACTTTGGAACAGCAATTTGTCAACACAAGTGTTTTTATCCCATGTCATGTTCTATTCTGATGTATAAACAGATATGACATCAGTCATTGGATAGTCAACTCTGGGGTACAGTGCAAATGACCTATTTTCAGCTGTATATGGAGTAATAAATAAAGTCAAACACTAAACATAATAAGTTTCTCTAAAACTGTGTGGAAAGATAGGCTACCAACCTCTCTGAATTTTTGGAGATAAAGCTTCAAGGGTTCAACGTAGCTATCAAATCCCAAAGTAGACATGGCAAAGAGAATATCCTCTCCATTGATAGTCTTTCGTTTCTCTTGATGACACCTCTCACTTGCTTCAGATGTTATAAAGCTGATGAATTCACTTACACACTCTTGCACACACTCCTTTGCATCTTTAGCAATCTGGTAAGAGGAACCAATACTACAATCACCTGAAGTTTGATTAAGCATCACCATTTTAATAAACTGCAAAGTAAAGGTCTGCTTATTAAGCCTGTTTCCAAAGCTCAGTTCACAAATGTGATCCTGAAAGATGCTAGACAGCTACAACTCCCCTTAACTTTGATGGAAGTTAGAAGCGCTGAGCCCCATTCAGGCTCAAGCCTGTATCCTGAGACCTAATAATCTGGTGAGTCTTGCAATATTACACTAAAACTTGTAGTACCACCAACTCTTACTACCCAGATGATAGCCATAAGACAAGGAGATGTTCCTGTAATAATTATCCATGAGTAATATGAATGTAGGAACAAAAATTGGAGTGCATATGCAAAACAGCCACTGGATGTCACCACCACACCACATAAAACATAGGTAGAACAGCATTTTGATTGAAGTAAAGACAGACCTATATGGCCACTTTGGGTGGCACTGCAGACCTTTACAATTTCTGCAGTACTTCATAGTTGCATATGTGCACACAGTTTAGAGACACTAGTTGGGTGGCACCATTAGTGTTCTTCTCTTTGGATCATAAACTCTAAGTATAAGTGAACAGAACAGTACTGTAACTCTATTAACCTCTTTTTTGAGCAAACTGTCAATAAGAAAGGTATGAAATTGGAGTCATAATGATGAACATGACTGGACAGCACTCTATGATAGCTTGTGGGACAAAACATCTTCATGAGTTTCTGTTCTCCTTTAAATTACTCAGTCTACCACGGAGCTTATATCTCAGGCCTTTCAGGACTGAATATCTGCAGTTCACCCCAGGAATATTTTAGTCTAATCAGATTCATAAATACTTTATCCTTTTGGCTAGCAGCAAGTCACTCCAGTGGCTTTTAATATTTTAAGTTTTCTAACCGAACATTCACATGATTGAACAGATATATTCCTGGTGTTAGAGTAAAATTCTTCTCCTGTTAAGATTTAGAACAGCAGAGAGGTGCTACACCTGAGTATTAAGGAAAGTAAATAAGCAGGAATCCACCGAAGGATTATCCTTATCAGATGCTTGTTCATATGTGACAAATCTATTCCAGCTGGAATATAAAGAAGGAATTGTATCTCAAAGTAACAGCAATCTTTATTTGGCATCCCATTCTTTCTCGGACACAGTTTTGGAGAATCCAGACACTTAGGGCCAGCAACTCCCCTTGTGACATTTATGGCCAGAATTTCAAGACAGCTTAGCACTCGGTGTACCAAGTTCTTTTGAAAAGCTAGCCTCAATTATGGGTGCTGTGGACTTTTGAAAATTTGACTAAAGAAAAGATTGAGGGATACAGCCATTCTACATTCCAACACTCAAGGCTTTTGAAAGCATCCATCACTGTCATGTTCAGTCATCCCTGTACTCCAATACAAAAAAAGGGGGGGGGGAGCAGAAAATGAAATCTCTTTCCTACAAATTTCACAGTTTTCAATATTTGATTACCATTGTGCCTGACTATCAGGGCAAGTTTTGCAAGTGAACATCTGGTGGCTATTTTGAAACATTCTTTGCCTATGTAAAGGATTGTATACACTAGTAAAATACACAAACTAGTTTATAATTACATCTTGCTAAATCAGAAATTTACATTTGTCATATCAATTTAACTTAACCTCATTAGCCTGTTTCAGTGTGTCCACACAGGAGTTTGCACCAGTTTAAATTGATTTTAAGACTCTTTTAGTTAAGCTGCTGCAACCTTTATGTTTACCTAAAGCCTACATAAACCCACTTGAATATTAGCCTCTTTTTTGGGCAAATAAATCCATTTTTGTGTGGCAGTTATGTATAATCTGCATATCTACAAAATAATATGACTCATCCCAGCCACAGAGTCCATAATACGGATGAATAAATGAGCAGTTTACACTTCTTATGCTAGAAAGCAGTTCTAATCTTTTCGTTGTTGGATTCCTGTAACTCAAATACAGTTCAAAATAAATTTTGGGAAACCTGGACGAAAAGCAGACAGGCAATTTCAGCAACTGAAAAAAGGGATACTGTACTGAAACCCACGTTTACCTAACAGAAGAATGAAACACATTAATACTTTCTCATTGGCAAAGAAGCCGTGTTGGATTTAGCCACGGATATTACCTTTCCTGTCTGGGGTATGGCATTTTTCATTATCCTTGCCACATTTGCAATTGGAAGATATATATCTTGTTCTCTAAAACTCTCTTTTGAGCCATTTGTGTCTTCATGATCATTCATACTGTCCTCAGTGTCTAGCAAAATAAAGAAATGTTAGTACTGGGTGCATTTGTCAAGCACCTTTGATCGCCTTACCTGTATTCTAGACGGAACCACTAACTTTCCAAATCTCTGATCAACTTAAAATATCTACCTTTAAAAACAAAAACCTTAACAAAGAAGTGTTTCTTCTTATCCTTCCATAAACATGAAATATATAACCCCTTCCCACAAAAGCAGAAGAAAATGGTACTGGTCAGAAATGGATATGACTGGTGATATTTAGTGAGGTTTAAGATTCAACAGTTAGGGTTGAAATGAGAGATTCCCAAATTCCAAATGAGTACCACATTTGCTTGCACTCCAGAAGATCCAGCATTATTAAAAAATTAACACACACTTCCATGAAAGTGGTGCCTAGAAAAGTTTTCTATCACCCAACCAATACGTATTGTTTTATGTGTTCTAAAGACATTTAATGTTGCACTTCACAAAACACTAGGACTTAAAGTTGTTTGTTAAAAAGATGAGAGTTTACAATGTTATTTTATACATATTTAAGATGACATTCCCCTTTCAGAAAAAAAGACAAGCAACGTCCTTTGATATTTAACACACAACAGCCCACTCAGGGTCAATGAGCGGTATGTTAGTGGGAATTACTTCTATTTCTCAGAATACTACAGTACTTCCAAAGAGGCTCTGTGCTAACACTGAATGTTGCAAACCTATTTTCAAACTGATCAAAATTGAATTGTATGCATTATAAACACCAATGCTTAGCTTTGTGAATGAGAAGGAATTAATGGAAAAACTAGACTAGAAGTGACCGGAAACACTTTATCATACTAAATAGTATTATGCTAAGACAAATTTCCACTTTAACTGATAGATTTCTTACCATCATGAGGCTGTATTACAAAGTGACTGCCACCAATGTAATCTCCAGCAATTCCTAACTGAGAAGCATCTGTTGTAGAACTGTCACCATCCATCTGTAAGAAAAAGAAAAGAATTTTTTCCAGTTGTCTATTCCAGTATATCACAAATGCTACTGCTTAGCATCAGTTTCATTTAAGTCATCTTGAAAGTAAGAGGCCAAATACAGTATTGGCATAAATAAGCACCTTCCTACTAAAAACAATGTTCACTGCTCTTCAATTTGGGCTGAATTTGACCAGAGATACTTGGGATTCAGTAACTCCTTCACATTTAATGTTGTAGGAAGGAACTTTAGTGTAATGTCCTATAACTCATGAAAAATATTGAACTAAGGCAGTATCTTTCATCATTCAAAAAGATGCTTAAGGTAATCGATCAAAATGAAAGCTAACCATTCCTCCTCCTGGTCCCCCCACAAACAGAAAACAAGCCACAGCACACTCAGATTATGCATGAAGACTGAATATTTTTTTTAGATTAAGCAAAAACACAGGCAATCACAGATTAAACTACAAGATCGTGCTAAAAAGCTGAGTGTTTAAAAATAACTATTTCTTTTATTTTGAAAAGTAAACAGATGCACTCTTGTAGAAGAGTTCACAGGGATAGCTGTGTTAGGGTGTGTTCACACAGCCTCCTTATTTTGAAACAACAGAGGTTGTTTCGAAATAAGGTTTCAGCTGTTCACACGACGCACAGTTGTTTCGAAACAAGGGGAAGCCCTTGTTTCGAAACAACTGTGTTGTTTCAAAACAAGTTAAACCCCATTTGGGTTCGAAACAAACTTGTTTTGAAACCCTTGTTTCAAAACAACACGTTCACATGCCTTGTTTCGAAACAAAGTGTTCCAAAACAACACTGGATCCTCAGCGCCCTGGCCAGGGAACCCTCAGGACCTTGGCCAGGCTGCTGAGGGCTGTCCC
>ML681994.1:15189512-15201867 GCA_007922195.1 Podocnemis expansa
TTTGTTAATTCGAAATAAGTTGTTCCGAAATAAGGGTTATTTCGATATACGGTTGTTTCGAAACAACCGTATCAAAATAACCCACTGTGTGAGAACACAGCCTTAGTCTATTTCAGCAAAATGAACAAAGTCTGGTGGCCCTTGTAAAGACTAACAATAACTTTAATAATTTTATTTATAAAATTAAATAAGTTTGTTAGTCTTTAAAAATGCCAATTGATTTCTTATTTGTCTTGCTGAAGAGAGATATATATGTTAACATAATTTTACATTTAGGTCATGACCCCTATATTAAAAGTTTCCTAGCACTTCACATAACCCCATTTTCAATTACTTAGAACTTTGTTAAACTTTCAGCTGTGTTGGTTGAAGTTTTCCAGCTTGGCCTCTGCCTCAGGCTGACTTTTTGGAGGTGAGTTTCAGCAAAAAAAACTTTGCAAGCATTTGAAAATGAGAATAGGGAAACAGTTTTGCCGATTTTAGTTTTTTAGAAAGGAATTCCAAAGAATTGGTTCTTTATCCTTTAAGCTCAGGACCTATTTGTAAATCTTTGATAGTCTCTCAAGACCCAGTAAACAGTATTAGTGAAAAAATACCTGGCTTACTACTTACGGATCAATGATATATAGTACACATAGTAACATAGTAAATAGGTAGATAAGTGGTGCGTTTCATAGCAGCAGCTCCCATCCTGCAGGGCTACGTGGGCTTAGCTCCTTTTTCTCGGCATCATGACCTCTGGGCTTGCAGCACTGCTCATGTCTGATCCAGTCCTCTTGAGGGCAGCCTGCCTGGCCTGATTTGCAAAAGTGGTGCCGTGACCTGATACACACGGCCACAGCATTACTTGCTCAGATTTGGCCTAGCCGGCACCATCACCATGATGGAGAGGAAGCTGGGTCAAAACCTGAGTGGTTCTGTGGCCCTGTGCACCAGGTGACAACTCAGTGCTAAGAGACAAGCTCAGAGGGCCCAAGGGCCTGGAACTGCAAGGTGAAAACAGGACAGGATTTGCAACTGCCTACCCCAGTACTTTCTGCCCTTTGCCCCTACACCCACTCAGAAGCAGGAGCCAACCCCCTCACCACACTTTGACTCACACTGGTAACCTGGTTTTGGGCTGCAACCCATCAGCCAAGAAACCCTGTTCTAATGCCTCATTGGTAGGGAGCAGGGACTCTCAATTTGGCTGGAAATTAGCTGCAGAGGTACAGAGGTGCTTTTGGAAATATGACCAGATTTGGTCAAGTCAAAAAAGAAAATTGCCACTTGTTTGTAACTTTCTAAGTGTCATCTGTCTGCAACCACATATGCTTATGGGTCTCTGTGACCCCCTTGGCTTCATTCTGAAGTAGGCACACAAACCAGCAGCTCTGGGCTGTACGCAGAACAAATGGCTACAACCTCCATTTCACTCATGAGCTAACTGAAGAAAAGTAATTTAAAAATGTCCATAAATTCAGAAGTGTTTTCCACACTTTGGTGTTATGAATTGATTTTTCTGCGTAACTACTTTTAAATACAGTTTTCAATGATTTTTCAATGGGGGAGGGAATCACATAATGCAATTAAACTTTGCTTGATCAACACTGTTGTTGCACTCTTCCCCTCTCAAGAAAACATACCAAAACTGGAAGATTTTTCAAGACAAGCAGAAAATCTTTTTCATTTCAAAGATTTCCCATCAGGTTGCGGGGGGGGGGGGGGAGTTTTCATAAAAATGCTATTTGCATCAAGGCTGAATGTCAATGAAAAAAAGATATCTGAAAAATGGCAATGCTAGTGGCCATGGTGGTGAAGATTACATCTGTAACGGGCCCTACGCTTCAAACAGTGTATAGTAACTTTAATCAGTATTAATACAATTAAATTCTCAAATTTAGCACTATTTCAAGAAATCCACTTTACTAAAGTGATCAATTGAATAACATTGTTATACTATGACTTCCCCATTGCTTTCATATTAGGGAAACAGCACCGCCCGTCTGTCACTCCCTTGTTGTTTATAACTATCTGATTCCAGCCAACCATTTTAGTAGTAGTATGATAACTGGATGCAATTTCACATATTCATTAAAAATTAATACTAGTTATGTAATAGTTCAGCAAGACACACATTATACTAGCATTTCCATAGCTAAGAATTAAAGAAAATGTTTCCTACCTTCTGAAATTGAATTAGCCTTGTTTGCTGGGGGATTTACGTTGCTTCTCGTTAGTCTTACATAGTCACCGGCTACCAAAAAAACAAACACTCACATCTGGATTTGTTTTTAATGAGAGAATGAAAAGTACAGTATTACACCTGATCCTACAAAAGGAATCTCTCATAGATCTTTATGACCACAGAAAGGATCGTCTTCCCCAAAGGCATAATTTACAACAAACTAGTGGGTACCCATCTCTCTGCAATCACCAGCAATACTGCAGAAACACTAGTGACGGCAATTAAGCAATGTTCCCTCTAAGCGGCTGCTTAGCCCCGGGCGCTGCCTGGCGCAGGGAATGCTGCTGGCCGCGCATGGCTGGAAGCTGCAGTCCCTGCCCAGAAAGTGACTCTGAACTGGGAGTTTTTAAAACTCCCGCTCAGAGTAAGCTCTCATTGAGCCTGTGCAGACTCTCTGCACAGGTTCAGTGACAGCTCCTCTGGCTGGAGGAGCAGCCAGGGGCCATGGCGCAATGCTCCCGCAGCCAGGTAAGGGGGCCCTAACTGCCCTCCCCAACTCCGGGGGTGGGGCATCAGGGCCGGAGGCTGCTCCGCCCACCTGCCCCCTGGGCTCACCGCAGCAGGGTGGAGCAGCCAGCACAGCCTACCCCCAGCTGGCCGTGCCTTCCCGATTGGGGGGCGGAAGGGGCCAACACTGAGCTCTGGCGTGCGGGGTCGGGGCCCTGGAGTGGCCCGCTCCCAAAGACTTTGGGCTGCTTCGCTTCTGCCCCCCCCCCCCGGGCCATGGAGCAGGCCCACTCAGGCAGGGGGCAAAGTACCCAAAATTCTTTGGGAGCAGGCCACTCCAGGGTCCCAACCCTGCACACTGGAGCTCAGCGCTGGCCCTGTCCGCCTCCAGCCCTGGGGGCACACAGCCGGCTGGGGGTAGCCTGGGCCAGCTGCTGTGCCCCACTGCTGGGAGGCCAGGCAGACAGCAGAGCTTTGGGGGGGGGGGAGGGTTCGGGGCACGGGGGGGGGGGGGCCCACACAGCAAGCAACATATGTTGCTCAGCTGTGTTGGCCCCTTAGAGGGAACATTGCAACCAAGTGAGTTGTCAGGGTGAAAATGCAGAAGACTTGTCTACCTGAGTGACTTAGATCAGGTCTGACTGCGACAGTGCTGGCTGTTTATGTAAAATGGGTGCTGTATAGCTACCGTGGATGAATCCAAAGGTTAGTGAAAAAGCAATCTTGTAACTATATTAGTAGGAGTTTCAAGATTAATAATGTTACCAATTTAAGCACAAGAAGGTGCTGTTTATCACTGAGTCTGCCTCTCCAGCCAGAGGACAGCCTGTTTTGAGTGAAACTAATTACTATAGCCCACCTATTTCTAAGCTCCTTGAATTTTCACACTACCTGGTCACTGGCTCCGGGTCTGGGTCTTTCAGACACACTCCAAAGTGAAGATCCTACATCTGATCTCTCTCTTGTTGGGCAGTTGGTACATACAGTCCAGCCACCTCACACCCCAGCACCAGGGCCATAACTACAGTGGGGCAATCTGGGCTTTACCCCGGGTGCACCAGAGTGGCTCCACTGAGCCACTTCATTAAAGGGCACGTTCTGCTCTACTCGCCCCAGGTGCCAAAAACAGTAGTTACAGCTCTGTCCAGAACCCAGTGCTGCTGAGCCTCAAGCACTTTATATATGCTCCCCTCGAGTTTCGCCACACTGTCTTAACCCTTTCAGACACAACATGGCAGGCAAGCAAGGAATATAGGCTTAACAAGGGAATTTCTTAACCACATCTGCTTTACTCTTTAAAAAAAAAAAAATCACTTGAGTCTTAGATATTTGAAAAATAACAAACAGTACTGAATTCACTCCCCTGGCTAATTGCAATCCTTCTGCAACTCTTTGATTTAACCAGCATCCTTTGACTGGGCAGTCCTTCCTACCTCCTCTCTCCTTAATCCGGTGTTCTTGCATGTAGCATTAATTTGACAGCCGTATACCTTCCACAGAGAGCATTCCCCCTTGAATAATCTCTGCCATGTGCCTAGGTTGAGGAACATCAGACTTTTTCCCAGCCAGGCTTCTGCGTTGAGTTTATTGTTCTTCTGGATGGGCTAGTTGTTGAAGACCGCTGTGATAGTTTCACAGTCATTCAATTTGTACCAAGCCTGTACTCCAAACATTGCAACCTCCTTTGTGGCCATAAATACACCATGAAGGCCACACTCCAAAATTAAGGTCACAATAAAAAGAGGGAGACCCTGAAAAGTGGCATTCACAAAAATAAGATGGCGTTTACAGTGACAGACACCCTCCTCCCGCACAATTTGTCAGTGTCTACATTGGGAAATTTTAGGGGGGAAAAACCTACTCTTGCTATGACCTGTACAATCCCACTTGCAATAACAACGATTCAAGAATTAATATGCAGAGAAGGCACCACCCAAACCATCACCACCATTTGAAATAGTGTTGCCTAGCCCTGCTCAGAGCAAGTCTGTTGGACACAGTGGGTAAAATATTAAGGTCCACATAAGTGATTTATTTGATTACTTGATTTGGTAGCAATTGGGAGAAAATTTTGGGGGAAAATAATCCAGGCATAGATAAGGCAATTTATTCCACTGGCTGGAACTGACAGAATCAGGACTTTTAAATCTGCCATTCTACCCAAAGACAAGGTGAGTGCTTCCCATAGTCTTCTCACTTCCACTGAAAAATTATGAAAAAGTTAATCCATGAATAAGGAACATAAGGTCATTCTATTCTGAGAAAGAGTTAGATGTACAGCAGACATGGACTCTGCACTTTTCCCTCAACAGCTCAACTGGAACTTTCATTATCCCGTCTTAACCCAGTCAGGCGCAAAGACTAACTGCTTCATAGTTTTGAGGCGTAGAGGGAAAGAAATCAATAAACTAATTTTAAATTGCTGGTTAAGCCATCCAGATCCAGGTCTCTGGGGAAGAGGTACCATACTAACATGGCAGCCTACTCATGTTTCTTTAGGTTCTGTCCATGGTATTAACAAGAGACTGTTTAAATGTGGTTGTTACCAACAGCGGGCTCAGTGGATACATACCCATAATAATAGAACACTGGAGTTTCGCATTCAAACTTCTTTAAGTCTGTGAAGTCTTGTTTAAAATTATCTATTTTAAGATTAAAATAATCTGTCATTTGGGCTAAAATCACCATAAGCGTTTACATGAAGCACTCAAAGTCAGCTCAGTACAAGGCCCATATTTTACACAGAATGACTGATTTACGCAACTCTACGAAGTGTACACCTATGTTAATTAGCTACAAAATAAATTCAAAAGCATCCAATTTTACTGAATTATTCTAAAAAGGAATCAAAGTGACACATACCAAAAAGATGCCCCCAATAAACAGTAATCTGACTCACTGAGATTCCTGTCAGACTAAGACTTCTGGTAACAGCAATGCAACTACACCATCACTGCAAGTGGGTGCTAATTTTCAGAACACTGATAAGGCCCCATAGGGAGAACTAGAGCTTACTTAAAGATATCATCACAATGCAGGAGCCTAAACTTCACTTTCGAAGGTTACTTATGCATTTAAGTTCTTTTCTGAAAATGCAACTGGGCGTCTTTGAAAACTCTGTCCTAGCTTCAAGGAGGTTGTAGCTGTTTCCTAATAGAGCTCATAAATCCTGCACAAGAACAGTTCTATTATGTTCCTACTAAGGTGATACTATACAACATTTTTTTTTTAAACAAACAGGAGCGTATTACCCTGTTTGTTTCATAAATGGAGCCTCAAGCACATTGAATCTGTATCATGGATTGAGTATCCCTACAATCACAACACAGATGCACCTTTTACATTTCTACAGCTTATTTGAAAAATGACTTGAGGGAAAAAACAACACAGATTGGCTTGGACAGCAACAGAAGCAAGTGGACTGAGCAAAGTCCGAGGTAACCTATCAAACAGGCTCTTGAACTGCAAATTTGAAAGGGTGAGGATTAGCTCCATTCTTATTTGATGTCAATGATTTGGAAGAAAGTAAACAGCACAGTAATTTGCTTGTGAAGAGTGAGGGACATACCGAAGACCTCTCTGAAGACAGAAGTAATGCAAAGATAATTTGAGAAACAGCAGTACACAGTGAAATTAGAGAGGAAAAATGCAGATTAAAACACCTGGAGAAGACAATTCAAGAGAGTGAAGGGAGAAACTGAGATTTGCGCTAAATGACACGAAGGTAAGGCTGGACAGCAAGTTAATTTAGATGCGATCTTACAGTATCATATTACAGAAAAAAGTTTTGGACTGCATATAGAGACAGTCTGCATTATTTCCCTTTCAGCAAGGCACTGTTGAGACTGCTCTGCTCCTAGAACCCTAAGCTCACTTCAAAACAAGTCAATATCATAAAAATTTAAATGGGATACAGGATTTACTTGGAAGGAAAGAGTAAAGACAGTGATAATTGAAGGGGATACAAGCCTACAAGCTTTTAAGAAGCGTGAAGGAGAGGACAGTACAATACAAGACGCATAACTAAGAATAACAGGAAATGAAAAGTTCCAAAGGGGTAACCCTGGTAGCCTAGCTCAGCAAAAAGGCAAACAAGGAGTCTTGTGACATTTTAAGACTGGCAAATGTATTTACTGTATGAGCTCTCGTGGGAGAAATTCCACTTCATCAGATTTGCCTTAACAGGGAAAACTCTCTAACAGTTTTCTTTGTATAACTGGAATGATCTCCCAACGGAAGTTAAGCAGCAGGTGGTGTATGACAAAAACTAAACTGGAAAAAAAAAAATTAAACAATGTATGCAATAATCTTTGACTGGCAGGGAGGGGACCAGAGTAAGTTTGTTGAGCTCTCTGTCCTCTTCAGTTGCTGTATTTGAATTAACCCAAACCCTGAGTTTCCTCATTATCTTTATTCGCTGAATTTCAAAGGCTCTAAAGTCTTAATAATGTAACCACTACATGAGCTTAGGACACTTTGCCTTGTAAACGAGAAAGGATGTTACTCCATCAATTTCTACATACAAAAGAATTACTTTTATTTAAAACATATAAAGCCTGTGTGTCCACCCTGTGGTCTTTTGATATCTGATGCATTTCTAGTCTATTTGATTGTCAGTGTTCTCCCTGACAGATGTAGATTGACATTAGCAGGACAGCAGCATCTAGGCTGTAAAGTTTCCCCTCCCTGTAGGTTCATTCACAGGATACTTAAAGTCTTTCAACAGAAGCCCTTTATGCCAGTTAACTGTATACTAGCCCAGTTAGAGTTGCAGCAAGCATTGCCCTACCCTAACAACAGAAATTTTCTTTTGTATTAAGCCATTCAGCACTAGAGTGGTGGGGGACAGCAGGGAGAATTAGGCAATTTGCATGGTTTTGCCTATGGGGCTATTTTTGGGGAGGTGGGAGTAGGGAAAGGAGATTTACAGTGGGGTGAATCAGAGCTTTTACAGGGTATTTAAGAACAAGTTTGTGCAGTTCTATTGTTTCAGTCTCTACAAAGGCAGAGCTGAAGAAGAAACAGCTCTAGCAGCTCTCTGTGCTGTCTAGTCTACCGAGTCCATCAGCATACACACGTTACACAGTTTGAAATGTTTTAGTCATTCAATTAGTATTTTTAAAACACTTAGTATCTTCATGTAAATAAAAATATCCTTCTTTTTATATTGTTACTCAAGACTGCCCATTTTCCTCAAAAATCAGTTACAATATTAAGCCAGGGCAGAGTGTTTTGTCTTCCCTTTATCATATTTAAAAATATTTTCTCCCACTTAAGTTTTTTTTTTTTTTTTATTAGCCACAAGCAAAGAACAAGCAGAATTTTACAAGACTAGTTCAAGATAGTTTTATTTGCAGCCAATATCAGATATCTTAACACACTGATCCAATCAGTTTAATTCTAACAGTGTAACTTATACATTTTGATTAACACTATTTATGAAATAAATAAACATTCACCTATTTTTACCTGGAATTAAACCCAAGAAGATAGGCATTTTCTAAATATCAGTTACAAAAAGTAATGTAAAAATGAAGGGTCTGAAAAATACCATCACTGCTTAACTACAAAAAGGTTTCAGACCACATGACAAAGAATTAATTTTAAGGATATTACATTCAAATAGATTAGCATTTTTCTCCCTTTTTAAATCCCAACTGAAATTGTTATCTTGCCTTGGTTAAAATCAGGGATTCAAACTTCTTCTGTAGCATAGCCCACTTTATATTAGAGACCTAGAGACTACCATCCTCACCATTCATAGCTGTGTAGATTGTAGAACGCCTTCCCCTAGTGACAATCACACAGGCACGCTTCCTCTCACACTGGCAATCAGATATAACTTATTTGACAACTACTGCAATTCTCCATTTTGAAGGGTAAAACCAGGATATTTATTTTTTAGCTTCTTTTAGTATAATTAGCAGATGAAATTCCACCAGCAAGTGGTTGATGTATCTGCTTGAAAACTAATGATTTAGAATCAGTCCTCCCACATTTTCCTGAGCATTACAAATGGTATTTTTCTTAACATGCTAAAACAGATGCAACACGCACTACATGAAAGGATAACCTATCAGAGAGCAGAATTTGGCTGGCACAGGGATACAATGTACATACTGTAAGGGAAATCCATTCCACCAGCTGCACAAGAACAGTTCTTGCACGTGTAACTACAACTACATTACGGATAGTACCCCAAGCCACTCCTTCCATTTCAGCTTTCATTTACTGTTTTGTTTGTGAGAAAAAGGAGTAAGGAAGGAAGCTTAAAAACAAAAACAAGCTAATTTTGCGTCCCAACTAGCATTTTAAAAGATGTCTTCCAATCAGCAAGGCAAATGTCATTATGTATAAAAGGATAAAACATTCAAGGACAAAGGCCAGCTTTTATTTATCTGATTTGCTGTTTTACACTTTTGGTGTATTCTACAGAATGCACAAGTTTGAAGAGTTACACATAGTACTAATCTTTAATATGTTACTGGAACTCTTAAGTTTGTTTTCTTTTGCAAGTTAGGCAGCCTACGGCCTCTGCTCTCTCAGCATCCACAGCTCAGGCTTTTTCAAAGTAGAGGCAAAGGCTAGCAAACAAAAGGGGCTAAAAAGATACAGGTAAGGCACCTTTAAAATGTAAGTGAATAAAACCATTCGTAACTGGTGATTAAAATGGAGTGTTGTAGCTATGTTGGACACAAGATATTCTAGAGGGCCTTCCAACCTGCAAGTTCCAAGCGGGTAGCCATGTTAGTCTGGTCCAAAAAAAAAACAAAAAAACAAAACAAAAAAAACACCCCCCCCCCCCACACACAAGGAGTCCAATTTTCTCCCATGCAAGCTCATGCAAAAAACAAATCTGTTAGTCTTTAAGTGCCACAGGACTACTAGGGTCACTAGATACCAAAGCCTGGAAAAGAGGACAGGGAAGTATAAAAAGGAGTACACTGGAGGACACATGGAGAAAATGTAGCATCAATGTAATATTCTTCTGTTTTTAGGGGGCTCCGCAACATTTCCCCCTAAAAATAGGGTGTTCTGGGGCATTCCAGCTTACTTTAACCCCTGTCAGTAAAAAGCCAGACAAAATCATGTGTTTTAAAATGCCTGCCAGATGGAGGACATGAAGCTAAAAAGGAGGACATGTCAGGCAAAGGAGGACATCTGGTAACCCTACACAGGGCTTCTTGGTTTTCTTCCCCCCCCCCTCACCCCCAACCTACACCCTGAGGGACCTGAAGAGGAGCTGTGCAAAGCCTGAAATCTTGCCTCTCTCTCACTCACATAAGCCAATCCAGTACAAGATATTACCTTCACCCATCTTGTCTACTAAAATGAAGAAAAAAAAAAGTGATCTAAATTAGTCACCATTTCTTATTAGCTCTTTTTACATTTCCCATGTGTGAACCTAATCAATTTCACTTCCCCCTTTTGCATGCACTTGAGCACAGCTTAAAAAAAAAAAAAAGCAAGGAGTCTTGTGGCACTTCAAGACTAACAGATTTATCTACCGCACGAGTTTTTGTGGGAGAATATCCCACTGAGAAAATGGGATATTCACCCATGAAAGCTCATGTGATAAATAAGTCTGTTAGTCCAGTAAAGCTAAAAAAAAAAAAAAAGCCAGGAGTCGTGTGGCCCTTCAAGACTAACAGGTTTATTTATTGCATGAGCTTTCGTGGGAGAATAAAGTAGGATATTCGCCCACATAAGCTCATGCGATAAATAAATCCGTTAGTCTTGAAGTGCCACATGACTCCTGGCTTTTTTTGCTTTACTAGACTAACAGATTTATTTATTGCGTGAGCGTTCGTGGGTGAATATCCCACTTTATTCTCCCATGAAAACTCATGCGATAAATAAATCTGTTAGTCTTACAGTGCCACAGGACTTTGTGCTTTACTAGACCTGGGGCACTGTAAGACTAACAGATTTATTTATCGCATGAGCTTTCATGGGAGAATAAAGTGGGATATTCGCACATGAAAGCTCACGCAATAAAATAAATCTGTTCGTCTAGTAAAGCAAAATAAAAAGCAAGGAGTCGTGTGGCCCTTCAAGACTAACAGATTTATTTATCGCATGAGCTTTCGTGGGAGAATAAAGTGGGATATTCGCTCACGCAATAAATCAATCTGTTCGTCTAGTAAAGCAAAATAAAAAGCAAGGAGTCGTGTGGCCCTTCAAGACTAACAGATTTATTTATCGCATGAGCTTTCGTGGGAGAATAAAGTGGGATATTCGCTCACGTAAGCTCATGCGACAAATCTGTTAGTGTTGAAGTGCCACAGGCCTTCTTGCTTTCCTAGACTAACAGATTTATTTATCGCATGAGCCTTCCTGGGAGAACATCCCACTTCATTCTCCCACGAAAGCTCATGCAGCAAACAAATCTGTTAGCTCTGAAGGGCCACACGACTCCCGGCTTTTTCGCGCTTTACTAGACTCACCCGGCCGCCCCCTTGGAACTCGAGCAGCCGAGACACAAGCCCGCCGGTAAAACCACTGACACAGGCTGTCCATTCAACATTTCCACCCCACCGCGTGCAGGGCACTCCCTGAACCTACAGCTAAAATGCCCGCAGCCCGAGGCCAAAGCGGCTTCACGGGGCGCCCTTTCCAAGTTGCCATAAACTTCCCCGGGCGTGCAGAAACTTTCCCGGGCTCAGCGGCGCTGAGGGGAAAAGGCCGGCAGGGCTGGGGGCATTCCCCTCTCCTCACCCGTTAGCTTCGGCTCCAGCTGCCCTCCTTCACCCCGAGAGCCGCAGGGGCGAGCCTCAACTCCCCCGCCCCAAACCCGCCATCCCTCCGGCGCCGGGCGCCACGGCCGGCCTCGCCTGGAGCCGGCCGCTCCCGGGCCTCGCCCGCCGGGGCGCCAGGCGGAGGAGGCGACCCGGCCCCGCCGTGCGGAGCGGCGGGCAGGGCCGCAGCGCTGCCCCCGCCGCCTCCGATCCTTCCGCGGCCGCCAAAATGGAGCCGGCGCCCCCCGGGCCGGGCCCGGCCGCCGCCCCGGTCCCCTCTCCCCGCCCGGCCGCACAAAGAGGCGAGCGGGCGGCGGCGGCTCCTCTGCCTCCCCCACTTCCTGGTCCCCGCGGCGGCGGCGCCGGGGCCCGGGGAGGGAGACGGACATTTCATTCGAGCCGGCAGTGGAACCGGTTACCAATCATTGGCCGGAGCCAGGCACAAACCTCCAGTGCGGCCCTGGTTGGCTCCCTCCGCAAATCGGCTGTTTGGTTGGACAGAAAATGGCTGCGAAGGAACCAGTCCCAGCGCGGAGCCCCGCTTCCCGCAGCCGGCCTGCCCTCCCTCCGCGCCGCCTCCCGCCACTCTCGGCTCTTCCCGCCGCGCGCCCCCGCCCGCCGCGCGCCTTTATGCGCCAAGGGGGAGGGGAGGGGAGGCTGCCGCCGGGGGGGGGGGGATGGCTTCTGTGCAGCCCCTCCTGCGCGCCAGCAGCCTGCCCGGGACTGGACATTAGTGGGGTGTTGGGGGGTGCTCCGTAAATGGGCATAACACTCTCACCAGCTGGTTTGGAAATGCAGGGGGGTGTTAGGGAAGTCCCTGAAAGCTGCCTCCTCAGGCGTGCTGACTGCAGGGGTCTCTCTGCTGGGGTGTTTCACTGAAGGTGGCGGGAGTAGGTCCTGTGCAGCCCCCTAGCAGTTCACACCAGCAGCCTCCCCAGGACTT
>ML681994.1:15201877-15276332 GCA_007922195.1 Podocnemis expansa
CCTCAGACATGCTGACTGCAGGAGTCTCTCTGCTGGGGTATTTCACCGAAGGTGGCAGGAGTAGGCCCTGTGCAGCCCCCTATCAGTTCACAACAGCAGTTTCCCCAGAACTTGAAATTAGAGGGTGTTGGGGTTGCTCACTAAATTGGTCTAACACTGTTACTAGCTGACAATTGGGGAAGGTTGGGAAACTCAAGGGGGTGTTAGGGAAATCCCTGTAAGTTGCCTCCTCAGACATGCTGACTGCAGGGGTCTCTCTGCTGGGGGTTCACTGGGGATGGGGAGAGTAGGCCCTCTGCAGCCCCTTATCAGTTTACACCAGCAGCTTGCCTAGGACTTGAAAGTAGGGGGTGTGTTGGGGGGGTGTAGGAGTGCTCACTAAATTGGTCTAACACTGTTACCAGCTGACAACGGGGGGGGGGGTGGGGAAATTCAGGGGGGTGTTAGGGAAATCCCTTGCAAGTGCCCCCCCCGCCGATCAGCACGCCGGGCGGTTCCCCTGCTGGGGGGTTCACTGGGGATGGGAGGAGTAGGCCCTGTGTAGCCCCCTATCAGTTTACACCAGCAGTTTCCCCAAGACTTGAAATTAGGGGGCTGTTGGAGGGTGTAGGAGTGCTCACTAAATTGGTCTAACACTGTTACTAGCTGACAACTGGGGGGCGAGGGTTGGGAAATTTGGGGTGTGTAGGAGTGCTCACTACATTGATATAAGACTGTTACCAGCTGACAACTGGAGAGGGTGGGAAATTCAGGGGTGGTGTAGGGGCAGTGTTGGGGTGCTCACTAAATTGGTATAACACTGTCATCAGCTGACAACTGGCAGGGTGGGAAATTCAGGGGGGGTGTAGGGAAGGTGTTACGGAAATCCCTGGTTTACACACACACAAAGCTGTTGTGAACTGAATTGTCTAGACGCGAAATGAGCCTCTGTAAAAGGAAGGCATTGGACACTCCATTTCTAAGATGGAACTAGTATTTGTGGATTAATCTCCAAAGGGGCAGCCGTGTTAGTCTTGTTCAGCAAAACAAGCAGGGAGTCGTGTGGCCCGAGGCATCACCGGCGCCTGGCACACAGGGCACGTGCCAAGTCCCGGCGCCAGTGCCCCGAATGCCTGGAGTGCCCCCTGCCTCTCCCGTCCCCATCATCGGCCGGGTATCCAAGTTCAGGCCGACCACGGCAGCGCCTGCCTCTCCCGGCTGGGTAGCTGAGATCGGACCAGCCATGGTGGCACCTGACTCTCCCACACCGGGCTGCCGGCGGCAGCCACTGTCTTACCTGGTCCTGGCCCAGGCCCCGACTCTCCCCGGGGCAACAATGCTCTTGCCTGTGGCACTTAAAGACTAACACATTTATTTATCATATCTGATAAAGTGGGATTTTCTCCCACAAATGGTCATATGATAAATAAATGTGTTAGTCTTTAAGTGCAGTAAGACTCGTTGCTTACTTATGGATTAGTTGTTGATCTCTTAATAATTAAACAATAAGGAGTCCTGTGGTGCTTAAAGACTAACAGATTTATTTATTTGTTAGTCTTTAAGCGCCACAGGACTCCTTGTTTGTCTTACAAAACTGGACCAAGAGGGCTTCCCCTTTGGATCTTAATAATTACATTACCATGGTCGCAGGGCCTGCCCCACTTCGGTGAACGAGGTGGTCGCCTGGGTGTCAGGTTTTAAGGGGCACCAACGTAAATGGAAGTGAATTTTTAAAAAAAAATTAATGTTACCTTCTTATGACATGGGGGGGTGTCAAAGTCATAGTTTGTGTAGGGTACCAAAATCCCTTGGGCCAGCCCTGCATAGTTGTGTGAAACTCGTGCTTTACATAAAACATGTTTTACTTTACTTTTGTTCACATTTTCTTTTGCAAAACAAACAAGGAGTCTTGATTCAAAGGGGTAGCTGTGTTAGTCTAGTTCAGCAAAATAAACAAGAAGTCTTGTGGTACTTAAAGACTAAGAGATTTATTTATCACAGGAGCTTTTGTGGGAGAAAACCCCACTTTGTTGTGGCATTCTTGAAGAGTAACAAATATATTATTGTATGAACTTTTGTGGGAAAAAATCCTGCTTCATTGGACGCTTGAAGATGGAGAACTTACATAATGAGGGGAAAGTTCTCCATCTTCAAGCACCTGACTCAGTGGGATTCTCTCCCACAAAAGCTCACGCTATAATAAATTTGTTAGTCTTTAAAAGTGCCAGAAGATTCCTTGGGGTTTTGGTTTTTGCTGAACTAGGTTGACATGGCTTCCCCTTTGGAAGTTTTCTTTTACGACAGTCATGGGAAAATTCATACATACCAAGGTGGATGGAGACCCTCTAAACAAAAAAACAAACAAACAAAAAAAACCCTCAAAGCCACAAATTTCCACTGGGGAGGGGGGAATGATTTGTGGTTTTTTACATGTAAAAAACCATAACAAGGAGTTGGATCACTCACGAGATTCGTGGATTTAGTCTGTGTTTCAAATTATTAATGAAACATGAAACTAGAAACATTTTTGCGTGCCTTCAGGCAGGAGCTGCCCCACAAAAAGGGTCGGGGCCTGGGCCCCACCCTGGGCCCCAATCCAGCTCCAGGACCCTGATCTGGCCCCAGCCATTGCCAGCAAGCAGCAGGCAGCCCAGATGCAGAGCCAGATCCAGGCCCTTCTACTGCTGGCTAGCTGTTACCCAGCCCAGCTTCTGGGGCAAGTGGCAGGCGGTCCCCAGCCCAGGTGCAGGGCAGCAGCAGGTGCCTGGAGCCAGGTCCAGGGCAGGGCCAGGACGATGCAGGGCACAAGCCCTACAGGCCCAGCGGCAGGAATGCCCACGCCTTCAGGTTTCATTGCAAACCCTTTGTGCGGCTTGGACTTTATCTTACTTGCTGGATGCAATGAGGATTAATGCATTCATTTTTGGAAAGTTTTTTACAGGTATTAGCTAAACAGTCAATAACTTTGCACCCTTCAGGAATGTATTTTTCTCCTCTCTATTATTTTGAAGCTTGTTTTATCATTTGCTACCATATTATGGTATCAAAGCTCAGCATGCTTGGCAGCTTTCAGAGCTTTACATGCATTCTGTCATCCCAACCAGAAATTCCACAAATAAATCAGTAAGCACACATCTGAGCCAGCTACAGAGTTTCTTAATTTCTTTATACTAAAGTTAGGGTCTGATTCTATTTTCACTTAAGTCAACGGCAGCACAAACATTGACTTCAATGGGAACAGGACTGAGACCTGAGACACCCTAAATTATGGTCAAGTCACAGCAGAAAAGCTTCTCCGAACAAGTAGTTAGCTATCAAATGAATCATATTGAAAAAATAAAGTGCTTTAAAAAGACAGCTCAAAACTTTTTTTATTTTGAACATGAAAATATTTTGAGTGTCTTTAAAAAATACAATATTGTTTTATAGAAATGGCCCAAAACTTCTTCTAGGGGCACTATAATGTTTCATTCCATTAATACAGCATTATGCACACGAAAAAAAAAAGTTAGAAGAATATTACTAAAGTTGCAAAGTCAAGCCCTAAGAAATGGAGAAATGCCACAGTTAAATTTGCCTGTGCAACCGTAATTTGGTCCCTTAGTATGTACGCACTATGATACATATTTAACTACACAATCACATGCTATTTTTCCATAGGTCCCAGGACTTATTCACTTAATGTTGGAACCTATTCAATATGTTGGTTTCTCCTTATTGTTCAGTGCGTAGCTCCAGGCATTCCTTACTGTATATACTATTCAAACCTTGCTTTGAAGACAGAATTATAATTTCCTCATGTGGGCTTTTTTATAGTACTCATCACCATAATATACAAGGGCTTCGAGCACAATAAGGGATTTATTTCCATAACCTCCAGTAAGGTGAGGAGGCAGTTGATCTGGATTAAAGGACCACTCTGTCCCCACAAATTCTCCAGCCTGGCGCATTTCTTACGCTGCTGTGCTATGAGAATAACCGCCCTGGCCTACTCACAGACAGCTTCTGCATGTACGTCACTCCTAGTCATATTATGTTACTGCCAGCCACATGTGAATTAGACTGCAGGGTAAGACTGACAAACTCCCAGTCCCAGACTTTCCCCTAGAAATGTGCATCTTGCGCTGCCCACTACCTTCCTGGCTAATACAAGTCCATATAAAGTCCATTATTTCATTAAGAGAAAATGATATGCACTATGCATGCTATTCCAAATGGAATTTCTCAAGCACTTCAATCCAAGTGGTTTAGATAAAACAATAAAACAAATTTATTAACTACAACAAAAAAATAACTTTTAAGTGATTACAGGTAATGAGGCATAAAAGTCAGATTTGGTTACAAGCAATAATGTAAAACAAAGCTAATTTAACAAGCTAAGTGAATGCAAAGCAAAGGCCTCTCACTACAAGTTCCAACAGTCTTACTGGCTGAGTCTTTCAATCAGGATCTCTTCCCAGTTCAATGCTGCTTCCTTTCTTTTTCTTTTTCAGGTGTTGTTGATGCTGTTGGGGAAGGCAGAGATGATGTCATGGGGCATTTGTTCTTTCCTCTGTAGCCCTTTCTCTTGCACAAGAATCATCTCCAATTGATGCGCAGGAGACAGAATGCCTGCCTGACAGGAACCTTAATCTGCTTTTTTTTTCAAAATGTAGGGGGTTTTTTTGCCTACATGCCCTCTCCTGCCAAAGAATGGCCACTTCATCAGGTGATTAGCTATTTACTGTCATTTACACCTGGCTGAGGGATTGTCTAACCTTTTATCTCTGGAGATTTGGTTTGTGACTGCCTCTCACCTCCAGAACACGTTGGAACACGTTCCACAAATATCAAACAGAAAAATCTTATAACTTTACACATAATATTGCCACACATATTTTACAGGGACAAACTGATCAGCAAATCATGAGTTTTCAAATGATACCTCACAAGGCCTACTTTGCGTGCAAGATTTACTGTAATTCTTTAAAAGCAGGTGAACATAAGGGTACATGCTGTCACATGGGTATTATCCCAATGTTATGGATTGGGAACTGAGGCACAGAGAGATAAAGGTCAAACGTATCCACTGATTTTGGATGCCCAATCTGAGACACCTGAGACCTAATTTTTTTCCCAAACCTATCATTCTATGATACTTACGTAGCACTTTATATGTTCAAAGCACAGCTCTCATTGAGCTCAGTTACTGTTCTGAGTGCTCAGTGCTTCTCCAAATAAGACATCAGGGTGTGAAACTGGATACCCAGAAAATGAGGAACACACAGTGATGTCCTGTGAAAAGTTTGGTTTAAGCATGCTGACTAACATCCCATAGGAACTCTGTAGTAGGGGCAGGGATGGCATTTAGTTTGCCAGTGTGGCATTCAATTACTTCAGCCACAAGGCCATTCTTTCTTTTCCTGCTGTCACCTGGCTTGTTCAATCACACTCTCCAGCTTCTGCAGCAAATGAAGCAGGGGCCTAAAGACAACAGCTTATCATAGTATCATAAAAACTGGAAGGGACCATGAGAGGTCATCGAGTCCAGTCCCCTGCACTCATGGCAGGGCCAAGTACCCTCTTAAACCATCCCTGACAAGTGTTTGTCTAACCTGCTCTTAAAAACTTGCAATGATGAAGATTCCACAACCTGCCCATTTTCCTTCACTACACAACTCTGAGTCACACATAAAGCAGGTTCATGTTGCAGGGGTCTCATGGAAAAAAAATAGTATAAGATCATGTCATTAAAGACTGAATCATTAAGCATATGCAGAATAGGGTCAAATTAAGGTTGTCAAGGCAAATTTAGCTCTGATGTTCCCTAACCTTTGAGTGCTTGACATTGCAACCATATAATGTTAATTAATTTAATTTCTTTGGTTTTTGAAAAAGGAGACTGAAAAAAAAACACAGAAATTCAATCCTATGGGTTCATATTGACAACCATGGTCATCAGGGTAGACCCTTTTGATCCACCAGACAGACCTCTGATACTTCATCCAATGGAATAATTGATGGCAGTAGTATGGGGACCAGCGTCAGACACACTTTGCTAGTAAATTTCACAGATATGCTGACAGCCATGGGCAGATTTTGGAGATTGCCTGTGGAAAGGCAGCTCCAAATATGCAGCTCCCACCTGGGGGGACACACCACCACCAGTGGGGGCTTTGGGTCTTCAGCCAGGGCCGGATCCCACCACTGTTGGCAGCTCTGAGTCCCGAGCCAGGGCCGGATCATGCGACCACCAGCATCCTTTGGTCTCTGCTGGGGCTGGATTGCACTGTCACTGTGGGTCCAGGTCCCCAGCTGGGGCTGATCACACCACTGGCAGCTACTCCAGGTCCCCACTGGGGACAGATCCCACAGGCAATGGGAGCTCCAGGTCCCCAGATGGGGCTAGAACCAGCTGGTGGCAGCTTCTCTGGGTCCCCAGTCAGGGCCGGAGCTTGCCACCGGCAGCACCTCCAGGTTCCTCACGAGGCCTGGATCCCACTACAGGGGTTAGCTGGTATCTCAGTGGGGAGGCAGAGAGTGGCCAACCAGGGGGAGGCAGCGTCTTATAAATTCTGCCCCTGGGAAGGCTTAACATCTGAAAAGAAAGGTGTCCTGGTGGGAAGGGTGCAAACTGGAGACTTGCAAGATCTGCATTGGTTAGCTGTTCTGTTCCACTTTTTTGTGTGACCTTGGATAAAGTCATTCTGGTCTGGATTCTCAAAGGTACGTAAGGCTCCTAGCCTCCTCGAAAAAAGATGACAGAAGCCTAAATACTTGCAATGATCTGGATCTTAACCTCTACTTCCCCTTTTTAAAATGGGTCTGAGTACCTCTGTACTCCCAGGAGTGTTGTAAGGACTTTAAAAGTACTTTAAAAGAGGGTGAAGTGTTCAGCTATTATGGTAATAGGAGTTATATAAGTACCATAGATAAAAACTTTTAACTAATCTTGGATTCAGTAGCACAGGAATGTCAAACTCCTTTGTTATGGCAGGCCAGATTTGACTTAAATGCACTTCAAGTGGGCTGTACATACCATAAATCAAAATGCTATTGCACTCTCACAGCATTGTGAAGTGCTGTGCATGTGAAACTGCACTCCTCGATACCCCCGTCATTTTCTCTCTCCACCTCCACAGAGAACGGGTGTTGTCTTGCCGAGTGCAGTCTCACATACTCAGTGCTCTGTGATGTCGTGAGACTGACGCTCTCACAGCATTGCAGAACGTGGAGTATGTGAGAGCTCTCTTTCTCTCTCTCTCTCTCTCTGTCTCCCTCTGTTAGGGAGAGAGTGTGGTCCCACCGAGTGCAGCCATGGGTTGGATGGAAGAGGTTCGCAGGATGCATTCAGCCCATGGGCCACATGTTTGACACCCATGCACTAGTGGAACAGATAGCCAGGTCAGCAGCAACAAGGGTATGTCTACACTTGAAACTTATTCATGTTTTAACATATATTAATGCACCATAGACTGCACAAGATTAAACATCATTAGCAAAAAAACATTTGTGTTATGTCCACAATAGAATTGACATATTAGGGTTAATGAATGTGTTAAAACATGCTTAAAAATTCTGGTGTGATGTACTTAACACTAGAGTGACAGGATGCTCAAAAGGACATCTGCAAAAAGAAGATGTAGAGCAATTTGAAGGATTTATTAAAGGGAGATTATCTTAATGGAGCCCCTTCATGCTGCTCAGGAATAAAACAGCAACAGTTGGAAGTGATGGGGTAATGATATCCTCACCATCTTTTATTCAACAGAGCCATGTTCTGATTTAACTGATGCACAATCTGACAGGAGCCCTGCTTTGTGTTTGTGTGGGAGCCTACAATTGCAGCATAAAGAACAAAATCATTTGCAATGGTCTTAACTCCATTTTAAACACAAGAAAAATCAATGCTTATCTTAAATAGAAAATATAAAAGCATCTTTATTTTCAAGCAGTGTGTGAATATAAAAAACAATGACTATGAAATTAGAAACTAATAGTTCCTTTAATTGTTAATTTTTAGAGCTATATTTGTGATGCATTTGCCAATAAAGATCTCTTATCATTTACTGATTTTTATTGTTATCAGTATCTAATTCTCTGTATTTTTTTGGTCATTCTCAGCTGCATGTGGCTAAATTTCACATAGCAGAATAAGAGTGTGAAAAGATTCTTATGCAGTTCCACTGCTCTAGGGGAGGGGCAGCTGCTTAATGGCAGTACAGTGGAACTTTATGTCCCCAGCATGTAGTGAAAATGGGTTCCACACTGCTCTAGTTCGGCCATGAAGGAGGGAGTGTTGGGGGTAAGACATGTGATGGGGGAGCATGGACTCTGTTCTGGACTGTGCCCTAGATTAGAAAGATCCAGTGATCACAAAACTCTCCATAGGTGGTGGACAGGAACTGTGAAGTAGTAGCCATAGCAGGCTGCAGAACTGACCCACATCCTGCTTGTGGGTTAGGTGAAGATTCCATCTCCTTCCAATCCCTGCAAAATTCCCTCGCCCAAAGCCAATTTTCTTAGATCTGGCAGATAGGGTTGAATTTCATCCTTGTCATAGATAATGAGGACTTTATTTTGTTCACGCTATTGAAGGTGTTCATGACTTGTTACAACATAACAGAGCTGTCCAGGTCCTCTGGTATTAGTCTTCTTTTGTAATTTATATCCTGTGCGGGTTGTCATGTGGGACACTGGGATGCCCTGAGTTCAGGATCTGTCTAAACAAATACAACCATGTCAGCAACATTCAAAGCATATTTAAGTCAATGAAAAGTCTTCTATTTCCCATTGACTTTAATAGACAAGCTTTGGATAAGGATATTAAATTAGACTGTATTCAGGAAAAATACCAGTATCCAGATGGTGCTTCTTTAACTTCGATAACATCCATACAATGCTCCCACATGCCTATTTTATTTATTTAAAAGACACCATCAGTCATGATTCATTATGCATTATTCATCTTAAAGTAGAACTCAGAATGCACTAAGCATTTTCCAAACACAGAAATAGTCCCTTTCTTGAAAGGCTTATGCTCTAGGTGAAGACAAGCAATGGCTGGTGGAAACAGACCCAAAACCCAGTCACAGGGATCAGGGTGGTGATAGTCATAGATTATTAGTTACATAATCATGTGTAGTAGTTTAAAAATAGGTTGCACACACAGTGTTTTGTTCCTCTCACCATCCTTTCACAGTTCAGCCATCCTATTTTTATCCCACAATTCCCATCTTAAAAATTCCAGTGTTCCCATGCATCTTCTCAATGCTTGACCTCATACTTTCATGAAAATGAGCCATTCAATTATGCACAGAGTAATTTAAATGGATAAGTAGATGTCTCTAGTCTGCTTTGTTACAGATATCACAAAAATACAGTTTTTCCCTGTGGGATTTAAATAACCCAAGTACAAAGAGTTTAGGGACCAGCTCGGAAGTATTTGTTGTGCAGGGGATGGCACAGAAAAAAGCACTGAGACAACTGTGGGAAAAGCAGACAAACAGGGTGAAGTACTGGCATAACTGGCAGAAGAGAAGATGATGGCAACAAGATAAGTGTCAGGAATAAGAGCCAAATTATGCAGAGCCTTATAGTTGACCACAATGAATTTGCTGTGATGGAGGAAGGAAGCCAGTGAAGAGATTCAAAGAGAGGGCATGAGATGTTTAAAATTGTAAACAAAGAACATGATCTTTAGCAACTGCATTTTGTATGGACTAGAGGAGAGAAAAGTGAAGTCAGTAAGGCCTGTGAGGAGGCTACAATGGGAGATAGGGTGGACTTGGAAAAATGTTTTAGGAGGGGGGTGGGAATATTGTTTTCAGAATTTTTTTTCTGCTGCATAGGACTTCCAAGAAAATGAAGTAATATCTTTTTACTTCTAAAAATCTGTGGTTTGTTTGAGGCCTGTGAGTTAAAAATCTGTTTGTGGGTTTTTGTCTCTGCGCATTACCTAGCTACAGTCTTCATCTTGCAACCACTTAGGTATCTGTAATTTTATTACTTCATCTATCTTCTCTATGTGTATGTCCACATGCAGCTTTTAAATCAAAATAATGCTGGTTATTTCAATTTTAAATGCCCACATGACATTTTCTTCTTTTGAAATGATGAGGTCCGTCATTTTGAAACAAGGAAAGTTACGTCAATTCAATGAAACTTAGTTTCAGAACAAAACAAGGCTTGGATCGCAACCATTATATCGAAATAACGCCGTGTGGGTGTGTTATTTTGATTTAATGGTTGTTTCAATTTAACAGTTTTGCCCTTCTCCTTCCCAAGGTGCCTTCCTCTTTCTATATATGGGGTGAGGGCATGGCCCTTCTAGAGAGCCATTTTGCCAGACCTCCCATGGTGTCCCCCTCCTAAATCAAACAAGGAAGTCCTGTTCCTCGATATGCTAGTTCGATTTGACTTTCTAGTGTGGACCTGTCAAATCAATTTAGCTTACATCAATTTAATGATTTTTATGGCAATTTTATTAAATCAATTTAAGTTAAATCAATTTAACTGTCTGTGTGTGGACACAGACTATTATCCCAGGACTCACCTACATTGTAATCTTTTGCAGGAGTAGTTTGATTGAATCACATGGATTAAACAAGCAGGAGCATAACTGTGTACAGAACCCAGACCTGAGTGTTCCCTGGGTATATTAAAAGTACTAAGTAAGACTGCAAATAAATAAGGCTAATAAAATCTAGCAAATGATGCATGACACAATAATGAACCGTTAATTAATAAGGTCACAAGGGAGCAGCTGCTGATGGATTTGGGCACAGGAAACACACTCCCAGTATTCTCCCCAGGACTTGAAATTGGGGAGGGGGTGCTCACTAAATTGGCATAACTGTTACTAGCTGACAGCTGGGGGGGGTTGTTGGGAAATTCAGGGGTGGTGTAGAGGCAGGGGTGTTGCTGGTGCTTGCCACACGAGGCATGTGCCCTGAGTTCCAGTGCCAGTGCCCTGAGTGTCTGGGGCAGCCCCTGCATCTCCCAGCCCTGTCCCAGGCCAGAGATCTGGGGCACGGCTGTGGGCTGAGGTGCCTGCCTCTCCTGGCTGCGGTGGTGCCTGCTTGCTCCCAGCCCAGTCCCCCGCTGGGAATTCAGGCCAGGTCGCCTGCGGCAGCACCAGCCTCTCCCGGCCCTGGCTGGGGATCCAGGAGCCTGAGGCCAGATTGGACCCTGGCAGAGAAACGGGGCTGTAGGGGGTGCGGCCCACGTGCAAGCCCCGGCTCTTTCCCTGGGGCAGAGACGCTCCTGTGTAGAGGGGATGTAGGAGGTGTTGGGGGCAGTCACTAAACTGGTCAAACACTGTTAGTAGCTGACAACTGGGGGGGTGTTGGGAAATTCAGGGCAGTGTAGAGGGGATGTAGGGGGTATTGGAGCAGGCACTAAATTGGTCTAACACTTACTAGTTGACAACTGTGGGGCTGTTGGGAAGTTCAGGGGGGGTTGTAGAGGGGACGTGGGGGGCATTGGGGGCAGTCACTAAATTGGTCAAACACTGTTAGTAGTGGACAACATGGGGTGATGGGAAATTCAGGAGGCAGAGGGGATGTAGGGGGTGTTGAGGGCAGTCACTAAATTGGTCAAACACTGTTAGTAGTGGACAACATGGGGTGTTGGGAAATTCAGGGGCGGTGTAGAGGGGATGTAGGGGGTGTTGGGGGCAGTCACTAAATTGGTCAAACACTGTTAGTAGCTGACAACTGGGGGGTGTTGGGAAATTCAGGGGCGGTGTAGAGGGGATGTAGGGGGTGTTGAGGGCAGGCACTAAATTGGTCAAACACTGTTAGTAGCTGACAACTGGGGGGTGTTGGGAAATTCAGGGGCGGTGTAGAGGGGATGTGGGGGGCATTGGGGGCAGTCACTAAATTGGTCAAACACTGTTAGTAGCTGACAACTGGGGGGCTGCTGGGAAATTCAGGGGGCTGTAGGGGTGCTCACTAACTTGGTCTCACACTGTTCCCAGCTGACAGCCGGGGGCGTTGGGACATCGAGGGGCTGTAGGGGTGCTCACTAACTTGGTCTAACGCTGTTGCCAGCTGCCAAGTGCGGACGGGGGCTGGGGAATCCAGCAGGGGTGGAAGGGGAGACCCCCGAGCACTCCCCCCAAGAGATGCTGCAGTTCCCGGGGCAGAGCAGCCTGCCCCCCAGCTTTCCAAAGAGCAGAGCCGGGAAGCCGCCCCGCCCCGCCCGGCTCACCTGGCAGCCGAGCCGCATCCCGCAGCAGGGGCGGGGAATTGGCTCCGGCGCTGCGGACGCTCCCACCGCCGGCGCAAGCGGGCTCCGGCCTCGCGGGCAGCCAGCGCCCCGCGGTCTCGGAGCCGGCGGCGGGGGGATGCGGGGCTCAGAGCCGCGCCATGGGGAGCGCGGTGAGGAAGGGCAAAGCGGTGCCGCCCGCGGAGCAGCTCGCCCGGCAGCCCCGGCCAGCAGGTATGCGGGGCCGGCGCGGGGCAGGCTGCAGCCTGGCTCCGGGGAGCGGGGCACGGCTGGGCTCGGCTCCCGCAGCCTCTTCCTGCTGGCCGCCTCCCGCTGCGGTGCCCGCTCCTGCCCCCGGCTAGTGAGCTGGGGCCCGCTTTCTGGGAGCGGAGATGCCAGGTCTCTCAAGGCGCCTCTCCCCTGAAAACCAAGCCTGGGAAGGGGTCCTACGGTGGGGGCCCGCAAAGGCACTAGCTGCTTTTGTGCCTCTTGCCTAGGGCTGCCAGATACCAAAGCCGAAAAAGGAGGCCAGGGAAGTAGGGAAAGGGGGACACATGGAGACAATCCAGGATTAATGCCATCTTCTTCTCTCTTAGGGGGCCCTGGAAGGCTTTCTCCTACAAAGAAGGCGTTCTGGGGCATTGGAGCATACTTTAACCTCTGTACATGAAAAGCCGGACAAAATCATGTATTTTTAAAATGCCTGCCAGATGAAAGGGAAAAGGAGGACATGTCCTCCTTTTGCCTGACATCTGGTAACCCTAACCAGATACCAAAGCCTGGAAAGGAGGACAGGGAAGTACAAAAAGGAGGACATGTTGAGAAAATAGAGGATTAATGTCATATTCTTCTGTTTTGAGGAGGCCCTGGAATGCTTCCCTCTAAAAATAAGGGGTTCTGGGGCATCCCAGCATACTTTAACCCAGGGGTCTCAAACACGTGGCCTGTGGGCTGCAGACCCTAAACCTACTTCCTGCAGCCCATAACTACGCTATTGTTACTGATATTTGCAATATCATTGTATGAAACGGTTTCAGTGGTGTGGCCCTCGGGCTAATGTAGTAGTCTTCATGGTGATTTGAGTTTGAGGCCTCTGCTTTAACCCCTGTAAGTAAAAAGCCAGAAAAACCATGTGTTTTTAAAATGCCTGCTGGACAGAGGATGTGAAGGTAAAAAGGAGTCCCCCTTTTGCCTGACATTTGGTAATCCTGCTCTTGGCTACATACACAGTTTGGGCATGAGTCTGTGTAGCTGACTGTCAGGCCCGGCGCAACGCGGTAAGTCCAGTAAGCGTTGCAGGGGGACGCTGACATTTGAGGGGCACCAAAATGGGGACTGTGCTGTGATGTCACTGGTCTGCACTGGCATCTGCTGAGCTGCAGGGGGGGAGTGCCAGAAACACTAGCACTGTTCCTGCTGACTGTGTCGCTATATGCCCCTTTTTCTGTGTAGCTGGCCAATAATACACTCAAGGCACTTAACAAGTGTTAGTTAATCTATTGCTCTAGTCCATAAATGGACAGTGGTAGACTTTGATTTTCTGATAACATCTCAGAAACTGACACTAAAAATGTGGCTGGGGACATCATAAAATCAAGAACTCTGTAGCTTTCTGCTTTAATTTCCTAGTCTAACTCTGACTTGGGACTTCTAATACTGGGACTTTTTGGGGTACCTGTGTGTGTATTTTTTTTTTTTTGTTTACAGCCTAATCCTATTTAGTGAATATGAACTCAATGTGTGACTAAAGACAGGAAGGGTTCAATAATAATAGGTTTCTAAAATTGTGCCTAAGCTATCAAACTGTTTTCTGTATACTTTCTACACCTTTCCATTGTCAGATTTTTGTCTGGTTTATGTAAAACAAAGATGATGTGGTTGGTTCAGGTCCTACCAGTTTATGGCCAGATTCAGATTAAAAAAAACAAACAAACAAACAAAAAAAAACCCAAGGAGTCCTGTGGCACTTAAAGACTAACAGATTTATTTTTTCGCAAGACCTTTTGTGGGAGAAAATCCCACTTCATCAGATGCTTCAAAGTATCTGATGAAGTGGGATTTTCTCCCACAAAAGCTCTTGCGAAAAATAAATCTGTTAGTCTTTAAGTGCCACAGGACTCCTTGTTCTTTTTTTGCTGGACTAGACTAACATGGCTGCCCCTTTCAGATAACTTGCTTTTTTGTTCTGGGTCTGTACACCACCTAGTCCAACAGGGTTCTGGTCCATTAATGGGATTTTTAGGTACTGCTATACTGCAAGTAATTGATGATGATGATGATGATGATGATGAATAGCACTTTACTCCATTCATAAACTAACTTAAATCTGTGGAGCTAGTCAGGGAGCACAGTGCGAATGAAGAAGGATTATCAGAGTCTAGTGATTAAGATTTACAAGCACCAGTCACTGTGTGCAAGATTCTAGAGTACATGTTCATATCACAAACTTTTGTCACCATAAACAGCACCTTTGACACTAGCACTCACAGGAGGGAACATGAGTTTTGGAGTGATCCGAAGACTGAATTGTCTCGTCATCCAGACAGGTAGTCTCTCCAGGGGAGGACTGAGGCAGCTAATAAGGCAGTGTGAAGAAGCTTGAACTTCAGCTATCCATTTTGTACTTGTTCTAGGAATAAATCAAGGTCAGGACTTTAATCTGCAGTGGTACCAACTTGGCTTTTAGCATGAAGACAATGCTCACCAAAACTAAAAAATGGTTTAAAATTGTAAAGGGTTTGAAATGCTGAATGACGGGGAACTAAACAAAACCAAACAACAACAACAAAAAGTCAAGTCCAGTAAAAAGGCAAACCAGCAAAGCAAAAGGCACTTTTAATATGTTAACAGGACATTAAAGGCTGAAGGAAGCTTTAAAACATTGCAGTATTTTTGATTATGGAATGTTTTTAAGCCACAGCCTTCCCCCTGGAGTTGGGCAAGGGTTGTTTGTTTTTGTTTCAAACACTTGTTGCCATAGTGCCTTTTTATATATATAATACTTGGAGAGACATCAGGATTAAAAGACTTTTGTAGTTCTGTAAAATAAATGTAAACCACTTTACATCTGTTTTATGCAGTACATGGAGCTTCACAGATTCCCCGGAAACACAGTGCAGAGAGATGTACTGTGTGAAAATTCTCAGAAAACCAAGCAAAATGCTAAGGGCTACAATAAGCCTTTGGGGTCAGTTTTGTAGAAGAGGCTCAGACAGTTGGAATTATTCCATCTTCTCTTGCTTCAACACTTGTTCTAAAATGTGGCTAATTTACTTCACTCTTTCTGAGATGCCACAGACCTCTCTCTAATCCTAACCAACCCTGCCCAGATGGAGGGCTACGCTTGTAAATTGTCATCATTGCTACTGAAAGGTGAAGAATTGCTCATGTCCTAGTATATTTATTACCTTGTCTTGCCCACTAGCACCATGACCTGCTTGTTAGTCTCTTCCACCAATTAATCTTATTTTCTAGGTTATAAACTCTTTGGGTCAAGGACTGTCCTTTATGATGTTTATGCAGTGGCTGGTGCAATGAGGCAATCTGTGTGTGGTCACAGATGCTATCATAATATAAATGTTCAATAATAATCTGCTGTTGGAGGGGGGATGTGGGAGGGGTCACAAGGGTCCACGTTCTGTATATTTCTCCTTGCTATCATGGGGTGGAGTGAGGGGAATATTGGATTTGCAGCCTTTGCTGTCTGCACTCACACTTGAAACTACAATCCACGCAGGTCGTTACTGCCTGGGTGGCTTCAAAGGATAAAGGCACAATCTGCTTTTAGATAAAATTTCACAACCGTAGACCAAGGATGCAGAGACATTCATAGACTTCTAGACTCTAAGGTCAGAAGGGACCAGTATTTTATCTAGTCGAGAGGTCTCAAACACATGGCCCGTGGGCTTCATGTGGCCCCTAAAGCTATTTCCTGGGGCCTGCTATGACACTAGAGCTACTGATATTTGCAATATCGTTGTATGGAAAGGTTTCAGTGATGTGGCCCTCAGGCTAATGTACTCGTCCTCATGTGGCCCTGCACTGGTCCTCATGTGGCCTTCATGGTGATTTGAGTTTGAGACCTCTGACCTAGTCTGAATTCCTGCATAATTCAGGTCTCAAAACCTCACCCATCCACTCCAGCAATAAGCATCTAACCTATGACTGAGTTATTTACCTCCTCAAATCATGATTTAAGGACTTTAAGATACAGAGAATTCACCAGTAGGTGAACTGTGCCCTGTGCTACAGAGGAGCACAACCTCCCCGCCCACCAGCCATAGCCAATCATCCCTGGTGGAAAATTCTTTCCTGACTCCAGATATGGTGATCAGTTAAACTGAACGCACGTGGGCAAGTCTCACCAGCAAGCCGGTCACTCAAGAAAAATTCTCTGTAATAATTCAGAACCAACCCCATCTACCCTCCCTTCTTAGGCCACTTGCATATCCACCACCAGTAGCCAAAGATCATTCAGAAGAACATTACTGTAGCATTTGGTCTTGAAAGCAGAAAAACAGGTTTTATAAGCCTGAATATATTTAGTCTGTGTAAATTTTCATACTTTTATGATTAAACCCATAGGAATGTTTGTATATTTTTCTTCTTCCTTTGGGCCACGCTTTGCCACTTGTACGTTAGTACTACTTGTGCAATTAGTACCTTATTTTCTGAAGAACTCCACTGAGATCTGGTAAAGTGCTGCTCATTGTGAGCAAAGATGGCAAAATTCAGCCCCTAACTCAATAGATCAGCATCACTGTTAACAAATAAATTAAACTGGCAAATCCTTTCTTCATGGAGCAACAATTGAAAAGCTGGCCTACTCATAGAAATTGCACCAGTGTAATTAAATCTCTTTCTAAATCAATTTAGTTAAAACAATAATCAAATTAAGCTAAATCCATATAAGGCACCCTTACATCAATTTAAGAATTTTCACAGAAGGAGGTAGTACTGGTTGAGATACATCAGTGTAGAAACAGTTTCGTTACATTGGGGCTGGTCTAAACACACACATTGCACCAGTGCTCTGATCTTGCAAACAGATGTGCTCAAAAAATAGAAGTGTCGAGAAGGCTGATAAACAGAAGGCTGAGGTTTATTACAGTAAAATATCATGAGGCATGCCTATTGTTGTATATGCATCTCTCTAAGTACCAAAAGATATCATCAGAATCTGAGTTGGTTTGTGGAATTAAGGGCATGGCAGAAGTCAGCGTTGGAAATTTTTATCCTAATGGGGTAATGAAAACTATTGAACTGCTTAAGATGATGCTATGAAGACAATCCGACTGTGCTCTTACATGCAGAGAAGAGTATTCCCCTATTACTAATTAGAAAGTCAAAGGAACACTTCTGAGGTTCATGCAGCTGAGGTTTCTATTAAGGTATGACTTGACACGCAAAACCAATCCCACCTGGGCTCCGACACTGCCGGTTAACATAACTTCAGATGTGTTAGTCTGAATCTAAGTATAGGTTAGCAGTGGAAGCTGGGGTTGAGAGTCCCAGCTCAAGGAAACATAACCTTGCTAGGTCTGATGGAACTAGTGTGCTAAAAATAGGGTAATGCTGCGGTGGTGGCAGGGGCTAACTTCTAAAGTGCATACCTATGGCCCCAGGCAGGTGTCTGCTTGAGGTTGCTGGCTGCCATGCCTCAACTGCATTTTTAGTTTGAATGGTTGTGTTCACACGTAAACTGTTATTTTGAAATAAAATCCTTATTTTGAAATAACTTAAATCGAAATAAGAAAATGTTAATTCAAAATAAGGGAAACCCTCAAAGTGAAATAGCATGCCCTGTGTGTGGATATGCTATTTCGCTTCAGGAGAGGGGCAGCAAGGGAGGTGTGGCAACATGGCCCCCTCACTGGGCCATGCCCCACCCAATATATACAAAAAGGAAGGCACCCTGGGAAGGAGAAGGGCAAAAGTGTTATTTTGAAATTACATGTCCAAATGGCGTTGTTTCGAAACAACCGCTTCGAAACAACAGCTATTTTGATTGCGTGCAAGGTTTTACTGTTTCAAAACAATGGCCATTATTTTGAAATGACGGGGTTCCGTCATTTTGAAATAATGAAATGTCATTTGGACATGTCCGGCTTTATTTTGAAACAATGGCTGTTGTTTCGAAATAAAACTCTGGTGTGGACACAGCCAATGTGTCTCCTTGAGCTGGTAATCACATCCCCAACTCAAAGTGTAGATATAACTTTACCAGGGCTTTTTAACCATGTTAAGATGACTTAATTGAAACACCATCCCTGTTTTGTCCGCCAAGACAGCTTTAAGAGGAGGCAGGTGGTGAGTAGCATAGGATAGGTAAAGTGGATTAACAGGAAACTCTTTTGCATGACAGCAAGTAGGGATAATTTATCTGAATTTTGCAGCATTTTTCAAAGAAATAATTTGATCATTTTTTTGCATACCTATCTTTAGTTGAAAGACAACTCTTTGTCTTTTTTCTTCTTTTGTATACAATCAGAGCCTAGGGTAGTTAATTGCTTCTGTACTCTTATCTCTGCATACACTTATTTATTATGCCACTTACCACAGTGTGTACAGGAACAGTAGGAAACAAAAGCTTGTCTGTGTGTGTGTGTTTCCTTGGAGGAGGTTAACAAATGTACCTATCGCATGAGCTTTTGTGGCTTGAGCATTCCTTTCTTTCCTCTCAGTTCCAAAACCTCTTGACTGTTGCCATGGAAATCAAAGTAATGTTATGAACTGGGAATTATGACTTTCCTGTAAGATCAAGAGGATATTTAATATAATTGCCAGTAGTTAGTAAAATTGGCGAAGAAGATTGACCGTCACTTGAAAGGTAAATTGATTTAAGAAAAGATGATAGTACAACACTTTTCTTTACTCATACTTTTATGCTAAGATATTGTAAAGTCTTCTAACAGTAAATGGCTTACTGTAACACACAGGTCTGTGATTCCTTTTGTAGATGCAAAGAGGTGACAATGAAGAAAAAATGCCACCAGGGACTCCTTATGTTCTTGGTGATTTTCCTGGCCTTTTGTTATCTAATGCAGTTTTCTTTTTTCATTTGCTTTTTAAATTTATAGCAATGCTCTGTCCTCAGGGATGCTAGAATTAAGGTTGCCTGTGCAATTGTATTCCGCTTCATTGGAAGTGTGCACTGTCATAGTCTTTTAATTACATGATCTCACAGCCCTGATCAAGTTGATCCTGCTGGACACTCTCCCCACAGTTGCTTAGACCCACATGCTGGGCCTGTGTGCTCCCCCTCGCCCCCTGAAGCTCCATTGTGTATTAATGAGGTTTCAGCTCCTCTCTCTGGCCTCTGTAACCTTCTTCCTGGACACAGGCACTATTTCTGGTACCTCTAGCTCTCCACACACCAGCTAGAGAATGAATCAATCCAATTGCTTTGTTCAGACAAGATCTGTTCAGGTTTATGGTCTTTAACAACCATCCTGTTTAGAGACACTCAGGCACCCTTTCCTGTCTCTTTGATGTTAAGGCTTCTAAGGCAGGAATACAGTAGTGAATCATCAGTGCTTAAATATACAGGGTTCATAATTTCAAACAGAATTTCTAACCTATACAGAGATGTATTCCCCACGTCGTCACACCCGATCACATGCTATATTGTCCATAGGACTTCTCCTTCCTGCTTCATGTCCTCATCCCAGTCTGGTTCCCCAGCCCTGCCTCTACATCACAGTCCAGTTCTGTGTGGGACTGTCTTCCACACCTGTGACTTCAGTAGGAATTGAGGATTGGGCTTTTGGGACTTGATTGCTTCTCACTGAAGTGTATGGAACATTCTAACTGGAGTCTTGGAGTGAGTTTGTATTAGACCCTTCATGGGTAGAGTTATAAAGTATTGGTACTATTAAAAATCACTCGCAGATTTCCTTGTACTAATAACTGGCAGAGATCCAGCAGCCAACACAGCTTCACGGTATAAAGATAAGGGACCTAAATCACTGCTGTGTCATTGTTACAATACTGAAATCAAAGAAATTACATCAGCGTGAAACTGGAGTAACAGACTGATGAATTAGGCCCAAAACTCACTTTATTTCTTTGTACTGTTTCCTGTAAATGTGTCTGCCATATTATTTATGTATGGGCTTTTTAAAATAGTGCTTCATAGCTGTGTTCACATAGCATTACTGGAGATAAATTCAAGCTTGCAGGGTTAACTTTTGCCCCTGTTTACATCAGTGCCATTTTGGGCCTAATCTACATTTCAGATTTTAAGTCCATTTTTTGGTTGTAACTCAAGGGTGTCAAAAATCAACAGTCCTAAAAGATGTAATTAGGCCAGCCTGAGCCCTAGTGGAGACACCATTAGGGCCTGATCTATGTTAAAGAGCTTTGTCGACGCCAGTCACCTTTTGTTGACAAAACTACCATGGTGTACACAACATACAGCAATGACCCATTTGTTCAGAGAAGTAAACTACCTCAGTAGGCATAGAGGTTTTTTTTTGTTTTTTGTTTTTTTTAGCCAAACTTTTGTTACAAAAGCATCAACGTACTGGTGTTTGCAACCTGTGGCTCCGGAGCTGCATGCAGCTTTTTGGCTGCCCCCTTGCAGATCTGGGCTCCAAACTCCACCCGGCCACCAGGGAACTGTGCAGGTGTCCTGCACCTGGCTCTAGCCTCCCTACCACAACTGGGGGACCCTGTGGGAGGCCCGTTCCTGGTTCCAGGCTCCCTCCCCTTGTCATTGGACGTGCCCTGATCCAGCTCTTCCCAGCCCCCACCAGGAGGCTGCACCCATTGCGGCTCTTCAAACGCTTGGTTATTGAAGAAATTAAAAAAAAATGTCTCTTCTTATCTTTTGGGCTGCTGACCCCACTGTAGACACTGCTGTGTGTTGGTCACATTTAACAGCCTCTGACAATGGCCCACAATGCCAGTCCTGACCGCTCTGGACATCCATTTGCACTCTGCTGCTCTGTAGACACTTACTCCTCCCCTTTTAAAATTGTGGGAAGTTTTTAAATTTTTATTCCATTTCCTACTTTGTTGATATGGAGATCTTACATCTCATCTTCCCAGCTGACTGTGGTGGCTCCACACAGGAAACACTCTCCCGTTTAGAGCACACTGGAGGGTCTAGATCTGAGAGTCAGCCATGGAATTCTAGCTCCACTCTAGCTGAAGAAACTTTGATAACTACAGCGAGATTTCTTGTGCCCTGACGGAAAAGGGCGGTGAGCAGGAGATGCTCCAGTGCTGAACTGAAATGAAGGAACTGCAGCAGAGCTACCAAAAGGCCAGCAAGGCAAACTATTGCTCTGGTGCAAAGCTGATGAGCTGCTGCTTCTGCAAAGAGCTGGATGCCATCCTTAGCAGGGACCCCACAATATGCCTTAGACACCTCTGCAGCACCAGGATCTACCAGATGCTGGATTCGACCCTGGCAAAGAGGTCATTGACAAGGAAGTGGAGCTGGAGGATGACCAGGAACTGGAAAGCAGTTTGGTTGGTGAGGTTGGGGGTCAGGAGCTGTTCACCACAGAAGGGTACAGTCAGCCCATCAGCTCAGGTGCCCCAAATGCAAGAGAGGGGAGCTCTGGTAATTGGAAGCTGATGCTGCTTGGGAACAGTAGGCATGGTGGTCCTTAACTTGGCTAAAACATACAGATATTTGAAGGGATAAAAATGCACAGGGATAGCTGTGTGTGCATGTGCTTTCCCATTCCCTTGTATGTCTAGGCAGTATGGCTGAGAAGCACGTTAATGCCCACTGATGTTTTACTGGTATCCTCTGGCGTGACCTCTGAAACTTGGCAAAGCGGTTGTTTCTTCCCCTGTTGTAGGTCACTTTCCCACACCAATTGGCAGTCATGCGAGCAGAGACCAGAGCAGCACAGGAACCTGATTTGAAGCTGCTCACATGAGGAGAGACATCCTAACACTCTTGCTGACTCTAAGGAGTGAGATATCGGCTTTTATGGCCCCTGCCTGTCAAGAATGGTGGCACAGTTTGCAACTTTTTTCCTAGTGCACCTGCATGTTTGCCTCAAGTGAGCACACATCCAGAACCTGAAACCTCAACCTGTTTGGATGGTTTTGTCTGCCCTCCCATCCAAGCTCATTATTCCCAAGTCAATCAAGGAGATGTGCTGTTTGCAGGGGTACAGTGAGAAGGAGGTATGTTTCCTACTAGTCGTGTGTACTATTAGGCCACTCACAGTAATGGTTTATTCATTGTTGCTTGTTCTCACAAAGATATAACCATCTTCACAACCAAGGACTATGCCAACAGCCTGCCTCCAGCTGATAAGACAGAGACCCCTGAGAAACGAGGAGGAGATGTTCCAGGAACAACTCCTGTCAGGGCTGGCCCAAGGTTTTTTGGTGCCCTAGGTGAATTGTGCTTTTTTTATTTTGGCAATCCTCCCTGCTCCCCATTCAATATAGAGCTATGGCTGGTCAAGAGGCATGAGCTGAGCAGCGGGCTGAGCTGGCGGAGCAGCGGGCTGGCCAAACTGTGGGCTGGCTGAGGGGCGCATGCTCACATTCACTCCCACTCCTCCTAACCCCCCACAAAACTTGTCCCTCCTATACTGTTTTGTGTGTAATGATAAAAGTAAGTCCTCAGAACAGTAAGTCTTTATTTCTGTGTTCATCTACAAGCAGCATACCCATACAGCTACATAGAGGCTGTACAGCATCGCAATGCTGTTTTAAAAACCACTTTGTGGGACCTTAATGCCTCCCTTATCTCCCTGTTGCACCCTCCCAGTATCCCTTGCAACAGGCTGCTCATGTACAGATGCAAGATGATCCACTCAGCAGTCCACCAAGAGGCAAACCTCTCCTCGCTTCACACAAATTATGGAGCGCCCAGCGGCCCGCTATAGTCACAGGAATGTTGTCCTCTTTTAAGTCCAGCCTGCCATAAAGGCATCTTCAGAGTGTCTTTAGTCCACCAAACTCTCATTCTGCAGTCGTTCAGCACCTGCTCAGCCTGTTAGCGAAGTGCTCCTTGCTGCTATCCAGGTAGCCTGTTAAGGCTTCATGACTCATGGCATTTAGTGGGTAGGGTGGGGCTGCCAGGATCAGTGTGGGCATCTGAATATCAAGGAGTGGAATCTTTTCATCTCGGGAAAAAGGTCCCTGCTCCTAGCTTTTGGTACAGGTCAGTGTTCCTGAAGATAGGAACATCATGCTTGTTTCCTGACTAGCCTGCATTGATGTCAGTGAAAGGCCCACAGTGATCCACAAGCACCTGGAATACCATAAAGAAGTACTCCTTCCTATTGATGTACTCTGTGGCTAGATCGTTTGGTGCCATCTATTGCCCGCTACAATTAGGGAATCCCTTTGCTGCTAATACATTTCAAACACATTGCGCAGGCACGGTCCTTCACAGTAGAATGCAATGAATGCCCCTGCACACTTGTGCTAATGCAGCCTCAATGGTAGGCTTGTCAACTCCAAACTGGTAACAGTATGGAGTTGCCAGCTTCTGTGGGTCAGTGGCCACACAGTTATCCACCAAGAGGGCAGCGCTCATTCTGGTGTCCTTGTGCCACAGGACAGGGGCCACCTCCTCACATGGTTCCATAAAGGTAGCTTTGCTCATTCAAAAGTTCTGTGCCATAGCTCATCACCCCAGACCTGCATAATGGTGCAATCCTAGCACTCATTGCTTGTTCCTATGTCTGGAAGCGGTGGTTCACTGTGTGTGGATTCTCTGTGAATGACAACCAGTAATGCAGTGCTGTTTGCATGTCACTCAGCAGGTCAAGATCCTTAGATTCCTGTTCTGATTCAGAGCTAATGATGTGCTGCTTGGCCAGCTGGGATGTGTTCAAAATGCTGAAAGCAACAGTGGAGGATACTGTGGAACCCATCTTTTTAGATAGAGATGATGGCTACACAGTAAATGGCAGAGAGCTATTGAAAAAATGGCATGAGTTGCTGCCAGCAGTGCAATGAATAAAGGCATGGAAACACGATGCAGCATGGGACGTTGAGCTAGCAGCCATGCTACTCTGTGCTCCTCTTCCCCGTCCCAGAATTTCTAGTGGCAGAAGCTGCCAAGTTGCACAGTGGGATAGCTGCCCATGATGCACTCTTCTCAATGTCAATAATAGCACCAAGTGTGGATGTGTTTATGCAACAAAATGTATGCTGTGTGGACAGGTGCGACTGTGTTGTTATAACGCATTTTTTACCACTGAAAAAGCTGTTTACAAAATTCTGTAGTGTAGACAAGGTTTAGGCTGATGAAAGAATTCTTCAGTTGGCCTAGGTATTGCCTCTCAAGGGGGCAGACATTTTACAACGCAGAGAAAAGACCCTTCCATTGTTGTATAAAGCATCTATGCTACTTTTGCATAGCTACTGCACTCGGACTGTAGGCATGACCCTTAATGACATCAGTTGTAACCAAGAACAGGATTTATTTCTTAGTACATTAACTGTCAGCATCTTTGCTTGCCAGCTTAGTGCTCATTCAGTATGCATTTTTTTAGTCTGATGTGTTTTATTCTGCTTTGTTAAAGTTCCTCAAGAGTTTGTTTTTCACATTGATACGAACCTAGATATGTCAGTTGCCATATTATCTTTTAAATGATTTCTGAATAGATGCATTTTGTAAGTTGGATGATGAAGTAATTGGAGGAAACTGTTGTGGCAGTTCACCTCTTTAGTCACCTCAAGACTCAGCATTTCTCCCTCTGGCATTGGCAGCAGGGGGTGGCAGTGTCCATGGTCCTATTCTGGAAGCTTAGTTCTTCACATTGGTTTATTTACAGAGGAAGTTCTTGGATTTGGCCAAGGGCTTCTTTAACAAAAGCAGAAAAAAAAAAGCCTAATTCACTGGTGTATGCCTCTTCATATGCTGGCTACTAATTGCCAGCCCCCTCTCTAACCTATTTGGGGCTGAGCTCTGCTGGAAACCGAAGCCCCTCTCAAAAGAGAAATAAACACAAGATATACCTTATAGAGATAAAAAGATCTGTACTAGGAAAAGCCTTTTCCCCTCATTGCACACAACCCCTCTGTAGCTTGCTTATCATCAATCCCTCCTTTCCCTCTCTCTGGAAGAGGTTTTCAAAGGTCACACATTGCGTTAATTAGACTCATGTGCCCCTAATTAACCAGAAATAACCTTTGGGTTTTTAGGAAAAAGGGCTTTAACTATTCAAAGACTGATATCTCTGTGACAACCATCCTACCAGAACTAACAGGTCTCATTTTGTAACATATCCCCCGCTCCTCTCATTTCTTTGGAGGTAGGGAAACAAACAGTATATTCTTGATAGACCATTAGTATTCCATGCATGATTCCAACCCCATGTAGTATACTGAAATGGAAGGGTTGTAATGATAGAAACCATTTTTTCTCTTGAGTCCAGGGCATCCAGTTCAGGGAAGCATAGTCAGTAATAAGGGTTAACCTCCAGCTGAGCAGATGGAAACCCTCTGGTACTATGGCCTACTTTCCTTCTCCACCATGATGTATTTGTGCTCTCTGGGAGGAAGTTTTCAACTGAAGTATAAGATTGGGTATTCTCCCCCTCCTACCTTTGAAACACATTTTAATTTCACTTGATCATTGTAATGACTTTTACATGCTGTTCAAGGGTCAATTCTGGAGATACTTTTACTTGTGCCTTAGTGTCTCATCTTGAAGTGGTTTTTGTAGGGGGACCATATAAGCTTCTCTGTCTTGCCAGTGCTTTAATAGGTCAACATGGTAAATTTGCTCCTTCTTACAGCAGTCAGGCTGTCAAATCTTATGGTCTACCTTTGCAATGTCTTCTAGTTCTTTGTATGGTCCCTGCTATCTGCCCAAGAGCTTGCTCTCTGCTGTGAACACCAACACGATGACCCAGTCACCAGCCTGGAATTTCTGTACCATTGCTTGTTGGTCATAATAGCCTTGTTGGGTCTTCTGTGCTTTTTCCATGTGTTTCTGCACTATTGGAGTGACGTGGGATATTCTGTCCCATATCTGAAACAATGAGAGTCCTGTGGCACCTTAAAGACTAAAAAATTTCTCTGGGCATAAGCTTTCCTAAGCTCCAACCCACTTTTTCAGATGAAAGCTTATGCCCAAAGAAATTTGCTAATCTTTAAGTTGCCACAGGACTTTTGCTTTTTTAGATTTGGAACAAAATATCCCATGTCACTACAACAGTGCAGGAACACATGGAAGAAGCACAGAAGACTCAACAAGCCTATTGTAACCAACAAATATCTTTGGGTGTAAGCTTTCATGAGTGCCAACCCACTTTGTCAGATGAAAGCTTATGCCCAAAGAAATTTGTTTGTCTTTAAGGTGCCACCGGACTCTCGTTGTTTTTGCTATACACAGACTAACATGGCTGCCCCTCTGGAACTTGTCCTATATGTGCATCACATGTTCAATTGCATTTGTTCTTTGATTAGGTTGTTTCCCCAGTCCCCCTTTATGATGTCCTACATGCCATGGGTGGTGACTATATAACAACTTGAAGAGAGAGAACCCCCATAGAAACATAGAGTACTTCCCTTATAGCAAGCATTAATAAGTATATCACGGGATCTCAAATTTCCCAACTCTCTACTTTCTGTATCATGATTCTCAGTGTTCTGTTGAAGTGTTTGACCATGCCAACGATCAGTGGACTTTGAACCAAGGTCCATAAGGCCTGCATTCAAAGCATTGCATACAGGTCTTTCATTAACTTTGACATGAAAGGAGTCTCTTGTCCTGTCAGAATCTTCTTGGGTATTGCTGCCTGAGAGAGTATCTTTGCTATTGTCTTCAGCATCCGGTTTCTCAGAGATATGAATACGGGCTATTGTAGTCCAGCATCACACGCACACTCTGATGAGTTTGGGTCCACATCTGTCCTCTGAAACAGGATTTTGATAATTGGCAGGGATTACTAAAGAGGCCCTAAACTGCAGTCATGGGCTGTGTAATCAGCAGTCACAGCAGAAGGTGCAATAGTGCTGAATCTCAACATAAAAGAGCCTCTGTAGGATTCTATTTAGTGTTTTATCAGTCCTCAAATATCCCCCAAACTAATGACCGCGAGTCATATGTCATACGGCCTTTCTGTGCCCACTAGAAGCAGCTCCAGTTCTTGCTCCTGTAGTCAGACTAGTCTATATTATAGCACCTTTTTAAATACAAATATAAGCCCAGGAATCTTTGGTTTTTCCTTCTGCTGGGACTCCATTTATCTTGATTATTTATTTTCTAATAGTTTGGTACAGAGAATCATTGGGTTAGTCTTGCCCAGAATTCTCATATGAGGGTCTGTTCTGTCCAGACTTGAGGGGATCTATTTCAGCTTCACCTCTAGCACTGGTCTCTGTGGAGCTCGGTTCAGCCTCAAGTCTGGTAACTGACTTGCCTCCTTGCAAGGCTACATACCTATGAGCACCAACTTTTTAAGCTGGGCTATGATTTTAGTCCCCAATATTTTGTTTGCTCTCCTTTCTCACTTAGTCTTCCCAGATGTTGAAAACAAGACCAAAGGTCATTTGGAGAAAATGAGAGGGCTATTTACTGAGATCACAATACCAGCCCCATGGTTTCTGCCTTCCTCCAGTCTTTCCACTAGGCATCATTTCCAGACTCTTGTAATTCTCATCCTGTAAGCACTGGGTATGTAAATTTAGAGAGAAATCCAGTCCTCACACTTACTGTGTTTCCCTGAACATCTTTTTATATGGGAATTTCTGAGTAATAATTCACTGTCCCATGTCCGTAGGTTATTCCTGTGAGTTTGGTTTGAGACAGTGGGATCTGTTCCACCAGTTTCCCAGGGACCAGTGTGACTGAACTGAGTTTACACAAGCAAAAATCTCTATATCACTCATTCTAACCAACTGCATGTATCTATGTGGAGTCATAGCAACTCCTGTGAAGTTGAATAAGCCCCACAGATTCTCACTGTTACCTCCATTGCACTTCATGGGTTCCTCAGTAATAGGAAACTTAGCTGCTATATGACCCAGTTCCCCACAAGCATAACATCCATATACAACCCAGGATATCCCCCTTATTCTTTGAGCTATTAGGTCTTATCCAATGGTCTTCGCTCCCTGGTTCCCCAGATCCCTTTGTTCCCTCATGGTACTCTTTGGCATCCTTCCTCCTTTCAGAGTCCTGCCCAAACATTAAAAGTTCTGGGCTTTTAGGACTGAGACAGACTTTGTGGTCCAACACATGTCCTCTCTGGTGGTCCCAAGGAAGTTCTTTGGTCTTTAAGTGTCTCTCTACTGGAGTAGCCAAATCATTATAAGAAAAAGGGTTGTTTTTGGTGAGACCACCCTCTGCAGTCTGGTGCTAGTCCTCTCAGGAATCTGTCCAAAGCCAAGCATTCTATGATTTTTTTCCATGTGGTTGGTCCAGAAATGCAGCTGTGTTAGATGGATCAGGGCAAACAGCTATGATCTTGGTTCTTTGCTCTCTGGGTTTTTCCATTTTTGGAGTCTCTGGGCCCGTATGTCTGTAGTCACTCCAGAACTTGCCAGTATTTCAGTTTTCATCTGGAAGCAGTCTTTAGGAATTTCTGATGACATGTCATAGTATGCCTTCTGGGCCTCCCCACGCAGGAAAGAAACCAGGAGCAAGGTCATTGGCCCGTTGCTCTTGAAGTCAGGCTTCATGTAGGACTGTTCTTTCAAATGTGAGGTAACATGCCTTGATGTCACCCTCTGTCATAATTTTTTGTAGATCACTGCTAGCCTTTAGAGATCAAATTTCATTGTGGCCAAATCCTACAGGAGTCATGGGTTTTAGCTGTATTGCTATTTCACATAAAGTGACTTGGTCCTGTGTTGCCTTGTTTATCAGCAGTTGGTTCATCCCCTGCTGTGTTTGTACTGTCTCATGCTATGTAGCTATCTGAACTCCGACAGACCTTGCTGTTCTGCAGTGGACTGCCTCAGCACTTTCACTTCTTTATCTCTTCTTTGGAACGGTTTCTCTTTCCACAGGATAATTTGCTGTGCCAAATTCCACTCAACACTGTGTGTGACAATTTCATCATGTCAGCGCACAGCTTTTCTTCCTCTGGCATGGGTTGGGATGTCAAGATAAATCAGTCCTACTTTGGAAGCTTATTCATAATGGTTTATTTACAGTATTTACAGAGGAGGTCTTGGGTTGGCTGAAAAGCTTCCTTAAACAAAATCAAAACAATTGATTTCCTAATTCCCACTGGAGTGTGCCTCTTCGTATTCAGGTTACCAATTGCCAGTCTTTCTGTCTAATCCACTGTGGGTGCAGCTATGCTGGGAACCAAGGGCATTTGCTTCAAACAGAACTACATTTCCCTTCTAGAGAAAAACAGCTTTTATTTGTAAAAGCCTTTCTCCTCACTGCTCACAATCCATCTGTAGCTTGCTTCTCATCCCTCCTTTCCTCTCTCCCTCACTCTCTCTGGAAGAGGTTTTTCAAGGTCGCAGGCTGTTCTTAATTAGACTGGGTTCTATAATTAACCTGAGGCAACCTTTCTTTAATTCATATAAAAAAGGACTTCAGCCATTATGTGACTGATGTACATGCCTTCAACAACAACCCTTTCAGACCTGTTCCTGTTTTCTCATTAATTGTCCCCTGCAATTAGTTGAGTCCCGGGCTCAGTGACTCCTCCCCTTAGGCTGAGGGAGGTGCCTTGAGCAGTGTGTGAACCTGTGCCTACTCACTTCCCAGAATCCAGGTAGGACAACCTGTCCAGAACTGTCAGATGTGCCTTTGTCACACTTAACATCTGACAGCTTCCACACTGCAAATCTCTAAGATTTAGACTGTCTTCTATTTCTGACTCATTTGACACCTCCCCTCAAAACACTTTCAGAGCTACTGGGAGACTACCTAAGAAAGTTTGGTTTCCTTTGACCACAATCACTTCTGGTACTTGGCTGATGGTACTTCCCTGTGTTTGTGATAGTCTGTGTTACTAAAATGCATACCTGACAGTAAATAATACTACACAGAGATGGTACAGGAAGAAATAGTTTTCCTGGTGTGTAGGAGGCAGAGATGCTTGGTTGATAGAGCAGTGGACTGGGTCCAGGATTCTATTCCCAGCTCTACTGGGTGATCTTGGGCAAATCACTTCACAGCTCTTTGCCTCAGTTTCCCCATCTGTAAAATGAGGATGATGATGCTCACCTCCTAAGCACTTAGGGCTAGAATCACAAAGGTTCTTAGATGCCTAAGTCACAGTTATCAATTCTACTGTGATCCATAAATCTCCTGTCTAGGTGCCTAAACTCATTCGACACCTAAATTTTCAGGGTACAGGTTCCCTTGATGCCTAAGGGTATGTCTATACTGATGGCAGCAAACTCGTCGCTGTCAGCATGGCATTCTGGGAGCGGTTCACAGCAAGTCTGAACTCACTGCAGCAGTCCTAGAAGTTGGCCCCAGAAGTCCTGAGAGTCAGGGGGGTGTAGGGGAAAGCCGACTACAAGGGATTTTCAGTCGGCTTTTCCCTGATGTGTAACGGCGGCTTACAAAGTCACCACCAGTTATGCAAGGAATTCTATGTTTCTTGTGTAACTGGTGGTCAATTGCCACCGAAAAGCCCTCTAGTGTAGACTAGGGCTAAGTTTCTGCCTTTGAGTATGTATACTGCTGCCCCCAGTCTACGCATTTGGGTACCTGCCTAAGTCGCAGAATGATTCACAATTGGGAGAGAGAGGCACCTGTCTTGCATACAGGGCCTGATCTGATAAGTGTCTTGAGAGGCTACTTATTAGACTGGATCCCATTCAAAATCTGGCCGGTGGTGATGCCTGCCTTGCACCTGTTAGCCCACTGGAGACTTATGTTCAATTTCGTTCTTCACCTGATGGGGAGAAAGGATTTGAACAGGGTTCTTCCATATCTTAAGCAAGTGTTCTAATCACTGTACTGAAAGCTATAAGGTGGGCACCACCGCACCACAGCTGTCAGAAGGATGGCAAAAAAGGCTAATCTGCAGGTGTATTAACAGGAGTGTTAATTACAGAAGTAATTGTCCCATTGTACTCTGCACTGGTAAGATCTCAGCTAGAGTACTGTGTCCACACTGCACATTTGAAGAAAGACGTGGGCAGACTGGAGGGGGTCCAGAGGAGAGCAACAGAAAAGATGAAAGGTTTAGAAAAACTGACCTGTGAAGAAAGTTTAAAAACAGGGATGGCCAAACTTATGGAACTCAAGAGCCACACAAGTTGATTATTAAACCTTTGAGAGCTGCGCTGAGTCATATAGGCATATAGTATCTATTTTCTTCTTTGTATTTTCATTTCTTATTATTCGATGTCATGTTTAGAAGGACTTGAAAAACACGATTTAATGGGTAAACTGCATTAGGGTCTATGAGTAAATCTAAACGTGCTGCTGCTTCCCTGCCATCCCTAACCAAGCCACTGATTCTCCCTGCCATCCTCGAAAGTGCTGCACTTCTCCCTGCCATCCTGAATCCCTCCCTAACCCCCAGGCGCTGATGCTGGCTCCCCCAGGCTGACCACCTCCTCCTCAGGGCTCCCTTGCCTGCCTGCTCCAGCAGCCAGGCACAGGCTGGGGTTGTCCCCCAGGCATCCTCTGAGCATTCTCAGGATGCGAGATTTAAAACTCCTAGGCTGGGCTGTTTACCTAAACTGATTCATTGACATTCTTCCGTGAGCAGCACTTTTGCATTCAAGAGCAACATGCAGCTGCCAAGCTGAAGTCTGGCCATGCCTGGTTAAAAAGAAACCTTGTGGTTGCTTAGTTTTGGAAGAAGAAGGTTGATGGAGGACCTGATAACAACCCTTAAAATATGTTAAGGGGTTTTATAAAGAGGTTGGTGGTCAACTGTTTTCCATGTCCACTGACGGTAGTTGAAATAACTGGCTTAATTTGCAGCAAGAGATATTTAGGTTAGATATTAGGAAAATCTTTCTAACTATAAGGGTAGTTAAGTTTTGGAACAGGCTTCTAAGGGAGTCTGTGGAGTCACCATCAGTGGATGTTTCTAAGAACAGCTGGAAAAACATCTGTCAGGGATGGTTTAGGTTTAGTTGATCCTGCTTCTGGGCAGGGGACTGGACTATATAACCTCAATGTCTCTTCCAGCCCCTCATTTCTGTGATTCTCTGAGGAGGGTGAGTAAGTGGGGTGGCGGGGACCAACTAACCAACCAAAACATGTCCCTCCCAGAGCCATGGAGGGAGTATCCCCTACCAGCATGATATTCCTGTCTCTTTCTCACATCTCACCCTTGAACACATCAGCCTGACCGTCTCTGGTGCCATGGAATCAGAACCAGTTCACCAATCCTTAAGCCTATGTATAGTTTCTTCACCACAATGAGAAAATTTCTGTCCACAAGAATTGGCAGCTAAACAGTGTCTAAAAATTGCAAATATTGCAGTATTTTTCTTGAGGATCAAGATGGTAGTCTTGAATATGTGTGTGTGGGGAGGGGTGGGATGACTAAGGGTAGATAAATGTCTGCTAAAGAGCTAAAGGGGTAACAGACTCGTAGATTCCAAGGCCAAAAGGGCCACTGTGGTCTTCTAGTCTGACCTTATGTATAATGCAGGTCAGAGAACTTCTCTAATGTAATTCCTAGAGCAAATCTTTTAGAAAACATCCAGTCTTGATTTAAAAATTGTCAGTGATTGAGAATCAACCGTGACCCGTGGTAAATGGGTCCAATGATTACTCATTCTGGGAGGGGGAGGGGGGGAATCAATGCCTTATTCCTAGGCTGAATTTGTCTAGATTCAAGTTCCAACCATTAGACAATACTAACCTTTCTCTGCTAGTTCAATGAGCTCATTATTAAATATTTGTTTCCCCTGGAAATTCTCATAGGCTAATCAAATCACCCCTTAACTTTCTTTTTGTTAAGTTAAATTGAAACTGAGCTCTTTTGAGTCTATCCCTATAAGACATGTCTAATCTCATTTCTGAACCCTCTCTAATTTATCAGCATCCTTTTTGAATTGTGGGTACCAGAACTGGACATGGTATTCCAGAAGCGGTCATACCAGTAACCTTTCACCACCTACTCAGGATGGTCCAGGTGGTACTTGGTCCTGCTTTGAGTGCAGTGGACTGGGTTCAATGACCCCTCATGGTTGCTTCCAGTTCTATGATTCTGTGATTCCTGTTTCTGCGTCCCAGGATCACATTAGCTCTTTAGGCCATAGTGGTACACTGGGAGCTCATGTTCAGCTGGTTATCCACCAGAGACACCAAATTTTTTTCATAGTCACTGCTTTTCAGATTAGAGTAATCCAGCCTGTATGTATGACCTAAATTCTTTGTCCCTAAATGTATATATTTACCCATGTTAAATCACATACTGCTTCCTGACATCCAATTTACCAAACAATCCCAATCGCTTGTAAATTAGTGACCTGTCCTCTTCATTATTTGCCACTTACCAAATTTTTGTGTCATCTCCTGACTTTTTCAGTGATGATTTTATATTTTCTTCCACATCATTTATAAGAACGTTAAATAGCATACTGCCAGGAATCAGTTTCTGAAGGACCCCATTGGAAACATACTCTCTTGATGGAAACTCCTCATTTACAATTATATTCTGGGAGCTATTAGTTAGCCAGTTTTAAATTCGTCACATGTGTGCCATAAAAGCTGCTTGTTGTGGTTGCCCCAGATTTGTGTTGAGTACAATAATTATGAGGAGCAAAGCAGGAAGCCTAGATAGGGAGGTCATCTCAAACAAATAACAATGCAGACTTTAAAGGGACCAGTCACATAGTTTGTTTATGCCACTTACAGTATGCTGTATCTTTATTAGTTATGTTAAAATTATCTTTCTTTGTTCAGAAGTATACTGGTTATATAAAAATAATAATTGTTATGAGTACGTCCAAATGATCATAAAATCTTAGATTACATAATGGTTTGAATTTTATTAAATGTGAAATATATTTGTTTTAACATTTTTATCTATATGAAATACAGGGTTTTTTTTAATTACACCAGAAATGCATGTGGTGCTTTATAAAATACATAGTCCTAATCATGAGGCGTTCCCAGGTTTAGAACCTAACCCTGCAAATCCTTGCTTATGTATGCAGTTCTTACACAGACAAGCAGTGCCATTTAGTTTGTAGGATAGGGTTCTAAATTCAGATGTGACATTACCAGTTAAAAATAACAAATATTAGGGAAGTTAAAGTAATAGGAAGACACTACAGATGATATCATTAGCTAATATTTATACAGTGTTCTGAAAATAAAAAATATGATGTCCCCAGATCCACAAAGGTATTTAGGCTCCTAACTGCCATGAAAATTAGTGGATCAGAGCCTGGGTGCTAAGACTCATTGTTATTTCTAGGATTTTTTTTTTTAATTATCAAATGTGTGCTATAAAGCTTTTTGTGAGACTTGTTATTGATATCTTATAGTACAAAGCTACATTTGTTTTATGTTTATTTCAACCAGTTTTATTTAATTTATAATAAAATGGAAATATCCAGATACTAATACTAATTTACAGTATTAGTAAATAAATTAGTAACAAATTCTACAATTAAGAAAGGGGTATTACTGAAGGTCAGGAGCTATTGAATTAATTGGTACAATCTTGTTCTATATTAGGCATGTGTAATTTGTATTGTGAATACCCTGGAAATGTTTAAGATTAGCCTATAATTTATTTACTCTCATGTAGAACATCTCAATTAACATTAATTAAAGCCTCATGACTAAATCCCCATATGCTTCACAAAAAACATGGCACAGTCACATGAGAAAAGAATCACATAAAAGCTTGAGTCTCTCTTGGAAACCTGATGCTCAGCTGATGAGGGTGAAGGTTCCAATTCTGCAGTGAGATCTGAATAGGTGGACCCCAGTAATTAAACTCTGCAAGGATGCTGGGATCTTCCTGCAGTGCCTGAAACTCAAATCCTGAATTCTTGCCTCAGCTATTATTACCAGGGCAAAAAGTATGACTGGTAAGGAATTTTCATAAAATGGCATTCATTTTAACCCTGGTTTCTTTGGAGTTAGTGGGAGTTTTGCCCTTGACGTAAGTGGGTCTAGGATTTCATGCATTGGGGAGCTTGGAGCTAAGAATGTGTAGACATACTTATGTAGACATACTCTTGCTGGCTCATAGCGTGCGTAAAATAGTAATGTGACTGCGTGCAGGAGCAGCAGCACAGGCTCGCCATACTAGTGTGTACCCACAGTGTTCAGGTGGGTTGGTGCATAGGCTGCTGCTTGCCACTTACTGCCTGTTCTACTGTGGCTACGCTACTATATTTTAACACATTTGTTTGATGAGAGCTAGCCTAAGAATATCTATGCAAGCTGAGAATCAAACGCAGAGCTCCAGGTATAGCCATACCCTTAGGCTTTTCCTGCTGGTGACTGAGAGTAGATCAAGAAGGAGCAGTGGAACAAGGGGACCAAAAACAGGGAATTGAGGGTATTTTTTAAAATCTTTTAGAAATAAATCATTAATATTTTAATTTCATCCAAACCTCTTATCAGCATGTGATCTTTATTGTACATCATTTTACAATCTGGTATTTGGTTACTCCACTTTGTTTTAATTTCTTATAGCAAGAGAAGACTGTCACCATGACGCTCAGAATGCAAACAATGGAACAGCCATTACAGCTTCCTGCAAAAGTAAAGATGTAGACCTGCGGTTTAAAATACAGACCTACATAGATAAAAACACTGTTATGATCTTCAGTAATACAGGATGCAGTCTCTCATCTAAGGTAATGTCTTAAATGTCAAGCAGAATCTGAGTTACCAGGTCCCATTGACTTTCTTTTGGCTATACATGGGCACTGGAGTCTGTCCATGTGAAGTCATTTGCAGGAGGATGAAGGTTTTGCATGTTGTTTCTTTTATTTTTCCTGGTCCAACCTTAGCCAGAATCCTACTAATTTTTTGCTGTACTAAGTATCTGTCTGGACTCTCATCCCAGCTGTGGACCACGCCTGCATCTGTCATCCATCCCGCTGTCCCTGACAAATATTTGAAACCTGTCTTTCAAGCTCATAGGTCCCAATTCTGCAAAGTACTCGAGCATGCACCTAACACATTTAAATCCAGTTTACTTCACCCAGACATACTTAAGCATGCACTTAAAGATAAGCATATGCTGAAGTGGTTTGCTTAGTGAAGACCATAGAATGCTCTGTTTCCAGGTGTTCTCCACCTGGAAATTAAGCTGCAAAGGCTGAATTTTGGTTCTTTATCCCCATCCATTTGTTCAGGGTCTGATCCAAAATTGGTGTTTTCCTAATGACATCTTGGCTTTGGATTAGATGACCTTCCTGTGTAATATTTCTTATGCACTCTGATGTGGAATCTTTTATCTCTTTGTCATTGCGTCTTCTTCAGCTGCCTTGCTTCTGTAGTCCCCTTGATGTGCTATTTAGAGGTTTCTTGAAAGTTATTAATTTATCCAGTTGTCTTTTGAAGAAGCTGAACAATGAAGAGTACTTTCTGACTTTTTCATGTATTCATTGAGTTTGATTAAGGATTATCTTTCTGTTAAAAGATGACCATTTTTTCTTTCTGTGATTGGTAACTTGTTTAACTCTTACTCAAGTTGAGAAGTTTCCAAAAGGAAATTCACATAAAGATATTTTGCCACTTTTTCTGTCACTACATGCATATGCCCCTCCTTGTTAATTGTACATTTTTACTCCAGTAGATGCAATGAAAAATAATTTATCTTTTCTCAAGGGGGAATAGATGTTTTATTTTAAATTAGCATATTATACTTAAAAAATGATGAGCACTTGGAATGATATCTTATACATTAGCGAAGTGGCCCCCAAACTTAGAAATTAGAGCAATGGCCCCTCCATTTACTCAGCACCCACCCAGGAACCATCCATGAAGCTTCAGCCAGGAGCAGGGTTGAGAGCTGGGGCTCAAGGCTGGGACTGCAGCCAGGGTGTGGACAGAGCAGGGTTGTGTGGTACTCTCTCTCCATCCATAATTTGGTGACAGCTGCATTCAGTTTTAAAGTCGAGGCCTACATTAACAGAAGGATCTATGCTAAAGCACAGCTCTATGGTTCCCATTAATTAGGGCCTCTTTTTTCAGAGGTTTTTTTTTTTAGCTTTTTTGATTCATTTATTTATTTTTAATTTAGCAGTTTTATATTGATGCCTAAAAGTAAGGAGACTTAGGGGCTTTCTCTTTGTATATACCGTAATCAATAATTTCTTGGTAATGTTCCCAGAGCATGTTAACGTAGCACCGTTTCAAACAGCACTATAATAAAGTGCACTAAGAAGTCTGTAGTGTGCATTAGCAGGGTTTACATAGACCAATTAATGCGTAACATGTTAGAGTGCTTTATACATCACCACATACTGTGCATTACAGCTTTGTGTAGATGAGCCTTTGATACAAGTAACCATTTCCAGATGGTTTCTAGTGTTTATGGAATAAGCACAGATTTCATTTTTTATGTTTTTGGTGGTTTATCAATGTCAGTTAAAACTGAAAATCAAAAGCCCTACTATTAATGCATTCAGTTAAAAATACTGTACTAGATCAAGTCATCTTGCTCTCACTCAAATCAAGGTGAACTTTAGGGCCCAACCTTGTTTCCACCTAAGACTTAAAAAGCCACAGAACAGAACAAGCACAGCACAATTAAGATTGTGTCACTCTAGTTCTTGTGGTCAATACTGAAATAAAACTTATAATGGATAGATAAGGTAGCGAGCGAGTCTTATTTTCTCGGCATTGATTATAAAGGCAGAGTGGCATAAATGGAGGAAAAAATTCACATTTGGAACCTTTATGTTCACCTCTATTTTAAAGTGTCAGAATTAATGAATACCTTGCCGAACTAACTTCAGATGTTGTACTACAATCTATCTCACTATGGACTTAGCAGTTATGAAATTAGTGTGATTCCTTTTTAATGGATTTTAGAGGGCTTGTCAAATTTAAACTGTAGTAAAAACTCAAGGCCAGATTTGACCCACTATCTGATTTCTACTTGGCTTAGGGAGGTAACTGTAATGGAGGAAGGGCATTGGGTAGCCAATTTCATCTCCCTGATCCTCTGACCCAGTTTATACTGGTCTCTGCCTCTGTATGAATTAGGACAGCCTTGGAACTTCTCTACTTTGTACCATTAGCCTAGTGCCCCCAAGATAACTCAATGGGATTACTTGCACAAGTGACTGCTCACCATTGGGATCAAGGCCTCGTCTGTCTCAGAAAATGGTTAAGTGACTTGCACTAGGAAATGAGTCAATGGCAGTACCAGGAAGAGAACCTACGACTCTGAGGTTCTTCTCTAGCCATATGTCTGCATTGCCCCTTGGTGGGAGGATTCTTATAGGTTAAATGTAGGTAGCATAGGGAATCTCCAGATAAAGAGGTGGCCTGGTAAATGGAAAAGAGAAGGGAGATTTCAGTGTTCAATAGCTTTGTATTAACACCAGTATTTATACACTTTGATTTATGCAGGTGAAGGAGCTATTCAGATCCATGAGTGTTCCCTATTGTTCACTCGAACTAGACCAAACAGGTAAGGCTGTTTTGCATCCGAGTTTCTTTTATGCAAATATACTCAGTCAGTAAGTACTACAAAGTCTATCTTAATATTTACCAAGACTTACTTCCTCGCTGGCTGTTTATGCAAACAATGAGATATCTGTTCTTCCTTGTTGTTTAAGACAAACTTTTTTTTTGTCTGTTCCTGCTGGGGAGCATAGATGTTCTTGTAAAACAGGTGAAACATTTTAAATTTCCCTGTCTCGCATATATAAAAACAGACAGCGAGGGTAATCTTTGCCTGACTTGTTAAAACTGCAAAACCCAGTGAAGGTGCTCCATTGCTGTTGTATGTTTCATTGTTCTGTACTCATGGCTGGGATTTAAAGGGTGGCATATTAAATGATGGCAATGGTTACTTCACTCTACAAGTATTTTTTTTAACATTTTAGCCCCATGAAAGAAGGTGGGATCATGGTGCAGTTGTTTGTATGAGTGCATTGATTCCCAACACACTGAGGACAAGTATCTAAATTGAGAGGTGAGGCTAGTGAGACTAAACTGAAGGTGTAGGTTGCATCATCCACACCCCCAGGGGCTGATTCTGATCTCACTTGCAGTATTACAGTACTGCAACTCTGATTTCAGTGGGTTATTCCTGACTTACACTCATGTCAGTGAAAGGCGAATAACATCTGTTGTGCGTCTGTTACACCTATTCAAATTATCTTTGGTTGACCAACTTGCTTATTTTGACACACTCAGATTGAACACTGACTGGGGAGGAAATGTTACTGTAAGCTGCCTTCCTACTTCCTCAAATCTCAGAGGAGCCAGGGTTTGGATCATCTCTCAACACGAGTTAGGCTATCAACAAGGCTGCTTTGATTTGTGTTGACTTAGGCTACAGCGGTTCTTTGGCTAGACATCAATACAATGACACTGCACTCTGGCCCCACCCAAGCCAGCCTGGATATATCTACAGGGGTTGCAGATGCCACTGGCATAAATCCAGCATAGCCGTCCTCCCCAACAGCACCAAGTGAGACTGTTGAGGTCAAAGATCTAATCTTCTGGCTTATATGAACTCATCAAAGTGTAGCTCATGCATGTCACTTTTGAACCTGGCCTTCTGAACCTGTGTAAATGGTGATCTGAGCTGATGTACCCTTGTTGCTGAGGGGCTAGAAGATTGGAGTAAAGCAACAGAGACATCATTGCTAAAAACAAAACCAGACATTTTTTGAAAAGTTGTCTCTTGCAGATTGTTAGAGTAGTAATGGCAGCTGATTTTTCAATCAAATTCTTGCTCATATAAAGGCTGCCTTGCTGATGCATGACAATGCAAATCAGCAGTAAGCTTCTGTCTTGTGATACAGAGCAAATTTCTACTTAACTCAACAGAGACCTTTGCTTTGAAGTACAGATCTTAGATTTGCGTGTCATGAGTTCTGGAAAGGTTTTACACCTACCACACTGTTCTTATATAAGAAACAGCTGTTTTTTCTTGCCTCAGTAGAAGGAGTTAAACTACTAATATTAATCTGAAGTTCTCAGATAGGGGTTTTGTATAAATGAGAGTCAGGCCCTCTTGGTATTACTCCCTTTTACTCTTGCACTATATATTGAATTTTGTTTGTGTTTCCTTAATAGTCTAAAGTGGTGGTTTTCAAACTTAGGGGCGGGACCCAGTACTGCGACCTTAGTCACTGGGTCGTGGCACCCTCTGCTGCCACTGCCAAAAGACTGGAGTGCATTGCTCAGGATGTCATTGCTGAGTTGCAGGCATACATGATTTGTTTTTCCAACTGGGTCCTGAGGAAAAAAGTTTGAAAATCAGTGCTTTAAAGAGTTTCTTGATATTTTGATAGTATCAGATTGTTAATGGCCCCTGTGGGAAGTGGGGGAGTAGGGAGGAGTAGAGTCTGTGTTCACCAGCAGGTGGGCGAAGATGTGAGGAGAGCACACACTGCATGTGAACAGGTGACAGAGCTGCAGCATGCACTCTCTGCAAGCCACAGGCAGAATTCCTCCTAGGCAATTACTGCAGCATAGTCCCTTCTTACTTGTTCGTTGTGCCTTTAGGACACAATCCACCTCGTGGTGCACTTTATATTTAGTGACTGAGTGGGGGGTTTTATATTTTCTTTAATGTTGCATTGTGCCAGATGAAGCCCAGAATTGTGCCCCTTTCCTAATGTTGTGGGCAGTATATCCACATGGGGTAAATTAGCACAGCTCCACTGAAGTCATAACTTTGTTAGACCTATGCTTATTACACTGCCTATGGGAATGGGCCTAAATGCCCTCTGTCTCAGAGAAGGATCCGAATGTATTAAATGTGAGAGAGCCTTGTGGATGTTACCTTGAAGGAATCTGCTAGTTTATCAGAGGGAAAATATTGATTCATCCCCTCTTTGCATTATCGTAATTACCATTAATGGAAGAGATTATACTGAGTGTTTGCCAGAACAAACACAGGATATGAAAAGTGCTTCTTTGCTTTGTCATTCGCCTCTGGCAGTTTGCCCAGTGCAACAAGGGAGTGGCCAAGAAACTATGAATTTATGACTAAGTTCTCCTGGCAAATGCTTGGGTGACCCTATAGGTACTTCTATACAATTTGCTTTGTCCATCCAAAAGATTATCAAATTTAAGAACATAATTATATGTGAACATTTTAGAAGCTTTTTAAACTTGTTGTAGGACTACAATATAAGGTTAATTTGTGTGTTTGTTTTTGTTTTGTTTTGTTCTGCTTCTGCCAAATTCTGGCTTTAAGTAAGGATTTTTAAAAAAAATTTAATTTTGGTACAATGGAGTTGTAGACGGGTGGGAAATAGGCTACCTCAGTACTAATCATGGCAGATATATACAACAACTGTGTCCCAGCATTCCTTGGTATGTATTGGTATTGGCTGCTGTCCTGTACCCTTGGCTCAGGAAGGATTAAACACCACACTTCACCTATTCAGGCCCTTCCTTATCAGAGCACCATTTACTGGTTGCACTGACAAATCTTTAGCAAACTGCAAAATCAAATAGCTCGGCATAAGTCCAATAGCAGCCCTTCCCTCAAATCAGAAGCTTTCTTGCCAGAGCCTCTCTACATCTGACAACTCTTCCCCAGTCTTCCCCTGTAGACCGGCAGTTATCAACCACTGTGTCATGACACATTACTGCCCCTCAGAGCAGCAGACTTCTCTGTTACAACTTGTATCTCCAGAGCACTTTACAGACATTAAAGAATTATTTTTCATTGTAGCCTTGTGGGGTGGGTGAGGAGTATTCCTATGTTACGGAATAGAAAATGGAAGCAATGAAATTAAGAACTAATTTTCAATAATATGGTCTCTCTGCACTGGAGTGAACAATTGCATTTCTCCTCTGGATGCTCACTACCGAGTGTATATGCACATATCAAGAATAATGTGCAAACCAGAATTTGCACTGCACAGCTGGCAGTAAGTGGGTGAATTATGTCAACAATTGACTACACACCAGTGTGTGCTGATCAGCTTACTGAAAATCAAAACCTTGATGACTTGACTAAAATTACATGGGAATTTAGGAGCAGAGCTGTTAACAGAACCTGTTGTGTTGCAGACCTTGCTTCTTCCCTGCATTCATTGCTGTGGCAGACCATAAGGATTGGAGAATGTCAGTTTTTGTTTCTGCTAATTTGTTTAACAGACCTTCTCCATGAACATAATTGCGTAGATTTTTTTTTTTCACATTGATGTCCAAAAAGAAGGTGCAAATCTTGCCCAACCATCTGAAAAAGTACTCATCAGAACTGGCTTTCACTTGATCCTATTACCTTTTCTTTTGGTTAGGAATTCTGGATTATCTGTGGCACTTTATATCTGAAATGATTTCAGCATTTGAGTTCTACAACATCAATGTTTTGGTCAGGTTAACAGATAAAATTGAACGAAGAGTTTTGAAGAAACTACCCAAAAGAAAACCTCGCAAAGCTTAGTAAGTTTTCATGAAATATGAGCATGAAAAACTGAGAGAATGATGCCAAGTTCCAGAGGGGTAGCCATATTAGGCTAGTCCAGAAAAACAAACGAGGAGTCTGGTGGCACTTTTAAAGACTAACATTTATTTAGGGCATGAGCTTTCATGGGAGACCATTTTCTGCTTTGTTAGAGGCTTTAAAGATGGGGAAATTTACAGAATGGGAGTTCCCTTATCTTCAAAGCCTCTGACAAAGTGGAATTTTCTCCCACAAAAGCTCATGCAATAAATAAATTTGTCAGTCTTTAAAAGTGCCATCAGACTCCTTGTAAGAGAGAATGAGGTGGATTTTTTCCTTGTGTGCTGAGGGACAAAGGTATTGGTAGCAATTTTCTTTGAAATCTTTTGTTCCAAATATATCGATGAACTGGCAGCGATCTTAGTTGATCATTTTATGGGATTTCAGTAGACAAAAATATAGCAAGTCATCCTAACGTTGCATCTGACTCATTATTGCTCTAGGAAACAGGCTTGCGTTGAAGTGTAATCCAGTTCATAGGGAAGTGAGTGATCATTCTTGTGAAACAGAAAGCCACACCCCCCTGTGAGTTCTCTTCACAGTGCAACCTTCATAAAGGAAGACTTTAGACTCTGTTTTATACTTTATTTCACAGAGGATGGACAGAAACTGCAAGACATACTGTATGAACTGACAATGGAAACTTCAGTACCAATTGTGTTTGTGCAACAGAAGCAAATAGGAGATTATGACAAAACTTTAAAGGTAGGAAAAGACACAACATGAACAGTTCTTTATAACTTTTTAGATTTGTAAGAATCAGCGCAAATGCAATTTTCCATTTAACATTATGTAGTTTGGGAGTCTTAACCTTGTGTCATGCTTTTCTTCTACTACTAAATGGGAAACAGGTCCTGGCAAGATCTCAGCTAGATCAGAACAAAGCTCTGAAAGAGGAGAGGGGTCTTGATGTGGAAAAAGTTGAGAACTGACAATGTAGTAAAGACCCAAAAGAATTTCATAAGCTACATGATGTGAAGTGAAACATAGTCTTTAAGGAAAAAAATGTGGCTTACAAAGTATTTTCTCCAGGTATCCTTTCAGTAGGTGTTATAATCTCTTCTTATGCTTTGTGCTTCGTGGAAGATGCTTTTCTCAGTTATAAAGTTTGATGGTTATCTGGTAGCTATTTTTGTGATGGCTGTACATGCTCAGACAGCGCCATCACCATCAAGCAAATGAAACTGTGTTTTGTGGAAGAAGAGAGATGAAGAGAAAGTACACTTTATTTATATAAATGTGAACGGTATGAAACTGCATATCACACAGTGAAATAAATGCTTCCTTCTTACACTATTCTAATATAAATAGAACTTGAAGCTAGCTGTTAAGGTGAAGGTCATCTTACAAAAGGGGAACTGAATTCAAGGTTGTAAATGAAATATTTCTTTTTTGTGGGTTTTTTTTTAGATACCTCTTTCTTGCCTCTGATGCAGCTGATGCTTTTAGTATTTTGTTTCTAAAAGCTGTCTGTGATTATGAAATGATATCTGATGCTTCTGATTTAGCTTTCTAAACCCAGGCCTATGCAACTGACTTTTGCCGACATAACAGTGTGGGTCAGTGGAGTGGATGAAGTGTGATCTCTGACTTACAGAGCTATCTGGCAAAAGCCCCTAGTTGTAGATGGTATAGTTTTCATGGCATAGCTTATTTCACTCAGAGTGGCTGGAATACACTTTACTAGTAAAAGCGTGGGCTTTGCAAGTATACTTGGCATACATCCTAAGAGCACCTTGCTAGCATAGTGTGGTGGCATAGCTCTATGGACACAACCTTCCAAATGTAGACCTGGTCTAAATAATGAGTGGCATGTGTAATTTCAGCAATGCTGATTTGTGTTGGGGCTAGCAGGTTGAATCTAGCTAAAAAGCGGAGCTGCTTTGAAACTCAGCTAGGGAAGCAGTACCATCGCCCCTTCATGGTGCTTTCCACTTAACTTCTTTTCAGCGTGAGAGGCAGAATGGTTCAGATGTGGTTGAACAATGACTTTTCAGAAGATATGACAAGTCATTGAATGAAACTCCAAACAGAGAGAGATTTATAGTGATTTCAATGACGCTTTAGCACATAAGGCAGATTGATATAGAACTATTTGTGATATAAGTGATAGCCCCACAATTTGTTGTGCTATTATTTGCAGGTAGGCAACCCCTGGCACACGTGCCAAGAGTGGCATGGGAGGCCATTTGGAGCGGCAAGCGGCACCATCTGTGGTGCCACCAACATTACCATTCTTGTCGCTGAAGGCTGCCCCAGGGAGCTTCTTTTGGTAGTGGCTGGAGTGGGGTGTCTGCAGGGATGCCACAGAAAGAAGCTGCCTAGAGTAGCTTTCAGGGGCTGGGGGCACTTCTGCTGTGGCCACTGTTGAATTTTCAGAGGTGGCTGCTTTTTTTTCAGAGGAGGGGGCCACCAGCACAGGCTGAGCATTGTGGAGGAGGGGCTGGCATGGGGGTTGGTACAGGTTGCCAATCCCTGTTAGAGTGTGTTTGGGGCGGGGGAGAATGAGTGGAATATTGCCAGATCTGTTCAGGCTTTACTTTCTGATTTTGATCTGTGAATTAATATTTCCTTAATATGTTCCTTGTTCTGGTATGTGTGTTCTTTTTGTGTATTTTCACATTGTGATACATGGAAGAAATAACCTTCCAGTGCAGTTCAAACAGCTAAATCGAGAACAAAAATATGCTTGGGATGTAACTGTAATAGATACTTGAAGGTGTCTTGAAATTACTCAATTTAAAGAAGTGACTTAAAAGTGATTTCAGGTGTTGTTCTTGTCCTCTGAAGCCTCCTGCCAATTTTTTGTGGTTTTGTGATTGGATTTTCCTATGTCCTTTATTGTTTTTCAATTATTTTCTCTCCTTGATGTCTGAAAGAAACAGAACAATAGAAGAGGACACTGACCTAACTGTGAGCTATGTCTTCTCCTTTCTCTCCACCCTTCCTTGATCCGTGCATGGCTCACAAGCCTTTCATACTGACGAGGGGCTTATGCACCTTTCCCTTGCCGTGGACTCTGCAGAGGCTTCTCTGCTCAGTCTGGGGTCTATGGAGAAGTATACAGTGTGGTTAGAAAGATGTTTGGCATTCCCCCTCTGACCTTGCAAAATTTATCTGCAGAAGGCAGTTCAGCCTCAGCCAAGCTGTTAACTTTGCTGTGGATCTCCACATTCTGAAATGAAATTTCAGAATTAGGAGATGAAGATTTTTGTAAATAATTTTTTTTTTAGTTTCATTTTTTTGCCCATGGAAATGTCTCTCAAAAATAAGATGTTCTTCTAAAGGCTTTGGTTTCAACAAAAATGGTATTTGCCATCAAAAAAGCACTTTGATGAAAAATTTCCTTTCAGCTCTACTGTAGCAGCAACAGCAAAAAATCTCTCCGAAAGATGTGTAGTTTCAAAGGTGACTGTGTCTATTTAACATATGGGAATGTTATTTAGTATGGAAAGCCATTTGGAGCTATGTCAGCGTGTGCAAGCTGACGATTTGGTCCTTGCTCACTAGCAGGGCCAGATCCACGCAGGGGCTAAAGGGGATCCCCGGACTTCAGCCTCTAAGGCCTCTGCATGATCTAGCCCCTACCAGGGCCAGCAGGGGCCCTTCAAGAGGCTCTCCCCAGCCCTGCTGGTGCTGGAGACTCAGAGCCCTGGAACCAGAGGCTGGGCTCCATGTCACACTGACCCTCCCTCTGGGCCTCCTGGTCCATCCCCAGGGGTGGGGTGGGTTGATGTGTGTTCACTCAATTCCAGGGGTGAGGCTGGCTGGCATGTGGTGCAGCCTTTCAGCGCCCATGGCAATGGAGGTCCACACCAAAGGCGGCACTGCTCGCCAGCCAGCCGTACCCCCCTGGGCTGGGGCAGGAGCATCATGGAGACCAGCCTCTTGCCCCACGATCCCTTCCTCCAGTGCCAGTCTGCTTGCCGGCTGCTGTGGTGGGGGGCCGGGGCCCCAGATGGAGTGAGGACACAGTGGTGGGCAGCCCACGGTCCCAAGGCCCCTTAATTTGGACCTGCTCACTAGAGGTCTTATCCTGCCACACTGGAGTCCATGGATGTTTTGCTGCAACATCAAGTGTCAAGACTTGTGGGCAAAATCGTTCATTTTTTACTTAGTTCTAAAATTATGTTTAAGTGGGGCTCCCCACATTTAATATAATGACTGATTTTGGGCAGTAGGATATGAAGGTTTAGTGAAATGTGCTTTGTAAACTACAACTGTCCAAATGCTTGACTGCTAGAGAAGAATAACTACAGCTAATCCACAAAAAAAGAGGAGAGGTAAACTCATCCCTGGTGCAACTCCATTGACCTCGTTTGACTTTGTTGCATTTAGTCCCATATTTCTGGAACAAAAGCTAAAAGTATATCAAACCTCAATAAAAGCCATATGCAAAAATTGTTAAGTGTAGTTTTCTTTTCTAAGAGACAGACTATTTTATGTAATTGGTGGACTGGTAACTTAAGCAAAACACTTTAGGGATGTTTTAAAGGAGTCCAGCATTGCTGAATCTTCCTGCTCAGACATGCTGGGGAAAAAAAACATTATAGGAAAGGGTGGGAGAAATAATTATTGTAAGAACCCCAACAAATTATAGACTTGTTGCATTTACTCTGTGTCAGCATATTATATAATATGAATAGGGACTAGAGCTGATTTAATGCAGTCTATTGAACTGTTTAGATGAAACCTATACAGAAGCAGTAGGTTCATATTTTTGTGTATAAACAGGAAATCTGACTGCAAAACCACAAAAATTGGCAGGGATTTAGGGAACGAATAGTTCATGAAAATACCTTTTACTCGCTTCATTAAACTGATAAATTTCAAGACCTTATCAAGCGTTTATTACAATTACATGAACAGCTGTGTTAGTCTAGTTCAGCAAAACAAACAAGGAGTACAGTATTTAAAAGTGCCACCAGACTCATTGTTTATGAGCTATTGGAGTATGGATTAGAAGAAGTGAACTGGGATCAGTGTTAGCAAAATCCAAAAGCATCCATTCTCCTGCCCAACCTTCCAACAAGTATTTCTCACTGGAAGTATTAATTTTGTTATCATTGATTCAGATTTGAGAGCTATGGATGATGCTTTTCTTTGATTTTTGTCTTTGTTTCTTCATTCAGGCACATAGGGAAGGAAAGATTCAAAAACTACTTGAAATGATTGGACAAGATCATGTTCAGGAGTCCTACGACTATGATCTAATTGTCATTGGAGGGGGGTCTGGAGGTCTGGCTGCTTCCAAGGTATGAGTGAGAAAATGCAAATTCATGAGCCACTGAAAACGGAGCAGAATTCATTCTAAATGTTTCAGGCCTGATTATCTCTAAAACTAGAGGCATCAAAATTATTTCTTGTTCTTTTGTGGCTCTTTGAATGCTAGTCCTGCTAGCTTGCTATCCTCATTTACGGAGATAGTTGTTTTGAAATTGAAAAGTATGAAAATGTTACAAAGGGATACCAAATAAAACTTGATTTTTCTTTTACCGTCTTCAAGAGATATTAGAAGACACAAAATATGGATTAATTTGCTGAGACTATTTTAAAAAGTATCCTGAAATTATTATAAGAAAGTTTTTATTTTTTGTCTGAGATCAATATCTACCTGGAAATCTTTCTCTTCCTCTCCATACATTTCCACCACCCCATTTTTGGATCTGTCATTTTATTTTTTAATGAGAGAAGTTATATAACTTCATAGTTACATAGGATGAAATCCTGGCCTCATTTAAATCAGTGGGAGTTTTGCTTAACTCTCTGAGCGTTTGTTATGTGTGGAGTATAATTGTTAGCACGTGAGCCAGTTGTGGTTATTCAAGATGTGAGGTTGACTGGTTTGTAAAACAAATGCTGCTCTTGACATCTACAGAGCATAGGCTAGATTCTGCATTCACTTACACCTGCATAATTACACTGATGCAGAGGGGGTATGCAGAGATGTAACTTAGGGCAGAATTTGGTGTCAGGATCCTTTATGCTGTTACAAGGCATGTCAGATCAATGTAGTAGAAATGTGTTTTTAGAGCGAAAACCAGATACAGTAAATAAGAATGCGGTTAGATGGATTTTAAAACAAATGAAACGTTGAGAAATTATTTAAGTAATATGACTGGCTCAAGTAGAGAGCATCCGTTCTTTAGCACTGCCCTCAACTACCAAGTGACACGACATCACCTGTAGAAGAAATCTACATATCTGTTCCCCCCTCCCTTTTTGATTTTGAGCATGCAGATTAATCCTGAAGATTAATGATTACCTGGCCATGTCATTGCAACTCAATTGTTATTGCATAATTAAAAATGACATTAATTTTGACCAATATAATGTGTTTTCATCTGGTATGGATATAAGTTCTAATATTTAGATATTTGTGTTTAATTTGCTCTCCAGGAGGCTGCCAAGTATGGCAAGAAAGTGATGGTGCTGGACTACGTTACTCCTACTCCTCTGGGAACTCGATGGGGTAAAGTTCTGCTGGTTATAGATGTTGTTATAAAGTGGTAGTTCTTACTGAAACTCTTTGATTCCATTTTAGCATTTATACATTAAATGTATTCTATTTCCCTCTTAGGTCTTGGAGGGACTTGTGTAAATGTGGGTTGTATACCTAAAAAGCTGATGCACCAGGCAGCTTTGCTAGGACAAGCCTTACAAGATTCACGCAAGTTTGGATGGCAGTTTGAGGAGAAAGGTATAGAAATTTAAAAAAACATATCCTTTTGATTTTCATGCTCATCACTGAGAGCTCTATATCCTGCAAGCTACTGAGCACTCTCTTCTGCAAGGACTTCAGCTTCAGCATTGACTTGAGTGGGATTACACCCGTCTTAACTGCTTTGCAGGATCAGTACAACGATTGCTAGGCGCTATGTTCTCAGTGAAGTAGCATACATTTTTATAGCCCAGTGGTTGCTTCCAGTATTTAATATAATAAAATCTGCATGCCCATGTACATGGGTCTGGATTTGATGTGGGCATGCTCCTGTGAGAATATGCAGAGGCAATTCTCAGAGAGGTAACCTTTTCATGTTTTAACAGACACCTGCTCACAACAGGTGTCAACAGAATGATGATACTGAGATAAAGCTAAAAATGAAAAGCTTAAAGGGTTAAAAAAATAGGAAATGACAACAAGATCTTGGATGATTTGGGTCAGAGCCCATTGTTAGCAAAATAATGCCTTCCCACTCTTCTTGCATCCACGTGTTAAGCACTGTGGGTCAGATTCACCACTGGCTTACTTCAGCTCTTTGATGGTATAACTCATTAGATTTCTGGCAGGCTACCCCTGAGCTCTGCAGTTCTCCCACTGCCTGCCCCTCTGGAATTCACAAGGGTGAAACAGGAGTGGGTGTTGTGTGGCTACTGTTATGTGACAACCCACTGGAAACACAAACTAAGCTGGGGGAAAATAAGGGACAACCTGGTTTAAAGCTAAATATGTTTTTATTTCTTCAACAGTCAAGCATAACTGGGAGACGATGACAGAAGCTGTTCAGAATTATATTGGCTCACTAAACTGGGGATATAGGGTGTCTTTGAGAGAGAACAAGGTGACATATGAGAATGCTTATGGAGAATTTGTTGGGCCGCACACAGTTAAGGTATGGAGTAGCAGTGCATGCCTGATCTGTTGATGCTTTTTTGACCGAATAATTTTCTTTCTTAGTAAGAGTGTGAAGTACTCACTATGTCCTGTTGCTTTGCTTATAGGCAACAAATAACAAAGGAAAAGAGACATTTTACACAGCAGAGAAATTTCTGATTGCCACTGGTGAAAGGCCGCGCTACCTGGGTGTCCCCGGTGACAAGGAATACTGCATTAGCAGGTGAAATGAATGCAGGGCAGGAATGCAGGACAATCCATTATTTTATGTATTTTAAAATGGTCGATTCAGTTCTGCAAGTGGTAAGAGAATAGAGCTACTGAGCATAGTGCTTCATTACTCATGGCCTTGTGAAGTAACACAAGCAGAGAATGGCTGTGGCAGAATAGTGGACTAGCAAGAACACCATATCCACCATATATCACAAGCACTTAGCTATAAGGCCTGTTTCATGCGATCCTTTAGTATTACTGCTCCTGGGTGACAGCAGCAATAACTGAGAATGTCATAAATGAAAGTGCCAGACTGCCTGTCATTTGCATTAATTTGTAGCCCCTATCTCCATCTCCATCGCACCAATTTTCTCCCATTCAGCTGTGCCGAGTTCAGTGTTGTAGTTTGTTCACAATGAGGAACATTCAAGACTTTGAGGAAGCCTCTTTGCAAAATTGCTGAAGAAGTACTCTGTCTGAAAGCACTTCCCTTTCTACAAGTCTACAGTCTATATAAAGATATGCAGTCAGTTGAACTAGCTTTGATCCAAGAAATGTGTTTTATGCTACAGTTTGTGTTGTGGAACCACATAAAGTTTGCCTGTCTTCTCTTGTTACAACCTTAAAACTCAGCCCAGTTTCCCCAAAAGCTTTCATGAATCTTATGGGAGAACTTGAGCTGATTTATGACTCTGCTAATGCCATGCAAAACTCATGGCTTTGCATGACATTTTACCACATACCCAGGTGAAATGTGATGATGTCTAGTGAGTTTAGCTTTTAGGTTTTTTTGGGTCATGAAACCAAAAGTAAAATTTATGGGTATGCAAACCTGTGTGAAGCAAAGCAAACGAAAGGTGTGAATAAACATCTCTGTGCAGAAACAACCACATGTTACACGTTTACTAACAGGAAGTGGTCAGTTTGGATGTAATTTGTATGTATGATAATATTACACACACAAACTTTTAAAAAGCACAGCAAGGTTGCAGAGTCAGGCAAGACACTCAGAAGTTAGGAAATGCCAGAACTGTTTGTCTGTCAGTCTCAGTTAAGCCCCTTTGTTTGCATGCCTTATAACAGTGGTTCTCAACCACTGTGTCAGAACACACTACTGTGTCACTGCATAGCAGTAAGTGTGTCGCAAAGTACTGGGGAAATGGCTGGATTTGCCTTTGGGGAAGTGGGTTGGTGTGTCCTATAGGATTCCAATATGCCACCAAGTGTGTCATGATCCAGAAAAGGTTGAGAACCACTGCCTTATAACATAGACTTTAATTACATGATCATGTTTTTTCTACAGCAGCTTTTGCAGGGAGAGTTCTCCTGAGCCCTTGCAGTGCTGGGCTGTAGCACACTCATTATAGACAGAATCCTTTGAGAATTTAGCTTCCAAACTCTAAGAAGTTTCTAATAAACATGCAGAATGCACCCACTGGCAGATTTCAAGCCATTGCTCTATGCACGGTGGGGCTAATGCAGGGGTGGGCAAACGTTTTAGCCTGAGAGCCATTACTGCTCTATGGCAGGCCACATGCAATGAAGAAGAAGTGGGGCTTGGAGGGGGAGCAGCCACCTTGTCCAGTCATGTCCCTACCTCACTCCCACTCTATTACAGCTAATGTATACATAAATAAATATAAACAGATAAACATTAATAAATATAGATAAATATAAAACACACTTACCATCCATTGTATTTTGCACTATCTACTTTTTTGCAGTCTTTTAACCTTTTTTTGTTTGTTTTTTGAACCTTTCCCCATTCCCCACCTTTTTTACACTTTTTTTTGCAATGTTCTGGGCTTCTTTTCTCACTGTTTTTGGTATCGTGGGGGTGAAGGGTTGGAGCTGGGAGGAGAGAGCTGGATGTGCTTGACACTGGCCCCTGGGGAAGCAGCCTCTGTGCTCCAGTCAGGATGCTGCTTGGCTCAAGGAGGAATGGCTGCATTCTGGCTAGAGCACTGATGGGCTACCTGTGAGAGAAAGGGGCAGAGCTGGGAAGGATGGGGTGTCTGCCATGCTCCAGCCAAGACCCTGCTAGGTCCACATGTTGGGAGAGAGACGGGCCCTCCTGGCTAGAAGGGGGAAGCAATTGCAGCAGCCACTCTCCTGGCCACCACCCAGACCCAGCTGTTGGGCCGTATTTGGCCTGTGGGCCATAGTTTTCCCACCTCTGGGCTAATGTCTTGCCTCAAAATAGTTGGAAGAAATTTTTTAACATGAGCAAAACAGCTTATTTGTCCTTATTGTCCTTTCTTGGAAATGGTTGAACTGTATCTGCTGAAACATTAAAAATAAATAAATAAAATAAAATAAAATTCAGCCTGAAGCAGACACCTGGGTTGGAAAACTTCAGCCCGAACAGTTAAAGCTTAGCAAAAAGCTATATGACTGTTAATAGGTGTTTTAAATAGTTAAGGTTTCCTGGCACTTTCCATGCATAGACCTAATAATCCTGTCTATAGTTATGGTTTGTGCACAGGGGTCATGCTGTCTTAATTACATATTGGTTGTATTTTTAATATTTTGAACTACACTGTTTGGTTAAAATCTTAAAAAAAAATCAAGAGAGTACATTTATGTACACACTGAGCCTTCTTCCTTATGAACAGTTAACTCATTATTAACTACTATTTGCAAAGAGATTCAAATTAAGAAAAGCAGGGACTAAGATTTGGGTAGCTTTCTTGTACTTTATCATAAAAAAATCCATAACTGTTTTGGTAATTTGGACCAACTGAGAGGCAAATTAGAGTACCACCCTGATTTTTGGTGCTCCTAATTAGAACTTCATTCTCTGCCATATGTTGATCTTCGATTTCAGTTATGTACATAGTTTTTTGCTAGTCCTAGAGATTTCCTATTTCTCCTATAGACAAGTAGCTGTCAAATGTAAAGAATTGTGTTAAGTAGTCTCTGTCTAACTTAATATATTCTTTTTTTCCAGTGATGATCTCTTCTCCCTGCCTTACTGCCCAGGAAAGACCCTGGTGATTGGAGCTTCCTATGTTGCCCTTGAATGTGCTGGATTTCTTGCAGGTCTTGGTTTGGATGTAACTGTAATGGTGCGATCCATCCTTTTAAGAGGATTTGATCAGGAAATGGCAAACAAAATTGGTGAATATATGGAACAACATGGAGTCAAGTTTATTAGACAGTTTGTGCCAACCAAGGTAAGCTTTTTCATTGCAACAGTTGAAAGTGGTACATTAACATAAGTGACAACAATCTTCAGATTACAGTATTTAAAAAAAAAATTATCTTAGTGACAACAGAAATGAATCCTCATCATTGGATCTGGTAAATCAGAGGTTGGCAACCCAAAATATAAGAAGAGGCATTTTAAGAAATTCCTTCAATGACCAAGTGTTTTGAGAGATATAACGAGTGTAGCCTCCGAGTGAGGGAGGGGGGGAGCTGGGCAAGGGCACCTCTTGCAGGGTCCCCTGTTTAGGGATTGAGGGGGAGCCCAGAACCAGGAGTGGGCTCCTCTCAGTGTCCTCTGGTGGTTAGTGGGGAACGTGAAGCGGGCTGCCCACAGGGTCCCCTGGTGGCAGGGAGGGCCTGGAGCCCAGAGCCTCGAGGCAGCAGCCAAAGAGCCACATGCAGCTCTGGAGCCGCAGGTTGCAGACCCCTGTGCTAAATCATAAGTAAGGTTAATTTTTCAGTGCCTTGTAACTGATTCTGTAAACTTTATCTAATGGAAAACTAAAGTCTAGTTTTATTATTTAAATTCCTGAGGTTATAGAAGTCTTTATAAAAATTAGATTCATTAACCTCCTATGCTAAAAATGTTGTTGGAGACTAAGATCCTGACCCTGCAAACCTGTAATGCACATGCTTAACTTTTAGCATGTGAATAGTTCCAGTCAGGGCTTAAATTCATTCAGATCTGTCTGGAGCAGAGCTCTGCAAAATATTTTCAAATCCAGCCCCAGCACCTCCAACCACCTTGTGAGGCTGAAGCTGGAGCCCCAAAAAGGGAGGAGGCAAGGGAGGCTCTGAGAAATAGCTTCTGAGAATTTAAGCCTCGGTCGGTTCCAGTGAAGTTAGTGGCACTGCTCACGTGCTCATAGTTAAGCATATGTATACATTTTTGCAGCAACAGGACCAGTGCTTAATGCCCAGTTAAGTCAAGGAAACGATCCTTAGAATTAGGTAGTAACCACTAAGTATGGTAATAAGTATTTGCAGCATAATGCCTTAAATTTGAAAGGTGGAAAATAAATTTGTTTCACTGTGCAATAAAAATAAGAAGAATATTTATTTGATTATTGTATTGAAAATAAAGTAAAAATCCAAATACCAGCCTCCTTGCTCCGGTCTCCATTTGTGCAAGTAAGTAGACGTGCATAATGTACTCACATACAGTTTTTGCAGGATGGGGACCCCCTAACAGGGACTCCTGCAGCTGTGACTTTAATAGGACAGTGTGTGTCATTAAGATCCACACCATCAGATCCCAGTGCAGAATTGGGGGCTTAATTATTGGATGTTTTTTTCTTTTTTAAATACGATTTTGTCTTTTCTATGTAAGATAATAGTTAAAATAAAGCAACAAAAAGGCCCTGATTTGGCAAAGCATTTATACAATTGCTTAACTTTCTTTGACCTTAAAAGGCTTTCTCATATGCATGAAATTAAGAATATTTTTAAATTAATTGGGGTCATAGAAAGAATCTGTTATGCTACATATAGAGATTTTTTTCTCCTTTATATAAAGTTACTATCAGAGACCATGGTGGGTGGCAGTAGCATTTGCCTTAATAATTAGGGTTTAATTAGTGTAAAATGGTAAGGAAATTACAAAACAACTTCCATTAAATTTTAAGCACATATATTATAATGTTTAAGATGATCAGTGATTTAAAAATTAAATAAAATACAATCCATTCTTTTCACTCTTAGCACAGCAGGGTGTAGATTTAAAAAAAAAAGGATGGGGGGAGGAGCTTGCCAGTTTCTATTGCGTGAACTTGCCCTGTTCTCACAAAGGAAAGGAGATTTATCCTGAAAGGTTAAGAATGGCGATTGCGAGGACTTTTATGTTTTTATTCATGCATATGCTGTAGCAATCCCAATGTGTATGAAAAAGAGAGATCTGAATGTCTAGCTTCTAATTCCACATTTAGTGCATCAGGTTTTTTCTGGGCCTGCTCCTACAAGATGCTGAGCCTTCCGGCAAAGTGCAGAATGCTCTCTACTCCCATCAAAGAAATCAAGAACTGTGCTCAGCACACTGCAGCTTTGAGCCCACCCTGCATTACTTGCAGAATATATTTTTGCCTGTTGCATACTGAGTTTCTACTACTTTGCCATTGACTTCAGGGGGGCAGGACTCAGCCCTGTATTTATTCCAGAATATTCATTGACAAGTCTCACATGACTGAGCACATTTTTAGCAAACCGTCTTCCTTCCTTTCATTTTGGTACTGCTTTTCAAGTTGGGCGCATTCTATTTGGTACCAAGCCACATGTTGAATGTTATCACCCTAAATAGCGTTGGGTTGATTCAGTGTATGGCAGTCAGTAAAATGGGTCAGTGGCACAAAGATTTAAGAATTGTTAGGAAAAGGGTGTATTTTCTGTGTCTAAATAATATAAATAATCACAAGAGCAGTTGTTACAGTTTACTATTCTGAGTTTCTAGGTAATTATTCAGTGAAACAGTCCCTGAAAATTTCATACCATTATAAATTTATTTGTGAGGGCTAGAATGTGTGTTTATGCACCATCCCAGGTGAGAGATGGTATGGAGCCTCACAGGCTCTGAGGAACCAAAGGAGGGGATTGTGTTTTAGGAGGCACAGTCTCATTCCCGTGGCTCAGAGTGAAAAAGGGAAGTGTTGCTACATAAAACCAACTGCACAGTTTTGCAACCTAAGTGGCTTCAAAGTCTGTTCTTTATTTTTATTTGGTTATATGGTAATTCCCTTTGGTGAGAGCAGTGCCTGTGAATTCATCAAAGGACAGAAAGTGCCCTGGAAAAGCTTGTGATATCTCTTGCTTTTGAAGTGTATGTAGGACCATTCTGTAGAGACCTAATTGCAATTAGATTCAAATTTCTGTCTGTCAGTCTCTTACAAGAGTGAAAGCATCTGCAGCCTTATTATTTTACTTCCAGATATCTCTGTTTTGAAAGCAAAATTTCATTTTTAAATGTTGTAGATTGAACAGATTGAGGAAGGAACTCCTGGCAAATTAAAAGTCATAGCCCACTCCACGGATGGCAGTGAAATAATTGAAGGAGAATACAACACTGTAAGTAATTCATAATGGTACCTTCACATCCCTAAAGAAGAGCATGGAAAAACCTTTCAGTGAACATTCAGATTTTGTGCTGTTGGAGAGATCTTCCAGAGACCAGTTTGCATTATTTAATGTCAAGTTGTGCCTCATGTATATCTGTGACAGATGATCAGTAAAATTTCCAAGAGCCCTTAAATGGCATAATAACGTTAGTCCTACTGACTCTCAATAGACCTTAGGCTATGGAGCCATTTAAGTGCTTTTGAAAACATTGCCCTTTAGGTTTTAGGGAGTACAGAGGTCTACATGTGTGGAACCAATTAAAGGATTTTGCCCTAAGAACCTGCGTATGGTTAACTATTGCACAGGAGGATACATAATGCAACATCTTACTGCAATATTAGCATAAAACAGATGGCCCACATAAAAGCCAGTCACAAATAAAGGTGTCCCTTTCCAAGACCCTCTGGTGAAACAACACGTACAGCCAACACCTAATGACTAAGCTGAACGGCGCTTAAGGAAAGCTCTGCTTAGTCATTTATCTAAGTGCCAAACTAAAATAATATATTTGCATATGTATTAGGTATATAATTTGATTGTTGCCCTTTCCCCCTCACCTTTTGCGTGCTACTCACTTTCTGATGCCCTGACGCTGAAAGACTTATGTACATGAAATCAATGGGACTACTTACATGAAGTCAAACCTTGTGAGATGAGGGTGTTTGATTGTAAGTGGTTGGGGGCAGGGACTTGCCTACTTCAGTGTATGCACAGAGCCTAGCACAGCCGGACCACTACGTACTATCATAATATGTACATTTAATGATAATAGTGTTGTGTGTCATTAATTATTTTTCATGGCTTATGCTAATGAGGGGCCCTAGCCTCAAAATCTGAGTCATCTCTTCATATAGAAGATTGCTGATTTCCTGCCTAACCAATGTCCCTCCTCTGACGATATGGTCTTGACCTCTTCTTCCCAAGTGCTGTCATCCCATTTAGGATCAATGAGCTGGTGTGCCAGCTCTGTTAAGAATGTAATCAGTTGCTCTGCTGGAGAACTACCAGCAAATTTAGCTGAACCATCTGTATAACAGTGGGAAGTGGTGGTATTACAGATTTGATGTGCTCAGTCTCCCAGAAGTTGTGAAAAGGGGATTTCCATTTGTCTGCAACAGCCCTTAGAGGTGAAGCAGCATTGCAAGGACTGAAGCAACTCCTTGACCATGATTACAGAACATGAGGTGCTTTTTTTTGAAACCTACCATGCTCAAGGAGGTTGTTGGATAGGTAAAGAATGTCACCTGGCTTGACCAATCTTCTGCACAAATACTTGTGTTATAGGAAAAAACCTCAAAGAAACCCAATTAGTTAAATAAATAGGACAGGAAACACTTGGCTTTTCATATCTCAAGTCTGATCTCTGTATGAGGGTATCTGTCATCCCCCAGATTATGATAAAGAAGATTGCCACATAGAGGTGTAAGGTAGGCAACCTTAAGACATGTTATTGAGTAGAGCATATGCTCATAAAGATAAGTTTTCCCAAACACCCCCAAAGCAACAGCCCCCAAAATACAACAGACATAACAATGTAATACGAAAATGAATCCTGAATCCAATTCTCCCAAACACACACGTACACAGCCCCAACCCCTTCCCACAGAGGCCCCAATGAGAGTATTCATGTTTGGTCTTCACTCTCCTGAGTGTTGGGCATGACATCTGAGGAAGAAGCGTTGAGCAGATAGTGACCCGTCTTCTTCTCGGCCTGGTCCAAAGCCCATCTTCTTCAAGATCCAGGTCCTGGTGTCCTCCTGACTCGGATCGTCTGCTTCTGGGCAACTCTGCCAGGTTTCTGCAGTCTCAGTCCAGTGACAGCCTATGCTCTCAACTCACTCACAAAGTCCTTTCACGAAGAAGTCCCCCCCTCAACTCTCCACAGAGGGTCCTTCGCCTCAGCCATAAGTATGGCTCTGCAAGCCAATCAGGAGTTCAGGATTTCCGACGCTAGGCACTGCTGTCACTCATAATCTGTGCACAGCATTATGGAAGCTGTGCATTCAGCACAAATCCTATGCACTCAGCCCCAGTCTCCAAGCAGTCTTTCTGATCTTGGCACACAGCCCAGTGACCTCGGTCAACCTGTCAGTCATTGTTGCTGCCTGAATCTTTCATCAACTTCTGGGGAGGTGCAGACCATACTTTTAACATACCATTACAACCAAACAGATCTTAAAACAAAGTTTTTCCCCTAACACTTGTGTGGAGATAAGTCCTCTTTATCAATCCCCTAGCTTAGGGGACAGATAGCTAAGTGATACTAGACACAGCTGCTTGGCATTCGAATGCTAAAGCAAAATGAAGTGATAGTTTTGCATTCCTTATTTGCCAAGGCTTTTGAGTTTCCTAATTAAGGTTGCCTTTCACTGAAGAACTATTGCAGACTCACATCTTGATTAAAAATGTGTTGCAATGCTTCTGTATCACCAGTGAGAGTAGAGGAATGGGAGACAGGATCTGATATGCATTTAGGGACATTTTCTTGAAGTTTATCTGGGTTCAATGCCAGAAATATTAGCTGGCACCATTGGAAGGGCAGGGGCTGTCTCTAACTTTGTGCTTATGCAATGCTTAGCACAGTAGAATTCTGATTTTGATTGGGCCTCTGGCTGCTACCATAAAACACATGACAATGTAGAACAACTGATAAGTATGCAAATACCCTTCCATGCTCTGAGGAAATCAATAATACGTGCTCTGCTGTTTTTCAGGTGTTGCTAGCCATAGGAAGGGATGCATGCACAAGAAAAATTGGCTTAGACAAAGTTGGAGTGAAGATCAATGAAAGGTAAGGACCAGCTTCTTAGCAGCTTTAGTTACTGTGTTGATGTATGATTTATTATTGCAATATTGCTTTGTAAGATATAAAAATAGTAATTTGATACCTTTTATTTTTCTTTCAATTTCACTTATATGGCTGTAGAGGACTTCTTACCAGACAGCCACTCTTTACTAAATACACTAAAAGGACAAACTCGGCAATAATTTAAAATGCCAACAGCTGCAAACATAGTGTGTTTCATGGTCACCTACATTCTTATACCACCCTTGTTAGCATGATATCTTACCACCTTCCAGTAGTAATTTAAGCAGCATGACTGGTGTCTGTCACATGGTTCATTCTTTCATTCATCCTCTCCCCAGGGCAAGAATTATGAGTGCACTCTAATGTTTTAGTAGGGTTTTATTTATTGGTTTTTTGGTGGTGTTTTTTTTTTTTTTTTAAACCATAGATACCACTGTGTGTTTAACTGAGAAAGCAAGATTGCAGAAGTGCACCTTGTTAGTCCTTAGTTCCTGTATGAGTGTATTCCATAGTCTGGGACCAGCCCCCCATAATATCCCTTGTCCTGTACGGACAAGCTTCTCCTTCACTGTAGGGAGCACATTGTGCCAGGGAAGTGGAGTTGTCAGCTGGTATTCATCCTGAAGTTTTAGTTGGTCTTTTACATACTCTGGATTCAGGCCCTGGGGCACCATAAGGCAAAGGACTGCAGTCTTGAACTTGAGATATTCTGTCGGAAGCCAAGGTAGAGAGCAGAGGGCAGCTTTGATGTGCTCCCAATAGCCCATGTTGCTGAGGAGATGTACTATAGTGTGCTGAACTAGTTGAAGTCTCCCTACACCTATCATGTCTCCATTTGTTGTTTACAAAGAAACAGCAAAAGACAATTACCTGACAGCAGGACCTTCCCCAGCCACAGTCTAAAGTCCTGGTGTAAGTCATAATAAAACACTGGAGAATTTTTGTAATGGAAAGTGTGAAGTGACCTTAGTAAATGAGTCTAATAGTCATTCTCTATAATCCCTTCAGTAAATACTGTTGGTTCTTACCATGAGATCTGCATCTATACAGAATTCCTTGTTACACACACACACACACACACACACACACACACACACACACACACACACACACACACACACACACTGCCTACTGCACTATTTACTTATCAACAGCCTGTGTATTATCAATATTTTAAAAACTTAATAAATATAACATTTTAACATTCCTTTGAATTGCCCTTAAATGGTGGGTTAGTCTAAAAACTTGAACTGAATGTCTGGCTCTTAAAGTGGAGGATTGATGTTTAGAGCCAGTATTCGCAATAGAGAATCTCTGCCTGTGCTCCTCAACTTGTTTGGGAGAATGTCTCCTGTTCTGGGTCCTGAAAATTCCCTACACTCAATGCAGCTACAGGGGTAGGTACTGAGAAGAAGACATGGATCCCACTGAATAGTTGTGTAATTCAGATGGCTAATTTCTGCTTTAAGAGCTCAGGTCCTTCTCTGGCATGTAAATTGGTGTAGCTTCAGTTGGTGATACACTGGTTTGCACCTGCTTTGATTCTGGCCCAAGACTATGACACAGTGTTGTCTGATTACTTCAGGTGTCTGAGAGAGATGCAATATGTGTCCTTTTCCTAGGACATTACTTGCACAGGTTTTTAATACTTTACTCTCCCGGCTTCCTGTGTTGAGTACTTCATGCCTTGTCTCTTGCTAATCTAACTTGTAGATCAGGAAAAATTCCTGTCACTGACGAGGAGCAAACTAATGTGCCTTATATCTATGCCATTGGAGATGTGTTGGAGGGCAAGCTGGAGCTCACACCAGTGGCAATCCAAGCAGGTAGATTGCTGGCTCAAAGACTTTATGCTGGTGCAACCTTAAAGGTAAACAAGAAATTTATCATAAGACGCTGTCATTGTACTAACCTTTAAATGCAATATATTAGAGTATATACTCTTAATGTGTTTTTTAAGCAGTGGCTTTGTGGATCTTTCCACTTCCCCCTTTATAGGCGATTACCGCAGGCATGTTCTATCTGTAATGCAGGACAAAACTGAGGCCTTAAGGATGCAACATAGGTCTAATTTTTATCTAGTGGGAGTGGGGTTTTTTTCCTCAGAGTATAAAATAAGAAAATGAACTGAGCTAATTTTAACTAAACTTTCATGCTATCCTATAAATGTAAGCAATAGCCATAGTTTCATTAAACTAACTCTAATTCACAGGCCGTTTAATAAATCTGCTTACTGCCACAGAATAGAATATAAAAGGGTTTCATGAATCCAGCTGGTACTACTAAGTCTCAGAGCTATTTGAACTAATATTTTTAATTTTCATTCTTTGTGTTTTCATTATAATACTGTTCTCTAAGCCCTCCAGCATTTTAAAATACATGTAGAATGAAGCTCTAACATATTAACAGAACAACGTACTTTCACCTATGGGTTTGGATCACCACAGAGTTTTTCCATTTTACATCAGCATAATTCTGTTAAAGCCAATGGAAGTAATCTGGCATCATGTTGGAGTAACCCAGTGTTCAGTTGCAAATTTTTTATGCAACAGAAGAAATTTATCTTAATTATACTTTCTACCAAAATGCTCTATTTTAGTAAATTAACATTAGGAACCTAAGAATGGCCAGACTGGTTCAAACCAACGGTCCATCTTTTCCAGTGTCTTTTCTTCCAACAGTGATCAGTGTCAGGTACTTCACAGGGAATTAACAGAACAGATAATCATCTAGTGATCCATCCCATTGCCCATTTTTATGCTGCCAAAACTAGAGTCATCCTGATCAATGATTCTAGGAAACTAGTTGTTATTTTTGACAGTGTCCTTACTTTTACTACTCATTTCCCAAGACTTCGGAAGAGTGATTTGATGAGGCCTAATAAAGTGTGTGAAGGGGGGAGAAAAATAGTCAACAGAATCAGTTTGGTGATTTCCCAACACAAAGAAAATTTGTTGACCTCTTAATCAGTGTAATTATTTGCAAAAATGACAAGTTTTCTTTCTGAAAATGAGCATCAGAGTTTCTCAGTAAAAAGGAACAGAGGGAAGAGCTCTGGACCTATGTCACATCAGGGCCAATTTCTTCAGTACAACAAAGGAAACGGTGGGTTACTTACCAGTAACTGCCCTTCTTTGAGATGGGCTGCTCACATACATTCAGTTACAGGTCTGCGGCATGTAGACACCTGTAACTGAATGATGTGAGCAGTGCTCAAAGAGGAATGGTGGGTTACTTACCAGTAACTGTCCTTCAAGATGGGCTGCTCACATACATTCAGGCCCCTCCCACCGTGCCAGCTAATGGAGATGGCGAAGGTGTAAGGGACTGGGAGGGTCAGGGTCACGATTACCTATATAGCCGTGGTTGTGGCACAGAAGGGGCATTGGCCGTGTGCCTGACCTGACAGGCTAAGGCTAAAGACTCTCCGAGCTACGGTTGTGGCACAGAAGAGGCATTGGCCGTGTGCCTGACCTGACAGGCTAAGGCTAAAGACTCTCTGAGCTACCCTGCACTGCTGCACATAGACACCTGTAACTGAATGATGTGAGCAGCGCTCTAAGAAGAACTACAGTTTTTCCTATTTCCTTGTTGGACTTGGCAGTATAATTTAAAAGTTGCATCCATGTAAATTTATAATCACCAACAGAGATGCTCTGTTAAGAATACTTGTCTTTGCAGAAAGAGACATTACTTGCTGTACCTGAATTCTCCAAAAATAGGACCCACTCCTGCTCCCGTTAAAGTCAATGGCAAAATTTTTACTGCCTTCAGTGGTGCAGGATTAGGCACAGGAGACCTCTGCAGTTCTAATCATACTCCAACAAGAATTATAAAAATGTTTTTGATCTTCATCATATTAGATCATGGTAGGTGAAAAATAGTCCAGTTTTTGGATGCTGCTGTGCGCCATATATGCAGTGTTACTTGTGGGGTTTGGTTTAATGAAGTTTAAGAATCTATCATTTATCTTCAGTGTGACATACAAATCTACATTTCAAAGCAGGGCACTGAATTTCCTCTTCCTCCTCAGTCAGTGCATGTTAATTTCAGGGTCTCTTAAAAGATTAGTTTAATCTTTCTAGTCTGCATTTCTGTATATAACCACACCTTTAGGTCCTGTTTCTTCCAAAGTGTGAAATCTTCAGAGTTTTGAATTGCCATCTCTTCTTGCTGCATTCCAACTCTATGGAAATATTAACAATGCACTGATTTATAACTGGTATATTGATGGTGCTAAACATGCTTATGTTAAAAAAAATTAAATCTCACACAGTGCGACTACGTGAATGTTCCAACCACGGTGTTCACTCCATTGGAGTATGGAGCTTGTGGACTCTCAGAAGAGACAGCGTTGGAGAAGTTTGGGGAGGAAAATATTGAGGTAGGCTTTTTTGTTCTGCTTTGTAATGAAAAGAAGTTTTATTTGAATTACATTTTAACTTCCTTCCCTATAGAGTGTACGTCTGCAGAGCAGCAAGACACCCAAATCTAGCCTGTTCCAACCAAGTTGGGCTTTGGCTGCAGGGCTGTTTGACATCTGTGTAGACTTCTGGACTTGGGTTGGAGTCTGGCCTCTAGGACTCTGCAAGGTGGGAGGCTTCTGGATCTCAGGCTGTAGCCAAAGCCTAAACTCAACACAGCTGTGAGACAGCCCTGTGAACCTGAGTCAGATGGGATGGGCCATCCACGGGCTTTTCTTTGCTGTGTAGATGTATCTTTAAGGACAACAGGATACTAAGAATATTTCAGTCTTTTTGGTGAGACTCTAATTATCTGGTGTACACTGTAGTTCTGGCAAATCTAGGTGCAGATGTGTTCTCTTGTGCACAGATGGAGGCTTGTGTGGGAAATACTTGTAAAAACTAAATCTTTGTCTCTAATTCAGGAATTCATTAGTGGAGGCAATTCGACTGTTAGGAAGTTCAGGTTTATCTACACAAACACTTAGCTCATGGCAGGTTGGGGTATGAGTGCGCCTCAGTTGATGTGAGTCCTGCTGTCATGAACTAATAGTTCTTTAGTGCGCTTTGATCTTCTCCAGGCCAAAGTGGCAGCAAGCTACACACGAGCACTTAGAGTAGCAAGTAGCAAATTTACACCCCATCATGATGCAAATTAAATGTTTCTGTAGACAGTCCCTGAAGCCCTGAATGTAAAAACACACATGCACACGCTCACTTAATTTTGTGTATGAGTATTTCCACTGATTTCAAAGAGATTGCCTATGGGATTAAATTGAACATGTGTAAGAATTTGTAGGACTGGCCCTAAACCAGTAAAATATTCTAAAGACCACAGGGTGGGGAAAAAGAAAAAAATCTTTGCAAGAATCTGGCCATGAACAGTGTCATCTCATAGTCACTTTGGGAGCAAGGCTGGGGTGAATGATTTTGTAAAGACTGGCTCATAAGTTGACAAACCTTTACGAGAGTAAAGCTAAGAAACTGGGGCTTCTTCTTCGCGCGCTGCTCGGATACGTTCAGTAATAGGTGTATCCGTGCTGCAGCGCATGATTGGTTGGAAACTTTTTGCCTTAGCCTGTCAGGAGAGGGCTGGTGGCCATCGCCCCCCACGCCACACCATGGCTATATATGTGGCTGTCGCCCGTCCCGTCCTCAGTTCCATTTTGTCCTCCTCAGTGGCGGTTCATGGAACAGCCCACTCCTTGCGATTGTGCAAGCAGCTTGTCTCTTTCGTCTCTGAGCCAGCAGCTCTATTGGGAATACCTCTCTGTGGACGTTGTTCCACAGACGACTGCTTCTTCATCCGAGCAGCTGCCAGAGCAGCAATACCGCTCTCCTCTGCCACCCACCATGCCAGTGTTTAAACCTTGCGTTGCCAGCAGCAAGGCCTTCCCACAGGATGACACCCATGCGAAGTGCCTTTCATGCCTAGGCAAAGCCCATTTGGTCACCTCCTCCTCCGTCTGTCCTTTAAACCTAGGACAATAAGAGACAGGGAGCAAACGTGCCATATGTTGGCCTCTGGGCAAGCATGACAGCCCACACCCGAGGCTTTGGGGTCTTCTCTGGCACTGCACGCCTCTTTGGCACTGGAGTCTTCCTGGCACTGCTCACCGTGGGGCCTCAGAAAGGCCAGCTTGGTACTGGTACTGGTACTGGTACCTCACTGCTGGCACACTGGTCCTGGTCTCCCTCTTGGGGATCACCAGGGGACCATAGGGAGTCGGTACTGTTCCCCACTACTCCAGAGACATTCAAGGCGGTGAAGGTGCTTCTCTTATTGCCTACGCTGCCCTCTCCAGTACTCCCCAGGAGAAGGGGTAAACCGGCCTTTGCCTTTAGGGTCTGGCCCCGCAGAGGGCACTGAACACTCTCTCCGGTCTTGGTTCTGAGCTCCCTGACACCAGAGCCCCTGAGCCAGAGCCCTGGTGCACTGAGCCTTCCCCTCGGCACCATATCACGCTGCTGTCTCTGACATTGTCATCGCGACCCCGGGTAGCCTCCCCTCCTTCAAGTTGAGAGGGTGCCTCAAGGGGGTCCAAACGGCCCCACCCTAGGCTCTCAGCATTGGCACCATTTAGGTACCAACCCCATGAATGGTCCCCGCAGGAGACTGTCTCAAGCCCTCATGGTGCCATGGAACTCCCAGTGGAATTGGCGCCTCTGGCACCAGCCGGAACTTTAAACCCCATGCCATCTTCTTACACGGGAGATCTCATTGTGCACTTTGACTTTCTGTGTCGTGTTGCCGCCCATATGGGGATGGAGGTTCAATCCCTCGAAGGGTTTGCCAACACACTTTTTTGGGCTGGTGATCTTGTCCAGCGACCCTGTCACGGTCCCACTCCACCCTAGTGTGTGGGACCTCTCCTTGTCAAGATGGCGAAGTCCAGGCTCTATTCCTCCGGTGTTGGATACAGCAGGCCTAAAATATCAGGTCCCGGGGACACAGTTCCCCTCCATCATCCACCAGCCAGCAGCGTCTCGGGGTGTGATGGAGGTGGCCCTGGCCCTGGCCAAATTCCCCGTGACCTCCCTCCTGGTGCCGAGGGACACGAGGGAGGTGGACCTCCTAGGGCAGAAAGTATACTCCTCCTCTGCCTTTCAGCTGTGCATGGCAAACAACCAAGCCCTGGTGGGCAGGTATTTGATCGATGTACGGGAGTCGATGAACATATTTAGACATCTGCTCCCACAGGAGTATAGGGAGGATTATGACACCTTCCTTACGGAAGGCAGGATAGCATCCCAGGACCTTCTCTCAACTTGGGACGCAATAGACACGGCTGCCTGTACAATGGCCTCAACCATGACCCTCCGCCGCGTGGCATGGCTTAGGGAGGTGGGGTACCTCCGGCCTCCCAACAGGCCATCTTTGACCTCCCCTTCAATGGAGTGGACCTTTTCCTGGAGGAGACTGTGGCTGTTATCGCCAGTGCCCAAGAGCCCCGAGCGGAGCTTAAATACTTGGGCGTCCTCTCTTCAGTGGCCCCTGAACATCCGCCTCCCAAATAGGTCTCACCCTCATTCGCCCTTCTCAGCTGAATGGCCGAGTCATGCCACCCTAATCCTCGGGACTGGGTCCATTCTGGGATAAGAGAGCCATGCCCTCCCTCCATGCGCGGAGGGGCTTCGCCCCACACCAGAGGTTGCAACCTCTCATTTTGGCTGTTGGTTATTGATCCCGCCTTCAGACAGGGACCGCACACTGCTTGATCCCATCATACTCCCCCTTATTAATCAGGGTAACGGGTGTAAAACATACACCCAAAGTTCCTCTTCTAGGAGTGCCAACCGTGAATCCTGATTCCCCATTCGCTGTTATACTCAATGATTCCCTGCTCCCCTGTGGCGCACAGGGCAGAGGCCAGGGTACCCCCCCCCAGATCTTGGGCAGAATGGTGTTATCCCCTGCCACAGAGTCAGGAACATTTCCTCTGGTGTCCCTGTTGTGTCTCGGCCAAACATCTGTTCATTTAGCCTTCACGGCCACACCCCACAATCCGGTGTGCCCTGACCCCACAGATCCAGAACGGTCTTGTCCCTATCTGGGCTCTGGACCCCCACGCCTTCCCACAGCATATGAAGGTGCCTTCCGTTCCTGCCTTCAGTCCCACAGAACCCTGGTGACCCACAATATGACACAGCCCGGACCCCTTGGGTCTGGCAGTTGTCCAGCAGATCCCAAGCCCCATCTTTTATCATTCTCAGAGGGTCCACCCTCCAGGACTTCAGGACAAAGTATCCCGTTGTCACCTGGCCATGGCGCCAACATACACCAGCGGCATCGTGCCCTCAGAGGTCAACATCTTAGACCTGACATCTTGCACCAGGACCAGACACCATTAAGGGTTGTTACCCGTTTTCCCCTGTCTCAGCCCCTGGTAGCCTATCTCCACCTCGGGAGAACATGCTTGGGGGTACATCTTCGCATTAGGGCTATCGGCCTGAACCTTATGTTTTGCTCTTCCCAAATTAAGAAGGGGATCTCTTGTCTTTAGCGGAAGGGAGCTGTGCTTCCCCAATATCCTAGCCTGGAGCCTCCTGAGGGACCATGGGTTTTACCGGACAGTCCCGGATACCCGGGGTTCCTACGAACCAGAACTTTGTCTCCCAGTGCTCAGAAAGGTTTTGGTCGCTATGGGGAGATGGGAAGCGGCCTATGGCTGCTCAGTGAATACTCTAGGGTGGAGGGAAACACCTCTGATAGCCACTGCTAATTGTCATCATGGACCTGCTACCCTGGCCCATTCCCCTCTCGACATGTTGGGCTTGATACTCCGGGACCATCTGTCCGTTGCTCACTCCTCATTGGAGGAACCCTGGTCCAACTTTGGTGGTCAGTCCGTATGATGCCTTCCAGAGGCCTGTTACAAAATGTTCCTTGTAAATGCTGCCTTAAGTGGCTTCTGGAGCCTGCACACCAGGCAGGTGTCATCCAGTAGACTGCCCATTGTTCGGGTACCCTACTGGCCAGCCATCCTCCTTCCTCTCAGGTGGGATGAAGTTTCTGTCCAACTCAGGCCATTGAGCCTCGATCCTGACTCTCAAGCTAGTGATAATGCTTAATTAGAACAGTGGCCTGAAGGGGTTTCACCTGCTCGTCCTCGGGAGCTTCCTTACCAACAGATGTCCTCCCCCATTGGAGCACCCGCCCTCACAACACGGGCATACAGTAGTTATTCTTCCCGGCAATCCCTGCACATTAGCCAGGGGCCTTATTAAACAAGGCTTTACCCTCCTCAGTTTCTCCCAGCAGGGTTACTCCTTGGCATGCACAAGTTCTGGTGCCAGGTAGCCATAGGACCTCACAAGGATGGCAGGCATTTGCTGCCAGCCCGTCCCTCAGCTCGAGAGCTGACCTTGGTTCTGAGCAAACCAGATGACCCTTCTCTTTGGTCATGTATCACTCCCCCCCCCCCCGCAAAGGGGGGGAAGCAGAGAGAGAAATCGGCCAAAGGGGGCAATTGGAGCAAGGCCTGGGTCCTGGCCACACACCCCAGACCCATTTAGCCTGAGGGAGTCTTTCCCCTCCCACTCACTACGTACTCAAGAGCTCTCTGTCTCTATCCCCACCCCACCCCTCTTTGGTATTCATGGTCCTGGTTTTCCTAGACCCTATCCGTTTTAAAGTTGTGTGTGCCTCCATTGACCTCTGTGGCACGAGTGCTGCAAATATGAGAATTAGGACTGAGGTTACGAACCATGAAGAAGGATTTCTCCCCCATGGTCAAGTTACCTTATTTTAATACCTTTGGTAAATTGTTGATTATTGGGCATTGGTTGTTGCTAGATGCTTCCCCTTGGTTGGTGTAAAGCCTAGGAATGCTTAATGGTTCCCTTCCATGAGAACATTGGGAAGGTTACAGCATCTTTGTTGAAGTCACCTTGGTCTCAGGTGACACCTTAATGGTGCTGTGGCTCACTCCAGACATGGTCGGTCACACCATCCTTACAACCTGGGATGAGTAGTCTTATCTCTCAGGGGACACTAAAGGGGCCGCGTAGGCATTGTGTCTTATTCAGTAACACTCCCTGCTCTGTCCTCCTGATGCCCCTTTTGGTCCAGCTAAGAAAGAGGTGGTTTTTTTCCCCTTTGTCCCTTTTCCTCTTCCTCATGTTCCTCAGTACTCGGTAGCTATCCCTAGGAGAGGGGTAGCTCCAGTGTCTGCTACTTCTTTCCTTTAACCTTTACCCTCCAGTTGATGCTAGTGTCAGGATACTGGACTTCTTTTCCTTAGCAGTTCCTTAATACCAACAGCTCAGATCATTAAACCAAGTCACTTCCTTGGTTACAGCCTCATGGGCACCTCCACTGGAAGCCTTACATTAAGGGATGTTAGTCCTTGTAGCCTTTCGTGGAGCAGCAGGCTTTCCACCACGGCAGGACTTGCATCTTATCAGTCCTTGCCTGGAAGCTGTATCTTAGTGTCCATTTACCTTGGTTAGAACAGTCTCAGGGTTGAAGCCCTCTTTTCTCTTAAAAGCCCCATGTACGAGGCTCCTCTTAGTAGGCCGTCCATTCCCCACTGGAGGCAGGTTTCATGGCTCAGGTTACTCTTTATCTGGTCCTTGGGTCCAAAGCAAACGCGTTAGGTCCCTCTGGGGGGCCTCGCGGGCTTGAGGCCGTCTACTGTAAAGGAAATTGCAAGATGGAGTAAGTTTGGTTTGGAAGTTCTGTGTGACAGTCTCTGTGTTTGCTAAAACATTAATTACAGAATGTATATTAAGTCAGGGGAGCTAGTGACTTAGATAAGAAGGTAGACTGTTTCTATAGATAAAAAAGGTGATCCCCAAATTTAGATTATAAGACAATCCCCTCCTGTCTGGACTCTGCTGGGAAGCCATCAACCTAGTCTGGTAAACAGGTTGACGGGGGCCAGGTAGCTGAGGGGTCACAGGAGTTTGACCACTCTCATTGGTCAAGGACTGTAACTGTTACCCAAATAAGCTGTAAACAACAACAGAGGCGGGCTAACTATATGCTGCCTATTAAGTATAATCTAATTGTGTAACCTGCATATTAAGAGTAGTAATACCATGTACGGATTTTAGGCATGATGTAACTTGTTGTATTATGCATAAGCTTGTTGCATTATGTATATCGTATTTTGCATGTTAGAAGGTATGTATGACCTGTAACCCCTGTACTGGGGGTTCTTGCTCAGAGAGGCTAGCTTCTCTTTGCTTCCCTCTAATGCAGTTCCTTTTATTATTCAGCTGAATAATAAACTCTGAACCACACCTCGTTCTCTGCTTATTCGAGTCTCAGCTGGGAATGGGCCTTCATCTTTGGGGAGGATTCATGGTTTCTCTTTCCAGGTTGAGGACTCAGACCAGTTTTCCCCCACAAATTTAATTGTAAATTTGGATCCTTATGGGTGTAACTTGGCCAGTTTTTTGGGTTTTTTTGACAAAGATCGATCAGTTTCTGTTTTTTCTCTGTTTTTTTCCCAAAACCCCAGTGCCCGCAAGTCGATTCCAGTTTACCAGAACTTTTCCTAGGGGACTGTCTTCCGGGATGGACTGACCCTGTCCCATTGTCACCCTAGGTGAACGTCCCTTTCCCAATCTGTCCAACAGATCTAGTCCCCCCTCCCAGAGCCTGCCTTCTTGGCTCAGCCTAGCCTACCCAACCTGGAAAGGGCAGGAACAATTCTCCAACCTGGAAAGGAGAATTCTAGGTTGCCTCAGACAGAACGGAGGACTTATCCAGAGTACAAAAGATGTGAACCACACAAGAATAACAAACAAAGGAGTCACCTTATCACCCCAAAGGGGTTGCCATCCTGCCCCATGTTCCCATAGGTGAACTCACCCAGTCTGTTGGCCGGCTGGGGTTGGGGCTGGATGGCAGCACTTCTGGGGTGAGCTGGGTAACTCCTGCCTGGCTCGCCAAACTTTGTGGGGGAAAACTGGTCCAGGTCCTCAACCTGGAAAGAGAAACCACGAATCCTCCCCAAAGATGAAGGCCCGTTCCCAGCTGAGACTCGAATAAGCAGAGAACGAGGTGTGGTTCAGAGTTTATTAGTCAGCTGAATAATAAAAGGAACTGCATCAGATGGATGCAAAGAGTAGCCTCTCTGAGCAAGAACCCCCAGTACAGGGGTTACAGGTCATACATACCTTCTAACATGCAAAATACGATATACATAATGCAACAAGCTTATGCATAATACAACAAGTTACATCATGCCTAAAATCCGTACATGGTATTACTACTCTTAATATGCAGGTTACACAATTAGATTATACTTAATAGGCAGCATATAGTTAGCCCGCCTCTGTTGTTGTTTACAGCTTATTTGGGTAACAGTTACAGTCCTTGACCAATGAGAGTGGTCAAACTCCTGTGACCCCTCAGCTACCTGGCCCCCGTCAACCTGTTTACCAGACTAGGTTGATGGCTTCCCAGCAGGGTCCAGACCAGTGGCATCGCTGGCATTGGGCATGCCAGGGCACGTGCCCCGAGTCCCAGCGCCAGTGCCCCGGATCTCCGGCCCGATTGGGCCGGGGATCCGGGGCCTGATCCTGAGCTGGCTGTGGCGGCCCCGTTCCCGGCCGGGGATCTGGGGCCTGGCTGGCTGCCCGGCAGGCCCCACCCCTGGCCAGGGATAGGGCCAGGGGGAGGCCGTGCCACTGTGGGCAGCTAGGCCGCGGTGGGGCTGGGCCAGAAGCAGCCGCTGGAGGCCAGGCCCGCAGCCACGACCACAGGTGGCCAGGCCCCCGATCCCCAGCTGGGGACGGGACCGCCACAGCCACCGGCGGCCAGACCCCAGATCCCCGGCCGGGGATCTGGGGCCTGGCTGGCCGCCTGCGGCGGTCCCGTCTCTGACCGGGGATCCGAGGCCTGGCTGGCCCCATCCCCCCTGGTGGCCCCGTTCCGTGCTGAGGATTGAGGGCCTGGCCACTGACGGCCGCGGCCCCATCCCCATCCAGGGATCTGGGGCTGCGTATGCGGGCCCGGCCTCCAGTAGCCGCTTCTGGCCTGGCCGGGCCAGGCCGGGCCATGCTGCACGGCCTAGCTGCCCACGGCGGCGTGGCCTCCCCTTGCCCCTATCCCTGGCCAGGGGGTGTGGCCTTCCAGTTGGGGGCGGGGGCTGGGCCCGTGCCCCGGGTCCCTGCCCACCCCAGCGATGCCCTTGGTCCAGACAGGAAGGATTGTCTTATAATCTAAATTTGTGGATCACCTTTTTTATCTATAGAAACAGTCTACTTTCTTATCTAAGTCACTAGCTCCCCTGACTTAATACACATTCTGTAATTAATGTTTTAGCAAACACAGAGACTCTTACACAGAACTTCCAAACCAAACTTACTCTTATCTTGCAATTTCCTTTACACTACCCTACATGGGAAAAGCACTGCTGGAGGCGGGCAGGGCCAACTCCGCTCACCATCCTCAAGCACGACTAATAGTCAGCTCTTACTGAACGTACCCAAGCAGCGCTTGAAGAAGAAAGGTGGGTTACTTACCAGTAACCGTCTTTCATTGAGATGGGCTGCTCGGATTCATTCACAACCCTCCCACCGTACCCGCAACTGGAGTTGGCTACTTTTAGGGACTGAGGAGCGGTCAGGCGGCAGCCACATATATAGCCATGGGGTGGTGGCTGCCAGATCTCTCCTGACAGGCTAGGGCAAAAAGTTTCTGACCAATTGTGCGCTGCGGCACGGATACACCTATTAATCAATCTGAGCAACCCATCTTGAAGAAGGATGGGTAGTGGTAAGTAATCCACTGTTTTTGTTTGCTTGTTCATTTTTTAAAAAAGGAGACTGAGTGGAAAAAGAATAATATGATTTGACACACAGAGCCATTTTAAGGGATCTTAACTGGCCAGGGGAAGATGGCTAAAATTCTAATTTGCATACTCATCTTCAGTTTTTGTTCACAAAGCCCAGTCTGTGCAACCTGCCCAAACTGACAGTGGAATCTTAAATGTCCTAGCTGAGAAAAATGCACTGGCAGTTTCAGTAGTCTTTTTTGAAAATTTGCTCCAAGAGGCTAAATACATAAATAAATAAAAATTCAATGTCATTTGTGATCTGGGGCTGAATTCTGATTTCGATAATTATAATTTCTGTAGTGCTTCATTTGCACCTGTATTTTCCTTTGCTTTGTCCTCTTAACTTCTAGTAGTGGGCCTGAGCTGCCTGTCATTTTTTGAGATTGCTGGCTTTCAGTGTTGAGTGCAAACAAACATCTTTCTATAGATGTAGTTTATAAAGTGTTTTAAAACCCTAGCATTAAAACTATCTCTCTCCCAATTTACTGAGAGGCAGATGTTTAGTTATACTCAGTGGGCTACAGTGAATTAAAAACTCCTCCCTTCTAATAATTCCGTTCTAGTTAGCTGATGGAAGAATTGCAGTGTTTCAGAGGGAGCTCCAGGAGGAACTATCTTACAAGATACAGCCACTCACAGTTCCAGGGGGACAGAGGTCTCTTAGAATTCAGCCAGCATTGCAGGCTGTTGCAGAAAAGGAACATGGCTCATTCTCCTTCCCACTTCAGGTTGATGTGCTAACCAAGTGAGCTTAGAAGGTACATTCCCAAGCACAGGGCTGTAAATATTACTGTCCTTTATAACTGATGTGCCTCCCCCCATAACTTTTGTCAAGAAGTCTTGCATCTGTATGGTTTTAAGTGTTCCAAATTTTGTGGGCATGGATAATTGCTAATTAAAATAATTACATATTAGTACACAATTTATACTTGAATTGCATCACACTTTGTACTCCTTTTAAAGACTATAAGGCTGTGTTCACACACAGGGATTATTTCGATACAAGTTGTGTCGAAACAAACTTGTATCGAAATAATGCCTTATTTCGAAATAACTTAGTTCGAATTAACAGT
>ML681994.1:15276732-15346819 GCA_007922195.1 Podocnemis expansa
AAATAAGAGTGCTGTGTGAACACAGCCTAAGAGTAGGACTTCCAAAAGTGCCCTATGTCAGCTTTGCTCTGTCCCCACTGAGGTCAGTAGCAAAACTCCCCATTGACTTCAGTGGGTGCAGGGTTAGGCTGAAGCTGAGCACTTTTGAAAATCCTACTCCAGTACTATAAACTTATAAAGCATGTTTAAAGTTTTCATTATATTTCTAGGTTTACCATAGTTATTTCTGGCCATTGGAGTGGACTGTACCATCTAGAGACAACAACAAATGCTATGCAAAGATAATCTGCAATATTCAAGATAATGTAAGTGCCTTTTTTTCCTCACCAGAAAGCAGGAACTAACTGGTTGTTTTAGGGACCACAGTCAAAGGGATAAGTAGAGTTCTCTTTCCCAGATGTTAAAAATATCCTTCAGTTTGTCACTAATCTACTTTCTGAATTTTCTTAAACATGTCTAATAATAAATACTGAATATTTATGTGTATAGAAAAAGGGTCTTTTAACAGACTTTGTGACTGATATTTGTACATAGCAGTTTTCCATGAAGAGAAAAAGATGGTGGCTACTGCTAGAAATGTTCTTTACATTTCAAAAATAGGTAAATAAACTAATGGTGATGCTAATTATTTCTTACATTTAAAAAAAATCTTCCTTTTGTTCCTTTAGGAAATGCATCTCCTTTAAGTCAGTGCCAGCCAGAATCTATCAAATTTCATCTGCTTACAAACCTGGGTTAGTTTTGAACCCTGGGGATGATTATAATAGGATTTATCTGTCTTGCCCTCACTAATCTTATTTTAAATGATAATGCTAAGATTAACCTGGCGAAGTAGAGATAAAACTACCCCCTTCACTACTACAGACTTCTACAGAATCTGCTGAACTGTTAAGTGGATTATAAACCATTTAGAAGAATCCACATTTCCAGCTGTAAGTGAGCAAGGCCAGTTTAATAAGACTTGGGTTGGACTTTAATTATTAACAAATCTCTCCTTTGCTTTTACCTTTTGCCATTGTGGCAGTATTTTTGTTACTAGATATTGGCACTTAACAACCAATATCACCAAATGTCCATCAAGTCCATTTGGTCTAGTTGCTCTTACCCATGTTGTCTAATCTACCTATGATGATTCCAAGGATCCAATCACACATTCTATGGTGTTTAAATACCTGTCTCATTCCTAAAGTTCCCATCACCATAGTATGTAGGCTCCCCTTCTTGGAGATCACCTTTAAACCCATGTGGATCCTGTGGTAGAACTAGGACTCTAAGGACTGATCCAAAGTTCAGTGAAATAAATGGAAAGACTCCCGGTAACTTCAATGGGCTTTGAATCAGGGCCTCAATTTATCCACATTTTATTGTCTTGAAAATTGTAAATGAGTTTAAATACCTGTAGGGTGGGAAGTTATTCAGGAAGAAATGTCAGTGAGTTAAATATTTATGGTTGGACTTGAAACTTTTTTATTAACCCAATTTCTTAAAGAAAATAAAATTGAAAATAGATATAATTCAGGTTTTACCCATTATCTCATCCCTGAAATAGCCTTTTGGTAACTAGCAACCTTGGTGCTCACTAATGCGGAAAGATAATCTTACACTCCAGTCACAAATTCTGTGCTCCGTAATTAGCAGAAGTAGCCTTTGATACCCAATAGGATTGCTATAACATGAAAACATAGGGACAGAACCTTAGCTTGCATAAATCATCAGAACTCTGTCAAACTCAATGGAGCTATGGGGATTGACACTGGCTCAGGGCTTGGCCTGAAGCATTTAATAAAATTAGATTTCTTATTCTTCTGGTAATGCATAAAGAGGAGATACTAGAGTATTTCCAGATATTTTCATTTAGATGCTCGTGTATGTCAGGGCAGCAGAATATGCAGTGATAATTATTTCCTTGTGAATGTCTGGTCATCATAGAGCACATTCAGCGAGAGTCCTGTGGCACTTTATAGGCAACAGATTTCTTCGAGCATAAGCTTTCGTGGACTACAACCCACTTTGTCAGATTGCGTCTGATGAAGTGGGTTGTAACCCATGAAAGCTTATGCTCAAAGAAATCTGTTAGTGCATAAGGTGCCACAGGACTCTCGCTGCTTTTGCTATACACAGACTAACATGGCTACTCCTCTGGAAAATAGAGCACATTCTGCACCAAAAATAACCTCCTGCTAATCCTGACGATATATCCATGAGCCAAAATTTTGAGTTGTAGCCTTTGGAACAGAATATGGATTACTTGTCAATGAATATATTTCCCCAGCAGTAATCATTCAGTTACATCAATCCAATTAGAAAAGTTAATTAGACTTATTTATAAGCATTTCTAACAGTTACACTTAATGTTCCTTAAATAACAGCTAAACTGGGAGTTTGTTGTAAACTGTATTTTTTATTCAGATGATTCAGAACAAACACTCAGTAAACAGCCACCTAACAGTGCCTCTGATATTGAAAATACTTACACATGTGTTTATCTTGACTCAGTTGAGTAGTCCATTGAAATCAGTGGAACTCATCTGAATAAAATTTAAATACACTTTTTTGATCTTAAAGGTTTCACTAATATATATAAAGAGAATAAATGTGTAAAGCTTGTTGAACTGATTTTCTTTATTTAGGAACGAGTTATTGGTTTCCATGTGCTTGGTCCAAATGCTGGAGAAGTTACCCAGGGATTTTCAGCAGCCATCAAATGTGGACTGACAAAAGCGCAGTTGGACAACACAATAGGAATTCATCCAGTTTGTGCAGAGGTCTGTATGTAATGCCAGAGTTTTCATAGTCTATTATTGCTTGGTATTTTTACACAAAATGAATGCATAGGGCTAGATTCTTATGCAGTGCAGACACTTTGGATTGCAGTGCCAGATAACATGATCCTAAATCTGGCACATCTAACGCTAGGAGGATCACCCCAGATTATGGTGTTTTGCTATAGCCAGCAAAAGGAGTCCCCAACAGAGTTGAGTAGGCACCTCCTCTTCCCTGTTGCCAGCAGATGAAAGGAAAGAGTGAAGTAAGAGCACCCAGATGTGCTGTACTCCTGCCAGAAGATCCCCCTTTCTGATCCTTAGTTTGGAGATGTTAACAGACATCATAAATCAAAATAGCTTTAAGATGCTCCACTTGCATGCATAGGGACCAGTATAATATAGAGTGACGGCAGGGTCAGGGTAGTTCAAGAGTGAATGATAGCAATTTCTACCTTTATCTTCCCCAACTTACACTATGTGCATTTTGGCCGTAGTGGAGAATCGTCCCATAATCATTTATTTTGGTGTCACAGGAGAAGATAATGGAAATCTTTGAGTAATTAGAGTTTATAAAAATGAATTGTGGTTTCTATACAAAGTTTTTATTTGAACTTTGGACCAAGAATTTCAGATATTAAAGCTTTGCCTGTTTCCATAAAGACTTGGGGAGGGGGGTTTACAGTTGTTTTTCTTTAACTTTTTAATATGAGTAGTCTTCCTTGAGGTAGTCTGTCCTCTGTCCAAGAGTAGAGAACTTTTCTCATACTCTGACTCTCATAAATCTGTATGTGAATGCTTCAAATATTTGTTTCTGCTGCTTGGTTATCAAGGCTAGCATTTCAGATGGATCGAAATACTTAAAATAGGCTTATAAACTGGTGTTCTAGAGAGGGATCAGCTACTTAATGAGTTTTTTATTAAATTCTGCCTTGGCAGAGATTTTTTTTTTCTTTCCCTTATTAGTATGTCTGACTCCAAATAAAGAAGCAAGACCATTTGCTGGTGTAAATGTGACGCTCCATTGGTGTGTGTCTTTTACGCTAGCTGAGGATTTCCTCTTAAGGAAATGCATCCACAGCACTTAAAAACTTGGTTCTGGCCTAAGCCCGCTGACCTGGGCTAAGGAGTTAATTGCACCATAAACATTTGGGCTTCGGCTGCAGCTCAAGTTTGAGAACCCAGGCTTCAGCTTGATCCCAAACGTCTGTGCCATAGTTAAACAACCCCTTAGTCGGAACCCTGCAAGCCTAAGTCAAACTGCAGTGTAGACATACCCTAACCCATCATAACTCTTGAATCTTAGTGAGTCTTGGGCTGGCTCAGTGTCTTATTTTAGCTACTATTATGCATATATATAGCTACAATTATAGGTGTCATATTATGGAATCCCAGAAGTCTGCAAAAGTAGCCAGATGCCATTGTGTACGCCCTTTGTACGTTGTGTTTGCAATATCATGAAAGATAGGCAAGATGATAGCCTTAGTGAATCTAAGAGATTAACAGATACCTGAAACATTTCAAAGCATCCACAGCAAAGGTTTCACCTTTCTCTCAAACATCATGTAATAATGGTGTTCTTATAAACCGTCAGACAGGAAGACAAGTTCTCATTTTATCAGAGATCTTTTCTGATCGACGGCTGAGTAGGAGTCTTCACAACTGTGAATTCAAATAGAGTATTAGCATATGCAGTGTGAAGACAGAGTGATAATCATAATTTTCTTTGGACATCTGAGCTGCTAAAATTGAAAATGAACAGAGTGATTAGGCATAATTTGGTGTGGTAATTTCACCTAATCATGATAGTTTGGGGGAGGACTGCCAGGAGAGAACGGACTGAGGAGGAACATGGACATTAAATCTCCAGAGGGGAATGATGAATTTGCACTGCCAGCTTTCACAATGTTTTTGGTCCTCTTACTTTATCTCATCTCTTATTCATTCAAAAATTAAAAAAAAAAAAAATCAAAGGGCAAGAATGGTAGTCTTAGGTTTTTTGCTTTAAAGATTTGTTTAAAAATTGGTTGTCATTTAATAGGTACTGAGTGCACTGGGATGAATTGGACCATGAATGACATCAATATGCTCTCCGTGTTATGTATTTATAAACATGCTAAATGAAAGGGAATCGATATTGCCTTCCGGCACAGATGTATTACATCTGAATTTAGGACCAGATAACTGGCACCCTGAATGACTTCCAGTAGTACCTCATTTCACAAGCAGTGTTCTGTCAAGTACGATGTTATTCAGCATCCTGTTATTCAGTACCCTAATTTCTTTGGTTGTATAAATTAGAGCCAGATTTGGCTTTTTACTCAAGCTGAGTAGTAAATCAATCTACAAAATAGTCGTTTAAAATCAATGAGACTGCTTGCAGAGACAAGTTCTACTCAGCTGGGCCTTAATGAGAACTGTTCTTTTTAGAAAGACTGTATTGTAGTGACTGAAATGTTGGTATTTACAGTTCAGGCTAATCTTCCTTTAAAAACTGGCATGACTCAGCTAGCTCACTAGAGAGTGCTTTCCATTTATTGGATCTATAGCCTTGAATTCACTTGAAGAGCTAACAAGCTCTCAATCAAAAATCATATTTCCAGTAACTCTCAAATGGATCCCAGCTAATTTGCTTTAGTCAAGAAGCTCTGCAAAGACTGCACAGCAGCTAGAGCTGGCCAGTGTTTGCAGAAGTTGGGGTTACGACCAAAAATGGAAAACAGATAAAACTAGCACATTTTAAGCTTAATTTTAATTTCAGAGTGACTTCAACAATGCAGTGCAATCAAGGTCCACTTGAAATTAAAATGAAGATTTAAGATTCACATTGTCTGTTTGTGAGCCAGAACAGAAGAAGGCCTATTCCAAACTCAGTTCCTTGGCTTATTCTTCTCTGCAATATACATTAAAGGAGTTTCTTGCAAATATCTGAATTCCTTATTAACATGTAGTGTTTTATTTGTGTACAGAAGAGGAGGATGTGTATCACTTATTGATGCAAGTCTTTAAAGAGCTGTTAGCAGTCTGTGTACAGCCAGGTTTCAACTTACTGAACTTTAAGGCTGTCAGATCCCTATTAATTGCAGACATTTCAATTCTGTTTGCATGGCTGAAAAGTACAGATACTGTGTTTTGGTCTAGGTTTATTCATCCTCAGAGATGACTTTGATGCCAGCTAATTACCTTATCTTTGAACCATTTAGACAGAAGTGGTTTTGATTTCCTGTAATCCTTCCTGCATTATATGTGTGCAAAACAATACCATCAGTTTTGTAGTAAACTTCAATTACAAACTGAGGTAATTTGCTGGATTTCACACAATTTATTTTTCTTGTAGAATTTCAGTACTTCTTTATTTTACAGTTTTACTCATGAATATCTTTATGTTTAATAAGTGTCATGAAAGTATCAAGAGTCTTCACTTAATAGACTAGATCTACAAAGGTTTCTTGGTAATTGTCAGGAGGGGGGAACCTTTACAAAGTGCCTTGAGAATATTTTTCCTAGCAGCTTGTATCCAGAAGAACTCTATTGGAAGAGTTGTCATGGATTTTTCATTTTATTTTGTCATCATTTGAGCTCCATCAGTCAAAGATATGGTTAAAAAGGGGCTGGTCCTAAATATGTGGGGACTTCTGTTGATGTCAACTCTTTTTTTTTTTTTTTTTTTTTGTATTATAGGGGGCCCAGTGTGCTAAGAACGGTATTATAAACATATAGTACAAAAGAGTTCTTTCCCCACAGGTATTATTGTCTTAGTACATAAGACAGACAAGAATTGGGAGGAAGGGACACATACAAGCAGAAGATTGTAAACTAAGGCACAGAGAGGTTAATTAGCCCAAAGTCACATAGGAAAAGTATGTCAGGATAGGGAATGGAACAAAGAAGGAACAGAGCTCTAGTCTAGTGCCTTCGCCAAACCATCATTCTGGTACATCAAAAGACGAGTCACTGGCAGAGAATTTGCTCAATGCAGGCACCGGTTTGGGTCACTAAAGGTGCCCCTATATTAGCCCTTCCCCATACAAACCTTTGTGCATGGGCAGTTCAGGTTGAGGCCATAGTGTACATTCTTATGACTGTTTTGGGTTAGGTGGCCAGATAGCAAGTGTGGAAAAATTGGGACAAGGGGTGGAGGATAACAGGCACCTGAACATCAGAACTGGCTCTATAAAATCAGAAGATCTCATTTCCCTATTCTGTATTGCACCACAAACTGTTCATCTTCAAAGCATCTAACGAAGTGTGATTTTCTTCCATGAAAGCTCATGTGCAAATACATTTATTAGTCTTTAAGTGCCACAGGACTCCTCGTTTGTTTTACAGATCCAAAGGTATGCTGTTATAGTAGAGAAATCTCCAGCGCTCTTCTAAATTACTTTGGAGGGCATTTTAGCTTTTGGGGCAGCTCAGGTAGATGCAAAGGTCGCTTAAAGCCATTTTGTTTTCCTCTCACCATGAGCTTCTGGTAGGTAACCAGATAGCAGGTTTGAAAACTCAGGATACTTTTTTTTGGAGCAGGGAGAAAAAGGTGGGCAGTGTAGGATGTATACAAGACAAAATCTCTAATGTTAGGATGTTTGGTCACCCTAACTTCTGGCAAGGTAGCACAGAATCCCAGGGTATATGTTGGAATGACAGCCACATCTCCTCCACACTTCTTAAAGCAGGAGTTCCAATCATTGGATTGTTGTCAGCACAAGTGTTGTAAATGAGTGGTTCTCAACCTTCTTCAGGTTGGGGACCCCTTTTTAACACAAAAAATTGTAGCAGCCCCCCTGACTGATTATGTAATCTGGCCTGCACTGCTCTGGCAGTGCCACTTGGACAGTTGGCAAGCGGCACCACCGCCACCATGGCCCACGCCGTTGGGGAGCTGAATCATGGTAGCTATGGCCCTTTGCCCCTTCTGGGGAGCTGCTGCGGCCACATCCCCCCTGCTGGGATCCAGCCGCTGGTGGGGAGAGGCAGCCTTGGCAGGGTGCATCAGGGCTACAGCTAGATTCCGGTCCTGGTAGGGGAGGCTCCGTGGACCCCCTGCAACATGTCCTTGGACCCCCAGGGGTCCCCAGACCACAGGTTGGGAACCACTGCTATAAATCATAATCCATAATCTCTAGAGCTGGAATTGGTTCCAGAATTATATTTGATTAATTTACCACATTAAGATAAATGTGGTATGTAGTCACTATTTTCCCTCAATCAATTTTTCTTGATCATAAAAAGAAAAACCCTAAGAAGAGCATTGAAGGCAAGGTGTGAGTGCCCTTTGTAGCAGTGAAGACATTCAATGCAATTGCAAAATACTACTTTGAATAAGAAATGATATGGTAGTAGCATTATTCCTTATATATCTGAATGCCATTCTTCTTGGCTTTCATTTCAATATACTGAAACGTTCTTCTGTCCTTTCTTTTAGATATTCACCACGTTGTCAGTGACTAAGCGTTCTGGTGGAAATATCCTTCAGTCTGGCTGCTGAGGTTAAGCACTCCCATTGTTGTTGCATTTGCCACAGACTGACTTCCATCATGATAACTGACTTGTGTAAATTAGAAGAAAACATCTCAAAACAGGCTGACATCATCTTCAGCAGCAATGGGCACCCTCTTGACCAAAGCATTCCATTCACCGAATGAGTAAAACTGTGCTGGTGTTTGTTAGTCACTCGTGATGATTGGATGGCAATCTGCAAAACAGTGGGAGTAATGAATACCAAGCTGCTGCATAGCAGAGCACCTACAAGATGCTTCCATGAAGTCGTAGCCTAAAGCCAGGATTTTCTGGAAGGCAGCGATGGAAAAACTGCTGGCAGAGTTTGAGAACAACCCTTTCCTCCTAAATGATGAGCTTCCTAACTTAAATGTTCCACAAGTACTGATAGTTTTATATCTCTGTGTACTGTATGTATAAAACAATGTGATGGTGACTCTTCCTCAGCAAGCCTGCGTATCATCAGATCACAGTAATGCACCACGTGAAGTTTGTATAGAGGGGAAATCTGATTTTGCATTTGATTCTGTGTTGTAAAATACAGGTATATTTAGCCATAATTAGCAAAATCCAGAATAGCAAGTCTTTTTTGGTTCCCAGAAATTCTAAAACCAAATTTAATCCCTCATAGTTTCTTATTCTAGATATGCATACTTCTTACCATAATTGCCCCTGTACTAGCCACAGAAAGAGGAAAGTAATGATCTCAATAAGGCCTAGTCTACAGGGGAAAGCTTATTTGGGATATATTTAGGGTTTTTTTGTTTTTTTTTTGGCATAAACTGCTTTCCATTCACACTCAAATGATCTTTTGGGGCGTGTTTTAGCTAGCTTCTTATACCTCTGTAATTAACCCACTTTGGAAGTGAAATAATTCTGTTTTGGAAAGAGTTGCACCTTCAGGTTGGCATGGATATAACCCCATTTCAAAATAATTATCTCTTAAGGAGTTATCCCACAATGCATTGCTTTGTATCTGAATTGGCTTGTCTAATTATGTGTGCACTCTCCACTAGAGCTGGGTGAAATTTCTTGGCCAAAAAATGCATATTTGGGTCTGGATCTGGTATTTAAAGTGTGTGTATGTTTGGTAGGGAGGAGGGGGGAATACACTGGGCTAAACTGTTGCAGACCTGGGGAAAAAAATTGAAATTCAAGGTAGGTGCGTCTGAAACACCATTTTTCCAAAGCTTCTATTTCCAGATTATGATGGACAATCTTTCCTGCCCATGCACACACACTTTTTCAGAGCACTTTAAGACCTGACTGCATCCAGGTTGGTTGTCTCTATCTTGAATACTGTCAGACACACAAGTACATGTCTGTCTCCAATTCATGGCAAGTTCACAAACCCTGAGTCGGTTGCTGCCCCCATGTGGTTATCTCAGGAGATGGAGGCATTCCTGGCCTTCCAGGAATGAGAATACATTCAATCTCACCTTTCCAGTAGTCACTACAATGCCAAGATTTGCCAGCAGCTAGCAAATCAAATGCAGGAGAAGGGGTATTTGCAGATCATATGCTAGTGCAACCCCCAAACCAAGGAGTGGTGGCAGAATTATAAAAAGCAAAATCCCTGGTAATGTTCCCAGCACATGTATATGCTACAAGAAGCTGGACTGACATAACTACTTGGTTTTATCCTCCTGCTCTAGCAGCGTCAATGTGGTGACACTGGGTGGTAGTCATCTTCCATCTCCTCCAACACCACCTGTCTATGTGATTTAACCCACAGGAGCACCCTGGCTATATTAACGGTGGTTGGAATTGCTGAACTTCCTCCATGCTTTCAGAGGGCAGTTTGAAAACTCATTTGAAACTGAAAAAGTTTGAAAATGGGGTTGTCTAGTAGAAAAACAGGCAAATTATGGGATAGTGTGGAAGGAAAAAGGGAGTTTGACCACATGTTTCAGTATTCCGATAGATTCTGGTAGGTATCCCACAACTGAAAACAAAAACCACTGTCCATTGAGCTTAGCAGTGGACCATTGTACCCTGGGACACCTGCCTAGACTGCTTGTGCACTTATTTAAAAAAGATTAAAAAAACATAGTGCACCATGGACATTGTGATTCATAAGGGAATTTGCTTAAGCCACTTTATACCAAGCAGAGTGGATGCACTCTTTCAGGTTAGTTATATTTGCATTGTTATACTAATTTTTTTAAAAAAAAGACCCTGTCAATCTTTCCAATGTAGATAAGACCTAACATTACCCTAATTTTCATTCGTGCATTGTTTTGTTTCTGATTAAGAAAATTATATTTTTAAAACGGAGTCTCAGTGGTGTATCAGCCTTACACTAGGCTTCCACAGAGGGATGAATATCACCATTTTCTAGTGAGACGCTTCTAATGTAGTAGTGTAAATTATTTTTATAAACTCAAATACTTAACTGAAGGATTTTTATGCTTTATACCTTATAAAACAGTTTGTACATTTTTCTGGCCAGTTTATTGCAGCAAATGGAATGTTTGCATGAAGTGTCATTTGTTTTGATGCACTCCTCAGTGAAGAAACTGTGGCTTAGCAAGTCATACATTTTTAAGACAGAAAAGGCCACTTTGATAAACCCCTGTGTCATTTATTTCAATCTTTTGATTGTTGAGTAGTATGTTAGACATTTTCAACAAATGTAGGACTTTTTTCCTGATGCATATTAAATACATAAGGATAAGATTTTAAAATGTAAGATTGAAAATTTAGGAGCTTACTTTTCACTAAAATTAGGAGCATTTGTATTCTTAGTGCTCCAGATGTCACACACAAAACTTTAGTATATCCAGTCAATACAATTTTTCAGAAGGCTATGGAGGTCCTGTGGGAAACTAACTAATATGTGTCACTTCCCTAAAGGCAGAATTTTAAGTATACATATAAATTCACATGTACACAAGCATTATCAGGACTGGACCATCAGTCATAAATTCTCCTTCAGTTGATTAATTGATGTGCATTCTCAAAGCTACTGATTTTTATATTTTAAATAACACAACTGAACTGTGAAATAATTAATACTTTCTCCAGATTTTTCTCTCCAATATTATTTTATATTGTGGGTCTATGCATGGTGAAAGAGGCATATAGCTTATGAAAACATCATACAAGGCTATGTTAAGGACCAAAATAAAGTCTTTAAATCCATATCAAATTAAATGAGTATTTTATTATGAAATCTTTGGAAATATACTAGAAAATATAGTAAATTAAACAATATTTATATTCCATTCATGTCCTACACTTTATTTGATTAGTCATTAATATTTTTTGATCTCCTAAATGAATACAAATACAAATTCCTCTGAAGGTATTTCATTTAAAAAATGTAGAAAATCAGCATTTTGTGAGATTTCAGAAGGTGCTTAATCATAACAAGCTTTATGTGATGAGATTCTGATTTTTAGTCTTTAATTCTCTTCCACTTATCTTTACCCATCCTCGTGTGACTTGTTAGGAAAACCTTGACTTGTGAAGGACTATGGTATTCAGAGAGATCTGCTGATGGGCATACTTCCATCTTTTGGATCAAAATTCTTGTTTTAATTCTTCTTAAGGTTGTTCTTCTGGGGCTAAATTGTCAGCTGTCCTATGACCCCTTTTAGTCTTCTGGATGGGGAAGCCACTGCTGTGGGCAAAGCTACTGCTGAACTTGCTCACACAGATGGGCAAAGAGCGGACAGATGAGTGGAGAATGGGAACAGTATTGACTCCATACTACCGTTCACCTTCTAGCACAGCTGGGCTCGTGCAAAGGGAAATGCGAGCAGTGCCATTGTTTGCGCATATAGATTCCATGTTAGGTGTGCACCCGCATACATGGCTGCTGGATGTTTTTTGCCTTTTTGTGGTTTCCGTAAGGCCATCTCTGGCACCCCCTGGAGCCCTGCACACATTCACTGGCATATGAGGTGTCACCAGCCAAGCGCCCCCTCAGTTTTTTCTTTCTGCCCATGACAGTTGTTGGAATGGCTTTCTCTCTTGTGGTCATGATTGCCTAGCAGTTCTTTTCTGTTATAGTTTTTAATAGTTCTTGTAAATTGTTGGTCCTGTCAACGATGTTCACCCAGAGGTGCAGCATGTCCTGGTCCACAGGCTTCAGTCTGTGTTCTGTTTGTCAGGAGCCCTTCCTCCTTAATGACCCCCACAACAGTTGTTTTAAAAACTCAAGTGCTAGATTTGCATGGACTTCAAGCCACAGTCTAAGAAAAACAGGGACATTCACCTGAAAGCTTTTTTGATGGAGGCTGCACTCACATTCGCCTCAGATTTTTCCTGCTCAGGTTCAGTGCTGAGCACTTAGGTCGTCCTTGATGCTGTTCACCTTCATGAGCACCAAAGTGTTATAAAAGAAAAGACTATTAGGCAGGGCCGTAACTAGGCCGGGGCAACTGGGGCAAAGACTCACGTGCTGAATTTTAAAGGGCACAGGGGACGGATCCGGCTCCCCATGGTGGCTGGGGACGTATCTGGCTCCTTGGTGGTGAGGAGCTGGATCCATCCACAGCTGCCATAGGAGTTGGCTTCGTCCCCTGCACCCTCTAAAATTCAGCACCTGAGGCTTCTGGTGGTGCCTGCTTCTGGTGGCGTCTGGGGCTCCCCACTGGGACAGATTTGGCTCCCTGCAGCGGCTGCTCACTGCCCCAGCTGCTGCCCAGGAGCAGGATCCATCCCCAGCCACTGAGGGGAGACGGAGCCATCCCCTGCACCCTCTAAAATTTGGCACCTGGGGCTTCTGGCACCCTCTTCTGGCGGTGGCTGCAGACAGATTCAGTTCCCTGCTGCATGTTGGCAGTGGTTGGGGATGGATCAGGCCCCAGACCGGGTTGAGGGAAGAAGCCTTTGAGGCTGCTTGTCCCGGTTGCCACAATAGCTAGCTATGGCCCTGCCATCAGGATCTCATTCAGAGGGACAAGCCAATATGCCACATTTATTGTAAATTTAAGAATGAGGATTGCTCCCTTCACAAAGCTGCCAGGGAGCTCAAGGAGATATAGAATCATAGGGTTGGAAGGGACCTCATGAGGTCATCTAGTCCAACCCCATGCCAGAGGCAGGACCAGTCCTACTAAACCATCCCAGTCATGGTTTTGTCCAGCCGGGCCTTAAACACCTCCAAAGATGGAGACTCCACCACCTCCCTTGGCAGCTCATTCCAAGGCTTCACCACATGCCTAGTAAAAAAGTTTTTTCTCATAGCCAGCCTTGACCTCCCTAACTGTAACTTGAGACCATTGCTCCTCGTTCTGTCTTCCCTTACTACCGAGAATAGCCGAGCTCCCTCCTCCTTGGAGCATCCCTTCAAGTAGTTGAAGGTTGCTATCAAATCCCCCCTCAATCTTCTCTTCTGCAGACTAAATAAGCCTAATGCTTTCAGTCTTTCCTCATAGGGCTTGTGCTCCAGCCCTTTAATCATTTTGGTTGCCCTCCACTGAACTCTTTTTAGCATGTCCTGTCCTTTTTGTAGTGGGGAGCCCAAAACTGAACACAGTATTCTAGATGTGGTCTCACCAGTGCAGAATAGAGGGGAATGATCACATCCCTTGATCTGCTGGTAACACTTTTGATGCAGCCCAGTATGCCATTGGCCTTTTTGGCGGCAAGCACACACTGCTGACTCATATCCAGCTTCCCATCCACCATGACCCCCAGGTCCTTTTCATATGCCTGGCTTCTCAGGCATTCCTTCCCTACCTGGCTGGCAGGTTAGTTCAGATGCTGATGGACAATACTGCCACTGTGTTTTACATCACCAGGCAAGGCAGTGCTTAGCCTCTTGGCACAGGGGTGAGGACCATCCACTTATTGGTTTTCTATATGCAGAACCCCATTCCCATTGTATTGTCATGTATCTCGGGCACCAAGAAGGAACAAGCAGACCTCCTCAGTAGGTCTGTCTTGATCACATCACAAGTGGTGCCTCCACTCAGAGGTTGCCAGCATGATTTTCCAAAGGCGGGGGACTCTCCAGGTGGATCTGTTCATGTCCAGACAGAACTGGAAGTGCTGCCAGTTCTGCTCTATCTGTGGGCTCCCCAGAGGCTCTCTGGTGCCTTCCTGCTTTCCTCAGTAGGGGTATTATTGATCCAAAGAATCCTGTTGAAGATCAAGTGGGATTCGGTGAATGCGACACTAATAGCCCTGGCATGGCTATGAGAACACAGGTTTGGCACCCTGCTGGAACTCTGAACAGCAACGCCACTGGAGCTATCCTTTGGCCTGACCTTCTGTCCCAGGGCCAAGGCCATCTGTTGCACCAGCCCTTGCATCCCTACACTGAACAGCATGGCTACTGCATGATTGCATGCAGGCAAGTAGGCTTGCTCAGCACAACCTCATTAGGTCTATATGGGCAGCAGAAAGCCTTATACCAGAGCAACATACCTGGCCAAATGGAAGTGGCTTTCCTTTTGGGGTTCAGACTGTAAAGTTTCTCCTCACTAAATTTTAATATAGTCTTTATTGGACTACCTATAGGTTCACCAGTGGCTATTTTAGCCTTCCATCCTCTGGTCCAGGGTAGATCAGTTTTCTCCTATGACACGGTGATGAGGTTCTTAAGAGGCCTGGAGAGACTCTATCCACAACTCAGAGATCCTGTACCTCCCTGGAACCTGAGTCTAGTCCTTTTGAGACTAATAGATTTCTCCCTGCCACCCCCATGGAGCCTTTACCATCCTACTCTCTACTGCTCCACTCCTGGAAGGTTTCCTTCCTGATGGTGATTACCTCAGCATGAAGGGTTTCTAAGACCAGAGCTCTTACACTGGAACTTCCCTACACTTTTTTATGAAGACAAAGCCCATCTGCAATGGTATCCACCATTCTTACCAAAGGTGGCATCACAGTTCCATAATAAATAGGATATATTCCTGCATGCGTTCTTCCAGAAACTACATAGATCCAATGAGGAGCAAAAGTTGTTTACCTAGATGTTAGACATGCCTTGGTCTTCTACAGCAAAAGGCTTAAACCCTTCCAAAGGTTGACACAATTCTTTGTTACAGTGGCAGAAAGGATGAAAGGTTTGCTGCTCTTCACCCAGTGTGTCTCCTTGCGGATAACTACCTGCAGTAAGTGCTGGTATGAGCAAGCAATGGTGGCTCCACCAGCAAGCATAACAGCTCATTTGACCAGAGCATAAGCTTTATCAGCAGCCTTCCTGGTGCAGGTGTCAATCCAAGACATGTGCAGAGCTGTTACCTGGTCTTCATGTCCCATTACACTATCATCTAGCAGGCCCAGGACAATGTAATCATTGGTAGAGAAGTATTGCAAGCAGCAAATCCATGAATTCTGAGTCCACCGCCAGGGATACTGCTTGTGAGTCACTTAATGTGGAATCGACATAAGCAAGTACTCAAACTCTTGTGTTTCAAGGTTTGGTCTTCATGTCTGTTCCATGACACATCCTCCATCCCCACTGTTGGAGTTGACAGCAAGAAAGAACTAAGGTGCTGCAGGGTTGGTGGAACTTTATATACTCCTGCATGAGCACAGGGCTCCAATGGGCACCTTATAAATATTACTAAGGCAAAAAATCTCTGATAGCCATGAATGAGGGTGAAGGCACACATGTAACATGGAATGGACATGAGCAACACATCGTGAAAAGCGATAGTTATAGGTTAATAACCCTTTTTTTCTGGATCAGATTGGTATTATCTCAAAGGGTAGAGAGCACCTTTTACCTCTTTATTAAAAAGGCATTGTGTAACCTGCCCAGTTATGGTTAGGTCCATTTCCTATTACAGTCACTCACAAGACTTCCAAGAGTTTATTTGGCCCTTTCAGAGCCACTGACAAGTCCACTAGATTAAAAGTGTAATGTACTACAGCCTAGTGTTAGTTTAATATTCTTTTAGCACTGAAAACTTTTTAAGACAGAAATTACTCCAGATTTCATATTGTGTAATCCAAGCTGTGCCAGCTGCATGCTTAAAAGAGAAACATCAGGTACAACATTTTTATCCTAAAAACATCACTGTGAATAACATACTCACTGAACAATATTACCCATGCTGAGAACTGAATGTATGCAACTTAATGCAACTCAGAAAGAAGACTGATGAATTCTGCTTGGCTTTAGGTGAGGTTGGACTTCATTTCCTAGGATTTTCATTCAATATGGTTCTTATGCTATGGTATTTACTGCATGTTGTGACTCACAGTGTAAGAAGGTTTTCTATTAATTTTGTTTTTTTATCAAAGTCAACTTGTGGTCTATATAAGAAATTCTAGCAAAGCAAACAAATTAAGGTCCAAAACAATAAGAACAACAACACAGACTTTGTGCCATAGGCAGAATTTTTTCAGTACTCTCCAGTTGATAGTCTTTTTACATATTTAGCAACCTGGTCACTAAAACGAGCTGCGTAGTTTAATATAATTACATGTTTGGCAGTATCTGCAAATCCTCATGGAGGCCTGAGATGCTGCATCAAAATAACCATGAGGAGGCCAAGAGTGATGTAGCAGAGAGTATAGATAGTCAGATGGTAATGACAGAATTGGGTATAGATAGCTGGTATAGATAGTCAGATGGTGGTGATAATTGTGAGTGGAAAGCTTGCACCACTCTCAGTTGTATTTTTTCTGGCTCTGCCAAGCGTTGTCTGTCCATTACATTCATGAGTGTTAAATTTACTAATTTGTGGGTTATTTTGATCTTCAAATAACATTTATATTTAAGCTTACGCTGGCACTTTGACAGCTTGTACAGAAACGACCAGTTGCCTCATAGTTACAGCTTTAAAAAAAATTGCCTCTGAGCTGCGGACTTGCTTTTCTTTTAATCAGAGGATGTCAGATCCATAAGACTAATTTTTGTAAGTGATAATTATTGCTTTTCCTTAAGGCAATATTAAGCTCTATTTACAGAGAACACTATCACATGTGATTCAGTTGTTAAAGCTTCCAAATAACTAGTACTTGTTTCTACACAAGGAAGGGTGAGCATTTCAAAGGTGGCTCTTAATTCCATATTTAGGTGCCAACCAACTGGTGTGTTCCCCTTTCCCCTACAATCTGTAGATGTGGTCTAAAAAAGTTCAGAGGAAACAGCAGGTCTCATTTGACTTCAGTGGAAGTTTCTGGATGCTCAGCACTTTTGAAGATCAGTTCACTTATTTAGGTGGCTAAATAGTGACTGAACAGCCAAACTTTATGCACTTGTTTTTGAAAATCTTGACAAATTTGATTTCTCACGCCTAGCTAGCAGGGTGCATGGACATGGACAAAGAATTTGTAATTCATTTCAAGCTGGTTGCTTCAAGCAACAGTCATTAACCTTGCAGAGGTAAATATGCACCATCTCATCCCCTCACCACCAGACTCTTTTCTCCTGAGGTTTATAATAAGCTGGTCGAATAATATTCATCAGATAGTTGTATTCAAAGAATGTCACACTTGGACTGCATTATTCATGGAACATTTTGAGAATGCTGGATGAATAATTTAAATATATCCATTCAGTACATATATCAAGTATGATGTTCAACAAATCTATTTTTCCCCCATTTTTTGCCCAGTTCTATATCTGTGCAGTTCTGTTAACTGAGCTATATTACCAGGGGTGCTGGAACATTTTTATAGTGGGGATACTTATGCCATTGAACCAAACTGTAAATCCTGTATGTATTGGAATCCGTGTCAAGCCAGGGCAGTACCCCTAGTACCAATATCTATGTATACTACCTTTTCTGCAGGAATCCCTGTACTCTAGGGACCTCTTCTTTAAGGGGGCATGGGGTGAGGATTACAACCTCAGAGGTACAAAAAAATGGGGCATCCAAGGTTATCCTGAACCCATAAAACTGGCCGGAAAGTAGAGTGCACTAAAGGCCCTTAGAGACTGCCCAGAACAGCTACCTCAAAAAAGGGATGACCTTGGGTAAGCCTTCATGGGGCAGCCACTGACAAGGGAGGCCCTGGTAGGATGTACCTCCATGGGCATTTTGTTGTCAGGTAGTAGAGGATGGGAAAGCAGCAGTTTACCAACTGTACAGAGCAGTCACGGGGTGACTGGGCCCTAAGAGTAATAGGTCTAATCCCCCACCCTGTGATTCCCTCAGCTCTCTTACCAGGTAAGGAAAGTCATTGCAGCCATGTGACAGGTAGGTCATATGGCTAGGTCAGTCCCAGGCCTAGTGGTAAAAGGGAAGCCTCCAGAGACCCAATTTGAAGGGGATCTGCTTGCCTCTTTTAGCCTAAGGGAAGTAGTTGAAAGGGGCCAGCTTAGACAAGCTATTAGAACAGTGCTTTTCAACCAGTGTGCCACAGCACACTGCTATGCTGTGAGAACTGTTCAAGTATGCATCAAATTTTGTACATGGTAAAGAAAACCAATGTAAACTAAACATTAGTTCATCGTAAACAAAATTCTATCCCACCAAAATTACAACTCATAAAACTCCTGAAAATTAATCATCAAATTAAAAGTGAGGTATCAGTCTTTTTGAGTTTGAAACATGAATGTTCTAAACACAGGTGGCCAAAGGGCAAAACTGAGGTGACATTTTTTTTTTCCAGTGGATTTGAAACCTTAATACATTTGATTCTTCTTTAGTTTGTTGTATATACTATGTTACAAATCATCTCTAGTGAAACAGTAACCATAGTAAATGTAAGTAAACGTGCTGTTTATGAGCAATCAATTGAGCTGAAAAAAGTGGGTGTGCCGTGGAATTGTTTGTTTCATTGAAGTGTGCTGGGTTACTGAAAAGGTTGGGAACAGTGTTAAAGGGCTACAGTGGACTTGAGCTCCCAGAGGCTGGGAGACTTCCGACCTGAGGAAATGAAGCCTAGGTGAGCTGTGGGAACCCCACATCAAGGGGAACAAGGGTTGGCATGGAAGGCTGAGTACTAATCTGTTATATAGTAAGATGTTTCAAGTATGTCTATGCTTCAGTTAAAAACCTGCAGCTGGCTGATGCCAGCTAACTTGGGCTTGGTGGACTCAAGTTAAGGGCCTGTTCAGTTGTGGTGTAGAAGTTTGGGTCCAGACTGCAACCTGAGTACTGCACTGGGATTATCCCTCCTCACGGGGTCCCAGAGCCCAGGTATGGCTACATTGCAATGTAGGCCCAGTCTTTGAACTCAGGCTCAAGCCTAACCTCTCTTCTGTTTACACAGAAATCATATAAACCTTAGGCTTGGACACAGTACCCCAGAGGGATGGAAATTTAAGCTTGAGTCAAGCCAAGAGCCAGGGTTCAAGCCCTATTGTTTTGCAGTATAGACACAGTTCTGCTGGGCATATTCTCTGGGAGTCCACCAAAAGTCTCCTACAATCCCGTGCATTAACTTTACCTGTGCTCTGGACAATCAGGTTTGGCAGAGAGGTAAGTTTTCCCACACTTCAATATGAATAAAAGGCCAGAGGGGCCACATTTTGGAAGGGCACTAGGAAGTTTGGGACATGGGTGGTTAGCTACAGGCCCACATAGTACAGTGTAGATGTTGGAGCCCCAGCTTAGGATACAGGAGTCAACAATTCCTAACGTAGGGTTACAAATGAGTCTAGAGGTTCAAGCCTTAGGTTAACAAACCCAGGGTCTGCTAACTTGTGTTCTGTCAACCTGGGCTTACACTGCAGGGTAGAAATAGCCTGAATGAATGAGCATCCCCACTCTCACAGAGTAGGTCTACTTAGTCTCTGTCTACACAGGGACAAAACACGACGGCTAGGCTTGGCCTCAAGCTGCAGGGCTAAAAATCAGTATGTAGATACTTGGGCTCTGAGTGGAGCCTGAACTCCAGGACCTTCTACCCCACAGGGATCTATAGAGTCATTTAGTCCCCACAAATCCCAGTCAACTAATCTGGGCCAGCTGCAGCTATGCCAGGGCTCTTTTATCCCTGTGTTGAAGTAACATAAAAACAACCTCAGGAGAGCTCTGTTGGCCCCACTTTACTTTTCTTGGCTTCCCTTGCAAGAACTTCTCAGCCTTTTCCTATTCCTTGGCTTAAACACTTTCTGACTTTGTGACTGCCACTTCGCAGCCCTCCACCTTGGGACCATCATCAGCCGATCCTTGGACTAGGTTCACCCTGATTGAGCTAATTTGAGTTCCTGGGGAACAGTCCCATGTGTCAAGAGATTCTGTTAAGCCAAGTCAATATATCCAGTTTAAATTGAACTGAAGGTCTGCAAGGAGGTTTGGGGTTAGCTGAAATAAACTGGTTTAAAATCTCACCTTTAGTTAAATCAATGCATCACAGTATGTAGGTAAAACCTTCTGTTTTCCAGAACTAGTAATTGAAACATTTGAGATGGAGCCGTGGCAGCTCCCTGGCAGGGGCAAGGGCAGAGGGCCATAGCTGCCACGGCTGGGCTCCCCAGCAGCATGGGCCATGTGGCGGTGATGCCACTCACCAGCTGTCCCAGCCATGCCACCAGAGTGGCGCAGTCCAGAGTCTGCCTGTGTGGGCCAGATTGCAAAATCAGGCATGGGAGCTGCAAAGTTTTTTTTGTTAAAAAGGGGTCCCCTGCCTGAAAAAGGTTGGGAACCACTGATACAAAGGTTAAATTTAGTCTTGCAGGTGATTTACAGCCCTTCCTAATACCGTGCAGAAACTTCATGGACTGCTTCATACATAAAGAGTGTGTTATGACACAATGGATATACTCTGCCAATAACATAATTTGATTGACCAGTATTGACGTACAAAAAACGGGACTGTGAAAAGAGAAGATTTTTGCTATGTAGTCCATTCTGTTGCATTTGTTTTCTGGTTTTTTTTTTAGCAGACAGTGAGGGTGGCGCTGATATAGGTTGAAGTCAAATCAGACTAAAACCATTTGCCAAAGATAGTTGTATAACTCTCTTTCTACGCAGCTGTATTTGTGCAGATGTCCTTCCACATATGTGTTCTGGTCATCCAGCTAAATAATGGAGGAAACAAAAGGAGAATAATAGATGATAGAGGTTCGAAGGGGGTAGCAGCAAAACAAACAAGGAGTCCTGTGGCACTTAAAGACTAACAAATTTATTTGTTGTATGAGTTTTTGTGGGAGAGAATCCCACTTCATCAGACACATGATGATTGGGAACTTGAAATCATGAGTTTTACTGAACACTGAGCACACTGTAGACAACTTATTAGGATGGGCTTGTTTCTCCTCAGCTTGTGTCAGACCCATCTGTTGTTTAATTTGGTGAATTTTCTCTACAGATCCCCCCTTTTCTTTAAGTGTCACTCCAACAGCAAGAAAAAGCAGGAGAATATCAGAAAGAAAAAAATATTAGGTCTCGGAAAGCTGAAAGAAGTTTATCTGGCAGGAGTACAGTTTTATATTGTACATACAAAGCAAGCTAATTAGATTGGGGGCATTGGGCCCATGGGAGTTAAATATATTTTCTCAGAGTATTTGTACATGTGCTTAAAAATATGTGTTTTCAGAAACAAGAATAAGTGATTGGGCTGCTAAACAACCTGGACTGGCAAAGAATGGAGAACATGTACCATCAAGACACAAGGTATAGCAGGCAAAAATCAGAGCTTGTGTAACCTCATTGATTTCAAAGTAAGAGAGGGCAGAATCTGACTGATAGTATTTGCCTAGTAGTAATTCTTGCCATATTATAGTAGATATATTTTCAATTTCTAGTGCAATTTCTTGCAAATCTTGCACTACTCCATATCAGTCTTGAAGATTAATGCCCTGAGGAAAGTGCCAAAGCACATGATTAAGTCCCTCTCTATTCATTAAACATTTAAGCACGTGACTAAATTTGCGTGTGTGTGTCTAAGAACTTTTCTGTCTCAGTGTTTAAATAATGGTGATAAGGGGCTCTAAATGAAGGTCTGGGCACACTCAGTCAGAAAGATTGTCTTGGCAGGGAAAAAATGAGAAGGATTCTTGGGGCTCTGATGAAACAAATGCAGAAGAACTCACAAGTAGGGCTGGCCAAAGGCTTCATTCAGTGAACAATGCAGATTCAGTGACACAACTGTTTTGCAAATGTATATCATTTTGCCAAATTGTATGTGATGTGAGAGGAGTGGCAACAAGAACATTTCCAAAAAAAAAAAAAAATCTATATGTTTCAATTAGTCAATTTCAACATTTTCTTTATTTTTTTGAAAAACAAAAACCTTTCAAGATGTCCAAAATTGAAACTTTTTGATTTAATGAAACATTTGTTTGAAAGACATTTGAAACTTTTTTTTCAAATTTTGACTTTCTGATTTGCCAAATATTCTTTAAAAAAAAAGTTTGAACAAATGTGGTTTTTTTTTGTAAGCAATTAGCAGTGAACTGAAAAAATCATTTTTTCACTCAGCTTTACTCAGAAGTGCAATAAGAAATCTGTTGCATTACAAGTAAGAATTTGCTAGCAGATGTGAATTCTTAGCTTGTCATTCACTGTTTCTACTACTGTCTTCTCAAAAAAAAATTTAAATACTTATTGCAATATTCCTATGGCTAAGACGTGACTCTTTCTTTCTTTTTTTCTTTTTCTTTTTTTTTTTTTTTTGAAATCTCATTATCTATCTTAATGCAAAGACAGCTAGTTATCCTGCTGAGTTGGTGATACAAGCCAATGCCATTTTAAAAAATATCCTCAGTCTTGGCTGTTCAGAGGATTAAGAGAAGAGCTCTCTGCAGACTTGAAAGCTTGTCTCTGTTGCCAACAGAAAGTGGTCCGATACAGCTATTTACCTCACCCACAGGGGATATTTGAGGATTAAGTGGCAGATACCAAATCTGGGATTTTTGAAAGGCCTTGTGGGAGTCAGGTATTCAAATCTCATTGAAATTCAATGGGAGTTGTTTGCTAGTTCCCTTAGGACCCTTTCAAAATCCCCACCCAAGTTCTCAGTGTATTGAAGGACATGCCATATACCCAAATAGCTAGCTAATTTTGAGTGTTGTGCGTTAAAAGAAGACACGGATGATGGAGCCTGTTATTTCTTTGCCTGTTCTTGGTAAATTAACAAGATCACATCAAAGTCCTGTTTCTCTGAAGACAGCAAAATATAGTTTCTTTGCTCAGGCCCAATCCTCTTTCCAGTCAGTGCTTCACCTAATAGCTCTTTCTCTTAGCTTATATCGGAGTCACCCTACAAGAACTTCTTTGTCTGTGTGTTGGCTTTTTTGCTGCCTTCTCTGGTGTGTCTGGTGCTTCTTTCCCATCCACACACTCATAGCTACAATCACCACCCAAGGACAATGGCTGGGCCATGAGATTGATAGGGTTTACTTTGAGACCAATAAACAAAGGAGCACAAGGTTGGTTTGATTTCAACTATGGGGCATCCATTATTTTTTTGATGAGATCCTGTTAATTTACCAAGAATATACAAAGCCATGGTTCCCTGCAGACAGCAGGATATAGGTTCTTTGCTCACAGTCCCAAATCTCTTTCCTCTCCCTTTGATAGGCAGTCCCTTCAATTTGGGGTAGAGATGGATCTGAGAGGCAGTGAAGGGAAGGTTGTATGATTCTGTGACTGAGCAGGCCAGGTCAGGTAGCATAAGTGGAGATATGCTGTTTGAAGATTTGAGGATCTGCAAAGGTGCCAATAAGGCATTTTTCACCTGCACTCCATTCAAAAAAGTGCTTAGGTTTCTTTAAAAGTCCACTTCCCATGGACTGAACTTCATGGGCATAGAATTAAAGCTCTGCTTATAAAATGGATGAAACAAGTCAGCTGGAACATCACTTTAGTAGAATGAAATTTTATTTCATAAAGGACATATTTGTACGCAATTTTATGTTCAATAAGTGTACCACAAACTGCATTCCAAAGGAGAAAAGGAAGCCATTGCTATTCAGAGTGAAAAATGTCATTACTATGCTGATGACTGTTGACAGGTACGTGTCATGGATGTGTGCTGTGATGTGCTAATTATTCTGCAGTTTGAGCAGATGGCACTTTGTGTTTTCATTTCAGCTGTAGAAACACAGTATTTGTGACATGTTGACAGTGCATGTTTAATTGCTCCATGGATGTCTTCCAAGCTTGTATTTTCCACTCACTTTCAGAAAGAAGATGCATAATTAGCTCACTGGCTATGGAGTCTGTTGCTCGTTATCATATTTTCATTTGCTCCTCGGTGATGAATGAGGACTGGTGTCACAAATACTAAAGCCCACCTTTGATGCTGAATGCTGTCACTGCAGAATTGCCCAGGTGCCTTCCTAACCAATGTTATGAATCAAGGAGATGAGCAAAGTACATTACAATCAGTTCCTCTTCCATATATTCCCTTATTCCAGGGCTAGGCTCAGAAGACAGGGACTCACCTTAATTAGCCATTAAAAAGGTCACACAAGATACACCTGGGTGCACTGTTCTTGGCATCAGAATGGATTATATCTTTGACATTTAATGGCAGTCTTAAGTCTGTCTGCTCCTTTCTCTGCTGGTGACTTACCTTATGTTTTTGGTGTCAGCCTTATGATGCACCATTGTACAGAAGGCTAAATTCCTGAGATGCACCAGTGCAATCTAGTTGAAGGCAATAGGGTTTATAGATGTAATGAGAGATGTATCTGAATCAAAATCCCAGATCCAATGTTCCTCTGTCCCTGAGCTTTGGAGGGGTTTGCAGCTTCAGGTTCTGAATCTGAATTTCAAATCCCCAGATATGAGCAACATCAATAGACTTAAGGGGTTTGAAATCCAGACTTGGTTGCTGGGCCATATCTCCTTCATTAAACCAGGACAGACATTTTTGCTCAGTAACTTCTATCATTGAAGCTTACTGGTTCTACCCCTCATGGTAGAGACTTACAGAAAATCCTGGACATAAGGCATGGTAATGAAGCAATTAACGGAAGACTGGCCCCAGTGTGGGAAGTGACTGTGAGAATTTTTGCTGGGGATAAAGTGAGACTAGTGAGGGTTTTCACTGGGGAGAAAGTTTCTGCACTGAATTCCATGGTGGAGAGAGCCTGGAAAACCTGATAATCAGAAAAAACAATGAGAGTCCTGTGTCACCCTATAAACTAACAAATTTCTTTTGGCATAAGCTTTCGTGGGCTCCAACCCACTTTGTCAGATGCAGCTTTGGTTGAAGTGGGTCAGAGGGGAAAACTTGTGACTGAAGAAATCTGTTAGTCTTTAAGGTGCCATAAGACTCACTGTTTTTGCTGTGCACAGACTAATATGGCTACCCCTCTGGATATTTCTGATAATCAGAGGGAGAAAGAGAAGCACAAAGCTTAGTTCCTGCCCACTGTATTCTCCAGTTATTCCTCATGAGCAGGCAGAAGAGGCCTGAGGGCATGAGAAAGCTTTTAAATGTGCATTAACTGGGCATCAATCAAGACATGCTAAAAATGTCTTGGCCATAGGAAAAATAGACAGTCAGTAAGACTACAGCATGATGTAATGGTTTAGAGGTAATAATTCATTTAATTTTTTTTAAAGAACATTTTAGACTATTTTTTGAGATAAAACAAACAAATCTCTTCCCTTACTATGGAATGATGCAATTTTAAATTGGCCCAGCTCCTATTCTGTAGATGTGACCACAAGCTAAAGCCCCAGATCAAGTGGGCAAATTTTCCTGGGCACAGGAAAATGCCCCCTGAGTCATCACTCTGCCATTTGACTTGTTTTCGTCCCTTCAGGTTTTTCCTCTCATGAGATAGACTACCAAGGTCAAAAATATCAAATGTCCCAGTGAACGTGAAGCATGCGTAGTAGAAGTCTAGAGGTCTTAGAAGTGATAGATTTATGGGTTTGTTAGAACTTGCCCTCTCTGAGCTAGGTGAACTAGTTCTGACCTCATGCGCTTGTATGGCTCAACAAATTTTCCATCATTCTCCCTCCATATCTTGTCATCTTCATGTCTATTGGTTTGTTTCTACCTCTCTAGCTTTCTAGAAGGCTGCCCAATGCTGTCATATCCAAGCACCTTCAGCGAAAAGTGTTTTGAAACTTTGCCCTTGGATAAGGAGACTGGCTTAGTAGTGATCGTATAAAATATAGTGGAGAAGATTTCTTTTATACTACTACAACAGCTTTTGATGATAGAAATGTTATCCTTCATTAACCTTCATTATTTCTGGGGTTCAGCACAGCCAGGCTATTTTGGAAGAGTGAACTTTTCAGCTAGGAATATCTTGCAGCAAGAAGCACCCCAGTCACTCCCTCTGTCCCCTTACCACACTTCCTTCATAGAAGTTCGGGTATTGGAGTGTGTGTGGCAGGGAATGTTCAACTGCTATGTCTGCTTTATTTTGCTCAGGATCCCTGTTTCACAAATGGGATTCCTAGGAAACTGGTTAAGTCTACATTGCACTGAAGGGGCCAAAATCTGACTTTAAATTTCAGTATTTCGAGAGGTACTATTCAGGTTACAAGCCCATATGATACCATGATTCTGCTCCAATGGGCTTCTGAAAGTCCTCCAGTAAAGTGGGAGCAGCCAACACTTAATATTTCTAGTACAAAAAACAAGCTGGGGAGGGATGGAGAAAGAACTCTTTTTTTTTTTTTTAAGGGGAGGTTTAGTACACAATAAAGAAGCAGCCAGGGGAAACCCAACACATTTTTACCTTCAAGTTCATCTTTTTGAAGTACCAGCCATTGCTGGTAAGTCTAAAGTTCACACTGGAACCTTTTATTGTATTCCAAAGGTGAACACGCTGTTATTTCGTTCCACTTTTTTGCCTCTTAATGCCATTCCTCAGACATCAAAACAAAACAAAAAAGCCCCCCAACAACCAAAAAAACAAAAAACAACTTTTCTCTTTACATGCCTGAAGTCAAATGGTTTAGATATGTCAGCTCTCAGAGTGTGATCCTAGAGGAAAAATGCATTCATTTATTTTCATGAACTGGCTTATTGGCAACAATCACATTATGAATATGTGTGCTACTTCTTGCTTTCCTTTGCACTGCAGCTGTTTTTGAGTATAATAGCTATTGAAATGAATGTCTTATGATGGAATTAGGGGAGACAAAAAATAATTATCAATGCAGTTGTCTTGTGTCTCATGTGGCATATTGTACTTTAATTTCTTTGGTTGTGCAAAACTGTTTAACAATCCCAGTTTCCTAAACTGTTTATATGAATGTATTAGACAAATAAAAAAACCAGAGTAGATATCTTGAATGTAGAATGAGCTGCTTTCCTTTCGCTTCCCTCCCTATAGATTGCAGGAAGTCAGTTCAGAAGAAGTTGGAGCATTTTACCTGTCTCTCCGTTCTAAGTTGTTTGTTTATTGCAGTGCAAGTGGTGGACTTCCACCATTCTCCCGCCAGGGTATTTGTGAAGAGATGGGTAGATATGTCCAGATTTTTCTATATATACATGAACAACAAGCAACCAGACAAAAAAAGCCATCACTTAATGTACCTATTTCTCCAACAGGCTGGAGAAAGAAGAAAAGTATTATTTATGTTTTGAAACCCTCAAGAGTAATCCCATGCTATGTTGAGCAGGTGGGAAGGGTTTCTAGAAATACATAAATTGAAGCTTGCATTGCTGCTTTACCGGTTTTGCTCCTAGATGGAGAACTTGAATCCACAATGTTACCAATTGGGCCTTCTTCATACATTTAAATATTACTGTGTCAGCCTTTATTCTTTCCTAAGTATACTGTTCATTGACCTCAAAATTCATAGTGAAAATTGCAAATGATCAGCAAAAGAGGGAGGTGCCACTTCAACCACTTTCTTCTAATTTTTTTGCAAACGTTTCAAAGATGTGAAAACATAGATGTTGACAGACACTTACCAATTAAAAATGATATGCCCAGCCACAAACTTTTCTTCCTGCTTGATGGGCATTAATGAAAGAGTTAATGAATCACTCAACCTTGCCATTGTGATCTCTGACTCTGGGGTCTATGACCTGGCCTGTAGTGGCTTCCTTGATATTTTGACAACTCAGTTATTGTCACTGGAAGCTTTTGGATGCTCAACCCTTTTGAAAATCAGGTTCCCTATGAACAATGCATACTGAAATACCAGATGTGTAAGCCAGTTCACTTCTTATTAGATATACCTGCATTTCTCAAATGTGTTTCTATACTTAATAGATAAGACTTCATCAGTGTGTGCGTGTTGAATGGGCCTTGATTATATGTACGCTTGGGCCACAATTTGTATGATTTACAATTTACTAGACCTACTTCTGATGTGCCAGGCTCTGCAAATTTGCCTTTATAGGAGTCAAATTCTACATCTTGGTTACATGCATGCAGTTCCCTTTGACTTGCAATAATCACCCTTGGATACATACATTTTTGAGCAAAAGTGATCTCATATACAATTTCTTGACTATTGCCAACCCATTTTAAACAGACCTAGCATATTCATAATGAAGTTTGTATCTCTCTCTCTTTTTCTCCCTCTGAAATATTTACAATTTCTTTCTTTAATGAATATAGTATTAGAAGATATTTGTCTAATTATTACAAGTATTTCTGTAAAATACCTTGGGATGTAATAGAAAAGGTTTGTTTGACTTCCTCCTTCTGGAAAATATTTGCTGTAAAGCCAATTAGAAGCCTGGCCTCATTGCTTTACATAAACAAGGTCAAATGGCTTTGGGAAGTTGCAGTGATTCCCTAGCTGTTATGACCATGCAAACGTTGAGAAGAAGAGCAGAGCCTATTACCTTTGGACACTGAAAGTTGGACGGTCACATCCCATCCACACATGGCACAGACAGAGTATAACCTTGTTGAAACATAGTTGTTTGTGGCAAAGTCTAAATATAGCTATTTGTGATTGTGGAAGAGGGAAATAAAAAGAAAAATGCTAAATTGAACAAGGGACTGCAGATCCATGTTGGGTCTTTTTATCCCTCATCGCAGAGATTCAAACCAGATTAAGAAATTTAGGTTAAATACTGATTCCAGCTATAAACATTCTAAAATGATTTGATCAGTGCGTGTGGATGAGGACAGTTGTTAGAAACCTGTTTAGAAGCATTGTTAGGGTAGAACATGATTAACTGGAGCAGGAGTAGGCTAGCAGCCTGTTTAGCTGAGCTATAATAATCCAGTTTAAAGCCTAGTCCTTTATGGAGGTCTGATCCATGCTTTAAAAAATTGTACCAGCAGAATTACATTGATTATACCAATATAAGGTGCTTTACAAAGGCATAGCTTTTTTTGCTTTGCTGAACCAGAATAAGCTGTAATTGTACAAGCACTTATTCTAGTATAATTGCATTTATGCTGTTGGGTAAGTTGACAGAAGTTTTGCTGCTCTGTAAAACGTGAGCAATAATACTTCTCTACTTTCATAGTGTGTGTGTGTATACACACTTAAGATCTACTGAGGAAAAGCATCATGTAAGAGCCAGGTATTTATCTATTAACAACTATTAATCAGGTTAAAACTTGGGCTCTCATTTACTTAGTGGATAGGATAGAAAGAAGCCTAACCCAAACAGTTTTAAATGAAGTGTAAGTCCATCCACATACTTGTAACTTAGTCTCTTGACTCCTTTGTAACAGTAGCCTAGACAGACTCTTGAAATCATGACATATTATGGTTGATGAAGGGCTTGGTTGCGGAATTAAGGGAGACAAATAAAAGTGCAGAGGACTTGAAGATGAGTCTCAAGCAAGTACAATGTGTCTGGAAGCCTAGAGGAGCATGGCTTCTTCAGCATCCTTATTCAGGGTCATGTTCATTGATGGAAGGCAGTAAAGAGTAAAGATCCTTCATTTCTGGGAAAATAGTAGCAAGCAGTGGCACCCTCCAACAATCAGAGGATTGCAAGGAGTGGCAGTATATCTGCCTGCTGTTCAAGGTGCTCAGACACTATAATGATGGAAGCCATAAAATTACCATGAGCAGAGTAGAAAGACTGAGCACAGCTCCCCCTTAAAGGGTTATATTGATATTTAGTAGAGAAAAGGTGCTGAAAAAGTAAAAAAATGATGGATGTCTGAACTAGCAGTTAATCTCTTAAGAAGTGGATCATTAATCTGCAGCCTCATTTATAAATTATAGACCTATTTATGATTGGGGTAGATGTTGGTTTCCAGCTTCCTCCACTCAGAAAATCTGAAGTCACACACAGATCATCACCATTTATACCTTGTTGGTCTGGCTCTTCAGCTACCTGGAGAGGAAGAATGAGCCAGGAATTTAGGCAGTAGCCTAAGTCTGAGAAGAGCTTGGTTCAGTTCCAGTTTTCTCACAACTGTTTTGCATCATATCACCTTGGACTAATAACATAAAGCTTCTAAATACCTCTGAGGCTTGGGGCCTCAATTACACTGTGCTTTGGTCTCCCATCTGTAAAAGGGACATAATAATAATTCTTCATTTGCTTTTTTATTTAGATTACATGCTCTTCAGGACAAGGATTGGCTCTCATGTGTTTGGACAGTGCATAGGACAATGTCAGTTGTGGTCTCTAGATGCTGTATGATTGAAACAATTTTAAAAAGTACAGTAATGGCCATATGCCATTTTACCCAGCTAAGGACCAGGCCCTGGTATATATCAGTTTATTTTAAAAAAAAGAATGGTGAAAAATAAGAATCTGAACATTTCCTTTTACTTTTGTTTTTCCAGCAGAAGTTAGAGAAGTTAGCAGTTTATTCTGGTGACCCATGTGTTAGCACTTCCTGTAGAATTAAAGACTATATTGGCCCAATTCTCTGGTGTGTTCTGATCCCTTTGTGCTACTCTAGCAGAGCAAAGTGTGAGGAAAGCATTGGGCTCTATTTAGCTGAGAATTTCTCTGTTACATGGGAATGCACAGCTGGTGCAGAGTCACTAAACCTGACTCTTATGTCAGCCCCTTCATTCACCTAGCCTAAGTATGGAGTAACAGGAAAGATATGTTGGACTTGTGACCAGATGATCATTGCCAACAGACTGGCTCCAGGCTTTGCTTACGTGTTCTGGGACGGAAGCTAATACTGATGCACTTGGCAACTCAGGTAAGCTAGCTGGGGTGGTTCTGTTGCTAGGACACAGGCCTGGGCTTTAGGTGATATAGGTTCCAGTCCCAATGCTGCCACTGGTCTGCTGATGACCTCCTTGAGTGACTTCATCTCATTTTTCCTAGCTATAAAATGAGATGATGCTATTAAGCTGCTTTGTAAGTCAAGGGGGTGGGGAGAATTAACAGGTTCCCTGTGTGTGACTATCCATTATATGCAAATGATGGCAATAATACCTAGCTACAAGTGATCTTCTATTTCTGTTAGGCTTAGAACACAGCCAAGAGGTTGCAGAGAATTATTGAAATATTACTCCGTTCAAGTAATTGCCTCACATAATTTCAGATCAGATAATTGGGGGGACCATCTGAATTTTTCCATGACCTCATAATATTCAGAAATGAAAATGTATGGTAAAGGCTCATTACTAAGCAGAGTCAAAAAAATTCCTGTTCTTTGTTCACTCACTATGGAAATTAACTTTCAACAGAAAAGTTGTTCTTGGCAGATGAAATATCATCTTCCAAAGGTTTCACAGTGGAGCCGGTCACTGAAAACAGAATCTGCCAAACCAGCAATCTACCTGTAAACAGCTTGGAGTTAGTGGAAAGATTTTTAATATCCTTCTTCCCCTTCCGCCCCATGCCCTTTCTTTCTTTGAGCAAATAAACAGTGAATTTCTTTGCTCAGTGTAATATGAGATTGGTAGTCCTTTTGAGAGCCAAGCTTAGCAGTGGCAGGACATGTGGAAACTACACTCAGTTGTACTAATGCCCTATTTACCTAACCTTCAGACCTTCTGCTATTCACCCCTTGGATCATTACCCCTAATGCAGAATTCTTGCTCTCCTGACTACTCCTGAGTGGTGGTTTTGGGATAAGAATAAGCATCCACCACAGATAATGCATCAATTCATTATGACATTTGACTCACAACAGAGAGCATTTTAGTTCAGTTTATTGCACCGTGTATGTCAATGAACAACTATGGAGCCCACATTTGAGCCTGAGGTACACCCAAGTATCCTAATAGCCTCTAGCTTTGACCTTAGTTGGCTTTTTGTTTTTTAAATTGCTGGATCTGTGTGTCAGCAACAGTCCAGTGATCAATAATGCTGTGTTATTAATATTCACAGAATAGGGAAGAGATTATTCATTTTGGACATAGTCATAGCTTTTCACACCAATACTGCCTGTCCGACTGCAACAAAGGGTTGAAATATTTTTCTTTATAAATAAGGAGACCATGTGGCGAAGGGCATAAGGCACTGGATGGAGGGTTGGATTCCGTGTTTGTACAGCACCAAGCAGAATGGGGTCCTGTCCATGAGTCAGACTCCTATATTCAATGGCAATACAAATAATCAAAATAGATTTGTGGGCTAGTCCCAGGTCTGTTGCTGATTCACTTTGATCAAGTCACCTCACACATCTCTGGGCCTCAGTTTCCCTTTGTCTGTCTCATCTATTTAGTTTGCAAGTTATTCAAGGGGTAAGAGACCCTTTGTAAAGTAATAATAGAATATTTGAGTCATATATTCAGATGAACAGGTTAAGAGCATACCTTTACTGAGTTCAGCCTATTATAAGGTTTATGCAGTTAGCAGAAGTTGGAAATGGAATCAGCTTTGAGCAGAACAGCAGTGGAGAAATCAAGAGCAGTATGTGACAGAGATGGAGAGGTATCATTTGGATTGAAGAAAACCAGTGAAAAATTTGCCTTCTGTAGTCTGTCATGATTTGTCCCTAGTGCTTACTGCTGCTTTCAAAATAGCCCAGGACATTTAAAGTGATGCTCAGTTATTGTATACAACTGGCCCTGCACCTGTTATTTATCTGAGGGTAGGTCTACACCGCTCGCAGTTTTTGACAGCAGTGGAATGGAGCTATGCAAGTTACCAAAAAGAACTTGCATATCTAAAAAACAACAAGAGTCCTATGGCACCTTATAGACAAAGAGATTTCTTCAGGCATAAGCTTTCATGGGCTCCAACCCACTTCATCAGAGTGTTTCTCTGTTTGACTGACTCACACCTGGCATATCCATTGTGCTGCATCCTCCCTTCAACTCAGCACTACTCCAGTTGCCAGGGCGATCTTAATAGATAGGCTTCCTGATCCACTGAATGGTTCTTCACAGACCCAATCAGTCAATTGGGAAGGCTCATCTGACAGCAACAATTTTGCTGCCATCAGAGAAGACTAGCCCTGAGTGGTTCTTGCCCATTATAGAAAGGCTATGATCCTTATGAACTCTTGGTGACAATTCATAAGGATAAGAGCTATAGGCTCATATGGTAGTTACATATTCATTTTTTATGCTTTCTGTAGGGTTGTAAAAATTGCTTTAGGGCAGGTATAAAAAGTCGTTAAAGTTGGTAGGCTTGTCTGGCACACTTTCTTTTCCAAAATTTACTCTCCATGGAACCAGGGCTCTTGGAAACATTATATAATCTTGTTCGTTGGTTAATTATTTGTTCCTGTAACTATCGGACAGTTAAACCTGCAATTCTCAGTTCTCAGGGGTACGTTGAGTCTTCTAAGTGATCAACTCATCTAGACATTCACCTATTTTTACAACAGGATACATAAAAGCACCAGCAAAGTCAGACAAACTAAAATTTTAAATAGACGATGACTTGTTTATGCTGCTCTATATACTACACACTGAATGTAAGTACAATATTTACATTCCAACTGATTTATTTTATAATTATATGGCAAAAATGAAAAAGGAAGTGCTTTCTCAGTAATAGTGTCTTTTTTGTGTCTGGTTTTGTAAGCAAATAGTTTTTAAGTGTGGTGAAACTTGAGGCTACCCAAAACAAATCAGACTCCTGAAATGGGTACAGTAGTCTCGAAAGGTTGAGAGTCACTGAACTAAACAATTTACTTTCTCTGATGGTCTGCTGTTAAAAATATAACTTCTGATGATAATCCGTTTAGAGGGCAAACTGAGAAGCTGTATCGTATTTCACACGCTATTACTGGACATATTCCCATAGCCATTTCTCAACGAACTAGTAAGAAAAGACCTATCTAAACATACAGATGCATACAGCAAAACAAACAAGAAGTCCTGTGGCAGTTTTAAGGAATAACACATTTATTTTTTGCACGACCTTTTGTGGGCAAAGACTTTTGAACTTGACCCCTTCAACACATGAAAAGCATACAGCTTACTCTTTTCTGATCTGTTAAAAGCTACTTTGATGAAGGGTAAATCAAAGGCATGATAGGGTGAGAACAATACATTTTTTATACAGTGCTTCTTATCTCAGATGATCCCCACACATTTTACAAAATGCATACATACTGTAAATGTATAGGGAGATAAAAATGGCTTCACTTACTACTTGAAAGTGTCCACATTACATTAGAATTTATTACAAGAATACAATATCTGCACTGTATTGAAAACTGCTACAAATACTGACAATTATATTTAAAACAAACAAACAAACAAGGAGTCCTCTGGCATTTAAAGACTAACAAATTTATGAAAAAAATAAAAATAAATTTGTTAGTCTTTAAGTGCCATAGGACTCCTTGTTTGTTTTTACTGAACTAGACTAACATGACTACCCCTTTGGATCTTAATAATATTTAAGTTTAAAGTTGTTTGCTCGACCAGCTCTCAGGTTTGGGGACATTAAGGAACTGTGCATTTTGGGTCTTCATCATAATGAGTCTGCAAGAGCGCCGGCATTGAGCGATCTTGGCTGAGTTGTGCCTCTCCACCTGGTAGATCTTTCTATGCTTCTTGTGTATTAGTTCTCAGTTCTTAGAACTATGCTGCAATCTTTCAGGAAAACTATTTGTTGTGTTGCTACTTCTCCCTGTGTTTGCACGATAAACCTAGAAGCATCCACTGGAAAACGTGTGCATGTGTGGTGGTGGTGCAGGGGAGGGGAGGACGGGCTTCTGACTATCCGGTACCTACACACTATGACTAGGAAGTTCAGACAGCAGGCTCATCATGAGTGCTTTTCCAAACAGGCAATGTAAAGCTTGGAAAAAAATTACACTGGTTCAGAGCAACCCTCTTTGTCATCAGTGACTTAGCTGACACTTAAAACCTACACTGGCAGAGGTGTGAAAAACCGACATGCCCTATTGACAAAACCTGGTCTCAGTGTAGGGTTTCAATTGGCATAGCTAATGTCATCTGTGGAGGCTGAGTTCCTCCACTGGCAGAAAAACTTTCTATGGGTGTACATTGCATCTAAGATTGGGCTGTACTGGCATAGCTAAACAGATGTAGGCTCTGTAGTATAGACATAGTCTACGTCATGTTTCCTTTGGGATATGTCTACACTTCAAAATGGGGGTGTGATTCTGAGCTGATCAAGCCAGCATTCAAAATATAATGTAGGCCAAGTGCTCTCTCTTTATAATGGGATCAGGCTCAATGTCTATTAGCATGAACAAAGAGAGAGAAGCTGGGATCACAGCAAAATGTTTACCTTCTAGTCCATAGACATTCACAATTGTTATTTTGACTTTGCTAGGTCTGTGAGAATAACTGATTTGTTTTAGTTCAGTGGCAATTCCAAAAAAAACTGGAATAATATTGCTTTAGGTTGACCCATATTATGTTGATGTGTTTGGCAAATAAAAAAAAAAAATCAAAATGATTCATTTAGGGCTGAAGGAAATGTTTTGCTCAGCTAAAACCACATATATTTTGACTTCAAGTATATTTTACATTTTTTTTAAATAAAGTTGAAGAAAATTTCAAAATAAAGTCATTTAAAACAAAATGCTACAATGTGTTTCCAAACTATTGAAACAAAGCATTGTTTATTTAAAAGATTTTGTTGTTAGTTTTGGTTTAGTGTAACCAAAAGAATTATGCAAAGTTGACACAATACAAAATGCTAGCCTCCAATTGACAAGAATCTGCTTTATTTTTTGGGTGTGAGAATGGATGAGAAGTTTGAATCAAAAACATTTTCTGCCACTCTACTCATATATAGTTTTGGAGTATTGTCAAGAAAAATTACTTCTATAAAAGATAAAAACCTTTATTTTCCCTCAGAATCCAGTTTGCTTCATCCACTACAAATAGATTATATCTATCTCCCCACATGGTGGCGCTCCAAATATACTTTCCATTGTTAGAGTTTCGGACAGAAAACATGATAAACCCAGTGCACCATCTCTATAGACTTTATCCAATTAAAAAAATGAGGAATTAGATTAGATTCATGAAGCCTGTGGGTTTTCTGTTATGCCCCTGTTCACCTGTAACCCACAAATAGATAGCTCCCCTCTGCCCTGTGGGAGGCTCAATTAGGGGGGAAAAAATCAAATAAAAAAGAAAGGCTTTTTTAAAGAGAAACATATGGTGCTGAAAAATAAACAGCCAAACACACATTAGAGCCCTTCTGCCACATAGTGAGTTCTGATGAATGGTCCCCCTCAGGTCTGCAAGCTTTCCGCTACTTTCACCTGTCAGACTGTCTTCACAGTGGTCCTAAATGAGGCCCATTAGCTGTGATGCAGAGAGCTCAACAGTACATATGTGTGAAGTGCCTGAAAGAAAGGGGAGTGTTCCCCTTTCAGACATATTTAGAACATCTTTTTACAGTCCCTATAGTATTTTATGCTGTACTCATAGCTACTGTACATCTGTAGTTATGTGGAGAGACAGATTTCTAGATATCATACTGAGTAGTGCTTCCTAAATACCAGTAACAGAAATCATTGTGAACTGTGAAAAGAAGAGCATGGAGGGTCCTCTGGATATTATGAGGGCAGAAATTTTTGGTGGAAAAGAAAAAGCAAGTTGGTGCATACTGGTGCATTAAATAGAATCAGTAGGAATGGGAGGAAGGTGGATAAAAATCTCAAACAGACAAGGCTCATGGGTTGGTCTTTTGCCTGCAAGGCAAAAAGCTGCAATAGTTTCTCCTTCCATTACATGTGTCCCTCTTGTGCAGCTGTGGTGGCAATTATCTGGTTCCTGAGAAAAGTTGTACTCTATTGTGTCTTTGCTTGTGTGGTACCTATTTAATCAACCCTGTTCATAAGGGAACCACAAACTGGGGAAAAAGGCAAGGTAAAGAGAAGTTATTGCTAAGGAATGAGGGGAAGAAAGGATTGTGGTCTACATTTAGCCTAGGAGTGAAATTCTAAACTTAGGCCAGGTCTATGCTGCTGGTGGATTTTGGCAGCAGTTGATGGGAGGTATGCAAGCTGCAGAGAGTAGATCATTGTGAGGGGGGAGCACAGCTCCCATTCTTTATGTAAAAATTGCAGATCTCCAGGACTCTCAGCTCCCCCTTTTTCATGGCTGGTATAGTCATAATTCCCACTCCTTTCCCTCCTCAATCAGCTTTAACCATGGGTGGCTGCTTCAAGCCCTTCCCGTGTGGTGAGCAATTCATGAGCTTTTAGCCACACTCAACAGAAGTGGCACCTCACAGGGAAGGCAGGGACAAAGCAGTCTGGAATCTTATGTATACATCTGTGTCTGATACAGCTGAGGAGAAAGGGGGATTTAACTAGGAATGTGGCATGTTTGAGAAAAAATATTAAATTCAGTTTGCAAATCATAGTAATCTGATTGTACCCTTGTTTGTCTGTACCCATCCATTTTTTTTGTTCTATATTCCCATTTTAAGCTTCCTGGGAGAGGGGCTATCTCTTATTATATATGTATGCTACAAAGCACAATGGGGCTTGGATCCCTCATTAAGGTCTCCAGATGCTACGACAACACAAATAACTATTGATTGTAAAACAACAAATCATGGCAAGAGCGCTGCTGGCAAGGGTACTAGTTCCATGCAATATGTCAGTGGGAGGAGCTGGGTTACACAAATAAAGAGTGCTTATTCAGTTAATACTGCTATGTAGAGCTTTGAGGTCTCAAAATGTTTTGCAAAAAGGAATTAGTATTATAGGGAGAATATTCAGTTATCAATAATAACCTTTTTAAAAGAGGTGTTGAACCTTGTGGTTCAGGGTTTAAGATATTCCCAGCCTATCAGCTCAGTCTGAAGCTTAATGTAAAGGACAGATGCTTTTGTGTTTGCCTACCTATGAGCTCCCACATCTTTCTCTGAAGCATCTGGTAGTGGCCATTGTGGGAGACAGAACATGAGATGAGATGGGACTGGAGTCTAATACAGTCAGGCAAAGCCTCCATTATCTCCATTTTGTAGAGAGAGAAACTGAGGCATGGATCATAAGTAAATTAATAGTGGAGATGGGAAGAGGTCTCCCACTCATTCTACTATACTGCCTGTTCTTTAAGAAAGATGAAAGAGTTCATGATAGTAATGCCCAAGGAGATGAGTTGCTATTGGGCTGAAAGTTGGGGGGGGGGATGCTATTCAGTCTTGACAGTTAAACATCATAAAAGATTTGGCTTTTGCCCATAAAGTTGAAAATACATATATCACAGTAATTGTAGATCCTGGCTGAAAAATCACAGTACTTAGACCAGATCATCTAAAATTGCAGGGAGCAACAGGTTCTAAAATTGAGTTACTATGTTAGTCTCAAATGGAACCTGTGACCAATGACAAGCAGTGCCAAAGTGGGGGAAATTGGATATAAGAACTGGACCTGTGGCATAGCAGGATGTCTAGGGAACAGCTAGAACTCAAATGGAATTTGGGTTTCATTACAGGGACTAGCACTATAAGAAATGTTGTAAGGGAGCACTGCAAATTCAGCCTGGGGAAATTCCCTTTAAAGATATGACCCAGGTGAAACAAATGCTTTGCAGGCAACTAATCTGCAGTGTGCAAACTATTCTCCAGCCCCAAAGACTGCAACCATAATTGCAATCACATGTCTGGGAAACTTTCCAGCTAAGTAAAGAAAAATAGAGCAACCTTGCTTTGAAACACAGGGAGGGGTTGGGATTTGAGGTCTTAATTCTGCAAACACTCATGTATGTGTAAAGTTACTCATGCAGGATTGGCTTGTACAGCTCCACTGAACAGAAGCAGGAAGGTCCTTTAGTTAGGTTGCTAGGTGTTTTTGACAATTAACTGATCCTAGAAAAGGTAAAAACAGTGGAATCTAGTAAATTCTTGCACAAGAGAAATCATTGATGGAAAGGGTGAAGGTAAGTTTGTAAAATTTTGAATGGATTTTTTTCCCAGTTCATTTTAAATGAGAAATTGTGGGAAAGATTAAGAAGTTTTCTGCAGAAGAATTTTGCATTTATTAATTACTTTCACATTTTGGTTTCCTTTAATGACTAAAGGAAGGAAAGTTCCAAAGGGGCAGCTATCTTAGTCTAGTTTGGCAAAAGAAGCAGGGAGTCCTGTGGCACTTAAAGACTAACAAATTTATTTATTGCATGAGCTTTTGTGGGAGAAAATCCCACTTTGTCACATGCTTTGAAAATGGGGGAACTTAAAGAATGGGATGAAAATAAATGCAGGGGAGTTTTAAGATATGGGATCAGGTCATAACTAACAGCAAATCAGAGCAGTTAAGATTCAAATACCTGGAAACAGCTGAATTAGAATTGATATGCAGATTTGAATGTGTGACAGCAGGATTAAATTGTGACTATGGATTCTTTTTCCATTACAACAGGTGATTTGACTTCACCCTCCTCTTTGTGCTGTTTCCCAGTGTTTGAATCATAACAACTGCTCTGATTTGCTGTTAGGGTATGACCTGATCTCGTATCTTACACTCCCCTGCATTTAGTTTCATCCCTTTCTGTTAAATTCCCTTATCTGCAAAGCATCTGGTGAAGTGAGATTTTTCTCCCACAAAAGCTCATGTGATAAATAAATTTGTTAATCTTTAAATGCCACAGGACTTCTTGATGCTTTTGAGAGAAGGAAAGAAGCTGCACTTGCACTATGGCAGAAGACACAAATCACAAGTGACGTTTTCTGGCCTTTAAAGTCTGGATCCTGCAAATGCTTCATTTGCAGAATTTTCCTTTGGGATTACTCATGAGAGTCAAGTTTCTCATGTATATGTTTGCAGAGTTGGGATCTGAGAGGTATTAAATCACTAGAGAATAAATGGCTAATTAAAGTTTACAAAATTGAGTTTTCTTATCAAACTGTTTTGTCTCCATGAGTGTTTTATAAACTCAGACTGTGAATGTCTTTGTGCAGTGGCTCATCTGAAATCGAAGTAAAATCTCTTCTTGGCTCTTTGAAGAGCAATGCCGATCCCATGACTATTATACTTCATCAATCTGTCCACTAGTTTCTGTAGCCATATGTTGTACTAAGATCTTTTCTAGAAAGCGGTGGTGGTGCTTGACATTGAAATAAAATGCATTTCTTAAAATATTAACTGATTGAAAATTGTTATATAACGTGTGTTTCTCTGTGATAGGTCAGTGAAACATCTTGATAATCACATGTAATTCTTTCCTTAAAAATATCAAATAAGATCAGCCTTAATCTTGTATTCTAGATTAGACATGTATCTCTTTTACTGTTGACACCAGTGGCTCGACTGCTACCCTGAGACTTTAGAGTTAGGCTCAGTTCCCTAGTCTGCTACAGACTTCCCATGTGATCTTGGGCAGTTCACCTAGTCTGTGCATCATTGCCCTTTCTGTAAAATGGAGATAAGGCACTCTCTTACCTCACAAAGGTGAGGATAAAATACATTTAACCTGAGAGGATTAGATACTGTGGTAATGGGTGTGTGTCACAAGTACCTGTGTGTAGGACCCTACCAAATTCATGGTCTATTTTGGTCAATGATCACAGGATTTTAAAATTAACAATTTCTTCGGATATTTACACTTGAAATTGTATGGTGTTGCAACCATAGGGATCCCCACCCAAAAGAGAGTTGGGGAGAAGGAAGGGAGACTGCAAAACTGTTGTTGTGGAGTTGTGGGATTCTGTATTGCCTTCAGAACTCCTGGGGAGGTACCTGGAGGTAAGTCAGTTCCCCACTGAGAGCAGCTCTGCAGGGAAAGAAGTAGTCCTGTCCCTTCCCAGGCCCACCAAGAGCAGAAGCTGGAGCCCTGCAGGCTAGGTGTCTACAGCTGGGGCACTCCTCAGCTCTGTCCCTCCCACATCTAGATTTCACAGGTGGGATCTGATCTCATGGACTGTGAAACATTTTCATAGCCATGAATTTGGTAGGGCCCTACCTATGGGATAGCTCAAATAGGTCCTGATCTAAATGGTTTCTTGGAATGAACTGGCCAATGCTTCACCTGTAATGCTGAAAGGGGTTAGTACTCAAAATAACTAATAGCTGCCACCTTCTAACAGTGTGAAGATTATATTTGCATACTGTATTATAACAGGAAGCTATCTTGTGTTACTGTACTGGACTACCTAAAACAATATTTTTAAAGGCACTCAATAGCCAACAGCTTCTATTTAGATATCTAAATGAAATGGCCAAATTTTCAGAAGAATTCTGTTTCCATTGAGACTTGAGGGGGCTAATCACATCTGAAAATAGCTTTAAGTGCCCAAATAATAGCTGAGTTCTTGGGGAGGGGGAACCTGGTCCTCAGTGTATCATAGCAGCACCCTGTTAGCCTTCAAAGTTGTTAAGCAGTAATGTTGTAATAGTAATACTGATGAGTGAATTTTAATCAATGGCTCAGTCATCTGACCTAGGACTAGGATACAAAAGGTTGCTATCTCTGTCGTAGGACAGGTGCACTGACTATTGGCTGCTGTTACTCCTCACATCTTTTGTTCTTTTGAGCAGGTCTGTGTGCTTCCACACAACCATGCTTCTCTCCAGTGCTGTGTGTGACTTTTAAATCCTATTCCTCCTCCACATAGGGCTAGTCTAATTCTCTTCCCCATGCTTAGTTTCAGTCTCTTCTGAAATTAAAGAAACAAACTACAGGTCTTTTCTTAAAATGTTTCTAACAGGACCTTTGATCATAAGGAATCTAGGTCCTACAGAGATTGGTATACTTAAAAACCTACACATACTTTTTTCTTCCTCAGGAGCTTTCCTCCCTTGTATCCTTAGCAAATGTATGGGGTCTTTTATTTTATGTTGGACCAAAGAGACCTGAAACAGCTGAAATGATCACGTCGTCTTTTTCTCCTGCTCTGAACAAGAGATGTTAGTTTCCCAGTTTAAGTCCTAATGTGAATGGCAGCTCTATTTTGGACTCTTACACTTCAGTTCTGTAAGTTATTGATGATGTTTTACACAGGACCAAAAGAGTCCAGTTAACTTTCTACCATTCCATCAGACTGTAGGTGTGCTGAGGTGGTGTGGATGTTAAGGAACTCAACCTGCAGTTACGCTCTGTATTCAGAGCTTGTCCCTGATCCGTATGGCACTCATTTGGGACCTCAAATCCAGAATAGTTTATTTCTTACACCATCCACTATAGTTGATATTTTATTGGGTGATTGTCAAACCACTAACGACTTGATAAAAAGCAAGAATAAACTGCAAGACTTCAAAGACTTCTGGTCTCTGACAGAAGCTTAAACATATGAACAGCCTTGTGTTCCCTGGATGATCCCATAAAATACAACTGCCTTGTCAGTCTTTTGGATTACAAGAAGTCCCTCTCTTTCCCTTGCTTCTCAAGGATTACATTGCCTGCATGAATCTTTTACATCTCTTCTTTTCTTTGCAAAAATAGCCTCCTTTTGTGTGTCTAAGGTTCCCCCCTCCAACCCAAAAGCATCCAGTAGTTTTTAAGGTCTTGGTACAATCTTAATATTACCTTATCAGTGATCTGGTTCAACAATCATCATGGGATAGTTTCCCTTACTACTTTTACAACTCTATAAATATTCAAGTCCATTCTCACCCTTTTTGATGACATTGTGAGGGAATGATATGTTGTAGTGTGCTTGTAATTGCTATGTGGCTTTTTCATACATTGTTCTAATGCCTGTTATCCATTTGTTTCCACACTTCCAGTACTGCCTCTCAGTGATGAAATAAGGGATGTTTGCACTGCCTCAATGTTGAGCATTTGAGTGGATGCCATTCCTTCATTAGAGCACTCCATCAGCCTGCTCAACCAGTTCTGTTAGGGTAATGTTTGCAATTCTTCTCCGGTCCCAGGAAACCTGGTCATAGCACTGGTGCTTCCATCCTTTTCTCCAGCAGTGTGTGACCTTGAAATTTTAGTCCTTGAAATTCTATTCCTGTAGTTTGTGCAGCTAACTGCTGCTTGACATTTTTGAGTCTAAAGAGCCATTAGAAAGATGATGAGCTGTAAATGCGCTCCTTTATAAATGCCCACTGGATTCTTTTCTGTTGGTGCAGTAATTGCATTCTGTGGAACATAACATTTCATGGCACTTACCTCCAAATCTTCTAGCCCTTCTCCTTGTGTGGGCTCAAACACCCCCATCTGTGTCTAACAGGAGGGCGGAATAAAAACAAAGCTAAACAAACAATAATTCCAAGCATCCCTTTGTCTTTACCAAAGGCAAATTGCACTCTGGCGACTACATAAAGGGCTTGCACTTTCTGTATAGGAAAAAATGGCATAAAAATAAAACTCATATTAAAGACCATATTTTACTATGCAATCAAGTCACTGTAAGGCATGGAATGACTGTTTACAGTGTTGAAATACAAATCATGGCCAAGCATTAGACTTAGGTGATGGTAAGGGGGGAATAAAGGAGCTGTCTTTATATCCCCTATTACACCTTTGTTCTGTCTTCTTGCATCACGTGTAGTAGCATGGGAGCAGAGATGAATCAGGTTACGCAGAGCCTTTGCAGGCCACCGGCTGGACTGTTACACTCCATGCACGTAGTCATGATCTAGCACCAATGCCAAGATCCTCAAAAGTATTTAGGTGCCTTAATACCATTCAGGATCTGAGCCCAAGTTACTTGCATTATGAGAAACCACCTCTCCAACCTGACCAGAGAATAGAATACCCAGAACTGGTACAAGGTTTAGCAGTATGCATGGACAAATGCAAAGGAGATTCTTTACCTCTTGTACTCCTGCATATTGCATTAAGTTTATACTCAACTGCCAGACAGCAATTAAACATAATAAAACTGACACTTATTTCACTTCTGTCTAGTGTAACTGGCAGACAGATCAATACCTTTTGGCTGCATGAAGCTTTGCATATTAGATTTTAAAAGAGAGAGATTTATCTCAAAGGAGACCATTCTGCATTAGTTGAGAATACCACCCACATCAGAGATACTCAAGTTTATTAATTCAAACCTTCATTTTAAGAGTTTCTATCACTTTTACATTTCTTTGTTTTGTTAAGGACACGGCTAATTTAAACAGTGTATTAACAGATTCTATCACTTTTCTTCTGTGCTGTCCTAGATTTAGAACCATTTAATAATTCCTTCATAAATTTCTCTATATAATTTCTCACTTACCTTCCTTTACATATGTTCAGCATTCCACTGGGACATGTTAAGAATCATGAGGACACAGAAAAATTGTGTATTATGATATAGTGCAGTATTTTTGTTTCTCAAATTTTTAGTTCACTTTCTGGTCCTGGCATTACTGTGAGGCAACTCTGGGAGAATCACTTTTGCAGAGGACCAATTTGCAGTAGTATCATATTTTGACATATGCTAGTTGTCAGCTAAGTTGGCTGATCTCAACTTTAGAACGCTTTTAGTTTGATTCATGTGGTTATGCCAATACACATCTATGCACTGGGTATCTCAGAACATGTCACCTGGCCATATACAGCCTTTCCAGTTCCATTAAACAGACCCAAATGGTATCCAATTACCACAGTTGTTTTGCCAAATTAATTAAAACTATAATTTTTGCATTGTTTACATCCCACAGATAAAATTTTGGGGGTGCTCCAGGTAGCTGATTTTCACCTTTAGGTAAGGTCTATGGACAACTTCCAGTCTTAATGATTTTTTAAATATATGGGGATTTATTAAATACCTGACTTAACATTCTCCTCGTTCTCTTCAGCTGATCTTCTGTAGTGATGCTTTTACAGTGGTGTTGGAGGAGGTGTCAGAAATCTTCCCAGACTCACTTGACCATTTTGTAATCTGTTGTGACAATCCTCCTCTTTTCCTATTACGCCTGGATTTCTGTGTTTTGGTAGCTGTGCATCCAAAAAGCTCAACTCTGCAGTGCGTGGATCAATCACAATCTGATAAATCTTTCTTTAACCAATTAAACTTTGTCAGCATTTACTCCTTTTATTGATACGTCCATCCCCAGGATGCATGAGGCATCAAAACTGACATTTCACCTAATTCTCTTCATTTTTGCCCTTCAAGGAATACCGTCTTCCTGGTAGCTCCCTTTTATACTCAGAATTAATCTGTGACTCTCCCAACTAAGCACAAAGCTACTTACAAGTGCGCATGTGGGTTTGTTGCTGCATCTAAGCACTGAACTAGGGGGATTCATTGTAGTGTTTCATATAGTTCTCTGGCATTCAAATGACCTGAGCAAATAAAGCAGATCTCACAAATGTGTTGGTTTCCTTTATATAAACGGTAATTGAGGAAACACTATCTCTGAATCTGTTTCTTTCCCTGATCAGTATGAATTCCAGAGAACTGTATTGCAATTCCTTATCTTCTGATCTCTGCTCAAAGGAGATCCTCCAGCATGTTGTATTTCCTTACCCTTCAGTCTGATGTATTGTCCTGGATGATGTCTGCCATGCCCTCCAAAGGTCCTCAGATCAATGGCGCTGCACTAAGTACAGTGAGGGACCATTGGTGCACATGACTAGTAATGCAGATGTGCCACCATGGGGAGTATGACAGCTATGGCAATATCTTTGGGATGATATTACTGTATGGTTTTTATCATGGTGAGCCAGGGATTGTATGTAATTCTATGTAGGAGGGTGGCTACAGATCCTCCAGTAATTCAGAACAGTGGTGGAATATTAGGCAGATTCACTCAAGTTTGTTGCATCTCCGGAGGGCTATGACCACTTGGAGATGCTTGCATATATGGTTCAAACAGGATTCTCTAGACCCAACAGGCAAGGAAAAGACTTGGACAAACAACTTGAGTTTAAGTTGACTCAGGACCTTCCTTCTGAGCCAGAACAGGAGCAAGACCTTTTATTCAAGGGGACCCCTAATCCTTCCTGGGGGGAGTGGGTATTAGAAAGTCTGTGGCCTACTGAGGCTCTGTAAGACTGATGGGTCATTTCTAGTAAACTTTGAGCATGTCTATAAGAACTCGTGGTGTTTTCTCTCTAAAATGGCATCTGAGCTGATTTTGAGTGGCACATGGCGCCCATTTCCCTGCTGCCAAAAGAGTTGCTGAAAGCAACCCCTCTCTCCCTCCATGAGGCAAAGTGACTTATGGGGTGAGCGCTTTGTGCCATCACCAAAACTTCCCTGGATGCTGAGTTGTTTTCAGTGGTGTGTGGGAGACTATTCCACACCACAGTGCCACCAAAAGTATCTTTGGTGACTTTTTTTCCCAGAGCAATGGGGGGCACAGCTACTGGTTTTGAGCTGCCACTAAAATGGTGATGGTGGGGTTCTATATTGCTGCATCCAACTCCTTCCACCACTGGCATTGGGAAAGGGTCAGAGAGCAGAATTGGATACAGCCTTTAGAACAGGTTGTCGAGCCCTTGGATAGCTGGTGGCCCTCGATGAGTCATCAATACTGATGCTAATCTGCTAGGGAGATGTAACCCATTAGCACAGCAATAGATTTTGGCTACTGATATATCTCACACATCCATAAATTGCAGCACAAAAATTATACATAAGCAATATCATCCTACTTAGCAGAAGATAACCTTTCCAATGATACCTGACATGGTTTATCATGCAAAAATACTGAAGATTTATCATACTAGTATTACCAGTATTGTAAATGGTCCCTCATATTCCAGAGTGCAACAAGTGGCTTTCAAAACTGCTCAAAATTCTTTGAGTTCAGTTCAAATTGGCCCCCTTAAACTTGCCTTTACAAAGGGACAGTGGTACGAGTGCTAATTTCTAGTATCAGAGTATCACCCAGGCTGAGAGAAACATATCCAGTCATAGCCTTTAGAAGTCACAGAGGCGTGGCATAACTTTAAATCCCCTCAGTCATTTCATAGCTGTTAAAAGCAGCCATCTCCATGTCATTTCAGTCCACTTCCACCTGTTACTATTCCGGGGTGGAAAATTAAACTGACCTTGTTCCATCTGAAGCATTCAGTGGATCATCTATTTGGCAAAAGGTGGGAATCTTTTTGAAGAGACTTCATTTAATTTTCTAAAACTCACATAGAATTAGTACCTTCCATATTCTTTTCTTAGCAAAAGTAAGGATGAAACCCATGACTGACTCAAGGCTCTGTTATCTCTTCCTGATTAATTTTATTAATAGCCTCTACACCTATTACCCATTGAAATTGGTAACCAGTGGGGTGCCTGTAACAGGCTAATCATCTAAGAGCAAGTTTTCCAGAAGCCAATTGTTAATCTCCCAGTGTTAATTGTCAGGCGCATGAATAATCAAAGCATGCAGAGCACACGGGAGCTGCATTCATATTAGGGATCTGTGGTAATATTCAAATATTCATAAACTCCACTTTTGAATGCCATTACAGAGTTCACTACTTAGGCAGCATCTGCAGAATGTGAACTCAGAATACTTCTGCTATATTCCATGCCCATTTTTATCTGTATTTTGTCCATTCAAATTGGCAACTCTTTTGGGGGTTGGGATTGTCTCTTGATATTTACCTATAAAATGCAATGCATGAAATCCTAGCCCAAATGATGTCAATTGCAAAACTCTCATTGGCATACAAATAAAATCGCAATAGGTGTGAGGAGAATGAGGCTTGAGGACCAGTGGTTGCATAATACAGTTCTTCTTCTGGCTAGGGCTTTATGTTTAGCCAGAAGATGGGTTTTAATCCTAGAATGGCATTGATCTCTGAAGCCACTCCCTTACCTTCAGTTGGTGGTGTACTTGCTTATGCTAGGGCTGAGTTTAAACCTTGGTGTGGTATATGTTGTGTTGCTCATGATGTTGCTGTTACCATAACTGTAACATACTTGTGTAGCTCGGTGAAGAAGAGGTATTTGCACTACCATTCTGCCAAGGCCATTTGACAGCAAAATATGTGAACAAATATGAAAAGTAGGCCAGATTTTAAGCCTAAACACATTGTTCAGTTAGTACAAACTAGGAATGTTTGACAAGACTCTTACATTGGCATGTGTCTGACAATTCTACGGTAGAAAACCCTGCGGAGTTATTCCAGTCTGTCCAGCTAGCGGTCTCTGAGCAAACTAGCCTAAAGCTTGTTTCTGGAACACAACCTGACCTTTTGTTCCCTTTGTCAGACAGTGACTTTCAAGATTTTGACTATGCTGTTGAAGACTGGAGTATCTCGCTGGTTTGAGAAACTGAAACATCTGCTGGTGAAAAGCCTTAGGTTGCTTGTCTGGATGGTTTAATGAGAAGAGAGTCTGGCTAGGGATCTTTTGCCAATAAGCATGACAAATATTTTATTCCCAAATTTACAATATCATGTAATCCTGCTAAACAAACACAGATTATTTTCTTGTGCATACTAAAGAGTCATTTTATATAGTCACCTGGGCAAAAGGAAAAATAGGAATCCTTGGAGCCTGCTGAATATTTACAGAATCTTTTTGCAAATTACTTATGCATGTGTACTTTACAATGATTCTGTTCCATTTACGATTTGTAAACACAGAGGTGCCAAATACTTAGAAGGCTACAACACACACAATAAAGTAAACTGAGGAAAATAAGATTTCTACATTACTAAGCCCACTGACAATACCATCACTAAAAGATTTAAAGGATAACTTTTTTTCTAAGACTTTTTCTTTTGTTGAAACTTTCAGTCCCAGAAGGTGACTGCTGACTATGGAGCTCCTGAATCTGTCATCAATAGTTACATTTTTAAAACAATTTACTGGCTACATATAACTGAGTAAAAAGACATGCTAGAGTGCAATGGTGGAGGTAGGTAGGAGCAGGGCCATCCTTAGGGTAGGGTGAGAGGGGAAGCCACCCAGGGCTCTGCACTCTGGGGGGCCCCATGGGGCTGCAGTGCTGCCCCTTCCCTGTGCCAGGAACTGGGCGAGCTAGCCAAAAGTGGCAGCCCGGTTCACAGGGCTGGCTCTACTGTGAGGCCAGAGGAGGGGCTTGGGGTGAAAGTTGCTTAAGGAAGCCTGTTGTAACACAACAGATCAGGGTTGCAATAAAGGTGAGTAATTAGGACTAACAATGAGGTGCTAGTTGTTGTTGTTGTTGTTTGTTGTTCAAACAACCTCTATGCCTCCTCTCTGAGCGAGTATCTCTTTGAGCCTCACTCATTCATATGAAAAGGACTGAACTCACTGGCAAGCAACCTTTGTGTTTTTTTTATCAATAGGTCCAATGAAGAAAAGAGAAAACTGTGACCCCCCCCCCTTATTCCACCATTTCTGGGATATGGGGTTGCAGTTTTTTTTTTCCAGTGGGTTGAGAATTCCCTTGCTTGCAACAAAAGTTATAACTTGTAGATTATAATAAAAACTCTGGAGATTTTTTTTTTGACTGATAATTAAAAAGAGAAGAGAAAAGCAAACCGTTCTAGGAGGAGCCTGTGTTATGAAGTATGATATTTTTTCTACAATTAGAAAGCTTAAGTAACAGAATAAAATTGAACTCAGGAATTTATCTGCTGGAAGGAGGAGTTATAACAAGGCCCTAATCTGAAGGGGGGAGTGGATAGCCCCATTGTGTTGCTGCCTTATGCACACTGCCGGGGGCACCAAGCCAAGCAGAGAGGGCTAGCATCCCTTCAGTCACAATATTGTGGACAATTGTGTGTTCATGGAAACTCATGCAGACTCAGGGAGCAGATGAAGAGCAGAGGTGGAAGTGGAACTCAGAGGGGCTGCTTCAGTTCCTGGGATTTGGCAGTGGAGAAGGGAGCAGGACCTGGAGGGACTGGGACAGGCTCAGCAGCAGACAGGATCTTTCAGGACCTTTCTTTCCAGCCTGGCGCTGGCTCTCTTCTCCTTCCTCTGTCTCGGCGCTTCCATCTCATTTCTCCACCCAGCCTCCCCCCCCCTTTTGCAAGGAGCTCCCATGTACACACTCCAGGCTACTACATGCAATTTTAGAGACTTTACATACTTCCTGATTTAAGACAGGAGTATGGCATGTGCAATCACCCTTTGCATGTTCCATGTAGGTGATCTCAAATTAGATGTGTAGATTTCGGAGCTGCAATAGAAGCCTCAAGAGAAAGGATGAAAGCCATGAGGATTGCCACCCCCAGCAACCGCCTCCCTGACCCCCACAGCCATGGTCACTGTTCAGTTTTCTGGTGGCAGCTGCTTTTCTTCAGTGGAGGGTTGCCACATGGCAGAGGGGTCTGGAACTAGGTCTCGAGGAAAAAAGTTTGACAACCAGTGGCTTAAGAGTGGCTGAAAAACCAGACCCTGCACTCTTGTTCCGCTGCTTTTGGCTGGCTTGCCTGGTCCCTGGCATGGGCGTGTTTTGGTCCCCTTCCCCCTCCCCACTCTTTCAGTTACACCAGTTTTATTTTTGAGTGACTCCATGGACTTCGTGGGAGTCACTGTAGCATAAAATCCATGCAGTCAAGAGTATAATTAAGCTCCATATATTTTAAGATACATTCCCTTTGCTGCTTAACCCTAACATGTTGGTTGTTGATGCATACTGTGAAAAGGCATTTCAAAGGGAAGCCAAACTCTCCAGAAATCTGCCTCTACAAGTCCTTGAAAATTTAGTATAGTGAACTTTCAGTGTGACCCTACTTTTCTAGTATTAACCTTCACTGCCATAGTTGGATGAGAGGGGCTGTCTTAGGGTATGTCTACAGTGGAGGCTCTGTAAAGTTGACTTAACAAGGTTGACTTTGAGTTGATCTTGTTAAGTCAACTTAGAGATTGATATTTCAAACTCCTGTAGACTGCGCACGTTCGCACTGGCAGCTGCTAGGTCGACTTCACACTTAATCAGCCTTGAGAGGTGGTGTTATTAGATTGATTTAAGGAAGCGCTTAAGTCAACTTAATAAATTTCCAATGTGGAAAGAACTTTCCTTAGGTTGACTGAAAGAAGGTTAAGTTGACCTAAGCCTCCAGTATCTGGAGCACAACCCATTTAGAACTTTAAAATCTATGCCTTAAACTGCACCTGGAAGTGAACAGGTGGCCAATGGTGATTCTTGAGGACACTACTGTGGTGTGCTTATTGTGACTTGGGCCTCCTGGGATAACTTCCTGAATGTGCCAAAATCAGGGTAAGCTGCAAAACTAGGGGCCAAACCCCCAAACCACTGATGGGTGGTACTTAAACCATTCTCCCAGTCAGCAACAAAACATGCTTCTGATTCCCCATACCAGTCATCACAAAGCATAACAAAATAGAAACAGCCCCCTTTATTGAACATCAGCTTTTCTGGTTCCCACCTAGCCACTGGGTGTCTTAAAGAAATAGGTTCTCCAGACCCTAAAGGGCCAGCCACATCACCCAGAACAATATGGGCTTGGATCTTACCCAAAACATCATGCTGCCAGGCAATCCTTTAGTAACTACAACTAAAGGTTTAATATAAAAAGAAAAGAAACAAAATGAGATGTTAAAGGATCAAAGTGAATTACATACATAAAAATGATTTTCAGTCCATAGAAAGCAAGTCCTTGAAGAATTTGGAGTTTGCAGGTTAGCCTAATTCCTGTGGTAGACACCTAGCATCTGGGTGGGTCTCAGTCCTTTGTTCAGTTGCAGAATAGTTCCAGAGGAGGGTATTGGTTGCAAACTGGAGACTGAAGACTAACTGGAGCTAGGCCTCCTGCCTTTTATCACTTCTGGCCTTCCTCATGCTGGGTGGAGTTTTTGCAACCTGAAATGGAGTTGTCACAAGGGCAAACCCTAAAAGCTTGACAGGTTTCTCCTGGGGCCCACTGTAGCTGGGAGCTTCCTTAATTGGACATTAAGAAGACAATCGAGTCTGGCAGTACCCTGGAATCAAATAATTTGAAGCACAAATGGAATGAACCTATTCCTAACTTCTAACACAGGTATGACACCAACACATAAACCATTAGAATCATTCCTAGCAGATTACAACCTTTCCATTAGTACCAAACATGGCATCACATGGATTATTGCAAATATGAAATATTAATATTAAAAATAATTGATTCTCTAAAACCAGACAATGTCACACTTGTCATACCTCATGCCACTCTGAAGATGAGTTTCTGCATCCTCTACTAATTGAAGCTTCTGGTTGGCCTTCAAGGGAAAGATAACCTAATGCATTCTTCTTAGAGCTATCTCATAAAGATGTGCCAAAGGCATGGAGTGCTATCCTTATAAGAGGACAGTCTGTGATCTCTTGACTAGCTATAGATTCAAAGGGCTATTAAACTGCATATCCAGTAGTGCAGCAATGGATCTAATAAGATGAAAATCTATCAGTCTTTTCAGTTCAAGATGGCTATGCACACTGACCAGTTCCTGTGCTACTAGCTCTCTTTCTTCTAAATGCTTTTCCAATGGGTCTGGTTTCCATCTATTAGAGATGAGTCACAGCTGTTGCTTTCATCCGGTAGTTAGAGGCTAGAAAAATAATGAACCTATAGGTTCTTGGTTAAATGAAAAGGAAATAAAGATGAGTATCAGTGTTTGGGCTGCAATATCATCACAATTTTCTCAAGATTTCGCTAGTGGGTCTATATAAATACAGAATAGCAGGAGTAATGAGATGGAACTGTGCAGTGTCCTACCATAAGGTCCCTTGAATAGAATGAGTAGTTACTTTAATACTCCCCTCTGAGGTCTCTCAGTGAATGGACCATAAACACTCAATGGAAGGGTTCAATTCTACCACCAGGTCTCTGTAAGGAGTTCCTGATATAGGTAATTAAAAACATCATGGACACCTTATCCTAGTCCATTTTTAGGATGTTGATAAATAATTGGAGAGAGTTCAGAGAAGAGCTTTGAGAATGATTAAAGGAACAGAAAATGTGCCTCATAGTGACAGACTCAAGGCACTCAATCTATTTAACTTAACAAAGAGCAGATTAATAGTAACCTGGTCAGTCTATAAGTGGAACAAATATTTGACAATGGGCTCTTTAGTCTAGCAGAGAAAAGTATAAAGTGATCTAATGGCTGGAAGCTGAAACTAGACAAATTCAGCCTGGAAACAAAGTGCAAATTTTAACAATTGACAGTAATTAGCCAAGGGTCAGGGTGGATTCTCCATCACTGGCAAACTTTTAAATCAAGATTGGATATTTTTCTAAAATGTATGCTCTAAGAATGATTTGGAAAAAGTTTTGTGCCCTGTGTTGTACAGAAGGTCCAATGAGGTGCTTGCAATTGTCACTTTTGGCCTTGAGATCTATGAATTTAAAAGCACAAATCCCATTGTCTTTCAAATGCTTTGCACTATACTCCTAACTCCTTTAGGCATTTTAAAAAATATTCTTTCCCTCTTTACGCCTACTTGAGACTCCTCTATTTATGCATCACAAGAACACATTAACCTTTTGGCCTCACAGTTACACTGGAAATTCATATTCTACTACAACCCCCAAATCACTTTGGTATAACTGAAAAATCTCTCTCAAGTAGGCTTTGTATATGTGAATAATTCTGATGATCTTCTCTAAATGAATCTTTAAGGGCTAGCATAGTTTGTGTTCCTAGGTATCTCAGTCCTTTTTGGTCCCATGTAAATGTATCCAAATCTTATCTTCTGTTTTCCAGCTAGTTAGCATCATCACTTCTGTTTTCATTTCAACTGAGTCACTTTTTTATTGCTGAGGATAGTTCTGAGGTTGATTAAGAACGTACTGTAAAACATCTTGGTGCTGACCCTAACCCCGCTGAAGGCAATAAGAGTCTTTCCAATAAACTTTTGATCTGGCTGTCTGATGCCTAGAGCAATCTGTTATTTTAAAACATTTGCTACTGTTGTTCCCATCATTTCCCCCCCACTACTAGCTCTCAATAGAAGTATTAAAAAGGTAAACAGGAGTAAGGTATGTGGTTGAGTAACTCTTACTAACGTAAGCAATTTTGAGTTATAACCTATAATTCCAATTCGAGTCTCCAGACTATCATAGAAGATTTTAGTCCGATACATATACACATTCTAACACTGAAAAAAGAGAAATCACTTTACTAGAGACTTGAAGTCAATAGCCATGAGGAAAAGTCCCTTGTCAAACAAAAATTACATATTCAGTGCAACTAACATTTTAACAAAATGCAAACTATAAAGCTTCAGAAACATACTAAAATGTGAAACTGCAGAGTTGGAATTCATATTAAACTAGACACCTTGACACTAGGTTTGAATAGAAATTTGGAATGGCTAACTCATTACAGAAGGTGATTTGTCCTCTATTCCCATTCTCGCCTTCTCAGTTTTTGTACACATGGCTATGTACCACATTTTCCATTTCATGCATCCGATGAAGTGGGATTGTGCCCACAAAAGCTTATACAATAAATACATTTGTTAGTCTTTAAAAGTGACACAGGACAGACTCCTTGTTGGTTTTGCTGAAATAGACTAACTCTGGAAATTAAACCTGGTAAGTGCATGCATGCATACCAGTCCTATTATTACCTAATTCTGGAAAGAACTTAAGCACATTCTTGATTTGAAACATGCACTTAAATACATGGACTTCCATGAGACTTTATGAACATACATACAATACCAAGTTTAGGTTCTTTCCTGAATAGGAAAGTCATCTTTAAATTGAATAGAAAATATTAAAAAGCAAGTTCTCCAAATAATGTTATATTTGCTCCAATTTAACTTTTGTTACCAAATTGCCAATAAAGATATTAACTTTTTGAAAATCAGTAAATGTGTCAAGATTCTGATGGAATGGGAATTAACCAAGAATAAAATACAGTCCATTACTCTTGAAGACAAATGTGATGTTTGATTTTTGGACTACGATGCTTGTTCTTCTGTTCAGTGGGGTGTATAAGAATGAACATATTTAGCACTTGTAGAGGGAGTGAGCTTTGCACTGCTCATATCAAATCACCTCTGCTAGTCAATTGACACTGGGACCCTTGCTTCCTGACTGGTGCACACTGGCTCAAGGACAATAGTGACAGAACATCACTTCTATGTCCTAAAAAGCAGGAGCAAGCCCTAGTGAGTGAGAATAAAATTAGAATGAGCAGTGCTACATAATTCACCCCTATCATGGAATGCATACAGAGCAAGGCTGGCCTGACCACATGGGTGAACTAGGCAGTCGCCTAGGGTACCAGGCTTTAGGGGTGATGGATATGAATTTTTTTCTATTTAAAAATACATATTAATATGTTATCTCTTATAAATGAAAATGGCACCTTCTGAGGGGGGTGCCAAAGCATAGTTTGCCAAGGGCACCAAAAGCCCTCAGGCTGGCCTTGATGCTAAGTCATGATGGCTACTGCCCATGGCTAGGAGAATAATGAGAAATCAGACCTGGAGCTCCAGTTCTGCTTGGGGTACAACAATGTCACCAGGAAAGAATTACTTGTTTAAAAGTACTTTTTTACAAGTGTGAACCTGCTGATTCTAATGCAGAATAGAGCTGAGATGGTCAGAAACACTTGTGGAGCACCAGTTTTGCCCTTGCAACAGAGATGTTCATTGTTGGAGTAGAGCTTAACCAATTTCACTTTTTGAAAGGTGCTCTGCATTGAGAGTGGAAAAATGGCTAAAGTACAGCATGTGAGCTAAGGGAGAATTGAACAGTGACGGAGCTTGGCAGATATTTTTGTTTCTGCCCTGCCCCAGGAATTTGTATTGGCTGCTCTGGCTATAGGCGTGTTACCTGGACATTTCAAAACTCTCCCTGGACTTTATTTTCAAAGGTTCCTTCCACCTACAGTTACTTTGTCTTCTGTCCTGCAGTACTTACTGTTCCAGGGTTTCTTGATCCTTCTTCTGAAGCATCTGGTACTGGTTATTGTCAGATTCAGGATACTGGAATAGAGGGACCCCTGATGGCAATTCCTGTGTTCTGTTTACTATGGTGCAAGGTGTTGCGGGTGTGCAGCACCACTGAAAACCAGAAATTTGGATAAATGTTTTTCTAAGAGAAAAAAGGTTGAACAACACTTAGAATTTTGTTGATGTGGCTAATAGTCATTGTTGTACTTTCTTGAAAGCATCCTTGAAATCTACAACTCAGATAAAGCCAGGTCAAGAATACTGCAATGTCCATCTTCTCCCAGGCCTGAAACTAACACACCTGTGATTAATATGGTAGCAATCTAGCAGGTGTTCAACTTCAGGTTTTCAAGTATGATGGTACTTTATTCTTATAATTTATTTCACATTTTTCTTCCTTCTTTCCCATAGGAGTCTGTTCAAACCATATGAATGCATTTCTTGCCATGTATATCTGGTTTATTTTAAAACTAAACCTTCTGCCACTCTTAAAATAGGCCAGGACTACATTAGAAACTTTTGCTGGCATAGATCTGTCAGTTAGTAGGGAGGGGGTTAGGTGGTGTTTCCTCCCTCCCATGATAGTGTGACATCAGGAAAAACTCTGGTGTGTATACAATGAAACAAGCAAAAAAGAGTTTTTGCTGGTGTAACTTATTTTGCTTGCAGAACTGGTATAAGTTGTACTAGCAAAATGTTTGGGGGGCAGTATGACTACATCTACACTAGGAGAGTGTACAGGTATAGATAAACTTTTCTAATGTAGAGTAAGACATGTCTACACTATGAAAATTATACTTGTGTAGCTGTGCTGGCATAGTCTTGCAGTGTAGATCAGTGGTTTTCAAAAATTTTTTTTCTTGGGATGCAGAAGAAAAAATCATTTATGCCTATAACCCAACAATTATATCTTTGAGCAATGCATTCCAGTCTTTCAGCGGCCTCAGCAGGGGGCTCTGCAACCCTGTACCTGATGGTCTGTGACCCAGTACTGGCTCCCTGACCCATTGTTTGAAAACCGATGGTGTAGATACTGCCTACACCAACAGAAAGCATCTGTCTGTTTGTGTAAGAATGAACACCAGCTCCGTGAATACAGGGTGACTATGTCATCCACTGACATTGCTACATCTTCGTTGGCATAGCTACTGTAGTCTAGGATTTTCTCGTTTACATCTGTGACTGATGTAGCTCTGTCTATGTAACTTTTCAAGGCAGACCAAGTCTCAGTCATAGATTAAGTGCACTATTGGACTATGCTTTTTGGACCAGTAGGAGCTGCTTCACAGTTTGAGTTTGAAATTGGTTGGTTCTTATAATAAGTCTGAAATTCAACCCTTCTAACTTCTCCCAAAAGAAACACTATCTAGAAACTTTACTTGTCATATCTAATCCCAGGGTAGGACATTAATGGGATGTATATGTGTGTGTGTGGGCAAAATATCAGCATGGGCCTAATTCGGCGATGGATGACAGGTGGTGGATTTCTGTACCCTGCTTGCAGCCCTTTTCAGGATCAAGATTTAGAGGGATTATAAAAATATGAAAGTGTTTCTAAAACATTCCTGTCTATTCAGCTTGAGAAAGTGGTCCTAGCCTTTTGGGGGTCACATCTCTAAAAGGAACTAGTTTGAAAACTCCGGATGTGTTTAGCGTGGTTGGCTTAGTGCAATGGTTTTCAAACTTTTTTTCTTGCAACTCAGTTGGAAAAAATTATTTATTTCCGCAGCCCAACAATTACATTTTTCAGTGATGGATTCCAGTCTTTTGGGGGCGGCAGCAGGGGTGCTGCGATCCAGTGCTGAGTCCCAACCCTAAATTTGACAACCATTGATTGGCTCAGTGGATTTCATGTCGACGGGTTGTTAGTGGGGAATTCAATTCAAAGACATGGGCCTAACCCAATTGTCAGTGAAGTCAATGGAAATGGGATCAAACCCAGTGAAGAGCTATTTTCTCACATACACAAAGTAGTGCTGATAAATATAAGATGTCTTACAGCAGATTCCAAGCTACAATCCTGCATCTGCTGGACTAAGTGAGAAATGGGGGGCAGGAGTAGAATAGAGGACAGGACAGTAATCTGAGAGAGCAGCAGAGGTTTTGGAAGGAGATGAGCTGGGTGTATATGGGGCAATACAATAGAGAGTAATTTTGGAATGAGGGATGTTTCTGTGGTGAACAGAAGACTGGTTCGGTGTTGATGCAGGATGAAGGGAAGGGAGTGGGTGGTATAAAGAAAGGGATCAAGGGACAGGAAGGGGTATGGAAAATTTCCCTGGACTGTGAATTTCCTGTTAAAATAATGTCTGACTACTTTCAGTTTCATTTTTATGGTATTCACTATTGCTCTTATAAGACGTTTGAGGCACGGGGGGTGAGTAATTGGCATGGACTATATACGTGTCAATAGAAAAAAATGAGATGTGGTTTCCGTAATGTATGATTGCAGAAGAGAACTGAAGGATATCCATTCTGATTTAGGGAAGAGCATGGCTAGAGGAAGTTCACCCCTCCACCCACAAAAATAAAAACAACAAAAAATTTCAATATAGGATACAAACAGAAATACTTGGAGCAGTTCCAGAAAAGCAAGATGATCTTCTAGTGAGGGCTCCCACATAGAGTGGGGGGTGAATGGTACACTTTACTGGGCCCAGAGGGATTGTGGTATGTGTGTGGGAGGGAGTCTATATTACATGTTTGTACTGAGCCTGAAAAAATTGTGACTTTGTGCTCACCCACAACCACTTCAGATTTGAAGATCATTTATATCTCCAAATCAGTGGTACTGCTATGGGCACCCGCATGGCCCCACAATTTGCCAACATCTTTATGGGTCACTTGGAACAATGTTTCCTCAAGTGTCATGCCAAAACACTTCTTCTTTACCTATGCTGCATTGATGACATCTTCATCATCTGGACACATGGCAGGGATGCTCTTGAAGATTTTCACAGAGATTTCAATAATTTCCACTCCACCTTCAAATTGAGCCTGGAACACTCCACACAGGTGATCCACTTTCTTGACACTACAGTACAAATCAGGGATAGACACATCACCACCACCCTGTACCAAAAACCTACTGATCGGTATAGTTACCTACATCCTTCAAGCTTCCATCCTAAACACACCACACGATCCATTGTCTACAGCCAAGCCCTAAGATATAACCGCATCTGCTCTGATCCCTCAGACAGAGACAGACATCTTGAGGATCTCTATCAAGCATTCTTGAAACTACAGTACCCACCTGGGGAAGTAAGAAAACAAATTGACAGAGCTAGACGGGTTCCCCGAAGTCATCTACTACAGGAGAGACCCAAGAAAGCAAGCAACAGAACACCACTAGTCACCACATACAATCCCCAAGTCAGACCTCTGTAACAAATCATTAAGGACCTACAGCCTATTCTAAAAGATGATCCCTCTCTCTCTCAGGCCTTGGGAGACAGAGCTCTCCTTGCTTACAACCACCAAATCTTAAACAGATACCAGCAACTACAGATCTAACTACAGAAGCACTGAAGCAGGCACACGCCCCTGCAACCAGGGGTGTCACTGGCATTGGGCACCCCGGTGCATGTGCCCCGGGTCCCAATGCCAGTGCTCCGGATCTCCGGCCCAATCAGGCTGGGGATGTGGGGCCTGATCCCCAGCTGGCTGCAGCCACGGCGGCCCCGTCCCCAGCCAGGGATCTGGGGCCTGGCTGGCTGCCTGGCAGGCCCCGCCCCTGGCCAGGGATAGGGCCAGGGGGAGGCCGCGCCACCGTGGGCGGCTAGGCCGCGGTGGGGCCAGGCCAGAAGCAGCCGCTGGAGGCTTGGCCCATGCCCGTGGCCGCTGGTGGCCAGGCCCCGGATCCCCGGCCGGCTGCCTGTGGTGGCCCCATCCCCTGCAGGGGATCTGGGGCCCGGCTGGCTGCCTGTGGCGGCACCGTCCCCCCCCGGGGATCTGGGCCCGTCCCTGGCCAGGGATTGGGGTGCGGGCCCAATCTCTAGCGGCCGCTTCTGGCCAGGCCGCGCAGCTCTCCCCCAGCCCTATCCCTGTCCAGGGGGTGGGGCCTTCTGGCTGTGGGCAGGGCGTGCCTGCTGGGAGCAGGGGCTGGGCCCGTGCCCCAGGTCCCTCCCCGCCCCGCCCTGCCCCACCCCAGCACCGCCTCTGCCTGCAACAAACCACGCTGCCGAGTCTGCCCACATATCTGCACAACAGATAGCATCATAGGTCCTAATCAAGCCTGCTACTCCATCAAAGGCTCATTTACCTGCTCATCTACTAATGTGGTCTGTGCCATCATGTGCAAGAAATGCCCCAACACCTTATATATTGGACAAACAGAACCATCGCTCCGTAAGAGACTGAATGAGCACAGAGCTGATATCAGAAATCGCAGAACAAAGAAACCAGTTGCTGAGCACTTCCATGTTTCTAATCACTCGATGAATGATTTGTTAACGACTGTCATCAGAGATGTGGCTGGGACATCAAGACTTCAAAGAGAAACAGCTGAACTTGAATTAATTGCATGCTAAATTCTGTGAAAGCAGGACTTAATCGAGACACTGGGTTCTTTTCCCATTACAAAAGGTAATTTGACTTCAGGCTTCCCAGGGTTTGAACCTAACAACTGCTCTGATTTGCTGTTACTGTATGACCCGATCCTATGTTTTGCACCCCCTTGCATTTATTTTCATTCCATTCTGTAAATTCACCCATCTTCGAAGCATCTGATGAAGTGGGATTTTCTCCCACGAAAGCTCATGTGAAAAATAAATCTGTTAGCCTTAAAGTGCCACACAACTCCTTGGGTTTTTTTTGCTGGACTAGACTAACATAGCTTTCCCTTTGGAAATTGAAAAAATTATGCCTGGTCTGCTTCTAGTGCATTGGTCTAAAGATAGCTGCTATTTTAAAGGTGAGCGAAATTAACTAATACTCAGCAGAGTAGCTTAATCTGTAACTAATGAATTCTAATAAATTGTTAATCAACATTTCTATGGTGTTAATAGCCCTTCCTTTGTTCTGCAGAATATGCCTGTGTTAGCTTCTTTGCTGTTGCCTGTGGCAGACTATTTTGAGAGTTTACTGTCATCTGTACTAGAGTTTTGCCTGTCTTGTTTTTCACCTGTGGCTTTATGTTTAGCCTGTATCACTGAACCTGCTTTTTCTTTTTTTTACTGTAGTTGAAAGAGGTGATTGATTTGGGGTTGTTCTGAAATTTCACTGATTTTAGTGGGCTTTTGATCAGGCCTTGGGTCACTATCTTCAGCATCTTGAAGACTAGGGCTATGTTCACACGTAAACTGTTATTTTGAAATGAGTTATTTCGAAATAAAGTCCTTATTTCAAAATAAGTTAATTTGAATTAAGAAAATGTTAATTTGAATTAAGGGAAAAGCTCAAAGCGAAATAGCATGTCCAAACACAGGACTTGCTATTTCGCTTTAGGAGAGGGGCACCATGGGAGGTGTGGCAACATGGCCCCCTCCCTGGGCCATGCCCCCACCCAATAAAGGCAAGGAGAAAGGCAAAAGTGTTATTTTGAAATAATGGTTATTTTGAAATAACACGTCTGAACGTCATTGTTTCAATACAACCGTTTCGAAACAACAGCTATTTCAATTAGATGCAAGGTTTTACTGTTTCGAAACAACGGCCGCTATTTCGAAACAACAGGTCCCGTTGTTTTGAAATAATAGAATGTCATCTGGACATAAGACATTTTATTTTGAAACAACAGCTGTTGTTTTGAAATAAAACTCTCGTCTGAACACAAACTAGTAGTGTAACTTTTCAGAGGTATTGCGCACTTCTACTACGTGTACATGTCTGTACGAACGGTAGGCATTCAGCACCTACTGTGCAGTCCAAGCTCTTCCTGCTGTTCTGGACTTGTTAATCTTCCTGGTGATAGAGGGTAAATTTCCAAAAAGATGGGCACGTGCACTGTGCAGTGCAGGCACAACAGATAACTGAATCCAACTGGAAGTGCAATTTCATTTGCATGCTTGGGACCGGGTGCTCCCTTTCTCCTTCCATATGCTTTTTGTAAGAGCTGGTGCAAAGAGATTTCTAGATGCTTGGAGAATATGCTGTTTTGTCCCACTATATTTGCACATCAGATTTCTTGTAAGAAAGGATAGTGTATGTAGCTTGAAATTTACACACAGGCTGCAGGTTTGCTAGGTAAAGCCTTGGGGTACTAGCCCACATATGAGTGATTTTTCCTTTGCCTGTGCGCTATCCCTCCCCCCAGCACAGGCAGCATAACTGTCTGACAACAGATGCATGTGTTGGACCCTGCTCATTGAATGGGGGTTTTAAAAGCACATAAAGCAATTTATCTTTGCCTCTTGCAGCATTCATTTTCTCTCTCTTCCCATATGTTTTGCTCTCAGTTTTGGGAGAAAGCATAGTGCCTCTCTGTTGGGTTACCTCCTCCCACCACGTTCCTGGCCACGGTCCAATTCTCCCACTGTGAATGTACTGTACTCGCTATCAAAATGCGGCTCATGTACTAATGGATGAACATTTGAAAGCCACACCAGCTATTTGCTGTGGCCATTTGTAATAATTTAATATGAATATCTTCCTTCTGCTCTGAGCTTATGGCCCTTGCATATTTTCAAGAGGTAGTCTTTAAAAGCAAACAAATGGATAAAGATAACGTGGATGGGCACGCTGTGAAGCATGACTATCTAGCGCATAAGTGCGTTTTCAACATAACCACACCAATCAAGCAACTAGGATAGGCAATGGGTCTCCACATTTGAGGTAACTGGAAAAACATTCTAGGTGGAGTCCTCTCACACAATTCTGTGCTAACCTCCAATTCCTTCAATAGAGTTGTACTGGTATAGCTGAGAATTTTAACCATCTGTTTCAAATGCTTTGATCTCAATTTCCTACAGATCTAATTTTAGGGAGGTGATGGTGCTTGGAAATGTTGTCAAGCATGTTTGTTTATAGCACTTAAACTTAGACAACTTTGACCTTGATTCCTCAAAGTGCTTGAGTACCTCCTTAACTTTTAGCATTTTAATGGCCCTCTGTTGAAGTCAAGGGAACTATTCAAGTGCTTAAAGTTAAGCACATCTTTAAGTGCACTGCTGAATTGGGACCTTTAAAGCTTTGATTTACATTTTTACTAGCTGACTTACTGTGTTGTAATTTTTGATCTGTTACAGATTAGGAAGTATTTATTTCTGTTTACCTTGTTTTGCAGGATGTTTTGCATTACATCTTATCTTGGATCTAAAAGCTTGAAAAAAATCCTATTTTTTTCCTTCATATTTGTGTTACAAAATGAAAAAAACTAGTGACCTCTATGCACATGCACAAAAACACTCAATCATTGGTGGCAAAAAATACAAATGAAAACAAAGTAACTGAAAACTTAACAATTCAATAAGGAACTAAATAAATCATAGAATTGTAGGACTAGAAGGGACCTTAAGAAGTCATCTAGTTCATGTTCCTGCACTCAAGGTGGGACGAGCCATTATTTGTAGACTAACCCTGACAAGTGTCTGTCCAGTGTGCAATGATGGAGATTCACAACCTCCATAGGTAATTTATTCCAGTGCTTAACTACTCTGCCTGTAAGTTTTTCCTAATGTCCAACCTAAACCACCCTTGCTTTAATTTAAGCCCATTGTCTCTTGCTCTATATTCGGAGGTTAAAAACCGTTTTTCTTCCTCCTACTTGCAACAACCTTTTATGTACTTGGAAACTGTTACTATGTCCTAATTCACTCTTCTCTTCTCCAGACTAAACAAACCCAATTTATTCAGTTTTCCATCATGAGTCATGTTTTCTAGACTTCTAATGATTGTTGTTGTTCTTCTCTGGATTGTCTCCAGTTTGTCCTCATCATTCCTGAAATGTGGCATCTGGAACTGGGCATTATACTCCAGTTGACACCTAATCAGTGCAGTATAGAGAAGAATCGCTTCTTGTGTATTGCTCACAATACAATACACTTACAGTACATCTCAGAATGATATTGGTTCTTTTTGCAAGTGTTGATGCTGTTGACTCATATTTTGTTTCTGATCTGCTATGAACCCCAGATCTCTTTCTGCAGTACTCCTTCCTAGGCAGTCATTTTCCATCTTGTATGTTTGCAAATGATTGTTTTTTTGTAAGTGCATTTGTCCTTATTGTTTTTTATCCTATTTACTTTAGACCATTTCTGCAGTTTGTCCAGATCATTTTCAATTTTGATCTTATCTTCCAAAGCAATTTACAACCCCTCCCAGCTTGGTATTGTATGTAAACTTTATGCCATTATCTAAATTACTGATGAAGAAACTGAACAGAACTGGACTCAGAGCTAATCCCTATACAGTAGACCCCACTCGATAAGCCCATCCAGCTTGACTGTGAACCACTGATGATTACTTTCTGGGAATAGTTTTCCAGCCTGTTATGCATCCTCCTTGTAGTAGTGGTATCTAGGTTGCATTCCCTAGTTTGTTTTTGGGATGGTCATGCCAGACTGTATTAAAAGCCTTACAAAAGTCAAGATACACCACATCTGCTGTTTCCCCTCACCCACCAGGCTTGTTACCATATAAAATAAAGCTATGAAACTGGTTTACATGGTTTTTCTTAAGTCACATGGATGCACTTGTCACCTAATTTGTCTTCTAGATGTTTGCAAACTGATTGCTTAATTATTTGCTCCATTATCTTTCTGGGTGCTGAAGTAAAGCTGACTGGTTTGTAATTCCCTGAATTGTCCTCAGGAGCACCGCTGGCCCCAGTAAAGACCTGGGGCTAAGGTGCTGGGGCTCGGGGCTTGAGCCCCGTAAGCCTGGCACCAGCGATGCCCCTGGTTGTCCTTATTCCCCATTTTATGGACTGGTGCTATATTTGCCCTTTTCTAGTCCTCTGGAATCTCTCCTTCCAGAAATTTTCAAAGAGAATACTCAAAGGCTCAGATAACTCCTTAGGCAGCTCCTTGAATATTCCAGGATGCATTTTACCAGGCCTGTTGACTTGAAGACCTTTAACGTGTCTAACCTTTAAATTGGGCCAGTGACTAAAATAGGGAGGGAACTATCTTATTTTTTTTAGCATTCATTAAGTTAAATGTCTAAATGCTACTAAGCTTTTTTGGTGAAAATAAATAGTCATTAAGCACTTCTACCATTTCTGCATTTTCTGTTATTGTCTTTTCTCTTCTTTGAGTAATGGCCCTACCTGGTGCTTGGTCCTTCTTTTCTTTCAAATCTGTTTGTAGAATGTTTACTTGCCACCATTTATGTCTCTTATTGGTTTACTCTTGTTGTGTGAGTTGGGCTTCCTAATTTTATCCCTACATACTTGTGCTATTTGTTTACATTCACCTTTTGTAATTTGACCGGATATCCCCTTTTTGTAGAACTTTTTTTGAGTTTCAGATCATGGAAGATCTCCTGGTTAAGCCAGGTTAGTCTCCTGCCATACTTCCTATTTTTCCTACATAGTGCAATAATTCACTCTTGTGCCCTTCATAGTTCTTGTTGAAAAGCTGTGCGTTCTCTTGAACAGTTTCCCCCCTTAGCTTTGTTTCCCACAGAATCTCACCTACCAACTCCTTTTGCTAAAGTCTGCCTTGAAATCCATTATCTTTATCGTGCAGTTTTCCTTCCTACCTTTCCTTAGAATCATGAACTCATCATTTCATGATCCCTTGCACTCAAACTGTCTTCCACTTTCAGATTCTCAACCAGGTCCTCCCTCTTTGTCAACATCAAATCTAGAATAGCCTTTTTCATAGTAATGTTCTCCACCTTCTGGAATAAAAAATTGTCTCCAATATATTCCAAGAACTTTGTGGATAGTCTGTGCCTTTCTGTGTTGTTTTTCCGACAGGTGCCTGGGTGGTTGAAGTCCACCACTACCACCAAATCATGTGTGTTAGGTGATTTTGTTAATTGTTTACAAAAAGCTTCATCCACCTCTTCTTTCTGGTTACTTGTTCTGTACTGAACATCTACCATGACCGTGTCCTTTTCTTTTTTTATCCCTTTTATCCTTCCCTAAAGACTTTCAACAAGCCTGTCTCCTGCTGGCATTTCAACTTCTGTCCAAATGTATGCATTTTTGTGAAATACAAAACAACACTTCCTCCCTTTTCCCACCTGCCTGTCCTTCCTGAGGAGGCTGTGCCCTTCTGTATCAGGATTTCAGTCGCGCGCATTATCCCACCAACCCTCTATGATGCCAGCTGTATCATAGTTGTGTTTATTTACTAGCATATTTAGTTCTCCCTGCTTATTCCCCATACTTCTAACATCAGTATACAGCCATCTACGATACTAATTTGATTCCCCCCTTATGTTCTCTGTCTCTTCCTTATCCTTGCTATAATGGCCCATGCTCCCTTGCAGATTCCAACCCTTCTCCCAGGTCTCCATGTTTATCATGGGAATAAATGGACTTTGAATGGAAGTGCATCATCCATGTCTGAACTACAACCACAAACATTCTGATGAATAATTTGTCTTCATGGGTAATGATTTTTGTGTGCCCCAGTTCTTCAGCATCCAGTGTAAAACCAACTCTGACATTCTAACACAGCAATGGCTGCACTTGCACAGAAGAGGTTATACATTTTGCTCTGTTGCACTTCTTCACATGTGGATTTCAGTGGAGCATTGTATACCAGACCACAGGATTTATGCCCTCCTCTTCAGATACTAGTAGGTTTGAATGCATACAACAAACGAGAGGGCCTTCATTTTTAGTTTACTGAATTTTTTAACTGAAAAATTTCCAGGTTTTACAAAGGTAACAATTTGGTTCTCCCTGATTTTTTTAGCCAAATTTTGAACTGCTCAAGTACAAGAAAATACTAATTGTGCTAAGAAAATCTGATCCATTACCTTACCTAGATGTGTTAAGTTAACAATCTAAGTGTAAATACCAGGCTGTAAGTAAAGCAATGTACTGAAAGACATGCACGTATCTTTATATACTGTTATTGTACAGTTCATTAAATAAATCACAGCATTAAACTGCTTTACTTTTAATACTTACTTCCCTCTTTCCTTTTTTTTTGGTTCTTCTGTCTGTCACTATTAATTCTGATATTTGCCCAAAAAACTGTAGTTATTTTTTGCACTGAGTTCCATTTGTGTGGTTTTTTTTTTTTTAAAATCTGTATAATAAGCGGATCAATTCCCAGGACATTTTAGACACAATAAGGGAAGGGCCTGGAACATAATGTAATGCTGAGCCCTGCCTCCTTTCACACCACTTGAAGCCTTCAGGGGCTGAACTGCTGATGGTCCAGGTGAGGGGTGGCAAGGCAAGGCAACTTCAAGGGAGGGGTGGTATATTTGGAATGCTCTCCCCCATGCCCAGTATGGTGCCCATCACCCTAATATCTGGATTCCACATCATGAAATTTTATTTCCACATTAGCTTGCCTGTCTTGGTGAGAGTTTATTTGCAGGTGTGTGTCCAAGAGCAATCACTCCAATAACAGCTCCTCACTCAAGGCAAATAGTTCTTATGCAGAGATCTCCTATTATCTTCCTACTCCACTAGGAGTTGAGGATCTCTAGATGGGGAACCACTTCTTTTCCTCAGGTGGGGGGGCCCCTTCCTCCTCCCTAGGGTGATGGGTTCCCCATAGGAAATCCACCTCTTCTCCCCACTTCCCTGAATTCCCTCACTCTGGAGTGGAGACCCATTTTCCTCTCCCTTAGAGCTGCCAAACGTATGTCACGCTGATTTGTGCTCTCTGCCCTCCTCTTTTTTTTTTTTTAAGCCCCTCTAAATGCAGAGGAGCAGGTTCATGTTTGACTTGTGCTCTTATCTAGACCAGGGGTAGGAAAGCCCAGGCATGTGTGCTGACAATGGCACCTGAGCCCATTCAGTGTGGCACATAGCACCCTCTGCAGTACCACAGAAATTGCCACTCCTGCTGCTGAAGGCCACTCTGGGTGGCTTCCTTCAGGTGCAGCTGGGGCACAGGGGTCAACCATGCCTATGCCTCCATGTGACAGAGAAAAAGCTGCCTGGAGTGGTTCCTTTCTGGAGTGTGATGCTCCCCAAAGGAGCTTCTCCGGGAGCTTTCTGCAGCATGCCTGAGAACTCCTGAAAGGAGCCACTTCTTTCTGTTGCACACCTGGGGACCCCTGTCCCTGGGCTGACCGCCCAGATGGGCCACTCTGAGCAACTTCTTTCCATGGCATGCAAAGGAAGCCTTCCCCCTTCAGCAGGGTCAGCTCAAGGGGTTGTGGCGCCCCAAGCCAAATTTTGATTTGGCGCCCTCCCCATCTACTTCATGGAGGTTGAAAATGGTTTTCCGAAGTGCATAAATCTCCAGCATCTGCCTGCAGAGGGACTTAAAGGGTGCTCTGCCTACATGACTTAAGCTGCAGGTTGACTAACAGTGCCTGAACGGCTAGGAAAGAATTGAAGAGGCAGCAGGGACAGCGCTCAGGCTTCTGGCGGTCCCTGCAGCGCAGCGGCGCCGGCACCGACGAGTGACGTCATCCAGGGCAGCACAACGGTGCAGTCAGGAACGGTGCTGGGGAGTGTGGGGCCCCCCCCAGCAGAGCGATGCCGGTGCATCCGAGTGCCGTCATCAGAGGAGTGCAATGGCGCTGTCCCCTTTTGGTGCCCCTCAAAATGCTGGCGCCCTGCCGCAGCGGAGGGGCTGCTTACTGTCTAGCGCTGGCGCTGGGTGCAGTCCCCATTTTGGCACCCCTCTGCTGCTCTTACGGGGCTTACTGTCTTGCGCCGGCCATGAGAGGCGGGAGCCAGCCTGAGCTTCAGGGGTCTAGGCCCCCTAAGAACTGTCACCCGAAGCCCGGTCCGTCTCTTGCCTCGCAGTAGAGCCGGTCCTGCCCTCCAGGTGTGACCGCTGCTGAATTTTCAGGCAGCTGCCGCATTTTTGCAGCAGAGGGGGCTGCCGGCGCCAGCTGAGGAGGAAAGAGCAGCACAGGGGTCGGCAAAGGTTGCTGACCTCTGATTAGACTCTTGCAGCAGCTGCTGCAGACCAGAGGGGCTTTGGGACCGCGAGGAAGCCCCGAGCCTGCCAGGGAGCAGCTAGGCGCGACCATGTTCCGCGCGGGGTAGTGCTCGCGGGCTCGCGCCTTGCCTCTGCGCAGAGCGCTCCTCCGCCCTCCCCGGCCCCGCGGCGGAGTGGTGGAGCCCGGGCTGGGGCATCACCCGGCCCGCTGAAGTAGCCGCTGCGCGCGGCGGCTTCCCAGGCAGTCTCCGGCTGGCAGCGGCGGCGGCGGGAGGAGGCGCCGAGCGGGGAGCCGGCCGGCCGGCTTGTGGGCATCGCCGTGCCCCTGCCCCGCAGCGAGCGAGCCATGAAGCCGGCGCTGCTGGAAGTCATGAGGATGAACAGGATTTGCAGGATGGTCTTGGTGACTTGCCTAGGATCCTTCATCCTGGTCATCTTCTATTTCCAAAGTATGTTGCAGCCAGGTAGGCGCCTCCGCTGGCTGAGGGATGCTCTTTGCGGCCGAGAGGGGATCCGTGAGGCGGGAGAGGGGGCTGGGCGGCCGGGCCGGGAAGCTGCGGCAGAGGGGCGCTGCGGGAGCCCGACCCGACGGGGCGGCCGAGACGGCTGCAGCCAGCGCGCCCCGGCACCGTCCAGCCGAGCCGGGGGCCAAGTCGTCCGCGCCCCCAGCGCCCCCACTGCTAGCGGAGCCGGGCTCCCGGCAGGAATCGGGCCCGCCGAGCAGGAGCCCGCGGCGGATTTCGGACTTGCAGCCCGCCACCGGCCCGGGGGCTGCCGGCGGTCTTCGGAGGGGGTGGGGGTGCTCACTAAATTGGTCTGACGCTGGTACTGGCTGACCACGGGGGTGTTGGGAAATTCAGGGGGTGTAGAGGGGATGGGGGGGGTATTGGGGGCACTCACCGAATTGGTGTAACACTGGTACTAGCTGACCACGGGGGTGTTGGGAAATTCAGGGGGTGTAGAGGGGATGTGGGGGGTATTGGGGGCACTCACCGAATTGATCTAACACTGGCTGGTAACTGAAAGGTGCCGGGAAATTCATGGGGTGTAAAGGGAGTGTAGGGATATTGGGGCAGTCACCAAATTGGTGTAACACTGGTACT
>ML681994.1:15346829-15428366 GCA_007922195.1 Podocnemis expansa
TGGGGCAGTCACCAAATTGGTGTAACACTGGTACTAGCTGACAACTGCGGGCTATTGGAAAATTCAGGGGGGTGTTGGGGTGCTCACTGAATTGGTGTGACGCTGTTAGTAGCTGCCAGCTGGGGATGTTTGGCAATTCAGGGGCGGTCGGGGGGTATTGCGGCAGTCATTGAATTGGTCTAACACTGGTACTAGCTGACAACTGGGGGGTGTTGGGAAATTCAGGGAGGTAGAGGGGGTGTAGGAGGGTATTGGGGCCAGTCACTAAATTGGCATAACACTGTTACTGGCTGACCACTGGGGTGGCGTTGGGAAATTCAGAGGGGTGTAGGGGGTATTGGGGCAGTCACTAGATTCGTCTAACACTGTTACTAGCTAACTGGGGGGTGTTGGGGTGCTCACTAAGTTGGTGTGACGCTGTTACTAGCTGACAAGTGGGGCTGTTTGGAAATTCAGGGGGTGTAGAGGGGATTTAGGGGTGTTGGGGCAGTCACTCAGTTGGTGTAACACTGTTACTAGCTGACAGCTGGGAGGTGTTGGGAAACGGGGGGGGGTGTTAGGGAAATCCCTGGGTCCAGCCCTGCTGCCCCCCAAGTTAGCCGGCTCAGTTTGTTGCCCGGCCGCGGGCTGGTTTGAGCGGGGGTCTCCCCGGCTCCCGCCGACACCCCAGCCCTTGGCGGGTTCTCCCGGAGCTGGGGCTGCAGAAACTGGTCGCCAGCTGCCGGGGTGGAGGGGAAATGATGATCCGGTCCTGTCAAAATTTAGGCAGGCGGGTCTAACTCCAAACGCGAATTAGCCCACTGAAATCAATGGGGTTAAGCGCGGTTTGAAGTCAATTGCTGAAGGAGGGGTCTTAATCTGTTCAAGAGGGTGAAAAATGCTGCCGGGGCATCATTCGGGGTTCATTGGGCAAGTGCATGTTGGAGGGAAGGGGGGACGCGGTGCTGGGGCTGGCGCTCGGTGCATGAAGATTGAAAGCGTTTACACGAAACAAACGAGGGGTCCGCTGGCACTTTTAAAGACCGACAAATTTATTTGTCGCGTGCGCTTCCTTGGGAGAAAATGCCACTTTCGTCAGAGACCCTGGCGAAAGCTCATGCCATCAAGAAAGGTGTTAGTCTTTCAAAGTGGCAGCGGACTGCTGGCTTGTTTTGCTCGTTCACATGCGGGGTTTGGGGTGTGACCAGACGAGTGCGATGAATGCGAAGTGAGCGGATCCGCAGCCTTTTACGTGTCTCTTGTCCTGTGTGCTTGGAGCTAATGATCCGATCCGGCTCTCCGGAGTGAGTTTGCCTTGAAACTCTAACCAATTCCAGTGAACTGCAGTGAGGTGCCCCAATACGAAAAAAAAAAATCTGAGATCGACACCAAAATACTCTCATCGGGGGGCAGTGAGATAGCTGCCCGCTGTATTAAATACTCCGTATTTGGGGCGAGATCCAAAGCCGATTAAGGAAAGGATCAGGACCTAAAAGAGAAAGTGAGGCAGCCGGCAGGCTAGACCCACCCAGTCGGTGTGTGAGGATGCTCCGGATGAGACTGTCTACACGGCTCTTTAGTCTTTATGAAATTTGGTGGTAGGTCTGTAAAACTGAGACACCCCAAATTGTAACGGCTCTGTCATTCAGCATCTGGCACAGACAGACCACACCCACTCTGCTTTTAAGATTTATGTTGCAAAGGAAACCCTCAATAACATCACCTCTTGCAGTGCAGTCCACGAATGTGCTGTACCTAGATCCCTATGTTGGAAGATGGGGGGGGGGGGACTGAGCCTGCTCCTTATGAAATTAATTGGGCGTTTTGCCACTGATTTCAATGGAAGCAGGATTGAGCCCTAGGGAAATTAGTACTGAGTGAATAATCTGACCTTGATGCAGTGAAATGTGATCACAGGGGTTAGCTTCCCTGACCATATCGTTTTTCTTCAGTGTAAGTTTTTTTTCTGTGCTTTCTGGCATCTGACAAAGTGGGACTTCGCCCATGCAGGCTCATGCAAAAAATGAATTGTAGCCTTTAAAAGTGCCACAGGACTCCTTGTCTGTACTGGAGTGAAACCCCATAGCTGCTCCAAGCACAGACCTTCCGTTGACTCCAGTGACGGTTCTGCCTGCGGACTGACTGTGGAATTGTCGGGGGGGGGGCAGCAGAATATAACTTGCATTGACCCTGCTCTGGGATGTTTATCCCCCCCACCCCCCAGCAGGAGAAGCACTGGGGAAGCTTGAATTAAAATACATGTTAGGAGAAACACTCATCATTAAAATTTAGTTAAATGAAAACAGAGGCACTCAGCATCCCCCACTGCCACCACAAAACTACAGCTGATCAAAATGACCTTCATTAAGCTCTTGGAGTAGCTGAGCATTTACACTGAACTGACAGTATTATAATGCCATTGATCTAGGCTTCTGTGGTGATGCCTGGTCCTCCCGGGTATCTCCCTGTCAGATCTTCTTCAGTTGCCAGCTTCACAAAGCGGCCTGATGAACGTACTCCCTTTCTTTGCCCATGTGGGGTCATACTCACCAATTCCTCTGAACAAATACAAATGATCAGTTATATCATTTTTTCTTACCTGTTCAGTGCCTTCAATGCCTATTGACATCACAAGAAATGTTCAGCACCTGGAAGAGTTAGGGCACCAATGGTTAATCATGTATTGAAAGGTTTAAAAACATACTGTAAATGGTAGTGGTGTGTTGTTCATGACAAATGTCATTTTTACAGTGGTTTCATTCGGTGGGCTACATAGATTGTATGGTTATTCAAAGGTAACTGGTCACAAATTTGTTTTTTCTAGCATCAAATAAAATATAATATTAAAACCTGCAATCTGAATTCAAACAGCAAGAGATGAAAACACTTCTTGGAATGAATTTTTTAATGCCTCCAAAAAGAATTAAATGCATTTTGTAGGGCTAACTGAAGATTACTGTTTTATAGCCTAACTTCTTTCAAAACTACATTTAAGTTAAGAGATTTCAAAGCAGTGTAAAGGATTTAACTTAGACTCTTAGAGCCGTTAAAAAAAAAAAAGACAAGTCATATTTTAGAATCATCGCTGCCCGGCTGGACAATGTGAGCCTGGATTAAGTTTTAAAGAGGTTTAGACTGCTGTAACTGAATTAACATCGGTGGAGTTGCTCCTGATTCGCTCCAGCTAAAGTGCAACTGGAATCCAGCCTTCAGTCTCTCAAACACATTTATGATTGTAGCTGCATTTATGCTATGCCTCTGTGATGTAAACTACTAGAGAAATTTTATAGACTTTAAACTACTACCATATATATTAGATTGCAAGCCAGGTGTAGAGAAGTGAAAGTCTAATGTGCAAAAAATTATTTGTTCCAAGAATTGCCATCTATTTATCATATGTCTTATGGCCTGGATGTTGTGATGCAAGTGCATACTGACCTACAGTTCTTGAATAAACTTGTGACAGAGTTTTTCAATCCCACCAAATTTGGTTTGTCAAGCAAGAGGGCAGTGTGTGATTACTCAAATATCACATACTGGAGGTATTGATATGAGGAGGCCAATGTCAGTTGCATCAGAGGTGAATTTTTGCTCAGAGGGTTTGAAGGCATGGCTCTGAGTGTATGTATGGGAAGCTTGGGACTGAAGGTATTAGAAGCTTTCAAAGACCTGGCTTTTTCTCTTTTTTCAGGGTTTCTCTTTTTATATGAAAGTCCCTTCACCTGAGTTCATGAAATAAGAAGGTAACAGAAAAATGGCCTGTCTCTTTGCCCCATAGCTTATCTTTCATGTCACTATAATGATTTATTTTATCCTCACAGCAACTGGTATGTTAGGGACTTCACTATTAAGGACGGTCATTTTTTTTCCCACCGATTCCAAACCCCTCCCCTCCATGGAAAATTAGGATCTTAACTTTTTTGTGCAAAAAGTATCTTTCCACAGAAATTGTTGATTTGGGGAGATATTGACAAAATTAACAATTTCTGAGGGAAGGGAAACTTGTATCCCACAAACTCATAATAGATGTTAGAAGACACATTCCTTATTTTAGGATGCTTTTAAAGTAATTCTAGATGTTATGCAAAGGAGGAAGATGTTGGGGAAGTGTAGGGCTGACAGCATTAAGATTCTCCAGTTACTCAGCAAAGGCTAGAATAGATTATTTAGATTCAAAAAAAGAAAAATGGAGTTTAAGCTTCAGGTCTGAAATGCCTATTTTTCCTGTAACCATAAGCCCAATGGGACAAATCGGTCCTTTAGCCATCACAATAGATAGATGGATTGAATTCCAGAATGTTTAGTTGTGGATCTTTTGAAAGAGACATTTAAAATCCAAGATTCTGAGAATGATCATGTCTCTTGTCTTTATGGAAATATGGAGTGCACATCCTTGGCACTGCAGCTCATGTCTCCGTGTTTATGGAGAACTGAACTTGGGTGTATTGCACACACCATTCTCTCTGCTCTATACTCTCTCTTACCCTGGCAGTCAGCAGCAAACTGCTCCGAGTTAATGCACGCTCATGTTTTATTCACTTTGGCACAAAATCCCTTCTTATTGTGGAACGTGCCTTTTAATGAAACTTCTCAGGGTAGCTGCTAACTAGGGAAGTGGACCAGTACTGATGGCTGGGGGATAGCAGCAGGGGATCCCAGGGCATTGTGTGGAGACAAAAATCCAGATGACCCTGGTTTCTGGAGGATTCCTGAGATCCATGGGCTCTGGTGTGGCTGAATCCACTACCTGTTCCTTTGGGAGGAAATTGCAACCCCTGACAGAAGAGGCTGCTGGAAACTGAGGGAAATCTGTGGAAACTTCCCACTACCTGCATAGACTTTTCCATGTAGCAGAGGAGTCTGCTCTTTTGACTGTTTTCTGTATGGGAACTGAAGACCACAGGGCACTTTTGTAACTACTTAAGCTTTATTCAAGTGTCCTTATTCTAAATTTCTCCTTGCTCTTTTGTTATTCAGGGAGCTATATGCTGGTTGACTTTTGCTCTTCAACCCTGATATTGCTGCCTTTCACTGAAGCTCTGTTTACGGTCTGTTGGTTTTATACTATTGCCTATAACTGTACTGTCCAAACTCCTGTGTATAATTTGTAGCATTAGTGGTGTCCCTAATGGGCTTCACGGGGTATATGGCACTTTCCCCCTAAGACAGCCCTAACCTGTAAATGCTTATTTCTATGTGTATGCTTGCCTGGCACTGCATAAGTGGATAAATATCACTTTCTAGGATTGGGCCCATAGATTATGAAGTGCTTTGGGATCCTTTAGGATAAAAGGCTCCATATAAATGTAAAGTAGCTTTATTACTTTATTACAACTTGAAACCTGCTATGGAATCGGTAACTTAAGTCCAGTTTAATAAAAAGGCTATAGTGAAAGCTTCAGGCTTCCTTTCCCTCTCTGGAGACAGATTTGTTTAACTAATTCTTTATTCTATTGTTTTGGATTCCCATTGTCAACCCTCTTCATTATGAAAACTATGGTTAGCTTCTCAAACTGATCAGCTGTCTGAGGATGTTGTATAGGAATGTCACCAACTGCCCAGTTATGAACGTCATGATTGGTACTAGTCTATTGCTTAACAAATACAAGGTTTCCTTTCTTTAAAGGTAAAAATATGGCACACACCGTACCAGTGATTGGCTTCAGAGTTTCTTTAAAAAAAAAAAAAAATCATCAAAAGTCACTAATGGTTTCAGTGGGGTTTTCTGATCAATGATGCAGTATTCCTTCTTTCTTTTCTCCTTGCTTTTAGAGAGGGCTGAGGTCTGTAAGGGTTTATATCGGTGGAAAGGGTGGGAATGTGACATACATTGGGAGGGCTCAAATTTTGTTTAAATTGTTCTGTTTGGGGTATTTTGTAGTCAGAAAAATTGGGAGAGCATATTTTAATTGAGTCAGATTCTGATGCAATTTCAGGGAGTGAAATCCTGCCCCCATTGGAGTCAGTGGCAAAACTTTCATTGCTTGACTGCAGTAGGGCCAGGGTTTCAAATACTAAGGGCTGGTCTACACTGCTGCATGATTTAGGTGGCAATCAAAGGGAGATTTGCAATGTACTTAATTCCTTGTGTATCTCTCTCCGATTGCTTACCTTTTACTTACTGCGCTGTCTTCAGTAGCCTGAACTGGAGGGGTAACCTCTTCTCTCCAACTCAATGCTACTTCTTCTGCGGGGATGGTTCTGCAGCATCTGATCAGCTGAGAAGCTCTTCACAGGCCTGGTCAGTCTTTCAGGGAGCTAGATCTGACGGTAGTGGTGTGTCAAGAACACACGTACTCTGCGAATGCACTGAGCTGGGCACTTCATAGTCCTTTGTTTCCTTTGAGAATCTCCCTTTTTAATTTAACATTATTCTCACTTTCTAGAAGGTAACTTCTTTCATATGTGTAGATAAGAATATGGCTTTTTGGAAAAACCACTAACTATTTTATTTTATTTTTTAAAAAGTGCCTGTTATTTCTGGAAATGTTGAAACCAAACTTACAGGGTACCACCCATGGCTACTTTCCATTAAATTTTAAATAGTCAGAACATCTACGACTCCATAATTACTGTTTCCATAAGGTAGGCTGTATAATTTTTTTTTAATTTAATGGTCTAAAAATGTTAGCCCTCATTAGTACAGACACATTTGCAAAATACCTTATAAACATTGTGGAAGTTTGTGCTGACCTTGGTATTAATGCTCTATATCACAGACTTAAACCTGCCATGATTTTGGCTCAAACCTCATTTTTTCCGAGACATAAAAAAATTCCATTCACATTAAACTTTTATTTTTTCCATAAGAAATAGTCATACAAATAGAGATACAAAAACAGAAACGAGTAGTGCAGTTTATAAAAACATTTACAAGGCTTGGTTAAGTATAACTAGTGTGTCAACAGCTTCATGTCTCTGCTGGGTGGGCATATTTTCTGAATGCTTAAATTGTTTCCATTACTTTTTTGCAGTGACAGAGTGGTTAATCTTGTACAATACTTGTAACTCTAAAAGCAAGTCAGAGAAGTCGAAGAAGCTGGATCCCTGTCAGGTTTCCTAAAGTCTGCACTTCAGTACAGTAACTTAATTTTTATATGTAGCCTGAGATACTGTATCAAATCCCTGCCTATGAGGTGCTTAATTTGCCCTTGTGTGAATGTCACTATCACAGTTGTCTCTCTCAAGTCTTTTGAGCTAAAACATACGTGTATTTATCAACTCAAAGGTAATCCTGAGACTTTTAAGTAGAAGATTGGGGTTATGGATGGGGACACATCATCTTAAATTTGATACTTTTACTTGTAGATAACTTACATTGTTCAAGGCAGTTGCTGGGGTTCTTATCTGATTAGTTTAAGTATCAGTAACGTGTGTGTGTGTGTGTGTGAGAGAGAGAGAGAGGAGTGTAGGGAGGCCCACCCACTTGGCCCTGCAGCCTGCCCACCTTAGTCTTTGCAGTGGTGTGAACTTCCCTGCTGTGGGGCTGTGCCAGCGCCTCTGCTCCACTTACAGCAGCACTGATGCTGTAGCAGCAAAATGTATGCCACTGCTGGCCCCAGGCACCTGGCTCTTCCCTTCCATGGACAAGAGCTCCCAGTCACATGACTAGAAGCTGCCCTTGGGTGGACCCACTCTAAACTTGCAGGGGCCCAGTCAGGAAACAGGCTGGCTATATCCCTGGCGTGTCTATATTTATGCGTTATGTGCATGTGTAGTTTAAGGGCCTAGTCCAAAGTCCATCAAAGTAAGTAGGAGTATTGACTTCACTGGGTGCTTAGTCTGACCCTAAGAAAATAAAAATCTTTTAAAACCCCAAAAGTTTTCTACACAAATCATTATCTCAGAGTTCAAGGCCAACGGACGTTTCTAGGGTGTTAGATTTTATAGCTCATTGATATACAAGGGTGAAGTTGATTAAAAAACATACTATTTGCACCAAAAGTGCTTGTTCCTTGTGCAGCTCAATTGTCCTGTCTCTCTGTAAGTGGAGTGAATTTCATCCTTTTATAGTGGATATTCAGATTCCAGAGGTTTGGCTGATTCCCCTTCTTATTTATATTTAGTCAAAGATCAGGGCCTTGTTGTTCCAGACACCATACATACATCCAGCAAAAAATGTTTCTCTGCCACAAAGAGCTCCAGTCTAAGCAGCAGATGATAAAACAGACAGATGGAAGGTTTCAGACCCTGATTCCATTCCTCCACTCCCTACTCCTGAAGCAAGCAAGGTTTTTGGGCTCTTTGTTCCCTTCTTCTGGGTATAACCTCGGGTGGATATGCTCTGCCCCTTTGTATTACTGGGTGTTTACTTTGGCATCTGAAAGCCAAAGCTTTAATGAATACATCAGAACTTCATTGCAGAGATATTAACATGTGCATTCAGTGTGACTTGCTGTACAATTTTAATTCTTTCTCTTTTCCTCTGCCTCTCTGGCCCCTTTCCACTGAAGCCACATCTAAGCTTTCTAGCTCAGGGCTCCGTTTTGTAAACTTGTTACAGGTTTTAATTTAATGAAAATCACTGGTGACTTTATGGCTAATAAAACTTGCTGATTCTGCTGATTTATAAACATAATATGCTCATTAGGTGAAATTCACCTGCAGCTGCTGTGCTGCCCTGAAGTATCACCACACCACTTGAAGCTAGTTTGGGAGGGGCCATTTGATCCATGTTAATATGCATCCTCTTCCCTCTCTGTTGGCATTTTTTGTGTTATTCTGTCCAACCAATGAGAACCCTGTATCCAGCCCCTTTCTGGAGATGCAAGGGTTCCATCTCATTTATTCTGCACATTCCTAACACTGGTCTTAAATGGATGCTAACCCCACACTGCTCCAAAGTAGAGCTGGAGTTGGTTGAAAGGGTTTGAGTTGGCTTTTGGTACTCAAGTCCTCCTTACTTGCTAATTTACAAAGGAACGTATCTTGACCATATGAATCAGATAGAGTCTACTGTATTAAATAAACCAATGTCCTTAACTTAGATTAACATGCATAGAATTTTAAATATTTCACTTATTTTTCACTTGCTTGCTTACTTTCTACTTGCTGTTTGCGCTGCACTCAGCGTAGGCAACAAAAAAAGACTACATCAGTTCGCTTTCACTTTTTATTACTTACTTTTTGCATTCTGGCTCATGTATCCTGAGCATGAAGCTGTAATATTTAGCTTGTAGGCACCAGACAAGAATATTTATGAATAAATGGTTTTCACTGAAAATTTTTGTTTTTTCTGCTGAGGTTAGAGCTGGGTTGAAAAAATGGTTTGTAGTGGGTTTCTTTTTCTTTTTAAAGGAAAAAGTCATTGAAAATTTGACTCTTTTCAGTGAAATTGTAAATTTTGATGGAAAAATACTTATCAAAATAGTTTTTAAAACATTCAGAAATGATCAGCTAGTTAAACTTCTGTAAAAGGCGGGTTTGTTACGTCCTCTTTTCAATGTAAAATTTATAATTTGGGTCTTAGTAGCCCAAATCTGCTAAACTCTTAAAGGTACATACTACTTAGGTGGGCTGCTGAAAAAGCAAATACTGTTTAGGTGTAAGGTGTTTAGGGAACATGGGGAATTTGTCTTATGCTGTTTTTGGTTCTTTGGTTTATTTTGATGTTTATTTTGGTGTGACTGAATTTTTAAAATTGTCAGAGGTGGTTTTGTGTAGTGGTCACTTGTCATTCACTAACTGAAAGAAATTTATTCAGCAATGTTCCTTTTAAGCTAAATTTCATCTAGTCTGACTCAGCAGCTGTAGATGTTTGAAGATGAGCTATTCAGAAAATGTAAAGTCATTATAAATTCTTCCAGGGCAAGAAATGAGTGCATTTTTGTAAACTACCTTAGCTTAAGCAAGAAGAGATGGTGTCTTTCAAAAGTAATATGAATGTTGTTTGTGCCACATGATAGGCAGTGAAGGATCAGTTCAAATCCTTCAAGTTTCAGTCATCAGTGGTGCAGTGGTTTCGCACTTGTGTGAAGGAACTTAGCCGTACGTAATGGTAGAAATAGGAAGTGCAAACAATACACTGGAGCAGAATTTCTCACTGCAATGTGAATCCATTGGTATATTTTGTGAGGCTGTACCTGGAACCAAAGTATAGCGTTAAGGGGACAGGACTGATCATGGAAAAATAGACAGAAGTCTTGATTCTGCAGATGCTTGGATCTGTTCTTAATTTTCCTTCCATAAGTAGCTCCATTGATTTCAAGGGGATATTCGTGTGACTGAAGTTAAGTGTGCTTGTGTTTGCAGGATTGGGGCCTGGGGCGGTTTCTCCAGAGTTTGAGAAAAGGGCTCAGTCTTTCTCAGCCATGGCGGTTCTGCGAAGGAGCCACTTCTCCTTTGAACCCTGTGCACAGGCTGGCGATCATTGTTTCGGGCTGAAAGATGCCATTCTTCGTAATCTTCATATCAAAAGATTGCGCCTTTTTATGTCACTTGGCTCGGCTGTGGGAGACTGTCGTTTTTAATTGTAGAGTCCATGCAAGGAATAAAAGACTCTGTTGGGTTTCAATCCATTTCTCAAACACATTGTGTTCAATACAAAGCAGAGAACTATGTTCTTTTACTTTTTTTTTAAACCCACATTTGCTGTTCATTTATAAAAGATCCTGTTATTGGTGCTTAAAATATATGTATTCTAAAACAAAGAAAATTGAGGGGGTTTTAGGAAGGGTTACTCTTAAAGGGTTTTAATTCCCTTAACAGATGGTATTCTTTTGTAGCTGGTAATTCACATACTTCATTTTTGCCAACAAATCTGAATTGTGTAAGGTGGGCAGAAAGCATTTAATATTTTTAAAATGACTAACTTGTAGGGATTTGGGGATTATGAAAAGATAAAGGTATAATTAATAAGGTATTTATAATAGAATCCCTCAGATAATCTCTACTATAATGCCTTATCTTAAAACAAAGAACTCTAGGTATTTTAAACACTGTTTGCATGATTGTACTCACGTTTTTATTTCTGTGCAACTGGGACAATTTTCTGTTTGTATTATTGTGTAAAACACAAATGGAATTATACATTGTGCACACATACTGTGGTGTCAGGAATTGATTATACCCCCTTCTGGTAATCCGTATTAAAACAGTCCTTGTTGGAAGTGGGAGAGGAGAATTCATATGAGCTAAGGGGGTGGAAGAAATGGTTTAAATATCAAGACTGATATTTCACAACTTTGGGTTTGTAGGTATGAATGGATAAAGCAGGTCTGTTTTAGTGCATTCAGTATTGGTTATGCTTGGTTAGCTTTGAAAAATTAATCAGGCTTGTTTGATTCTCATCTAGAAATTTACTACATTTAAATTAGGAGCTAAAGTCTGAAGGGGGGGGAGTTGAGGGGATGAAGAGAGGAGGAAAAAGTGGCAAAACTACTTCCCACGTAGGTGCACAAATATGTTAATATTGACATATGTTCTGGTTCTAAGCATTACTACGTATCAGTCCTTTTGACAGATAATTCCTGCAGATGAGGGAAATAATATTCCAGGGTATGAGCAAAAGGTCTCCATTGCCAGTGCAGGGGTAATTGTGCAGACCATGCCTTCTGATCTTTATCCTACACATCCTCTCCCCACCCTTTCTGAATGCCCCTGCACAGTCCCTGATATGGAGGTACTACAAGGTGTACACCTGGTGTGGGAGACATAAGCAAGGTGGACATAATCTGTCCAGCAATTTGCAGTGGTATTGATTCATTTTTTTTGGTCAGGTTCCTATACACTGTGTCATCTAGAAGGGGCCTAGGATTTTAGGACTGTCTTACGAGGGGTATATTGATGGGAGGTTAAGACTGCCGGAGTGGTGACTGCTTACAGTCCGATCTATTGCCTAGTGAAGTCAACTGAAAGACTCCCACTGATTTTGGTGGGCATTGGATCAAGCCTTTGGAGATGGAATAGAGCAGGAATGTCAAACATGTGGCCCACGGGCCAAATGTGGCCCTCAAACCTCTTTCATCCAAGCTGTGACTGCACTCAACAGGACCATAATTTCTTCTTAACAGAGAGTGAGAGAGAGAGAGAGGTATAACGGAGCTCAGTTTTGGATTACACAGCACTCTGCAATGCTGTGACAGTGCTGTAGTATTTTCATTTATGGCATGCATGGCTCACTTGAAGTACATTTAAGCCAAAACTGGCCTGCCATAACAAAAGTGTTTGACGTCCCTGGGATAGAGGTTTCCTAAATTATGTAGAGGGCATGAATCAGCTATTGTAATGAGTGCATTGCAAGACTGGGACAAGTTCCGTTCTGTTTCACTTGTGCAAATATGGCAAAATTTCGGTGACCTCAGAAGAATGAATCTGAATTTACACCAAGGTAACTGAGAGCAGAAATTTCCCTTTTGTGTTCCTCTCCTACTTCTACAGGATAATCGCCTTGCTTCTCTTTAGTGATTCATTTACTTTGGTTTTAGTAACACATTTGTTATTAAATCCCTTCTTCACTGAAGTAAACCCTGGCTTTTCCATAGATGCACATGTTTTAAACTATTGAAAGTTGCACTGTCCTCTGTTAGTTTCAGTGGAAATACCACTGACAGATTAAGAATATATAAAGTTTGCCTGCAGGCCATCAATATTATCAAAGTGCACTGGTTCTGCCATAAATTGCACACTCAAGCAGAAGAGGCTATTAATATTTCTGGGCTAGAGGATGAATCACTTCATGATTATCTGTTCTGTTCATTTTCCTCTGAAGCACCTGGCATTGTCCACTTTCAGAAGACAGGATACTGAACTAAGTGGACTGTTGGTCTGATCCAGTATGGCCATTTGCATGTTCTTATGATATGATTGCAGAAGTTTAACTATTTTTCATCAAAAATTACAAATAAAACCAGCCAAACACCCCGCCCCCACTTCCTAGGTGATGACTTCAGTGCATTAAGATCAGTGGTTCTCAACCAGTGTGCCATGAGAACTGTCCAAGCATGCCATGAAATTTTGTGTAAAGGTAATGAAAATCAATGTAAAGCAAACATTATTTCATCTTAAACAATGTTCTATCCAACCAAAATTACAACTCATAAAACTTGTGAAAATTAATCAAATTAGAAGCAAGGTATCAGTCTTTTGATTCTAAAATGTGAACATTTTAAACACAGGTGGCCGATGGGCAAAACTGAGATGACGTGTATATTTTTACTAGGGTAATGGTCTTACTAGAGAGGTTTGCAACACAGTGCATAAAACAAGGTAAAGAAAGATCAAATGCATCAAAACATTAATGCATTTGATCTTTCTTTACCTTGTTTTATGCACTGTGTTGCAAACCTCTCTAGTAAGACCATTACTCTAGTAAATGTAAGTAAATGTGATGTTCATGAGCAATCAATTCAGCTGATAAAAAAGTGGGTGTGCCATAGAGTTGTTTTTCTTACTGAAGCGTGCTGTGTTACTGAAAAGGTTGAGAACCACTGAAATAGATTGAAATGGTTAATGGTATGGTGGACATGACTTAATTAAATCAAGGTTTCTGATTTGTAAATCTCAATGTTTTGGTTTATAGAATGCTTCAGCTTTTCTGGAGAGCCTTTTAACGCTTATTTTATGCTCTCTAAGCATTTTCTGAGAATGTTCCAGAGTGGAGAAGGAAGACATTTGCAGATGATGCCAAGTGTTCATAATGGCACAGTTTAAAAAAAAAACAAAAAAAAACCCCAAAAATATACATGAGGTCATTGTGTCTAAACAGTTAGTAAAGTCCAAAGTGTATTCCCTTTAGGAGGGAAAATGTTGTCATGAATGAACTATCTTAAGAATGCCGTATAACCAATGTGGTAGCATATTCCTGTGAGAATTCTTTGTACTGTTAAAAATGTGCCATAGTCCCCCTTTTCTGTCTGATTGGGCACAAGGGGAACAGGCAGTAATTCTTGCTTGTCCAAACTAGCCTGGGTCAGGCTTATTACCTATCGCCACTCTCTGCATTGATTTCTCTTTGTGACTTTCAGGCCCTTTGCATGCCTCTGTGTTCAGTGGGGCCTGGTGTGAAAACAGACTGAAGGTGAAGGTGTCTTGTTAAACGCTTCTTTTCCAGATACAGTCTCTTTTAATGAAGGTTATTTCACCCAGTTCTGGTGTTGCAAAATAATTTCTCTCCACTGTGCTGTAGCATACTACAAGCAGGGAAACATTGCTACAGGTAATATAACTTGTGTATTAATTAGTGACTTCAGTTCATTCCCTTCATATGACCATTGCAATCTCACCACCTTTAATTGAATAGCCACTTGTTACATGACATTGATCCTAAACAGAGATCCCTGAAGAGGGAAGCAAGAGTTCTAGAAAGTGGGTCGTTTTGCCTGAGTATGAACAGCAGCATCTTGCCCTAATAATAATAATTATTATTAATAAATATTTTCATCCATAGATCTCAAGCCACTTTACAAAAGAGGCAAGTATAATTTTCCCCATTCCTCAGATGGAGAAACTGAGGCACAGAGCAGCAAAATGACTTGCCCTAAGTCACCCAGAAGACTAGTGACAGACCCAGGAATAGAATCTAGAGTGAGATTCTGTGTGATGTCTCCAGTAAGTGTGAAGATGGGAGTTCGGGAGTTTGTTTTATATCAACTTTCTGGGACTGCCCAATGGGCCACAGTGCTGTGTGGAACCTCTGCAGTGCTGAGAGCCGTACCTCCTTTGGCATGCTGTTAGGGCATGTGAAGGGGTTTATGGAGGACAGCCTGATGGCTATCTTCTGCTGTGTTTGTGTTTAGCACAGGGCAGTGCCAGTCTGAGTGGGTGCCTCTAGACACTGCCATAATAGAAAGTTACTGAATCCCCATTTGCAGTTGAGAAAATGGAGATATATTGTGATTAAGGCCTGATCTGTGCTAAAAAGCCCTGCAGGTATAGTTAGATCAGCAAAAACCTCCTGGTGGAGACAGTGCTGGATTTCCCATTAGGCACCATAGGCACAGTGCCTTGGGCCTATGAAGGAGGGGGAAAAAAAAATAAAACAGCAGAAAAAATAAGGAAAATAACATGGTTTAGCATTAGAATAGTTTAAAGTGCATCATGTCAATTGATGTAATTCAATTGGCATTTACGCCTCTTTTTGCACATTTCAGAGTGAAAGTGCCTCATGCCTATGAACTCCAAAATCTGGCCCTGGGTGGAGACACGTTGTGCCAGGAAAAAAGGTGCCTTTGCCAATGTAGCTTACACTCATTTGGCAAGTAAAAAAGCTATGCCTGGCATGACTGCATCTGCACAACAGCTTTGGCATCCAGGCTATTTTATAAAAAATTGTACCCCTGGCCAATGAAACTGTTAAATGTAGACTTGGCTCAAGAAAATTGATCTCATAGTCCCACTGTGCTACTGATTCTGTAATACTGTGTGCATTACCATGCCAGACACGATGGATAACTTAACCACAATTGCTTTTACTGCAATTTAAGAGCAAAAGTCTCCAGTCCAGGTTACACACGCTGATCCCAGAATGGTAATATAAATCAAATATGTTATGGGGTGAAACATTTGACTTGTGCTTTTGCAGATTCTTCCAGTCTCTTAGCTATGCTCATCACAGATCTGCCTGTCTGGCTTGTTTTAGATATTGGACCTTTCTGTGCAGATGTGCTCAATAAGACAATTTTTAATGTACCTTCTTGCTAATATATTTTCTGTCAGCTGAAAACAACACAACTTAAATTGAGTATTGTGGAAAAATCTATTCAGGTTACCGACCTGCAGCAGAGACCGCTATGTTTCAGGTGATGCCACTGCAAGATGTGACAGTCATCATTACAATTACAGCTCATGAGATGACAATGGAGAGCATTTGGACCTCAACCTACAAACACCTGAGAATCCTTCTGCATGTGTGCAGCCCCATCGGATGTGAGGAGAGTTCCTTACATGAATAAGTGTGTACAAGGTTGGGGCCTTTGTTAGTAAAGCAGGGTGTGGCATCTAAAAAAATGAAGCATGCTAAGTGCGGCCCAAAGACAAGATATCTGTGAACCCTTATCTGTCCAACTCCCTCACCCCAAAATGTCGATACCTAAGCCCGTTCCATTGCCACGTGTGCACACTAGGAAATGTGCCTCTATAAGTGATGTTGAGTGGTCATCTATTGCAGAGAATCTCCAGAATCAAAGAACATAAGATTTGCTGTGTGAAAAGGATGAAGGTCCCATTTCTTCTAATAGCCAGTCTCTGACAGTGGCTAGTGCCAGAGGAGGGTGCAATAAGCCTTGAAGTTGGGAAGTGTGCAACTGTGGAAGAACGTCTTAGAAAAGAAGCTTTTTCCTAGCCCCGCCCCCACCTGAAGAACCCCCTCCTATCAGCTAGAGGTTGGCTTCTTTTCTGAAGTATGGAGAATTTTGCTCCAAGTGTCTTGAGATGTTGATGCTGGATTGCCAGTATATTGTTACATTTTCTTGCCTGATCTATTGATTGGATAGTGATTTAAATATTCTTGATTAGTATTTCTGAAATTTGATATGTTTCTCCCCCCCCCCATACCCCAAGATCAGGCCCAGTGTTATCAGAACTACTGCTTTTGGGAGCTTGATGTGGGTATGGCAATGACAACACACACAGTCCACGAAGACCTTTTCTAACTGTAAAATTTTTTTTATTACTACCGTGATTAGTTCAGTAAGTAAAACAATCCAAACAAATTCAGTGAGATAATGCAGCACTGTAAAAGCAACCTGGATCGTTACACCCTACTCACGTTATCCTTGTGGAGAATGCTAAAGATCAAGACAGATCCCAGTCTGACTGGCATGCTGACGAAGAACTCCAGTGACTATCTGAGATCAGATGTTTGATAGGCTTTGCTGTTCCTCATGCACATGTCAAGGAGGAATGAGCTATTCCTCCCATATCTTAACTTTCCCAGAATATTGAGTAGACCTGTCCTATAGGTTAGTATATTAATTAAGTGGAGCTGATTAACATATAGTTCAATTGAATTGCCATGGTTACCTGCAGTTAGGCATCTGCTGATGATTCCCTTACAAAAATATAATGAACTGGAACAAACTGCATTCTTGCAGTTACTTGTCAGCAGTTTACAGCACCTGTGATTATTACAAAATAATACACAAAGGGTTGTGCCATCTTGTAACTTAAGATCATTATTAGTTTACATACTTATGCTAATTTTATTGAACTACTACTTCTCAGGCTATAAGGCCTCATATTTGTGGTAAGCTATTCTTTTAGTTCTAGGCTATAGCTCTCTTGAGTTTCTGCTATTCATTCCTTACCCTTTTATCCTTTAAGTCCTACTCTGATTATTATATGGCTACAGTTTGAATTTTCAAGATGGACTGCTTCATGTGTTCAATTATAACCTTAAAATATATGGAGTTTTTTAACTTCCTTGCTGAAAATAGCAGGGTGGTGTGATGTTTATTTTCTCTTGTAGATGTTGACATTTTTAAATGCTATACAATTACATAGTAAACTGGAAAAATGTAGATCTGCCACCCTAAAGTGATGGCGTGTAGCAACTGTTCTACTACCACATCAAACTCTTTGTGTGTAGAAATTAAAGGAGCTGATTTTGAGCAGAAAACTGGTGTTTGCACATGTAACTTTATATATAGGTTGTTTCATTCTCCATCTGTTCTTGAACGCTTTGGCAAGTGAGTTTACCATTTTTAGCAAGCAACTTTCCTCCTAAAACAATGGCAGCCCTCTCAAAAACTGATAGTTTTAAGTGCAGAGAGTCAGAGATGGATTCTTCCTTGTCATGCTCTTTTTTTGGAGCTCAATAAGGAAGGAGGACATTAATGGAGAAGAGACTGTTTCAAGGAAGACAGGTTTTCAAAAGCTGTCTTCCTTGTCTGTCGATTTTTTTTTTTTTTTTTTTTTTTTTTTGGAATTCCATCTCTTCTTCCCTCTCCTGTGTTAACCAGTTGGTTATAATCAGGGATCCCAGAAATTCATTTGTCACAGAAAAGCTTGGAATTTGCGTTTTCACCTTTTGTATGAAAATGAAAACATAAATTAACTAAATTTTTACCAAAAACTTATTCAGTGCACACTACCTCCCCCTCTTGTGGTTCAGTTTTGAATGCACTTTAAATTTACATGGTTAAACATACTCCAAGAAACTGCTTCCCGGGTATAGAGGTTACTTAACAATATACAGGGGTTTGCGTTTTAATGCATCTCAAATTTCACTTCAGCCTCCAGACATGAGTAATTAAAGTTACAAAAAGATGCTGAAACTGTAAACATAACCTCTAAAGACTAACACTTAGTTAAGCAAGGACAGATGTCACGTGGATAGTAATGTGCTGTTCTGTGCTACATACAGCAAGGTTGCAGACTGCCTTAGAAGGCAAACAATTGTGGAATGTATGGAAAGTGCTAAGTGTAAACTGACTGAAAAGAAAAAAATGAGGCTGAAACAGCGGGTCCGTCAACACAATTAGAACAATGCACTGGATCCTTTTATTAATTTATTTTATTATAATCATTGATGGCAGTGGTAGACTTTGGACTGTTTTAGAATTGTAAATATATCAATAAAAATTCAGTTCATGTGATACCTGTACATAGTGTGCCTTGGAAAACTGAAGTTCAGTGTTTTATTTTAATTGCAGAAAATGTATTTTTAATGTTTTTATAATCAGAATTTGTTTTAACCATGGGAAAACTAGAATCCCTGGTTATCAGCCTGACCTTTCCCTGTAGCTTCTGTATTTTTTTTTTTTGCTTGAGTCCAAGCAATGCAGCTGTTCATACATGCTGAAGAGTTATTCACATCATATGGCATATGGTTATGTTCTGCAAGCATAACATTTTATATGGTCTGTTAATAAGTCAGTGGCTAAACTGTGGCTTTTGGTCACAACCCTTGGAAGTGGCAGGTGTAGAGGTACACCTTCACCATGCTGCACCCTGGAGCATTGTGTCTGTCTATTAAACCAGAGTTGTTGTTACACCCTTTGCAGGGTGAGTGAGATGCAAGCTCCTGTCAAAATGGGATCAGCTTCATTAACTAGTGGGGAGCAGGGCACCGTCTTCAGCTAAATTAAGCTGGAGCAAAGTGGCCAAAATACAGAGTTGGATTTCCCTCTTGACTGAGCATCTTGCCCAAGGCCTTTTCAGGCTGTGGCAGAAGTGGAGCTGACCCCACCTCTCCAGTACCCCAGTCCTGTGCTTTAAGCACAGGACGGTTCTTGCTTCTGTGTGGGTTAGCACATTCTGACTGCTGACATTTCCTGAAGCCTGCTATCTTTGCACTCTGGGCTTGATAGATTGAACAGACCTTTTTGTGAATGTGCAGCAACTTAACATTGTGACTAACTTACAGGTTAGTTTGTGATTAAGCTGGAGCCATAACACAGCAACTGGGTTTCTCTCTCTCTATCCTGTGTTTTTTTTGTGTTTCATATGTTTTATGTTTGTTTGTTTTTTAGTTGGTTTGTTTTTGGTTTGGGTCAAGATTTTCCACTTTCTGGCCAGAATTTCATGGTGGATGTGTTCATTACAAGTTTATGATGTCAGTTGGTTTTGGCTTGGTTTCTGGTTTTCCCCCCCCCCCCAAATATATTGAGGAAACTTACATGATGTGCCCTTCCATCTTACCTTGCATAGCAGCATGTGATGCTGATTCATTAGGTTTGGGGGGCAGGGGGGGGGTTGAAGGGCATTGCAAATATTGTATTTATAAAAGAAACTTAGGATGATGAACACTGGAAGATGGGAAGGAATGCACTGTGCAAATGATCTTTTCTAGGAACACATGGTCAGCTGCATAGCTTCAGGTTTTCCCTGAGAATAAGGTATTGTCATTAATCTGCTGTGTTTTTAGACTCTCATTTTTGGCAGCTAAATGTTAAGATGCATGAGAGGCACATATGGGTGACCTTGCCCTGAAACACCAGGGTGAATTTCCAGCTGTTAAAGTTGTTGGTAAACACTGTATGTGGAATGGTTGACACTTCTCCAGAGCTGAGGAAGCAGTTTGTTGGTATAGTGAGCTAGTGTGATGCTGTCATTGTTGTGGGGGTGAGTTAAACCTTGATTTATGTGAGGGAACTAGGAAAAAGGTGACAGTAAGGAGGTGTTTGCTTTCACCACCCCCTTTAAAGACAAGGGGAAACAGATTCATCTGTAGAAGCAATAGAAGTTGCTTTAGAATAAATGCACTATAGTCGTGACTGCTGTCCTCTAGTCTACATGAACATTTAAAAGTGAAGTAAATTTCACCTTAATATGTGGACATGTGGTTCTTATTGAAGTTACCTGGTGAGATATGTGTTCATCAAAAGGCAGTATCTGATTGATTGACATATGTAGTAGGATTTTCATTTCATATTTAAAAAATACTAAACTTGGACTTTATGTAGCATATTAGGGTTCAGGAGAAATTAAAATAATATGTTTTAAAGGGAGACTATCATAGCTTTTGATTAAGAATTTAGATATTAAAAATGAAAAAATGCAATGTAATAGAAATGCTTTTATTAAATATGCATGTACTTTGTGTTAATACATCTTGAGGATGGGTGCAGTAATTTTTGGGTAGTGGTGCAAAATGCAAGATAAAAACATTAGAAACATTTTTCTAAGTAGAAGAATAGGAAGAATATTCATCAATCAGCACCAATTTTTTAATTTTATTTTTGTGTGGTTGACCCACTGAACTATCAAATTCACTGTGATCAGATTTCTTTTGGTATGTTAGGCGATATTATACTGAAAAGTTGTGTTATTTTAGTTATTAACTAATTAGGATGCACAGTAATTCAGTAACCTCTGGTTGGGGTGTTTGGCTGTTTACAAGATTTTTCTTTCTATCAGTCCCAGTTTTAATGTTGGATTATCAGTGTTAATAAATGCTTCAGATACATTTTGGAGGCAACAGCACAAATAGATTGAACATGTTTATTTCCAATTGTAAGAACAAGTTCACATTTCAGTCATGTCATAAAGGAAATAATTAATCTCCATATTATGCACAGTTAAATATACCAAGCCAGTTTCCTGCTGTTAGATATTTTGTTTCACAATATCTTACTACTTATTGTTACCATTTACTTTCTTCTTCTTTCTGAATCTGGAAGTTTTGGCTGAAATTCTGGGTAAATTCTGTTGTTTTGGTCTCTTTCTTGTTTTTCCTTTTTCTTTTTTAAGAGGACTATATTATGCAGGGATGGAAGTTACAATGTGTTCTAGGAATGACATGTATGCCTGTGCAGAGGGCCAGAAAACACCCATTGACTACATGCATGCCCTGTTACTGAGGCCTTAAGTAGAGCTTGAGGTTACATCTATACTGATAATGGCAAAATTGCCACTGTCATTGTGTTCTACCAGGTGCAACTGAGTGGTCTGTCAAGACTGCTTAGTCATTTTGGAGTTCACAATGATAACTGTAGCCCTGGAAATGGTGTAGTGCTAAGGCGACTGGATGGCATTGCCGTCCGCCTTAGTGCAGTGTGTAGGGGGAGGTAAGTGGGCATTAGTAGGGAGATGGGAGATATGCAGGGTATTTTACATACCTTGTGTGTCTCCAGTCGACTGTCACCGAAAAGTGAAGCAAGTGTAGACTACAACTTAGTGCTGCTCAGAGGTTGTGATGGCCCACAGAACAGAGATAAGTTTCATTCTGTGGGGATTGCAATCTAATTTTATTTTTCTATTTTAAACCCTGTTTCTGATCATTAAATCACTTAAATCTTACTCTTTCAGGAGGAAATTTAGTTGTTTAAAATGATCTAAACATAAAAATGGTTCTTTCACTAATAAAATGCTAGTTTTGATCTTCAGAATTGTCTAATCCCCATATCCAAGTAGAGTGTAGTGAACATCTTCAAAATAATTGTATGTTGGAATGTTGGTAGTAGCTTTGTGATCTTAGCAACTATGATACTTCCAAGAACTGCACCATCTTTGTTTGTCAGAATTGGTGAATCAGGTCGGATAAAAATCAGAACCAACTCAAGTCTCTGAGTGTAGAAACATTTTGGATAACTTCCCCCTCCATCCCTTCTACATTTCATGTTCGTAGCCTCTGTATTTCTGGTTTGAGGAGAGAAGTGGAAAAGTCAATACATTGGACTCTTCTTGTGCTACTTTCAGCTTATGCCAAAGCAGGACACACCAAAACTTTTCAGAAGAATTTAGTTTACTGAGATTCATACCTAACTGGGCAGGTCCAAGAATGGAATGTGTGTAAAAATGTGTTCCTTATTTTGTTTGTACCACTGCTATTTTGCATGGCATTCCACCATCTGCCTTGATAATGGGAAGTACTGCCTAGAGAGGAGCTTCAGTCTACTGAAGATATTATCTCTCTTGTGTCAAAGGAAGATGGTGTAAAAATAGGTATCTGCATTGAGGGCCTACCTCAGGTTACTTATCCCTGAAAACTAGAAGTGAGTAGAGAAGGAGTGGTTCAGAAGTGTAGACTGGAATTTGGGGTTCATATTCAAGGCTGAATCAGAGCTAAGATGAATGCAGAAATTTTGCAGGGTAGTCTGGGCACAGAATGCTAGAAATCAGGAACATTGGCAGTTTTGCAAGATTTATGTCCTCTCTTTGAATGGAAACAGCTGAAAATAGATTGCTCCTGTGAGTGTGCATGGGTAGTTGCTTGGATGGGTGGGTTGGCTGGTTGGTTTGGTTTTTGCCATCTTGGTGCACATCTGAAATGGATTCAGAACACAGGTATTTATTGCTTTGGATCTAATGACAAAACGGACCTCTGGGTTTGGTTTTGGGGATTCAAATCTGAATTCTACTTCCCTAGAAATTTGGGGATCAGATGTGAGGTCCAATGTAAAGTAGATATCTACCACAAATAGTCATTTCCAGTGCAAACACATTACTGTTTTAAAAGCCCCTGCATGTCTCTTAGGTGTAAAAAGCTTCCTGTGAAGGTAAAAGATGTTCGTTTGTGAACATTTTAACAATGGGCCTGAACAGGAGTAGGAAGTGAGTGAAGTTCCACAGAGAATTCTTGCAACAGGGGAAGATTGCCAGGAATTGGGTGTGTGGGTTTCAAGAGGACAGTTTGAAGAAGAGGGGTATTTAATTTGAAGTAGTATCAATTACAGATAAGGCCACCTCGCATATTTGCAGTGTGCAAGAAGGTTGTTATGATAGAATTAATTGGCTCCTGTGAGGAGACCACAGATGTGAATTTAAAAGAACAGAAGCTATAAAAAGAGTATTGCAGCAAAACCTGAAGGAAGTGGTACCTTGTCGCCAAAACTGTGCAGAAGCTAAGAAATTTACTTAGTAAATACTCAAGGGGCACCTGATACTGAACCTTTTAATGTTATTTATCAACAAATCTGCTTGTAGATTGTGTAAAGTTTTTAAATGTCTAGCTTGCTCAGGAGTTTTTGAAAATGTTTACCCTATATCATTTGCTTTATCTGTGTCTTGGTTTTTTTGTTGTTAATATATTGAGATATTTATGTAAATATCACAATCTGTACACTAAGTATGGAATAGGGCGATATAGGTAAATAAGACCAGTCCCTGCCCAGGGTTATTCAGTCTGAGGGCCTGATCCTGTGAGATGCTCACCTTCATTGTCAGTGGAGTCCATTGACCTCAGTGGAAGCTGAGTGTGTTTGATCTCTCTCAGAATAGGGTTCCTTACTTATTCTGACAAAGTTATTGTCTTGCTTGAAGCAGTACATGGACTGTTTCACTAGTGGAGTACAACAACACATGTTGTGTATTGGTTAATTAGAGAGTAAGGGTTGTTTACCAATTTCAGGGTAAGGAACAGCTGTGGGTGAAAGATTGATTGGTTGGTTTGTTTGTTTTTTTCTTATGTATTCGTGGCAGGCTTAAGTAGCCCGGGAAACATTTTGAGTGACCCAAATTATACCAGGCCTTCCACATTTTATGACAACTCTGTTCTCAGGAGAGGTGAAGGTGGGAGGGGAGAAATCCCACTACGGGCCCTAGTGAATTGATGAGAATCCTGGAATTTTGTGGGCTTCAGAGATATTGTCTGTGAACTCAGTGCGGCTGAAATGCGGAAACAATGGTAGCTCTAAGTCAACTTAACATCTCCTTCACTCCCAGCAGGGGTTGAGAGTGGGAAGCTGCATCTAAACCCACTTCTAGCTCAAGTTGGAGAAGCTACACAGCTGCTTTTAACTTACACCGGCTAGAACAGTCTCCTAGGGAACATCCTGCTATCCAGAGATAGTTGTAGTGCACTGTGTGTTCCTTAAGCTCCAGTGTATGCTGTTTGTGCTTTGCTCCCAACACATCCCCTGTGGTGATAGCACGAAAACCAAGAAGGACTTGCATAAAGCTGTCTGTGCTGGGCTTTACTTTACCCGAAGATGCCTCCATGCTCAAGTATTTTCATCATCCCCTTTTGATCAGGCTTAAAGTCCCTTTGCATTTCTCCAGCAGTACAGAGGGACCTTACCAGTGGCCAAGGGTCTGGCTGATATGTGTATTATATTGTTTAATAGCTTCAAGATTTAAGTGTTTTATTGTAACATGACCTCAAAAGTTTCTATTAGTTAATACAGCAAATCTCCCTTGCTCTCATTCTTGCCTCCTTTCCTGTGCCTTTACTGCACTATTATTCTTCTATGATGTATAGCATGCTGCATCTCTTTCTGTGTCTGTTTTCCTGCACGCTACTTTTTCTTCAATATTTATTATTCTTCCATTTCTCTCCTCTCCTTCTCTGTTCCAATCTGTATTCACCTCTTTCTGCCTGGACTGTTCTTGGTTGCAGTGGTATAGCTGGGTTGGTCCCAGGATACGAAACAGTGGGAGGAAGTAATACCTTTTATTGGATCAACTTCCTGCCCTGTTCTTAGGTGCTGGGGTTGCTGTGGCAGCAGTATTAGGCTAACCCTGTAGCCTGTGGAAGTCACCAGCCCACCGTGGGAAAACGTCTAGTTGTCTGGCAGTCCAGTCACCTCTGAGTTCTGTCTTTCCCTACAAGAAAATCCAAATCTTAGTTGCTCTCTTGTAACCCTGTTGATGTCAGTGGGGTCAGAAGCATATGACCTTGGTAGAATATGGCCTGTTGCTTGCATATCTGCAAACATTTTGAAAACTTTAATATTATTAATCCATACTTGTGACGGACGAGTGAGTTAGATCCTAGGATGACAATTGCCCTTGTCCCATTCCTTTCTATTTATCTAGCTACAAGAATTTGGGGGGGAAAAAAAAAGGGAGAGAAATTCACTGAGTTGTCAAGACAAATGATGAACTTGCATTCAGGACTTCTATTTATGCTGAATACTTAAGAGCCAGCAGCTCGTGTTACATATTTATTGCAAACAGAACAAATATTGTGCTTCCACATGTGAATAAGTTTTAACTTGTGCATAGTCTCTTGTTTTTTGTTTTAAATGACCTTCTATCTAATATCTAAATACATGTAAAATAAATGTATTTGAACGGTGTTGGGTTGAAGAACTAGAACAAGGTATGTATTAATTTTGTTGTTTGGGTCTTGCATATAATTCTCACATCTGATACAACAGAGAACTAAGTAAAATAGTTCATTTAGTTTTTACTTAATCCTTTACATAGGATCAATAGAAGGCTGGGCACTTACACTGCTCTGTGGCAGTGATTCTAAAGCTTCAGACCACATCAGGTTAAGCTCTTCTTGTGGGCCCCCGTTATTTCCAAATTCCATGCTAGCTTTGCAGTGTCTGTCTATAGTGTTTAGGACAAAGTTAAGGAAACAATAGGAAAATACACTTCAGTGCGATGCCTATGACTGCTTGGTTAACAACACTCCTTTCTGTATTTGTGCTGATTGTTTTCTCTCCATGGGTGCAGGATTTTACTTACTAGTATGAAATCTGGTTTCCTGCAGGTCGAACTGCTGTGGTCACCCTGAGTCACTTTGTTGTTTTGGTTCTTCTGTGCATGTGCTGCTGCATCAGTTCTGGTGTCATCTGCAAGTTTGGTCATAGTTTCAGCTTAAAACAAACATAAAAGACACTTGACTAAGAAAGGTGATAGACAGCCAGGCAGAATATGAAGCAGTGCATGGCATACTTGGGTTTTAACTCTGAATAAAACCTTGAAGCCCTAAACGAGTCTTAGATAGGGTTGTAACCTAGCTTGGTCCTGCTTTTTGGATGGACCACAATCTGTAGGGAGTAAACCACACCCAGATGCTTCTTGATCCCTAGCATGAATCTGGATAGCAATTGGTTTCTAGATCTGTCCCTCAGGTGTACGTCCAGGTCCATACTTTGGCTATGTCTGCATCTCCGTTTTCAGTTCAGATTTGCTAGTCTGAACTAAAAAAGTTTGAGGTTATTCTGAACTAGCCTGAGGCTAGTTTGGACAAACTGTGGCTTTTTGGTTCGAATTAGTCACGCTCCCTGTTTTGAACTAACTTTTTAGTTTGAACTAGAAAGCACAGCTAGTTTGAATTAATGGCTTAGTTCAAACTGTTTTAGTTTTGAACTAGCCATTATTTTGCAGCTTGCATGTGCTTAGTTCAAACTAAAGTTTGAACTAAGCCAGCTAGTCTGGAGTAAGCAGGGGGTTTTACTAGTCTGGACTAACCTTTGGCTAGTCTGAATTAAGAAATTTCTTAGTTTGGACTAGCCAAAGGGTAGTGTGGCCATGGGCCAAATTAGTCCAGACTAATTTGGCAGTGTAGACATAGCCTCTGTGTCTGACATCCATCTTGGGCAGAGGACACCTTAAATACCAGAATCAGGGTCCTAGCCTTCCTGACTCCCCAGTTGCCTGCATATAGTCCCTTTCCACCCTTCAGAAACAACATGGCATGAAAGCAAGGAACTCAGGCTTAGCAAGGGAATTTCTTGTCTACAAACACTTAAGTTGTACAAAAAGCACAACAGAATTACAGATCTGTGCAAAACAAAAAAAATCCTAAATGTAGCCCCCAGATCTGATCTCGTTCTGGTGATCCTTGGGTTTGGCCTGAATTCTTAGAACATGTAGCTCTTCCTGCCTGCTTGGTCCGATCTCCTTGCTTCTGATGTTTGTCAGCATCTTTTGCTTAGATAAACACCCCTTTTAAAACCTTTTCTGTCCCTTGTTTCCTATGTGCAGCAAGCAGTGTGGCGTTCCAAGCACACAGCTGTTCCCAGTTCCCGCTATCTGTTGTTCTCAAAGCCAGTGATCCTGCTGGTGGGAAACCCATTATTCCAGTAAAGAAGAGTCATTCGCTGTTGGTGGCTTTTGATGGCCCTGCCACAGGTTCTCAGACATACACAGTTCTCTAGCTGTCAAACCCTGCTACAAAATGAACACTAGTCCGCAGTGGAGATTGTGGATCACGAATGGTATTCGGAAAACAAAGTGGCATTCAGAATTTGACATGGGCATCTTCCCAAACTCTCTTAGGTGCTACAAGACCGCAAGACTTAGCATATGTCTGCACTTGGATCTGGGAGTGGGATATTTCTCAATGAGTTTGCATGCTAAAAATAGAAGGTAGCTGTAGAGCAGTGGTCTCAAACTCAAAACACAACGAGGGCTGCATGAGGACCACACAAGGGCCGCATGAGGACTAGTACATTAGCCCAAGGGCCGCACCACTGAAACCTTTTCATATAATGATGTTGTAAATATTGGTAATTATAGTATCATTGTGGGCTGCAGGAAATAACTTTGGGGGCCACGGGTTTGAGACCCCTGCTGCAGAGCGTGAATGCCAGTAGGGACTAGGCACCCTGAGTTGTGTGCCTGTTAGAAACACTAGGTAAATATTCAAGGTAGCTGGTGTCTCTGTGATTGCAATCTATCTTTAGCATGCTTGCTTGATGAGAGCAAGTGCAAGTGTATCTCCTTGAGCTGGGAATAACAACCCCATCTTAAGGGTAGACATATGTCTTGTTGTGGTATCAACTGCTTAAAGACTAATAGATGCTTCCTCATGCTTAAGGAATCTGCTTCATGGGTCCCTTAGAATTGCACTGCTCAGTGCAGTTTTACCTCTGCTCCATGGCAAAGTCCTGTCCTATGAATGATGGAAGGCAAGGGAGTGTGCCCTTATGCTGCTGGTGTTGTGTGTTACATGCACGTATAAATACTTGGAACAGTGCATTATCTTAATGTAAAAAACAAATCCTGATCTCCTAAATGGTTTTGGGAATAGTCTGTGGAGTAAACACTATGTAGTTTCTGCTTTACATTGTGGTATGCAGCGCTAAGGCTACGTCTTCAGTCTGCTGCCCTCCACATCTGTTGATTGCAGAGTCCACAGGGAGTCTCTCATCATTATGGTGAGTACCCATAACAGATGTAGGAGTCCAGTCCTTCCAGGGTGGATCAGTCCTTCCCCACTGTACTGCTGAATCGAAAGTACAAACAGCGTATCCTTAAAATATGTTATGGAGTAGGTTTATTTTTATTTAAAACAAAAAACATGCCATAAATGGATTCAGCTGAGTAGGAGGTCCCTCTGGCACCTGTGTTGGAGGAAAAAGTTATGTGCTTCCCACGCATAGTAAAACTTCCATCAAAGCCACTGATTGCTTTTCTGGAATGAGAATATCAGGGTTAGGCCCAAAACATATAGACAAAGAACTGAAGTACAATACAAAGAGTCTTTCCTTAAAATGTCCTATTAGAATTTTTCCAAAACTATCAAAACATTGGGTGACTAATTTTTCAGCCTTTATTTAATGGCTGTATCCAAAAATAGGGAAAAATAACCTTCCTTCCATATATATATATGTGGGGGGGGAGGGATGGTGTGTATGTGTATGATATAAAAAGCAAAACTAAATAGCCCCCAACCTAACCATGGATAGCATATTGGCCTGCAGTCCCTTTATACACTCTTCTACCAATGGTACATCTACCAGACTTCACAATTATGGGAATTTGCTGTATAGGCCTTACAGTACCTGTAATACAGGGGTGAGGTATTCTGGAGCCAGTAGCCTTGTGTGATTATATCAAAGGGGGCATCACAGTGGTCGTTCTACTGTGTCAATTAATATTGGCACCAGTAGTTTTTGTGTGACTTATACCAAAGGACACATCATAGGGATGGTTTGACTGTACCAATTAATATTATAACCTGAGCGGAGTGGGGAAGTTATACATTGAGAAACAAGTATAGGACAGAGTTAGTATGTTTAAGGTTTTACCCAAATCCCATTGAAGTCCATGGAAACCTTTCTACTGAATTTACTGAGGTTGGATTAGGCCCTAACTTGCTTGGGAACCAACATTCTATTTACATTTTAACAGTGTATTTAACACAATAGTATTTTCCTTTATGGGCCACTTCCATTCTGCATGGAAAGTCAGACACTTTTTAACTGTAAAGGTTTTCCCAGTTCGGTTCCTTTGTATACACCCTACACCAGTGGTTCTCCACCTATGGCCAGGGGGCAAAAGTGGCTTGTGAAGGGTTTTCAAAGTGGCCTGAGGCTCCCCTCCTGCTGTCTGCACAAGGGAACTACTTACTAAGGACCCACTTGGAAGACATTTCCATGGGGCTACAAGACTGGTGCAAAAGAAGCAAGAAGTCCTGTGGCGCTTAAAGATTAACAGATTTATTTATTAAGAGCTTTCATGGGAGAGAATCTGCAGGCTCCTTGCTGCTGTCAGGGAGATAGGAGATCAGCGCTCCCCTCCCCCTGGCTGTAGCAAGGAGCATGGCAAAGAGCTCTGGCTAGGGCCATAGGCACTGGGGTCCTTGCTGGAGCCAGAGAGAAGCACTGATCTTTCATCTTCCTGGCTGCAGAAGGAAGCCATTGCCTAGGGACTCAGGTGGAGCATGCAGGGCTATAGGACACTGGCTGCAGCCAGGGAGATGGGAGGTAAGCAAGGAAGCAGCCCTCTGGTGGGGGCTGGTGGCTCTTCAGGGTTGTAAAACTATCATTTGTGGCCCTTGAGCTGAAAAGGTTGGGAGGCACTGGCCTACGGTCCCAGAGGACCTCCTTGCATGAGGGTTGCTGCTGTGAAGTCTTACTGTTGTCATTTGCATTTGGTTCTTCTTGGGCTTTTGCAGGTGCTTCTGGAGACTTGCATCATTGACCAGCCACCCCCATATAACCACAGTCTTTACATTTTGAGACAATGAACTATTGTTGTTTTATAGATATTTGCTCATTGTAAAAGAGAGCAACTAGTAGCAAAGGGAATGGAATGTATTTTTGAAACTATGGTTTATGAGGCAATTACATTGAACTGTTGGGTCTTTTGGATCTCTCATAATGTCCATGGAACTCTTGTTATTTCTGTAAAGGCTCCTGTTGAAGTAAAAACACCAAAGCACAAACCATTTCTCTTTTTCCTGATTAATAAATCAAAAAGGTCTGGATTGACCTGCAGGTAATAGAGTTATGTCACCTGAAGAGCTATGTGGATCTGTGTGTAACACCCACGTGGCTAGATAGAGTCTGCCTTGCAGGCGGCTCTGGCCAGTGAAGGGAGTGCGCAGGGACACAGCAAGGAGAGCCTCTTTGCCCCTGGGGCACCTGTCCCAAAACCTCAGAGTGACCACACCAACACTGGAATAGCTCAGGGATTATGGGAATGGGGAAGGTTTATTTATAGAGGTAAAGGGGAAACCAATAGGGGAGATGGGGCAGCAGTAACACAGAGTAACAGCTAACAAAGGGCCCTGTAAGGCCCGACAGTGCAGCAGGGTGGAGGCAGATGTGAGCTCTGCTTCTGCACCATGAGTTCAGGAGTCCCAGCACAGTTCCAGTCCAGAGTTCAGTCCAGCAACTCCTAGTCTTCGGCACCAGCACTGTCCCAGCAAAAGAAAACCCTCTTCTGCTGCTCTCTGTGAACCCAGAGCGACACCTTCCCCACTTAACTAACTACAACCTCCCCCATGAGTTCCAGGTGCTGTACTCATGGCCCCACAGCTCCAGATGACCGGTCACTGGATGCTGCTCTGTCCTTGGGCAACTCTCCCCAGCACAGTGTCCTTCTGTGGGTGCTGGCCTGGCATCCCAGGTCAGCTGCTCTGTCTTCCCTGGCTTCAGGCAGGGCCTCTCCCTCTGCTTCCTTCCCAGGCCTCTCACTGCAGCTCCAGCCCCTCCTCAGATCCACAAACCCTCTCCCACAGGTAAAGATTTAAAGGAACCACACTCCTTAAAATGCCAGGGGGATTACATGTGCATGACAGGTCAACCCCCTGTAGTTTGAGAATGAACTCATTAAAGTGAAACTCTTAGATGAAAAGAGACAGGATGGGCAATAAGAAATAGTAATCTAGTTTTTCTCATGGATGAGAGCACACTTGATATCAGCCTTGCTATTCTTTCTAAACCTAAGGACTTGTTCCAGGCATGTGGGAATTCTCAGATGTGGAAATAGGGTGATTTTGCTATTTTATCCAAAGAATATTATACTCCAAAGGGGATGCATAGAAGAAGTCAGAATAGTGCATGGACAGCTGGGAGGCCTTGGTTCTATTCCCTGCTTTGTCACTAACTTGCTGGGTGACCGTGGACTAGCCACGTCGCTTTCATACTGTCTCTGTTTTCACCCCCGTTCTGTTTTGCTTTTTTACATTATATTCTTTGAGGCTGGGATAGTCTTTACTATTTGTATGTGCAGAACCTGATCGAATGGGGCCTGGATCTCAGTTGTTTTTTGTCCTGCTAATCTGGAATATGATAAACCTCTGTTTACCAAAATCTGGTTGGAAAACAACCCCCCCCCCAACTAATTGCTGAACGAAAGCTTAGCGTACCTGTTCTTCACTTTTCATTGTACTTGGTTCACCCAAACCTACAGCGCACACATATGATTGTGCCAAGAGGCTCCAATTAGATTTGCATCCCCATTGTGCCAGGCACTACACATGCATAAGGAAAAGAAAATGTGTGTGCCAAGTATTTATAATCTTTTTGTTGCCATGTCATCCCAGCTCACATTGAGGGCATATGCCAGCTGGCGCTCTCAAGGCTGACGGTGAAGGTGGAGCAGGCTGACTCTCCTAACCACAGCCAGCTGGAACTCGGCAAGAAGGCTTCTGCTGTCCTATTTCCCAAGCCAAAAGCACCATAAAGAACAGGAAGGCAAGTTGGTAACTGCAGTGGGTTTCCAAGCACAAGCAAAAGAATGGCATCTCTGCATACTAGGTTGTTTTAAAAGTATTGAACTATATGGTGTAAGTAGATCAGGCTTTTGCTCCACTATTGGCTTGAAGTAAGATGGCCCACATCCTTTTGTGGCTAGCATTTGATAACTGGCTAGTGATTCCTTGCTCTGCTCCAGTGTGCAGTGAATAGAGTTTTAACTAATTCACAGAGCATATTTGATATTATCAACCCCAGGTGTTCAAATATCATTAGTGAGACTCCCCAAAATCATGATTTGGGTTAAGGATTGTGATATTAAAAAAAAAAAAAAGAAAAAAAAAAGTAATGTATTGGTTCTGTATATTGGCCTTCTAGAGTCTGAGTCTCTGGCTCAGATTCAGATCACATTAAGTTCAGTTCATCAATTTGTATTCAGATTCACTCTGAAATCTTGAGCTGGCAACCTTAAGGTTTATGGTCTAAATTGCAACAACAGGGATCACATTATTTTGTGCACATGTTCTTGAAGTTAAAATGCAGTCTGCAGACCTGGCTTTCAGCCTCGGCATGCTTTCAATCTGCGCCACATCACTGCTAGCTTGTGGTGTGCCACAGCCCAAAAGCAGATGCGTGCCATGCCTTTAGTTTTATAAAATGCATGCCACAAAATGCTCACTCTGTTCTTTTTTTAGCCTTTCACACATGATGTTTAAGTTTTTCAGGAAAACATTACCCACTGTGCTCATCCTAAAAATCTGATATTTTTACAAGAAGCTGGCGTTAGTCTGGGATCGGTGCTGAAAAATGACCTTCTTTGGCTAAACTAGAACTCCTTTTTGGGCTTTGCTATCTGAGGGGATGTCTGCACTGCAAAAAATAAACAAAAACAACAAAACAACCCCCCCCCCCAAGCAATGACTCTCAGAGCCTGGGTCAACTCAGGCTTAGGGGATTCATGCTACTGAGCTAAAGAGTAGTAGTGGACATGTTCCTGATTGAGCTGGAGCCAAGGCTCTGATACCTGGCAAGAGGGGAGGATCTCAAAGCCCAGACAGGATTATCTACGCTGCTCTTTTTGGCTCCACAGTGCAAGCCCTGCAAGATAGAGTTTGTTGACAATGGGATCTGAGACTCATGTCTGTGAAGTTTTTCTTTGCAGTGTAGACGTATCCTGAGATGAAGGAGTATGTATTTAAGCACATTTTGGAGTATACCAGAATCTCAAAGATCTTTTCAGAGGTCTGGCTGTAACAGTAGGTTTCACAGTAAACAGCTATTAGGGAAACAACAATGATTCTTTGCCACTGTGAAGATAGTATTTATTTAGCTTTTTCTTTGATCAGTCTTTTTTTGAGCTGTCTGACACTACTAGGTGTTTGTATTTAGTGGTCTCTCTGTTTCAGCACCTTGATCCCATTCTAATTAGTCGATCAAAAGACTCCCATTGACCAGGGCTGCCTCCAAGGGCAGTCATTTTAACAGCAGAGCCTCGTCCTTCTCAGTAGGAGGAAGACTGAGAGAATTTAGATTCTACTTGACAGCATTGCAGTTTGGAGATGGATTAATTCACAATTGGTTTCAACATTGTTCAGTTGAACTGATTTTTCTTATCAACTTTGAAAATTGGTTTTAACATTGTTAAAATGAGCTCATTTTTTTAAAAAAAATACTTTTGAAAGTTTCTGCTTTCTAAAGTGCTTTGGATTCTAAATCTCTGATCCTTGGAGTGTAAGCTCCTTGCAGCAGGGACTGTTCCATTGTTCTGTGTTTTATACACTTAACACTGTGCAATGCTTGTCAATGTCTGGGGTGCCTATCTGCTACTGCCATAGAAATAACAGAGAACTTGCTTTACCTTAATCATGAGTCATCTCATGGACTTCAGCAGTCGGCCTTTCTCGTGGGATAAATGTTTTTTCTTTAAATTTAATTGTTGTTACTCTGTCTTCTTTGATCTTAATAACTGCTTCCACATAACCATCTTATGTCTCTGTCACCTTGTCAGTGTAAGGCCAGTTGAACATGATGAAATTGAGTCACGTGAGACTGCAGCATAGTAGAGTATTTTTTTTTAAATTGCTGTTCATCTTTCTAGCCCTCTCCGTATGGCAAGAGAGCTAGAATGTGTTGTTCATACAACAACAGAGTATTTTAAGTGTTGTACTTCAGTTTATTAGTCCTTGAAGTACAATGTGCTCAGTGCTTGCTTGTCTATTTTTAGACACTGGTTTTGTTTGTCTTTGAAACACTTCAATAAAGCAAAATTCAATTTAAAAAAAACCAAACTAGTGACAGGATTACAGAGCATATAAGAGGGGTGTAAAGAAGGATTTTTCCCCCCCAGTTCTGCCATATCAGATTGTGTTATGTATCAAATACATTTTATGGCCCTCCCCCTCTCTTGTAAAAGCTAAGCAGGGATCTTTACATAACCACTCCCTCGGCTTAAGTCCTTTCAATTAAAATTTGAAGGTCTTCCAGTGAGATGATGGGATTTTGGATGAGCCCCGTCACTTTAAATTCAATGTAAATTGATCCATGCTTAATTTCATCCTGGAGACTGGGGGCTCCATCCTACTAGGTAGTGAGTTAATTCTTAGAGGTGCTGGATCTGCTTATAAGTTTTAGGCTTCAGTGGGAGCTGAGGGAACTATGAGTTGCTCAGCACCTTGCAGTATCTTGCTTTATATCCTGTCAGCTATACATATCTGCTGAGGAGACTCCAGGGTTCAAATTGCCAGGGGGTTGTCATTTACCATCAAAACACTAGAGCACATGAGATACTGACTCATCCACCTCCTAATGATTCAGAATAGACCCCACTTTTACTTTTTTTTTCCCTCAGTAATATAATCATTATTTTCCACCTAACCAATAGTACAGAGGGCTCATTTATAATCCCAGTTTACACCTCACAACATTGGATGCATTTACACTTGCAGCACCCTTGTGAGTTAGGGAAGCATAATTCTCTTATGTTAAAGATGGGGAGCAGAATCACAGAGACACACTATAAGCATATCTATGCTATGACCTGGGAGTGTAATTCCCAGCCCAAGGAGACCTACCAGTACTCATTCAGATTGAACTAGCATGTTAAAAACATAGAACTGTAACCACAGTGGCAGGAAGGGCTATCCATCCAAGTATTTACCTAGGGTATGTCTACACAGCTGCTGGCTTTGGTGGCAGTGCAAGATCAGTTCTGCAGGGTTGATTGAATGGCAGTGGAGACTTGTTCAATTGATCTGGAAGTCGACTCTGTTAATCTACTCCCAAAAAAAGAGTAATGCTGCATCAACCACAGGGAAGTTCCTGTTAGCATAGCACAGTGAGGATGTTGAAATAAATAAAAGATAGGAAGTTGCTGGGAGCTACTCAAGCTGTCCTATGCAATTTGCATATCTCCCATCAGCTGCTGCCGAAATCCACTAGCAGTGTAGACCAAGCCCGCACATCTGGGATGGAAACATTTTCAGGATGGAAGGCCCCTCCCACTGATCACATTGCCACAGCTACACTCAAGTATCTGCACTCCAGCTGGATCAGAACTAGCATGGGGATGTCTCCTCAAGTTGGAAATTACACCTTCATTTTAAAGTGTAGGCATGCCCTAAGGAACTTGCTGGGGTCACACATGAGTCAGGGACTTGAACCTGGATCTGAGTCTAACTACTGGATTATCCTTCCCTTTTATGTGTACTGTATTAGTGTTTGTCTATTTCAGTGGTTCTCAACCTTTTGCAGGTCATGACACACTTGGTGGCGTGTTATGACCTAACAGGACACACCAGCCTCATCCCCCAGGCCAAATCCAGCCATTTCCTTGGCTCTCTGTGACATACTTACTACTGTGTGGTGGCACTGTAATGTGTCCCAACAGTCGTTGAGAACCACTGATCTATTTCATACACACCAAAGTAAATCTGATGGCTGATATAACCAATTTACTCTTGATTACTTTGTCACATTTCATGGACCTGGCAGCTGGCAAGCTTTAAAAAAATAAGGAAATCTCAGGAGAAAAATGGAATCCCATGCCCTATTGTTGAGCTGTGATTTAGAGGCATAGAATGTGGCTAAGGATGGGATGTGAATTAAGGTGACTTTAAGACACTTTTGCCCTCTCTTCTGGGCTGGTCTCCCAGTGTGAATTAGGGCAATTTGAGGGCTTCTTTTGGCTGCCAAAAGCCTCCTGAGGTTGATAATAGGGCTGTACAGAAAACTAGTTTCCCATTCTGCAAGAACTTTCAAGAATTTGTCACATTTTCCTTTCCCAGCTTGGGATAAAATGTAAGGGCAATGAACCGCCAAACTGAAGAATCTTGGTCATGGTGCATCAGAACACTGCTTGTTTTACCTAGACCATTTTTCCTCACCTTATTTAAACTTTTTGAAGTCTAAAATCACTTGTGTTTTAAAACTAAGTTATTTTGACTAGAAAAATCTAAATTTGTATTAAAAATGTCTTGAACTGAGAGACTTTATGAGACTAGTCCCTGTTTTGATAACAGCTTTGACTTCAAATCAACATTTTTTTGACAAAATCATCCCCCCCATTTAGTTGAAGGAAAAAAAATCCTGATTATGCTACTTCAAATTGCATCAGGGTGCTCTAGCGCTCAGGGAAGACCAGCCATATCCTTTACTCCCTAGCTTTGCCTGCCAGTGTCAGAATCTGGGAGGGCAATTGATGATGGCCTGTACCTGGGCTCTGCTGTTAGAGGTCCTTCCTGTGCTGAAGTTTTTCTCCCATAACTGACCATAAAGTCTTTATGACTGTTTTGCGTGAGTATTACGGCATAAAGCAACTGCAGTATACGTAAAAATCTACCCCACACCTTTAACTCCATTGAAATGCATTGTCATACAGGAAGCTTTGTGAAGCTATGAGTGGAAAATGGTGAATATTTTTGCTAAAGAATAGGAACAGTGCCTTTTAAACAAGAATGGGGAACACGGATGCTGTTCCCATACCTTCTAACTAATCATGATTTCTAATTGGAACAACTTTTCCACTTGAGCAGAATGACTGCAAGGTAAAATAGCAGAGGCTGATTTGATTCAGGTTGTGCAGGCTGATGCGTTTCGTCTGATTAGGTGCTGAAGTGGAACAGTCTCTGGACTATGACAGCTTGTTGGCACAGTAAAGATGACTCTTGGCTTCCTTGAAACCTATTTCCCTTTCTACTACATAGGGCTCCAGTTCTCAGACTGGAGTGCTTAAACCTATTTTCTAGATCGTTAACTTTCTTTCATAATATGAGGTAGGGTATTTTCCCACCCTACAAAACAAAAAGTGTTTATGCAATAAAGACAGATAATCCTTAGTTGCAGTAATTTTCTTGTCCACTTCACACAGACAAAATTCTATTTTAAAATCAATAGGTGATTTATTTAATGGTTGCAATGTGGTATTGACTTTTATAACTCCATGGTTATTACACATCAGGCTAGTTCTCATAAAGTTCAGTGTTTTTCAATTTGAGTTTTCGTGCATAACCCTTGCATCATTTCACTAATCCTAGTTTTTATTTTTCCTTAAGAGCTTTTGTTTGTTTGTTTTTAGAAATTAACAGCTCCTACCCACAAAACTCACATAGGAGTAAGTTTTCTTTTGAGTTGCTGTTTAATTAAACACATCCCATGTAAGAGCTTTTTTGGTTTCAGGTACAGCTTTTGTCCATTTTAATTTATAATTGTCACTGAAAAATTTCATACCCCCATCCTTTTTAAAATCTCCAGAGCAAAGTACATCCCTGAAACCTTTCCAAAATAATAACTGCTGGAAATACAATAATACATAATATATGTAGGGTTAAATTTTTGAAAACTGTTCTGGGACAGATTTTTCACATGTTCAGCACCAAGAACAGGAGTCAGACTTTTAGAAATGCTCAGCAACTATTTAGATCTTTAAAAAAAATCAGATTCTCAAAAAGAGTCCAACTCGTCATGTTAGGAGTTATTTCCACAACCTGCCCACTTATTTTTATGCCTAACTAGGAGCTGAGGTCTTTTGAAAATCTCGTCCACACTTGGGATCCTGAGCACCTTTGAAAAATTATGGTCACAGAAGAATACCCTCCATCTGAGGATCTCAAAACACATTTCACAGCAACCCTGCAAAACAGGTAGTTGTACCAGATCCATTTTACAGATGGACAAACAAGGCATAAAGTGACTAAGTGACTTGCTCATCTTCAGTTAGCAACAGGACCCAAGGGTCCCAACTACGACGGCTCTGCTCTAATCACTATGAACCCATCATGTAATGAAATGATGCATGTGTCTCTTAAAAAATACTAACTGCACCTGTCCACTAGAAATGCTTACTGTGACAAACTGTCTTCTTTTGACGGCCTCTCTACTGGGCTCTGCTTTACACATAACATGACCAAACAGGGTGCATGGGAAAAAGACCGTAGTTTCTCCCAGAAATTATTTTTTGACCCGTGTTCATGAGTTAACACTGAGGTTGAAATCCTACTGAGCAGTAAATCTATGATTTGCCTGTTATATGTTTTAAATTGCTTTTTTACACAGCAGGAGGTTGACGTGAGTGGCTGCCAAGTAGTCTCACTGCTTGCCATTCTGGAGGTAGAAAAAATCTTTTTGTAATAGAAGATGAGGAGGAGAACTGACTGACTCTCAGAATCACTTTCATTTGACAGTGTCTACTCTGGGGTATAAAAGAGAAGTTAAAAATGACACTGCATTACATCATCATCTGTGCCAGACTCAGACTTTAAGGCTAGAAGGGACCAGTGTGATCATCTTGTTTGAGCTCCTGCTCATCCTAGGCCACAGAACCTCACCTGCCCACTCCTGTAATAGACCCATAGCTTCTGGCTGAATTACCAGAGCCCTCAATTCATGGTTTCAAGCCTTCCAGTTACAGAGAAGCCACCATTTACTCTAGTTAAAACTAACAAGTGACCTATGAAATGTGAAAAATTCCAGGATCTCTGCCAATGTGACGTGGGGGAAAATTCCTTCCCAACACCAAATGTGCTGCAAAGTTAGAAACTGAGCATGTGCAAGAGATCCACCAGTGTGACAGGATGGGTTTTTATTTTCATTATTTCATTCCCCTTTATCTGTGGCTCTCCACGCATCTCCTCTCCACCCCATCCCAAATCTTCAGTCTGGGACTGGTATTACTAACTAGCACCCTGCCCTACTAGAGGTCATGTCCTACCCTCTTCTATCTGTTCTTTTCTTGTGAGTGCCTAGCCAGCTTGCTTGTATTCCAGCCCTGTCTTTGCACTTGGTGGGGGGCATGAATCATATGGGGTGGGAGGGTTAGGGTTCTGTTTTCAGTTGGCGGTGTCATAACCAGACAAATGGCTTATTAAGAGAAAGCAGAAACCCTGAAGAGAATGAAAGAATGAGAGGACCAGTAAGGAAGAGCAGAAAGTGCAGGGGAAGGTGAGAACTGCCGAAAACCAAGCAGAGCTGGATCTTGGAAAGAAAATTAAAACCAATAGTAAAAGATCCTTTGGCCATCTAAATAAAATAACAATATGGAAAGAAGTGGGACAACTAAGCACTGAGGACAGGGCAGAGATTAAAGATCATTTAGGTGTGGCCCAACATGAATATTTTGTCTCAGTTTTTAATACGATTAATGAGGTGCTTGGGGACAATGGCAGTGGTGTAGAGGGGGGGAATGATGGGGGGTCAGGGCCCTGGGCTGCAGGGGTGGGGTGCTGGGCCAGCCCTGCACCAGGGTCATATTAGAGGAGACTTGGCCTGGGCTGCCTAGTTTTGGGGCACCACCCAGCACCCCCACCCTCTTAGCACACAGGCCAGACTGGTGCCACGCAGCTGCAGCCCCCAGCAGTGGAAGGGGGCTCATTCAGCATTGGATGGGCTAGGACTAGAGGCTGCCCTCCCATGGCTGAGGAACAGCATTTTCTGGGTCTACCCTGCCTCTGGCAGGCTGCTGGACTGCACCAGGGGGTGGACGGGGGCAGGCTGGTGTGTGGCTTCTGCTTTGCAGGACCTGAGGGCAGCAGGGCCATAAATACAGCAGGGCAAATGGGCTTTGCTCTGGGCTCCCCAGAGCAGCTCCATTGAGCTGCTCTATCAAATGGCACATTCTGTGCTGCTTGATCCAGGTGACGCTCATTGTAAGGGGTGCTGAAATGCCTCGTTACAGTTCTGGGGACCGGCGCAGCCTCCGGAGCCTTTCATGCTGGCCATCCCTGCCCCCCAGAGAGCAGCGGCCACATACTGGCACCCTGAAACTGGGCAACTCAGACCACAGCCCCTCTAATATGGCCCAGCACCCCTCTGCAGCCTGGCAGTGAAGTGCAGGGGCCTGGCCCTTTGAGATCTCTTTCCCTGCTGTAGCTGGGCAGGGCTGTCCTTAAGGGGGGGCAAAAGGGGCAATTGCCCTGGGCCCCACAATTCTGTGGGCCCTGTGCTGTCCTGCTGTGAGCAAGGCAGCACGGGGCCCAAACTGCTGCCCCGCCATGGCTGCGCTGTCCCCCTCCCTCTCTTCCTACCCGCTGCTTTCCGCACAGAGCCAAACTCAGCAGGGAAGGCAGGGGTGGAGCACAGTGGCAGCCTGTGCTCCCAGTTGGCTCCCCCCCAGGGTGGAGAGGGCCAGCCCAGAGGCAGCATGGCAGAGCAGAGCCGAGCCCAGCCCCAGCCTGCACCCCACCCCCCCATCTGGGGCCCTGCACATGCTGATTGGCCCCAGGCCTTGTACCCCCTGGGGGCGGCCCTGTAGCCGGGGGGTGGGGCTAGCACCCCTCCTGCCTTGTGCAGGGGGCTGAACAAGGCAGGGGGCGCATGGGGAGAGGGGGTGACAAATTTGGTTTGGGGGGGGGGGGGGGGGGCAACATTTTTTGCCCCCCCCCCCCCCCCCCCCCCCGCTCCCGCTCCCAGGCACCAGAGAGCCTGGTTATCCCACTGGAAAATGGCAAGGTGGTATATGGGAATGAGGTCATGGATGGAGGAATTACCACACCTGAGATGAAAGCCAAATTCAGATAGCTTAATGGGACCAGAGGGGGACTTGGATAATCTCTGTCCAAAAACATTAAAGGAACAGACACATGAAAGTGTAAGCCTAATAGCAAGGATTTTTCAACTGAAGTAAGCTAAAATGAATTAAGGCCATTTAAATGCTGACTGCTAGCATTCACACTGGGATTTAATGTGGTTTAACTAATCCATTTCCTAGTCACACTAGTAGTTAATTCAGGTTAACTACACTGAATGATGCTATGTAGATGAGCTCTCAGAGTCTCACATAATCATTAGTCTTCAGGAATTAAAGCTTCAAATGAGGTTACACATGTTGGCAACAAACTATGAACTTAATTTATATGTATATAGTACCTTACTGCAAGCAGGGGTCTCAAATTCAAATCACCACGAGGGCCACATTAGGACTAGTACATTAGCTTGAGGGCCACACCACTGAAACCTTTTCATACAATGGTATTGCAAATAGCAGTAACAATAGTATTGTGGGCTGCAGGAATAGCTTTAGGGGCACATGTTTGAGATCCCTGACATAGAGGTGCATGCAATGTACATGCCCTCTGGGTCTTGCTCCCAGAATCCAGCAAGCATCTGAGGGCATCATTGTGCAGCCAAGCTGCCTAGCTTTCCTTCCTTGGTATTGACCTGCCTGCTGCATTGGTGTGGCCAACAGAGCTCTGGGTCAGTATTCTGTTAGGTTTCCTTCTCTCACCTTCCCCACACAGCAGCTAGGCAGTGTTTTGCCAATGGATGTTAATGGTGACAGAGTAAGATATGCTTGGACTGTGGGCTGGAAAATGGCCTTAGTCTCCTAATTATCAGGATAAGATTATGTCACAGGGTCACTGAAGTCAGGCTTCTGTGACTTTCAGAGCCAGACCTCTCTCAGCTCCTGTTGCAGACCCCTCTTTCCTACAGCTCTCCGCTGCTTGTGGCCCCCTCCCCTAGCAGCTCAGAATTGCTGCTAGGGGTGGGGGGGTGGGGGAGCCTGCTGCTCAGAGCTGCTGCAAGCGGCCCTGCAGCACCTAGTTGCCATGCACAGTTGTGGGACTGTGCATCCCCTAGTTGCTGCAGATAGCCCTGCAGCTGAAAGCCACTGCAGGCAGTGGGGGGATCCTGGAGCACAGAGATGCCTCAGGTGCTGGTTGCAGGACCCTTCCTTATCTACAGTGGGCTCGGGCTCTTGTCCCCCTTGAGCTTCAGTATTGCCTGGTCAACCCTTCTGCACCCCTGTTATTTGTAGTGAAAGTCACAGACAGGGCAAAGGCTTCCATGAATTTTTGTGTATTGCCTGTGATGTATCCGTGACTTTTTTCTAAAACTAACCATGACAAAATCTTAACCTGAATTGTGATGATGAGAGAACCTGAAAAAGGTGGGAGGTTTTCTAGCAAAAAGCTTAGCTCAGATTTTTACCCAGACTATGATCAGTCTTCCACTTAACTTTTGATGGGAAGGCTATGCATAGAATAACTGTGAGTTCAGGAGCTTAGTCTGGAAATTGGACTGGAAATCTTTCAGAAACATTGAAGCAGGCCTTTTTTGTTGAGATTTCCAGCACTTCTTGGTTTTAGCTACTGTGGAAATAAATATCATGAAACTAAATGTCACTGCTTGACTCACTTGACCTCTGGTTCCTAAGGGCATATCACTCAAGAGATACAGCATTAACATGTGCTCTAACATATACAGTAAGTTACATTTGGGTGAGCTGACCTGAGGCCACACATCTGTATCATTTGGGCTGTCAGGGAATGCAGCAGTGAGAGAGATGATGAGGCAGGAGGGGGATCTGCCTCAGCCTGCAGTAGGACAGAGACAAGATTGATGTGCCTATTGGCAGACTCCACAGCTGCTGTGGATGATTATTTATGGGGTTTTGTAATTCGTTTTACTGGGCATGGGTGTGTGACATGAGCAGGTGAAGACACTGAGCAAATGATGGACCAAATTCTAGGCCCTGCTCAAAAGCAAATGGGTTGTATACAAAGGAGCTCCTGTGGGCTCTGGGTGCTATATCTGTGGAGACACATGTTCACTTAGCTCTTGGATTTGTAATGGGTATTAAGCATCATGAAGAATGCAGTAAATGGGACTTACAGAAAAACAAAAACAAAACAAAACAAAAAAACAAAAGCACATGTTGCCTGCAGGGTACTCCGCTGAAATCCACCTCTGTCTCTTGCTGAGGAATAGGGGCATCACTGGCACCAGGCTTACAGGGCTTGAACCCCGAGTCCCAGCACCAGAGTCCTGGGTCTGCTATGGTGGTAGCTGCAGTGGTGGAGCGCTTACAAGGCCCGAGCCCTGGGTCTTTTCCCCAAAGATTAATGCTACTCCTTTGCAGGCTTTCCCTACACTGAGTGGGGAACAGAGATCTGCATGTGGCTGCTTAGAAGGGAGAACTCATTTGCATGGCTTCCCTACCCACTCCGAGTTAAAAGGCACTGCACCCTAGTTCCGTATCTGTCTTGTTTAAAACTGGTTGTGGTCTTAGTACCTAGCCAGTTTGTATGGTACTACATAGACTTGCTGCTTTTTACTAGTAGATAGAGATTGGGATGTATTATACAGAAATCAGGGACCCATTCTGATTGCATTGTACTGAACGGATGACCAGAGACAATTCCTGCCCCAAAGAGTTTATAGCCTGAGTCAAGACAGAAAAGACTATGAAAGGAAACAGGTACAGAGAAGGGAAGTGACCAGCTCAGTATCAGAACAGTCAGAACTCAGGTTTCCCGAGTCTGCTTTGTGCTCTATGCTTTAGAATGCCCTTCTTTAGCTATATTGTGAAAATCTCCAGTCTCTAAGAAGTAACTTTTATTTTAAATTCTACACAGCTTAATATTCTTTCATTTACACATTATAGACTGCTTAAGATGTTACAGGGAGCTGCACTGTAACTTGCTCATGAGTTTAATGTACTGCAATTTTAATTTTAGTGTCTGTTAAAGGAAACACCTTTCTGGCACATTAACAATAATGTACTTCTTTTAAAAAGCAAAATACAGAACATACATTCTTTTGAGGTGTCATTTACCTGCAAATTATTACATTAAAATAAAAATCTTTTTGGATTTTTTGTTTCAAACTTGGAAAGAAAATTGTGAGGGAAAGTATTAAAAACAGAAATGTGGTGAGTACCTCAAATGTAATACCTGATTGGCATAGATTTTAAAGATGGTTGAGCTGTTTCCTAAATTCAGCTGTCTGTCATTCATTCTAGCCTCTTCTGTACTGCTGGTTATTGTGTGTAAGTGGCCATGAGACATATAGGGGCAGAACATCAGATTTCTTATTCTATGCATAGCCCTATTGATTTCATTGGAATTATTTTTGGTGGAAGGTTCTATTCAGCATGAAAACTATCTCCATCTGACCCATAGATAGCAACAAAAGTTCAGTGTCCAGAATAATTGCTTTTTTCCCACATTCACCACATAAATTCTTTATACAAAGCAATATTAGACATGACCCTTTGTTCCTTAATCTCCTATTAAGACTTTGTATCCCTTGTTCTAGCAGTGAGTGCCAGTTTTTCCCCACAGTAAGCCACATTACCACCGGATCTGTATGGCCCATGCATTTACCTAGATGTTCTTGAACATAAATTACAGGCTACCAAGAACTCCCCTTGGTAAATTCCATGATTACAAAATCTGTCATCTTTCTGATTTCATTCTGCTCTCATGCAATGTACTGGCCCATAGTATTTGGTTCAGATAGATATCTTCCTTCACGAAGACCTGCAATATTGTATGCAGGTGTAATTAGGAAGCAATAAATTGTACTTAGGAAATTGTAGTGATCATTGAGGTCATTTTCCAGGATTAACAACTCTGTGGTCCCAGGGCTAATAGATTGAGGTGTGGTCCCTGGAAGGCATACTTACTTTGGTGGCCCCCATCCCATCAGCGGCAGCACCCTGGGGGGGGGGTGTCTGCAGGCCTGTGTCCCTGAGTTCCCAAACCCACTTCCCTTTGGCAACAGCAGCAGGAGTGTTGGCAGTGGTGGGGAGAGTGTCTGAGAGTCGGTTTCCCCTCTCCCCCTGCTGTTGGGGATTGTAGGGGGTATGTGGGGCCAGGGGAGATGTGATGGTTTCTCGTCTGGAAGCTCCCTCTTTCTGCCCAAGGCAGGGGCAAGGGGCTGGTGGATGCTTGGGCTGTGACCAGAGGGTGGTGGCTCCACAATATAGTGCCCCCAGCTCAGTATGATGGGCCAGTCATTGGCTGGCTCGGAGGGCAGGATGGCACTCAGTGCTGGGGTGGATCCAGCACTGGGGTGCAGCGCTGCAGCAGATGGGCCAGCTGACCTGGTGCAGTGTTGGCTGAGGGTGTGCCACCCAGATAGAGATTCTGCCACTGTTGTGTGGCTGGGGCCCTGTTTTAGCCCAGGGCCCTAGGCTGCAGCCCTTAAAGTCCCTGCCAAAATCTGGCCCTGGCATTTTCCTTTTCAAAGAGATGAATGCAACAATGGCAGGCTTTATGGCAGGACACGTGCTAGCTGAACAGACCAACAGGCACTAAACAGTTGGCCAACTCTTTGGCAGGGTTTCAGGGTCACAGAAGTATAGAAATGACACGTGTGATGCGCTCTACTTAACAGCATTTGATGTTGGGTATGTGCAAGTGTAACCGTCGGGTGGGCTAGAATACATTTAATTGCTCTTCTCCAGTGCCTAAAAAAAAAAAAAAAAAAAGGCAAAAAAACACCACCACCAACCTTAAACCCTAACCCCTGTGGAGAAAGCAGCTGGAGACCCAGGATCCAGTCTGTAAAGGACTTGTAATAAAGCTCGCTCAGAGTTACCATCCCACACTGAAATACTACTTAGAATAAACGTAACAATGAACTGCATTAATTACTATCTTAATAAATCTTATCCTAAGAAAATAAAATGAATTTAAACAGAACAGACCCCACAGAAACATTGTGGGAAAGAAACCCAAGAGTCCCAAAGTCCAGGTGGAGTCACCTGTATCTCAGTTGCTGTCTCTGTTCAACTCCTTGAGTTGCAAGAAGCAGAAATCCTCTTCTTTGTTTGCAGGGATCTTAAGCAGGAATCCATGTAGGTTTTTCTCTCTCCTTTGGAACTAGCAGCATGCAGTCAGTTTACTGGTTAACAAGCCCACAGTCCTATATGCACATGCATGAGCTCTGCTGCAGAAGACATCACAAAAGGGAGAAAGCATCTCGCTGTTCACTCTTGGCTCAGCTTCTTTCACAAACACTGAGAACTTGGGATCTGCCCACTGCTTTGAGGCCTGCTGCTCTCAGGCATCTGATCCCAGGAGCAGTAGAAAACTTAGTGGGGCATGCTCAATGCAACCACTTACTTAATTTCCAGAAGCTTCTGAATCGGAGTGGCCACATCTACCCAGCAACATAACTCAGCGTCAAGAGATCCCTAAAAGAGAGTGCTCCTTTTTAGGCATGTGGGTTATACAAGCAGGAGCCTATCTCAGGCTACTCTGCAACAAAAGTTCATACATTATGTAGAGTCTAAAACTCACCCTGTCCCTGGTGTTTAGCTTCATTGGCACAGTAGTAATATTTGCTTCCCCAGCTTGGTGGCAGCTGCTACAACTCTTACTTCATGACTACTCAGCCCACATAGATCAGCGGTCTCAAACATGTGGCCGCTAAAGCTATTTCCTGCAGCCCGCAATGACACAATCATTATCAATATTTGCAATATCACTGTATGGAAAGGTTTTAGTGGTGCAGCCCTTAGGCTACCATACTAATCCTCATGCAGCCCTCATGGTGATTTGAGTTTGAGAACCCTGCACTAAATCCTCCCTCCTCCAAAGAACCTTTCCCACATCTCATAACAAGGGCGGGGTTGGGGGGGGAGCCATGAGCATTGGTGATTATCAGAACCCACTTCATTCGTTTCTCAGCAAGCTCAATAACTGGTGATAGGACAGGAAACACTGACAGCTGGTTACAGTACAAAAGAAGTCAGATTGTACTTAATGGCCAAGCATGCCATCTTGTTCCAAATACAATTTATGTGCATGGCAGTATTTCCAATGCTAAATGTAACAATACACCCAGTTACTGTATCAATGTGAACAGGCTATAGGCAAGCTTAACAGGCTCGGGGATTCAGGTTTTTCTTTGCAATTTAAAGAAAATAGACCAAGTTGTACCCTGATGGCAGTGTAGATCCAGAGCATCTCCACTGCTGTTAGTAGATTTAACCCAGTTTCTCATTGGTGTATCTGAGAATAAAATCTGGGCAAATAACTATAAAGGACACTCCCTTCATATGTGTATGAATGAGGCCTAACATATAATAAAGGGGTGTGGTCATCACCAGTTAGATATTTAGTGCTCCTTTCTGCTGGTTTTGGGAAGAAAGGAAGAAGACCCTGATAACACAGGACAAGCCATGTGAGTCCAGAAACCTTTGCAGCCTTCGTTTGTGACTAGCGCGTGTGTACCCAGTTGCTGTGTGTGCGTGTTTGCATGTGCATGTGCATGTGCATGTCCTGACTGCCAGCTTGTGTCAGTAGTTCAGGAAGACGAACATACTAATTATGGAAACAAGTGGATTGTACAACTTTCTTGTTTAAAAATTGGAGTATGGTTTATATTTTTGAGGCTTACAAATAAAGGATAGATCATTCATATGAAATTAAATATATTAGGTGGGGGAATGATTAACTTGAAACTGACTGTGTTGACTGAAATGGAAGAGGCAAACTGCAGGGGATTTGCTGTGTCTTGGATTTGGGTTGTTTGCATTTTCAGGTATCACTGTCCTTTGAAAGGTGGATCAAGGCAAAGAGCTGGCCTAAGACAATTATGTAGTTACCATACCAATGTGAAATTGATTCATTCCTAAATGGAACCTGTGTAGTTAGGCTTTGTGAATGTAACTAAGGAGGATTTTGCAAGTAGAATTTAACTTCCCTTTGGGAGCATAGTGTAGAGTAGCTTCTATAGACTGGAATAGGTAGCTATGGACTGGAATAGCAGCCACTAATCCTTTGTGACTACCATGTGTTTTGGGCCTCTGCATGGATGTACAAACCATGGAGGTCACATGGTCCATACCATGGCCCATCCCTTTTTACTGGGGTCTGTATGAAGACTCACTCTTCCACACATGCTGGCTGTGGAGGCCCCACTATTCAGCTTCTCTCACTGGCACACCACAGCCCCACTGTAGAGCTTACACACCATGAGGCACTGATTCTGTGCATGTTGTTGTGTTGAATTTCACTGTAAGGCCCATTACTCCTCTGAACACACAGGTCCCAGTTCTTGAGGCTTCGTGAGCTCTCTCCACCACAGCTCATTGGGCTAGGACTTAAAAGCGTCAAATTATGGTTTTTAGTGCACCTTCTTCTTCCTTTCCCTGTCAACAGAGCTGGATGAAATGTAGAACTTCCGTTCCATGGGAAAGTCATATATTTTGGGTGGTAAAAATCATTATGAGGTGCAATGAAAAGTCAAAAATCTCAAATTGTCCCACAAAATGAAATTTCTGAAATAAGCTTCAGGTCAATCCAAACGCTTCCTTTAGATATTTCTTTTATATTTTTAAAATTAGAGTTTAGTCATTGTTTTTAAATTGTAATATAAAAATAAGCATTTCCAAACTGAAACATTAAAAAAAAAAAAAAAAAGAAACATTCTGTTCTGATAAGGTTCAAATGCTATTGGAATGCTTTGTCTTGATTTCCCCCCCAAAATTAAATAGTGTATTGCTTTGGAACACTTAAATTTTGATAAATTGGCATTTTCTGACAGAAAAAAATGTCCATCAGGCAATTTTCAACTAGTTCTACTGATCATATTCCAGATATGGAACCAATGACAGAGTACTTTTCTCCAGCGTTTTCTTATTGTAATGTGCTTGGGCGTTTTGCCAAAACGCTTTTCTAAAGCTCTTCTTGTAATAAGCTGTCTTAAACACCAATGAAAGTCTAATCTGCAGAAGAAGAGAGTGAGGAGGGACTTGATACTGGCCTTCAATTACCTGAAGAGGGATTCCGGGGAGGATGGAGCTGGGTTATTCTCAGTGGTGGCGGATGACTGAAAAAGTTGAAGTGGGGGAGGTGTAGGTTGGATATTAGAATAAACTTCTCCACTAGGAGGGTGATGAAGCACCAGAATGGGTTACCCAGAGAGATGGCAGACTCTCCATTCTTGGAGGTTTTTAAGGCCTGGCTTGACAAAGCTCTGGCTGGGATGATTTAGTTTGAGTTGGTGCTGCTTTGAGCAGGAGGTTGGACTAGATCAGGGTGTCCAAACTTTTTTGCAATTTTTTCCTCATTTAGGGGTATGGTGAGAAAGATTGTTGACTGATAAAATTTTGTTTCAGTGTGTTCACTTAATTGATTCTCACCTCGCCTGCGAGGTTGTCAAATTTGCTAGTGCGTTTCATTCAGCAGTGCCACTTGATATTGTATTCCTTGAAAACAACTATCTTTTCTAGACCTATCAGACAAAATATGCCTCCATTGTGCTCAGTAACAAAAAGTCTTTGGGCCAAGATCAGTTGAAGGCTTGCCATTCAGAATACTTTTTTTCTTGCCTCTTATTGTGGGAGCTGCCATCCTTGTTTTGATAAATTTCAAGATGCTGTACCAGAGAGCAAGTTAGCAGAGAAAAGCCTGTGAAGGTGCTTAATAGCAAAGTGTGATATCCTAGGCTCTGAGCTGGTGGGGAGAAGTGGCTGCACCCCTCAAACTGGCTCGCTTGGGGCTTAAGAGAAGGAACTGCTTCCCCCACAAGCCAGCCAGTGCTGTAGGAGAACCAACAAGGAGTCTTGTGGTGCTTTTAAAGACTAACAAATTTATTTATTGCATGAGCGTTCATGGGAGAAAATCTCACTTCGTCAGATGCTTGAAGACAGAGAACAAGTGTCTGATGAAGGGGGATTTTCTCCCATGAAAGCTCCTGAGGTAAATAAATTTGTTAGTCTTTAAGTGCCATAGGGCTCTGCTTATTTAATCTATAGTTAGTGTCTGATCCTTCACCAGCAAGGGATCTGTTCAGCAACCATCATGTAAGCGCACTGCTAGCAATGTACAACAGTTGTTTAATTTTCTTTATGCTGTAGGCCATTGGCCTTTGTAGTTACGTGATCTTTCCTGACTCTCTGCTTCCCTGTGCTTAGACTGTGCTGCCTCTAATGAGCTTTGAAGATCATGGCTAGTTGGTATTTTTGTTACGGTTAAGGAAGGATTCTTTATATTGTGAATCTCTCTCTTTTTTTTTTTTAACAAGTTATGATGATTATATGTATTTAAATGCCAGACTCATTCCTGTCTCTATTTACCCCAGGAACAGCCAGCTGATGACACACACTGGACTTGAACCTACATTCTTTTCCTTGGTAAAACTCCCATTAGCCACAGCCAGTGTTTTTTTCTCTTTGCCTACATAGAATTGGGCCTCAGTTGTTTTGGGCCTGGGACCTGTGAAGATTTAAGCACTTACTTAACATTACATGCCAAGAATAATCCTGTTAAGGAGACTAGTCACAGAGTATAATGTTAAGCATGTGAGTAAACTACTGTAGGATTGAGATCTTAAGTCCTATCCTTCTTGAGCTCTATTATTGAGTCTAAAAGTAATGACATTAGAGCCTGATCTTGATTTCTTCTTTTCTAGGGTATCTCCACTGAGGTCATGGCAGGTACACCCAATTTACACCAGGGTGTGTGAGTCTGAATCAGGCCCATTCAGTCTAGTTGGAGTGGGATAGAGGGAAAAAGAAAGTTTGTGACCAATTTTAAAATCAACCTTTTCCTTTCCCCACTTGCAGCAGCTCTTGTTACTGACTTAACTGAACCTTATGAGAATGGAACTGCCAGTCGGGAGCAAATGGCAATGGAGACTCTCTCTAACGGCCTGCTACAATGCCCCATGGCTTCAGTGGGCTTTGGATGAGGCTCTAACAATGTAGTTTCCCCCTGCAAGCTCAAATATGTTCTTGTTTTGGGGAAAGGCAGAAAAATTAGTGGCCAGATTCTTCAGTGGTATAAGTCAATGCAACTTCTGAGGAACAGGCCCTCAGTGGTATGTGCTGATACAGGAGAACAGGAATGAGGTAATAAAGACAGGCTCAGGGAAGAAACAAATTAACTAAAGCTAACACTTGTAAATGCACAAGTATTTTCTTGTCCTCACAATTCAGTGGAAAGCCATTCTGTGTAGGACTGGAGTTGCTCTTAGATGCATTTTCTGAACTGCACAGAATATTTTACAACTTGAAGCTGGTCTAGACAGTTTAGCCACAAAATTTTAACATTCTTTTGAGATTATTAAAATTTGCCAGTCACATTAGAACAAATGGTCTTTCATGGAGCAGCAACCCCAGCCTCCCATCTAGTAGTGTAACTAAACGTGCTTTGTGTTTGCTTTCTTCTTGTGGAGTAGGTGGCAGTGCACAGGAGGATTATCCTGTCCGAAGCCTGCTTATTTCTTAATTCTCAGAACAGCTGTAGCTTTGGGCAGCCTCAGGCGGACTAGAGACCTTCAGAGTTTCTGGCTCTGTAAATTTGGGGTAACTCCACTGATGATACTGGTGGTGGAAATGACATCCCTACTGAGAAATGGCTGATCCAGAGTGGGCATCTGTGTCAGCCCTGGCTTCAGTCATCTGCATAGATTTCAGAGTGACTAAGAAATCAGCAGGAGACCACTTCCAAACAAAGTGGGATTTTCTCCCACGAAAGCTCGTGCAATAAATACATCTGTTAGTTTTTAAAAGTGCCTTTTGGACTCCTTGTTTATTTAGCAGAAGGCTAGGATCCAATCCTGCAGATTGTTTTAGGCAGCTTTTCCATTTCCCTTGCCAGGACAGTTTGTATGCTTGATGTCGAGGGTGTGTTTAAGCATTTGCCAAATTGGGGCTCAGAGAGGTGTGGCACAATCCACAGAAAATAGTAACACTGAGGTCAGTGGGTCTGCCCTCATTCAGAGATTGCCAGCCTATTTTGGCTTCATTCATAGAAGTGTAATTTCCGTACTGAAGTTAGCAATTAGAGCTGGTTGATATTGTTATAATACTTCTTTGGCATGTGTGAAATATGCCTCCCCCACAGTGAAAATCTAATGAAAAGAGCTTTTTAAAAAATGTTTAGTTTTTTAATAAAAACAGTTTTTTCTCCATGGTTTTACCTCTTCTCTGCCTCCCATTTCAGTGATAAAAGAAAATAAAGGGGCCTGGCTAGGGGAAGAAAAGGGGACAGGGGAATAACCAACATATTAAATATAATTTTAGAAAAATCAGAATTTTTAATATCTGCTCTTTTTTTTCCTTAAAATGAAAAGGAGTGTAAATTTTCTCCCTTGTGCTCGCCAAGCACTGTTATACAAGTGGCTGTGTTCAAGTTGGGCTGTTTCAGACAAAGCCCAGTGCTCCTGAACAATCACTGATACTAATCCAGTTTGTGTGAGAGAATATTATAACCTCATTTTATAGATGGGGGAAACTCAGGCACAGAGGCTATGTCCGCGCATTGCTTTTAAATTGAAACAAAGACCATTGTTTCAATTTAAAAAATGTCATGTCTGAATGACGTTTCATTATTTTGAAATGATGAGCCCCGTCATTTCAAAATAACGAACCTTATTTCAAAATAGTAAAACCTAGGAAGAAATCGAAATAGCCATTAAATTGAAACAGTTGTTTTGAAGTAATGCCATTTGGACGTGTTATTTCGAAATAACCATTGTTTCGATTTAACACTTTTGCCCTTCTTCTTCCCAGGGTGCCTTCCTTTTTCTATATTTGGGTGAGGGCATGGCCCTTCTAGAGGGCCATCTTGCCACACCTCCCATGGTGCCCCTCTCCTGAATTGAAATAGCAAGTGCTGTGTCCGGGTTTGCTATTTTGATTTGGTGTTTTTGCTTAATTTAACTTAAATTGAATTAAGCCTGTACGTGTGGACATAGCCAGAGAGATCATTAGGTGTCTCTTTCTACTGAGGCTGAGATCATGCATAGTACCTGCTCTTATCAGATCAAATTCCCCATCTCTGTCCATGGACATACTGGGATCAACCTGCACACTGCATGGGACAGTGCTACACTTGATCTGGTCTACAAATATTATCTAACATTTTATAGATGGGGAAACCGAGAGTTCATTAGGTGTCTTGTCCAAAGTCACAGAAGCAGTCTGTGACTGAACTGGGAATTGAACTCATATCTGCTGAGTCTCAGTTAAGGTACTTAACTGTAAGACACCTATTCCTCTGTAATTGTTAAAGGTCTTTTAGTTTTGATAATCATGTTAGGGATGTGGGTAAATAGCTGTGATCTTTAGAAGCAGAACTCAGGATTTCTATCCTGATACAGTGCCTTCAAATATACTGATTTACATGGGGCTATCTAAAGTAAGGCTGGTTAGGGGCTCAGTCCTATAAAACCTAATTCTTGCAAGAGGTTCAATGGGTAGTTCTGCTGAAGTCAATGGGTCTAGAATATTTGCCTGAGTAAAGATTTCAGATTTGGGCCACTTGTTTAGATCTAGTGCACCTGAATGCATCTAACGCTTTTTTTCCCTCTTCAGAGGAAAATATAGCAGCCTCTGGTCTGAAATACTTAGAATTCTAGGTTCCAAAGATAGCTTCAAGATGAGGGGTTAGCATATGTAGTTTTAGTTTCTGTTTTCATAGGCATTCCCTTTCCAGGAACATTATGAAGCCCATTTGGTGAAATAACATACTTTCTGTTTTTTCTGGGCTATCTCCAAAAGCTGTGGCCAAAAATTTCAAGTATAGGTGCATAAAGTAAGGCACCTGCTGGTAAATCAGTCATCTGATGAGGATTTACTGATGTCATGGAGTTCAGTATGTGCACAGCACCTCTGAAAAATCAGGCTGTTTTATAGTAGACGGACACTGATATAAAAAAATGTTGGTTTATGTTTTTAATCATGGAGTGGACAGTGGGTGTTTGCATGTACTGATACTGAACTAATTGTATTGTATTGCTTTGATAGGCTTTTAAAATCGTTACAAATGTCTTTTTTCTTTAATTAATCAGAAAACAAAGCAGAGCTACAGAAGTCTAGCTAGTTCATACTGTGGCTAGTTTGATCCCTTGAGAATGAGTGCCTCTCTCTCTGGTAGAGTTAAATTTAACTTACAGAACTTTACAAGTATGTCAAGTTAACTAACGCAGAGAGTGGAGTTACTGTGACTAGTGCAGGTTTTGAATTCTGTTGGATTTCTGGATGTGTGATGACAGCTGAATTCAGCTGTAATGTTCTAGGAAGGCAGACATCAGTAAACATTCAGTACCAGTTCAATAATTATTGATCTTATTCTTATCTTTAGTTAAAAACAAACAAACAAACCCAAAAACCTAAAGACCTGGCAAAGAAACTCAAAGGATACTGCTGTCTTCATGAGTTGTTATAAAAGGTTTGTTTTTTTTAACTTTTATTATCTTTTTTTTCCAAAGGAAAAAAAAATCTGACGTCTATGTTTAGATAAGTAAATAAGTGGCCTGACTTTCAGAAAAGTTTTCTGAGCATCTGTAGTTCTCAGTGAAGTCAGTGGGAGCTGATTGGTACTCAGAACTTTTGAAATTCAAGTCCTTCATTTAGGTGTCTAAATATGGATTTGGGAATTCTAAGTGTGAATGTCCCTTTTGGAAAATCCGAGTCTAGGGTTTTATTTTTGTTCTCACCAGTCTTTATTGTGGTTTTTTTCCAGTGAGGCCGGAAAATGGCTGTCATCTTACACATTAGAAACTTGCCTGTCTTTACACTGATACAGAAATGGTTATTATTAATGCAGCAGAATAATATGTCACTATTTAACAACATACAAACAAAACAAAAAGCAAACTAGGTGGTCCCTGATCCACAGAGACACCTTAATATTCTAAAATTGCTGAGAAAGGGATCTCTCATCTTCAGACACATCCAACAGCATAGAACATGGAAGAAGAAAATTCTTAAAACACCAAGATGCAGCTATGCAATGAAACTTCTGGCAATCCTTGGTAGGTATATCTCAACCTTGGGCTTGATACATGCTGCATCATGCTTAGCTGACTTCAGTAGTAGTTATGTGCTTTGGGTGATGCTGCAGAATTGGCCTTTCTGTTCCTATAACTGTGTACTTTTTACTGACTTTGGTATATGCAGTTCACACTCAAATATATATGGTCCAGAGATGCACAGAAAGAGATGTTTGGCCAAACTTAACCCTCACTTACACCCATGCAAATCCCACCAAAACCAGTGAGATTTGCCCTGAAACAAGCTTTGCAAGAATTCTACAAGAATTCTATATTCTAGAGGATTGGGAACTATGTGGTCCAGGAGTGCTGAGATATATAATATTGCATATTTTAATTTAGAACAGGGAGGCTGTGCTTAAGGCACTGAACTGAAGTTCACAGGTTCTGACTTCCACAAACTGTTAATCTCTCTGCCTCAGTTTCCCATCTGTGAAATATGGATAACAATACATCCTTTCACTTGTCCGTGGTCTCTCTTGTCTATGTAGAGTGTAAGCTCTTTGGGACAGGAACTATGTCTTATTTTATTTGTACAGCACTTTACACAATGAGGTCACAATCTCTGTTGGGATCTCCTGGTACTAGCCCAGTACTGATAGTACAGTAAGTGAAAATTAATAATTTAAACACTGGAAGTTATTCTACCATAAATACACTTAGGATTATGGTTCAGATGTTAATGCAATATACATGTTGAATCACATTCGGCACTCACGGGCACCCATACAAACCTCAGTGGCCCCAGTGGAATTTCCATGGGTGTAATTGAGGGTTACACTGTAAGAGCAATAAAATGACCAAAAATGTATCAATAAACACTATGGGCTAAACTACTGTGGCCATAAGTGATGTCAGCAGCTTCCTCAGGACTGGGAATTAAAGGGTTTTGGAAGGGTGTTGGGGTGTTCACTAAATTGTTATAGCACTTACTAGCTGACAGCTGGGGGCGGGTGTTGGGAAATTCAGGGTGTGTGTGTGGGGTTGTTAAGGAAATCCCTGAGTGAAGTAACTGTTGTTCCCAAGGTAGTTGCACACATTTGCAATAGCTTTGAATTTGTCTCTAAAGTATTGTGCATGCATATCTTGTCAGTTATGAACTCTTTGTACTAATTTAGGTGGTCATATGTTTAGCTCTGGAAGTCCCCAGTTAGTTTCTTGTCATGGCCAAGATGGCAGCCCTCAGGAAAGAAGGGGGTCTCCATGGTTTGAACTGCTCTGGACTTAGATGCTAGGGATGAGCTGCCTTTGTCTAGGTGAAGAATATAATCCTTTGTACAACCTGTGTTACATGTCTCCCTCTGTGTCTGAATCAGAGAGGAGGTGAGTCTGTTAAAGGCCACATTTTCCCAGCCTGATTTTCATGATTTTTGGATTTAGAGGATGATTCCCAATTCTTGTCTGTGTTTTTGCTCCTGTTGTGTCTATATGTATAAGTCTGGTTGGTTTGTTGGGTTTGTTTCTGTGGTTTTTTGGGGCTACATCAAATTACTCATTTGCAGTAATAGTGGGTTTGTAGCAGACGCATAATTTGTGGAAGGGAATAATTAATTATGAGGGCTTATATGTATGTGATATGCAGTTCCTTAATATTTTTTTTAGTCCTGGTGAAATATTTTGTGCCATTGTTTTGTTTCTCACTTTCCTCGGTACGAGGACAGGCATCAGCAATAGTTCAACCAAGTATATAGCCTGGAAAACACCATAGGCACATGTCAGAGTAAACACAGACACATCAAACCCCAGCCACTGGAGGAAACCAAATATTTGAGTATGATGTAACAAATATGTGCATAATGAGAAAGCAGAGTAGTAAAAACAAATACACAACATAATACACCTGGAATGGTTGTGTGTCTGTGGGATGTGCATAGCAGTTCACGTTATCCTGTGAAATTACACATAAAAATGAAAGGAAATGCTGACTTTCCCTTAAAAACCAACAATCAGAAGAACCTCTTTCAGAAAAATAAATCCCTAACTGCTGGATCAGCTTACTTTCCTGTCCTAACCTGTTGTGTTGTGTCCTCTGGAAAACTCCATCAAAATACAGGGACAGAGATGTCACTTGCTAGTATTCTCTCTTATGTTTTTTTCAGTTAGGAGGAACATAAGACCAAATTGCAAGCTTCTGTCCAGGGATCCCCTAGCACCTTTACAATGCAACTGGAGAAGACAATGAAGTGCCTAGACATATCTGACAGGTTCATTGTAGAAGTAGTGAATCTGGAGTTAAATGAGCTATGGAAAGAAACCTTTTATATGGTGCTAATTGTTGGAGGCCCAGTGCAATTTGAGTTGCTTGACCATGCTTTTGAGTCCTACCAAAGTTTAAGTTGCTTGCTTGACTTTCTGCCTTCTTCAGTTTGACATCTTCCTGTTTTCAGAGACAAATAAGATCTCTGAGTAACCTTGTAGATGTCTCTGTTCCTGAATGCCAGGGCACCTAACAAGGTGAAATATACAACATGCATGCTTGTGGCTGCACATAGGTAACAGTGATGGGAACGAAAAGTTATCCTTCAACATCTGGGGATACACTCTTTCATTGCTGAGTGGCATATTTTTACATCATCTGCCAGTTCGCCAGATGTTGTTTTGACAGCTCCCATTATCATGGTGAGAATGTAGTTAAGGGTAAGAGCCCAGGGTAGGTAATTAGCACAAATGGTAGCGAGGAGCTTAGGTGAAAGCTGTTTTTGGAAGGGTATAAGAAGTCACTATTTAGGCAAAGGGGCATAGTCTATTGACACCTGATTCCAGGGAGGTGCTGTGAGTTGGGCCAGAGGCCGCTGACATCCTGACGGGACCCCTGAAGAAAGGGCCTGCTTAGCTCTCCAGGCTTAGTGAGTATGATATACTGTAGTTAACTTTAGGCTTTGTATGTAACTAGTATACCTTTAGAAAACTTTACCTGATAAACCTTACTGATCTGCATGTCTTACTGGTATTCAGACTGATCACTAAACTTCAAGTGTCAAAGCTAATATCTCACAAAAAATTAAAGTTGCTCATTAAAATGGCAGCTCCTCAGAGCAAGAGTTATGGCTTCTTTTTAGCTAAATAATTCCATGCACACCTCTTGCACTTTACAAATGTTAAGTAATAGTTAATTTTAACTTGCTGTCCGTTTTATTGTCAGAAAACCATATGCAACCAATTTACTGTTCATTTTTTAATTAACCCACATCACTTTCATCATCAGCTTTTCCCCCCCTTCTCTCTTGTCTCAGATGAGTGTCCCTGAGCAAGATACTAATATTACTGGCCTCCACTGGGCAGAGTACAACTAGTATGAAATGCAACAGTGTTCTGCCCATATCATTTACCTTCCTTCACACATTGAGGCTATTCACCTTAAAAGAAGGGAAGAAAATAATTAAAGCATAAAACATCTTAGAAATATAGACAGCAGAATTTGGCTGTTCACATACAGTAGTGTCAATCTGAAATAAATATTGAATTCAGGAAAACGTGCCCAATAAAAAGAAAATAAAGGGAGCTCAACATATTTAATTTATTAAGGAGAAGGTTTATGAGGAGACTTGAGCATGGTTTATAAATACACAGGGAGAATATATCTGACACTAAAGGGTTCTTTACGCTAGCAACCAAACAGGTGGAAGTTAATGTCAGCAAAATTCAAATAGGGGAAAAAAGATGCAAATATAAACTGTGAGGGCAAGTAACCTATGAAACAGATTACCAAGAGAGGAGGTAAATTCTCAGTTATGTGGAGACTTTATTCAAGCTTGAATGTCTTGCTAAAAGGCATGTTCTGCTTCAACTTGGAGCTTAATTAAAAAATCCTTGAGTGAGAATGATGGCTTTTTTTTAATATAGGAAGTCACACTTGATGATCATAAACTCTGCTGGCCTTAAAGTCGTAGATGGCAGACTGATTTTATCTAGTCGGCAGAGTTTTTATTTAAATTTAGGTAGATGAGATCAGGGTCTGGCTTTTGATCATTGATTCATCAGCAGTAGTCAGCAGGGCCAAATGAAGACCGGGGCTTTAGGGGCGGGGGACCCGTGGCCGCCCAAAAATCTGGCCTGGCTAGCCTGAGTGGCAAACCACTGCTGCTCACCTTCAGCCTGACTGACCAGTCCCTGTGCTGGCTGCCCTAGTCCAGACCAGCCAGCTCAGGACAGGGCATGAGTGCTGCCGACTGGAGCCTGCCCGCCTGCCTCCCCCATTCCCAGCAGTGCCAGCTGGTAGGCCCCCCTGTGCCATCCCGTGTAGCAGCACCAGCCTCCCCCCCCCAGCAGTGCTGGCCACAGGGCCCCCTTCACCTCCTCCACAACACCACCTGGGGCCTTTGGAGCCCATGATCCTGACCCCCCAACATGGGGTGGGCAATAGGAGAACCCAACAAGGTGGGCAGCCTTGGCCCTGCCAGACCTTTATCAGGCCCTGATAGTTAGAGGAAAGGAAAGCAGTGCTATGTTTATGTTGTTTTATTGTAGTAAAGGCTGCCTGTTTGATGCTCTGTGGTCTGTTTCTTAAAATCCTAACTGCCCAAGTCTCTGGCCCAATCCTGAAGTCGATGTTCATTACTGTGTTAAAACTCCCATGGAGTATGTGAGGCCTATGTGATATGGTTCTATTCTGGATCTCAAAGTGCTCAATTTACTGTGTTTCCATTGCTTGGAGAAGTTCATATTTCCTTGGCTATTTTTAGGTGAGTCTGATGCTAAAGGAAAATAAAACTTCTCCTTTTGAAATATTACATTGCGAGAGACCAAGTTGATTACTCCTCCTGAGCTGAAAGAGCTAAGAATGAGTGAAAGGTGTATAATTATCATGCAACGGTTGCCAGTGACTGAAGTTTCATTCATTCCACCCCCCTTCACAATTATAGTATTTTTTAGGAGATTATGATGGTGTCTTCTGTTAGCTGGTTAGCAAATGGAAAGCCTCTATATAACGCTGAGCAGCTCTTAAACCAATTTCAGTTCCCTGGGCCTGAGTGCTTCTCAAAAGATGCCTAGAGGTTTTGAGTCTAACTTAAGCGTTGGGTCAGTTCTCTGCTCTGCCAGATACTCCATATATGACTTTGGTCAAGTCACTTTAGTTTCTCTGTCCCCATGTTTCTCTACTATAAAATGGATGTAACAGGACTCCCTATGAGGTAGGGAGGGGTAAATGCATTAAAGATCTGAGAGGTGCTCAGATAAGGTAATGAGGACTCATAGAATTAACTTGGATAGATACCTAAAAGCATTTAGCATCTTAAGATCTGCTCCTAAAAGAGACACAACGTTTGCCATAATAAGATTAACGGTTATGTTCTTCTTTTCATGAAAACATGGACATTTAATAAACTCCAGGAGAGAGAAAATACTCCTTTTACTCCTGTTCAGATGATTTGCAGTATTCATTTTGTGGAACCACTCTAATTTGTTCCATAAACCATGGAAAGTAATTGTCATGGAAATTTTAGGGATAAAGCAAATTGCTGTATGAAAATGAAATGATTATGATTCCCTGTGGGAGATTAAGTAGCTTAGTATGAAACATTAATTAATATTTATGGTGATTGGTAGTGATAAACTAGGTTGTGATACTAGTCCTTGTAGCTTTATATCTATTACAGATATAACTTGTTAGCTGTGTAAATATATAATAGCAGTGCGTATAGGACATGTTAGCACCATTCAAGAGATAAAAATACCAGGCAGTGTTTACAGTTTTATTCAATCAATGGTTGCATCTATTTTGGTAGTGCAGTGAGGTAAGCAGGATGCGACGTATCTTGCTCTTATGGAAGTAAATGGCAAAATTCAAAGATCTCAATGAGAGCAAGATCTGGTCCATTACCTACATTGTCAAATAATCTTTTTCCGGGTACCAGTATAGTAATGTTTATAATATATTTTAATGCTTGGTTGAATTTCTATTCTACTGTTCATCTTTTCAAAATACAATTTTTAACAATTTCAAGTAAATTCCATCTTTTTGTAAAAATGGTATTTCAATAATGGGTGAGTGGATTTTGCTTTGGATAGAGGCAAACAAACTAGCAAAAAGCCCCAACAACTTTCTAATACTTTTTCATTTCCTAACAGAGGCATTTAGCATATAAATCCACTTATTGTATGTATTTCGTTTCTATCTTGAATGATCCATAGCCTGTTGATCTGCAGAAACTACAGTAGATGAATGGCAAGACCTAGGCTCTGTTTTGATTCTGAAGACTTTTTGAGTTTAGTTGTTTGATTTGTCCATCTTGATTTCCTCTCTGCTCAATCTGTACTTGCTTTAGCTCTTAATTATTTTTAGCCTAGGCAACTAGTTTCTGGTTAGTCTTGTTTCCAGTTTATCATTACCTATTCCTAAATAAGAAGAGCAAGATTTTCAAAAATAGGTCCTTAAATTTGGCTCTCAAATCCAGATGTATATTTAGGAGTCTAACTTTAGGCACAGAGGGCTGGACTTGACGACTTACTTCTGGAGGTCTCTTCCAGCCTTTCATTTCTATGTTTCTATGATTTAGACACCTACCTGGAAGCCACTCGATTGTTCAAACCACTGATCACTCAGGAGCAATTGGGGAAGCCATGGCAGTGACTTGAACTTAGGCTTGAGGTAGATAGGAGCTGCTGGGTTGCCCAGCACTTTTGAAAATCAAGCTATTTTATTTAGAGGTCTAAGTATATGTCTAGGAACCTAACTCTAGGCAACTCTGTTTTGATAATCTTAGCTGTTGATTGTACTTTAATAAGGGTTGGATGTTCCAAAACACCTTTGAATGGGAAGCACAAGCCCTATTGACAGACAAATGGAGTTGCATACCTAAGTCAGTTATGCATTTTTTATCTCTCTCACCCCAAATCACTAACTATTACAAGTATGAATGTGGGGCATTTTTGGGGTGCTATAGAGCAGACTTTGTGATACATAGAAGAATGCCTTTCCCAGGGACCCAAGCATACTAAGTCTGGTGTACTGGCTGATTCCTAATGAGGGTAATTGAAATTAAATTCAGCCTACAAACAATTGCTCTCGGTTTCAACTGAAAAGGGTATTTATGTCCTAAATGGCTGTGTAGATGGTTACCTGCTTTCACCCCTGAAATGTAAACCCAGCCTGTTGTTTGTATAGGTGACATTGCTGCATCATTGAAGAAGTCCCAAAGTCTGTGGACCATCCTTCCAGGTCCTTACCCCCAGCCTCGCAGTGGCCTCTCTTGCTGTGGATGGCCTGTAGACTGGCTTTTTTAGGTAGCAAAGATTGGAATGGGAACCTTGCTTGGTTCCTTACTAGATGCTAACTGTGAGGCTGCAAGGCATACAAAATTTGGCTTGCACTACCCAAATAAATCAGCTGTTTCAGTGTGAGAGGAATAGTAGAACAAGTCAGAATTCTTGGCTGTGACTGATTCCCCCTCAACCCCCCACTGCACATCACATTTTAAAGTTACTACTGCTCAGAGGCCAGAAGCCTTGTGGTTCATATTAGTCAAGATGAAAACTGAATTATTATAAAAGTGTGTGTATTTTGCTCTCCTCATGATCTGTATATGTGTTTGTGTGTATAGGTTGTTAGAAGCTGCACGGAAGAAGCCATTTGCAATACACAATATGTTTTCTCAGGTCTACAAAACCCAGGAACTATGGAATGTATTCTTGAACACCATCTACTGGCATCTAGTCTGTTTATCTGTACATAGTTAGTAGAGAGCTCTCTTGTGACCTGGCTAAAAACAGGAAGTAGTTTTTTCCCCATCCCTTACATTCATCTATCCTCAACCTGTAAAGGCCTAAGCATGGGACACAATGTGTGAGAGAGATTCAGGGTCATATGCACAATTAGCTTAGTGGGAAAGGAGGGACAATGATGAAAACTGAATTCAAATAAAAATCAAATCATTCCTGTAATGTAAATAATTTTATTCCATCAGTTTTATGACTCTTTATTTGTGATGTAAATAATTTTCAAACATAAACAGGGGAGGTGGGTACCAAATTTGTGTTGATTTAACAGTAAGTCTACAGAGAACACAGTATTAGCTTAGTGTCTTATTCAAATTACACACCACTTTAAAGGACTGTTTAGGTGGTCATTCCCAATACACAACACAAAGCCCTTTCTCTAAGATTCCATTTATTTTACACGTACAAAACCCAAGCGTTCACAATGCTTTCCTCTTAACATACTAATAGATGCAAATGACTATTCATCTTATCAGTGCTGTTAGTTGCTTAGCAGTGAGGTTCCGTTCATTTTCTCTGCCTCTGAAAATTGTTGTTTGAAACTGTTTCCTGAGGAAGCATTCAGGTGGTTTTAACTGACTTGGAGTGTTGCACAAATTGTTCCTGTTTTTAAGGACTTATAGGGAAGTACAATTTCCAGCAGCTATTTAGGAGCCTAACTCTCTGTATTTTGTTCTTTGTACAGGAGAGCAAGTGGGAGAATGATAAGAGAAAAAGAATGTGGAGACTTGTAAGGGAAAGAGAGGTGCAGTATTGCCTTCAGCAAGCAGGTTTCTGTAATAACTAATTATTACAATTGTTCTCATGCAGATCTTCTGATAAGGCATTGTAAAATGGAGAGAAGTCATTTATGGGAGATATGGAAGAGAACAGAACCTAAGGAAGAAGATGTGAAAAAATTAAAAGTAATAAAGGCGGGGAAAACCTTTCATAAATATCTTATTCTTTGTCATGCATGTTGGTTAAGAGAGTGGGAGATGCCAATCGAAGGCTGATGGAACAAAGGTTCCAGCTCCAGGAATTCCCACTACCAGTTCTATCAGCATGCAGACTGGAGAGGAGCCAAGAGTTCAGAGCTCTCCTGCTTTTTCTTAATCCATTCCTTTCTTGTCTTGAGATAGCAATGACTTTTTTAAAAAAGTGTTTTTTATTTAGTTTAGGCTCCCTGTTCTCTCTCCTCTTACTATCAATGTCTTCCAGGTTCCTTGAAACTGTCAGTTTCCTATCAGGACATCTGTACTTTTTTCTCAATCAGTCCTGACTCAAAAGATTTAAAAATTACCATGCTTGGAGCATAGTTCTTCACTTCTGGATAGAAGATATTGAACCTTTGTGCTAAGAATAATCTGTCTATCTGGTGCTTGGATTCTTCACACAGGCATAGATTAAAGCTAGATGTACCCAGGTGGATCAGAAATGTAGGGCCACAGACCCACAGTCCAGATAGTAGGAGTAGCAGTAGGTAGTAAGAGGGACAGGGCAGGAAGAAACTCAAGCAGAGTGGATGGGGTTGGGAGGAAATGCATCCCCTGTTCCTTGAGAGCATATACAACCCACTTCACCTTGTACTCAGGGAGAAAGGATTTTTAAATTGGAGTGTGGCCAGCATGAAGCAAGTAGGTTTCCCTTTCTCATTTCCCTGTCTCACTAACACCTTCAAGGTCCCAGTTCAGCAAAGGACTTAAGAGTGTTGCTAATTTTAAGCACATGAATAATCGGGAGGAAGTGTATGCTTAAATGCTTAATTAAGTTGAGTGAAGACTTCATTAAGTAAACTGAAGGGACAATTTATCTCTGTAGAGAAGAGGAACATATTTCGGAAGAACTAGTGAGTGTATTTTCTAAGTACTTCTATCAGAGTTACAGGAGGATTTGATGTTAACATAGGTCTAATTCTACAGCCTGTATTCATGATGAGTAGCGCTCACTCATACAAGTAGTCCTGCTGACTTCAGTGGAATTTCTTGTATGAGTTAGTGCAGCTCAGCATAAAGAAAGGATGTGGAATGAGGCTAAAAGATTTGAAGTTGTTCAGGGCAGAGGTATTGTTTGCTTTATACAATGCCACATACATTTCTGGTGCTATATACATAATTAACAGTTCTCTGCTGAAGTAAGGACCTGAGCACTTTGCACTATGGCAGGGGATGACAAACTTTAAGAAGGGTTGTGCCCAAACCTTCCTGCCCCTTCCCAGTGCTGGTTGCAGAGTTGGTGGCAGGGAGGGGGCCATCTTGGTGGCATGTTGGCTGCAGATTTGCAGCCCCATTTCTGGTGGCATATCCACGGGTGATTTGGGTCTCTCCCCTCCATTCAGGTGGTTGTTTTGGTAGCACAGACAGGGCATTGTGTGCCACTCAAAATTGATGCGTGTGCCTCAGGTTGCCAACCCCTGCACTATGAGAGCAGAGAAATGTTTCATTTCCTTGCAGAATAATGCTCCCTAAAATCTCTGAAATCAAAGTGAATTTTCACTGACTTGTTAAATATATTCTGCACATTATGTATTGGTCATAATCTTGCTATATAAGGAAACAGATTTAGAGCATTTGTGGCTTTGTTCAAGACCTGTGAGAGTTCTGCTGATAAAAAGGATGTTTAGGAAATGCAAGAAGAAAAGAAACTCAGATTGTGGCTCTTCCCTTCAGGATCACTGTGTTTCTATATGGGGAAAGGAACCTCAGTGTTCTGAAAAACCAATCCAGAAAGTCAAGTAAGATATGTTCCAATGAAAATACCTCAGACCATGATTAAAGCTCTTGATTTTCAGGCAGATGGGGCGAAAGAAAAGGAAACAAAGCAGATTTTATCATTTAAAATAAAACCCCAATATTTTGCAATGGGCTTCATTGCATTTCTCTGTATCATTAATGCCAGGTAAGAACAGCCAGATATGAGCGAGCCTCCATCCGAACAGATAACATGCAAAGTTTTAAAAATAAACTGTCTTCCAAATTGTTATAATTAATATAATAATTTGGCCTATTTTTGTTAGCAGTGGTGTTGCTACTATGTCTGCAAGTACGGTACCGGAATTGGGTTGCATGATGGAATAAGGGCAGTTTTGCACATTTCTCCAGGATAAGTAGTCTTCAGAACTTCACTGCACAGATTTTCATGATTAACTCTGTTTTATAGATCCCATAACAGTTTATCTTGACTATTTTTATTTTTGGCCTCATCAAAAAATAAAAAAGCAAAATGTGATATTGGTTAAATGATTGGAGGGTAATGATGAGGATTCCTTTAAACAGAGCTAAATATTAAACCATCTCAATTTCCTTTCACCCTAGCCCCTGTAAAGGTAATGAAGCTGCTTGAGCCAGGTGGCTTGAACTGAATTAAAGAAGTTTGCACAAAGCTGTGAGAAAATTTCCCTAAGAAAATAAATCCCATTCCACTAGTTTTTTCCTGTGACTGAGCAGAGAGAGCTTGTGTGTCTTCTGATCACATTTGCAATGTGGCAGCTTAGTCCACTGTGTGCATTTTCCAGTAGCGTAATGTGCTCGTTTGTGGATTTACCTCTAGCTCTCAGTAAGTGGCAGTGCATATTTGTGCTAGCCCAGAAGCAGAGCTGGATCAAACTGTAACTCAGTTGAAATTTGATCCCAGGCTCATATTCCAGGGGAAATAATCAGTGCCTTGCCTTTTCATGGTGCATATTATTTCCCCTATGTTTACTCCTCTATACAGGTCAGCATACTGGGTGTTCTCAAGGCTTCACCCACCCGTATGTGTGCTCATCCCCAACCCCAGCTGCTCAGAAAGGAGTTGTAGCCCAATGGACTGCTCTTCTGCCACACTCTGATGCACACACAGTCACTATGAACTGTGATATGGGTAGTCTATGCAAAGGTGTAATAGCTACTTATTGCTCCCATACTCCACAGTTTGGGCACATAGGGCAAGCCAACAGCTATGATGTTCTGTTGTGACTGGACAGATAAATCATATATGTTTGTGTCCTGACCTAAATCATAGAATGCTTGTGAGTATGACATCAAATTCTGTAGCATTCTCCTCCAATGTGCTGTAGTTTGCATTTGTTCATTTTCTACCAGTGTTCTCCTGAAGGAAACAGAGCATGTTTGTTTTAAAAACTTAAACTTACGCAGATTACTTTCTTCAGTATTCATCCAGCTTTATTCATCACATCATGTCTTTTTATAAAGGGGTTACTACCAGTTTTATATACTACATAGGCTCAGAAGATAGGCTGTTTTTAGTATTTGGTGGCACCAATGGATCCCCACTTAAAAATGCTGAGTGTGTGTGTATCTACGTGTATAAAAGATATTATCTCTTTCTCCTACCCTTTGTCCCTCATATCTGCTTAGATTTAAATTCTTCAGGGCAAAGATTATCTACTACTCTGTTTGAACAGTGCCTACTACAAAGTGGGGTTCCACACTTGATTGGCCATTAGTCACCCACATCCATGATAAATTTAAGTATATGCTTCCTTCTCTCTCTCTTTCTCTCTCTCACACACACGCATGCATTCTGTATAGAGTATAATGCAACAAAATTATCAATATTTGATATGTATACTCCATACAACATTTTGAGTTACCAAAATATAGATTCATGTTAGGTAGCCAGTAGAGAAGACTACATGAGTGTTGGTATTCTGGGTGATGTGCTTATTTGGTATCTGATAGAACTAGTCAGGTGTTGAGTTTTTTAAATTAGTTTTCAGACTTTTACATCTAGGAGCTCATTTTAAATGGAGAGGGAAATTTTACAACCATTTATTAAATCTGAGTTCTCTAATCCTTAATACACATGAGTGGAAGAATGGTGATTTTCTTTTGTTTCTTTTAATGAACAAAATTTGGGTCCTTCTGAAAATGGTGATTTGTACTAGATAGGGTCTATTTATACTTCTATCTGCCAGTAAGTGATGGGAACTCCAAACTGCTTTACTCACCCCACTCCTAATGGTGGTGTAGTGAGGGGTGTTGCCTCCTGCTGAGATGGACAGGGAAGGCATCCTTCCTCCCCCCCAGTGGGTGGAACCAGCAAGTCAACGCCTGCCCCAATGGAAGCAGAATAGGACAGCAAGAGGTAAAAGGGAAAGCCCAACAGCTCATTATGAGAGGAGAAGGTTGTCTCTCTGGAGCTAGAGCCCAAGCACTACAGTATCAAGATCAAGGAGGAGCTACTAGAGCTGCTTGCCCCCAGGGATGCCAGGGAGCTGCTGGAGTTGACACTAGCTGCCTACCCTGAGGAGACGGATGAATGCCCAGTACTCTATGATGCCCTGAATGCCCAGTACCCTATCAGTGGCAAATTAGGGACTTCCTGCACTGGTGGGCCCCACCAGTCCTTACCTGGGGCCAAAGCCTGCCTCCAGTCTACAGCCCTGCCCATGGGGGGGGGGGGGGTGTTGGGGGGGGGGGGGGGGGCTGGGACCAGGCCAATACCAGCCATGCTGATCAGTCCCCCCAGAGTGGCCCACACATGTGGGGCAGCTTTGGATGCGGCCTGGCCATACCAGAAGCTGTGCTGCACTGCACAGCACACCAGCTGGCCCTGCCTTTGGGGATGAACCGGCTGGCCCAGGGGCAGGGTGGGAGAGCAGAGCCTGGCCCCTGCCAACTTCCCCCAGTGGTGGATCCGTGGGGCCAGGGGGTAGGGCTAGGGTAGGAGAGGAATGCAGAGCCCAGCCTCCAGCTCAGTATGGCTGTGCTCCCCTCAGCGCTGCACAGATGAGGGCCCCCCACATTTTGTGGGCCCCTGGGCCCAGACCCTGTAGGCCCTTGCATTAATCCATCCATGTACCCTATGATGGTGATAGGGAGGAGTCCAGGGAAAGCAGATGATAATCAGTGTGTGTTGCGGCCTGATACTCAGTCAATGCGTTTTGACTGTGAGCCCACTGGTCCAATGGTGCAACTTTCTGCCATTGTTAGAAGCCTGGATCAGAATGTGGTGGAGTCGTGCAGATCCATGTCCCTCTGTGTCCTCTCTTACCCTCTGTAAGTCAGGAGGCTTGCTCATTCACTGCTGTCCCACATGAGGGTCTGGGGCCACAAAATGGTTAGTTGCCCTGTCCTACCTAAATGCCTGGGCTGTATGCTGCCTCCTGATCTTCCCTCATCCTGAGGGGCCCAAGCCAATACACTACTTGCCAGCTTTGCCTCTGCCTTAGGACCAGAGGCGATAGATTGCATTCTTGCCTGGTCTTGCCCAAGGGCTTGTACCCCAAGACATGTCCCCTGTTTTTGTGTCTGTCTCTTTAGGCACAACAGTAAAAGGGTGTGGCCTTCCTCTCAAGTGGGCTGGGGTGGGTGGCCCCAAGCAAAACAGACAGAGGAATAGATCAAGGCTTGAAAGAAAAGCTGCTGAGATTGAATTTATTTGCAAATTCAGTTGTATTGCCTCAGGATTTAATATGGTCATGGGATTTTTCTCTCATTACAACAGGTTATTTGACCTCATCTTCCTCTGTATGCTATTCTCCAGTGTTTGAATCTTTAAAACAGTTTTGATTTGCTGTTACAGTGTGACCTGTTCCCATGACTTACAGTCCTCTGCATTTATTTTGTCCCATTCTGTAAGTTTCCCCATCTTCAATGTGTCTGATAAAATGGGATTTTCTCCCATGAAAGTTCATGCAATAAATAAATTTGTTAGTTTTTAAGTGCCACCGGACTCCTGGTTTGTTTTGCAAGGATATTGTATCTTGATAACCTTTAAGGTAGGTCTTAACCACTAATAGACCTCACACACTCCTCATTGCCTTTAATTCTGTCAGATGCGCCTGATCACTCTGACTGCAACTTGGTTATACCTCTTCATTCATTATTCTCTTTATTCTTTCACAGAGTAAATGAAAAGACCAATTGTCTGTTCAGAACTCCAAAACTAGACCTACAAAGTGCCTAGACATAGCAGATGCACTCTCCCAGCATGAGATGAGTTTGTTTTGTGGTCTCAAGACAAATTATTTTCTGGAACAGGAATTCACCTCCTAACAATAGTGGACAGTGTATGAGCTGAGGATGTAGCCCAATTATTTAACCTGAAAGTCGCTTCTTTCTGTGAATGGAGGGCAGCAAGGGAAGAGGCAGCTAGTGATGGAGGGGATGGGAGATGGAAAAGAGATCGAAATGAAGGGTCTGAGGGATTGGAAGAGGGGACAAAAAAGACAGAAGAAGCAGAAATACAGTGATGATTGTGTCAGATCTGAAGAGACAGAGGCTCTGAAAGAGAAATGAGAGGGATTATTCTTTACCAGAAAAACCATTAGATAAGAGGAGAGTTAGACAAATGTGCTTTTGTTTTAGAAGGACTACGTTGGAGAGGAACTCAACACACGTTAAGTCTGCCTATGGCCAGAGGGCCTCCAGTATTAACAAAGTGCATGTATAAGCACTTCTTATTTTTTAATATTTTTTAAAATGAAAAAGGAAAACAACATATTCACTACAGTCAAACTGGCAAAGGTGGAAGTGAAAGCCCCATCATGATTTCCTGCAAGTGGAAAGTTGATTCTTCAAACCACTTTATCTTCAAGAGATTAATGTATTTTTCCATCAATGAAACATTGTAATATGGGTTAAAATAAGAATGTCTACTTGCATGTGTCCCCCATAGCTAAATAAAAGTACAAGCTTGTGATGCACCCAGAAGCCTGGGAAATGTGTACAATCTTGCTCAGTGAAGACAGTTTCTGAAAGCCCTTCTCGGACGTGGAAAACTAATTTGAAAAAGTTTAAGAAAAGAAAAAGTAGATAAAGTTAACCCAGTGGTCATAATTTACTTGGCTACTCAAAAAGCCTTTTATAAAGTAAGTTCCCGAACCTCAGCAGACACTATTACAGAAAATAAATAACTGCAGGTAAAGAGGCAAAATCTTGTCTTAGACAGGGGTTAAAGTATAATTTGGTCTCTGGAACCTTCCTAAATTTCTGGGCCCCCTTCATGCACTCCAGCTACTGCCCCCAAAACACCTACACCCATCAGGCCACTCTTTCCCGATGTCTTCCTCAGCCCCAATCTCCACTCCCTAAGCTCCCTGCCCTGTGTCCCCACTTCATCCCTTCTGACCGCCGACCCCTCATCTCCCCTGTCTTCACTTCACCCTCTTCAGCCCCCAATTCCCTCCACATCTCCCTAGCCCACCTCCCCAGAGTCCTTCCAGACCCTTCCCTAACCCCCATTACCCTGCTACCAGTTTCTCCTGCTCCCCTGAGTCATCCCAAGTCCCCCACCGGCTTCTCCTGCTCCCCCAGATACTCAAGCCCCTCCCTAACCCCCCAGTACTGCAGCTGCCCCCCACAGTCCCCTGAGCTCTACCTTGCCACCAGCTTCCCCCCCATCCTGCCACCAGCTTCCCCCTCCCCCATGACCTTTCTCCAGTGGGCCGGCTTGTCTGTCCCCAAACCACCCCCGCCTGGAGTCCCCTTAGCTGGCCACCATGTGGAGTGACCAGCAGAGGCTGAGGCTCCGCTCCTGAGCCTGCTCTGACTGAGCATGCTCAGAAGCTCTGAGCATGCTCAGTCGGAGCAGGCGCAGGGTGGGAGTTTTAAAAACTTCCAGGCCCAGCCTGGGGCAGTTCCTTGCCAGTTGGAAGACTCTGTTTTCAGACCGTGGCTGCTGGCTGTGCGCGACCCCTTGAGGTGGCCCTGGGGGAACACACTGGAACACTGTGTTCTGTTGTGTTCCTCTATTTTTAGAGGGGCCCGGACCACTGCCCCCCTAAAATAGGGGGCCCTGGAACACTGTTTTGGGACATTCTGGATTGCTTTAACCTCTGGTCTTAGGTTAGGAATTGGTTAAGTGAAAAAAAGATTAAAGTCATAGTGAGCAGACAAAGAGTCTTTGGGATGTTAAGAGTTGATTACCATAGGGATTCACATCTGGCCAGTGCTCATTACAGGACTAACACAACGTCCTTTGGAGTCAATGGTAATTTTTCCATTTGCTATCATGGGAACTGGGTCATGCTGTGTAACAGTAAAAATCTGAAATAGGATGCAGACAGCAAGATGGCCAGGTTTGCCTATAGCAGAGAGTCAAGCTGGCTAGTAAACACTTTGAAAAATTGTGAGAGTCTGTAGCAATATAAATGCTTCCCAAAGGATCAGACATGATGATGGTAGGTTAATTTGAACAGGGATAAGGTACTGTCTGTTGCAAAAACAGTGTAAAATTCTCATGGATACAAATAAGCTGTGAACTTACAGTGATATCTGGGGGGGGAAGGGAAAGACATATCTCATTGTGACTAGATGACTAATGCTAAGCAGCAGTTAATAGAAAAGATGCTTAGGTGCCACTCACTCTTTTAAGGGAAGGCAGAATATAAAACAGAAAATGTTATAATGGTATATTGAACATTGTATCGTCTCTACATTGTAAGAAACTTACAGCAGAAACAGAAAAGGTCTGGGAAGAGAGAATCCACAAAGATGTTTAGAGGAGAGTAAGGACCAACATATGAAAGAGAGCACAGGCAATTTTTATTTATTATTACTGGAAATAGAAGAATAGAAAGAACTTGATTGAAGATCAAGATTGTGACCTGACACATTGGAAAGGCTGGTCACTCTTCCTCCTGTCAAAGAGAAGTCTTATGTGAGGTATCTCTAAAGGGTAATCTTGGGAATTCACTGACAAAGGAGGTTGTGTAGCCAATGTGTCTAGACTTCAAAAGAGATTAGATGATGACAACTGTAGCTGTGCAAATGAAGATAATAAGGCAAGTCAGTTCTTGTGCTTTGAAGGCTTGTGGTGGGAATTAGAAAAGACAACATGTATGGCCACAAACAAGTTTTAAAGCGAAACAACACTGGTTGTTTTGCTTTAAAAAAAGTTTGGTCCACACGATGTTTTTTTGTTTCGATATGATGAGCTCTGTAATATTGAAACAACAAAAGTTAGAGTGATACAATAAGACCTGGCAGGGAATCGAAATGACCCTTGAATCAAGACAGTTGTTTTGAAACAATGCCGTTGGGATGCCCTGTTTCAAAACAACTTGTCTAAATTCAACGGGTTGACCTTCCTCTCAGGGTACCTGGCACCCTGGAAAGAAGACCCACCCCCTCAGCACCCTTGCCAGAGAAAGGGGACATAGGGTGGGCAGGGGCAGAGATTGTAAGGCTCCCGGCATTCCCTACTGCTGGCTGGGCTGTGGGGAAAGGGAGTCTGGTGCACCCGGCACCCCCCCCCCCCATGCTAGAAGGACAGCAGGGGGACAGATTGCCAGGCACCAGGCATCCCCTTGTGCTTGCAGGGTGAGGGGGGCCAGAGATCGCCGGGCACTCAGCATTGCCCCGTGCTTGCAGGGCAGCGGGGGACAGAGATCAACGAGTGCTGGGCATCCCCCCGTGCTTGCATGGTGGCGGGAGGACAGAGATCACAGGTGTCCAGGATTGCCCCACGCTTGCAGGGCGGTGGGGGGACAGAGGTCGCCGGGCGCCCAGTGATCTCTGTCCCCCCGCCACCCTGCAAGTGCAGGGGAATGCTGGGCACCCAGCGATCCCTGCCCCCATGTGCCTGGCTAATGGGGTGGGTGCAGGGTGCTCCAGGCTCCCTACCACTGTGCACCCGACTAGCTCAGGGGGATGCCGGGGCACCAGGCTCCCTTTCCCTGCTGCCCTACAGCAGTGGGGGATGCTGGGCGCCCAGGGCTCCATTCCCCATGCCCAGCAGCAAAGGATGCCAGGCGTGTGGGGTCCCATCTCCCCCAAGCCCGGCTGCGCCTGAAGGCTGCAGCCAGTCTGGGGGGATGTCTTTTCCCCCACTGGGTTCTGGGAGCCTGGAGCCGGTGGGGGCTTTTTCTCCCTTGCAACTAGCTCTCCTGGGGAGACCCAGGCAGGGGATTGGTTGGCAACATGGCCCTGCCAGGGGGCTATGTGGCCACACCTCCCATGGTCCCCCCCTCCTAAATCAAACTAGCAAGTCCTGCCCCAGACATCTAGTTCGAGTTGTGTTTTTTTTTTTTTTTGCGGGGACCTGTTAAATCAATTTTAGTTAAATCAGTGTAATGATTGTTATATCAATTTAACTTAAATTGCTTCCAGTTAGATTGATATAACTCCCTGTGTATGGACGTAGCCTAAAAAATATTCAGCATTGCACATTTGGTGAGGTGCATAGGGGCATACCTTTTATCTTCTTCAGAAGTATCAGGTCTTGGCTACTGCAGGATACTAGATACCCAACTGGGTGGATTAATAATGTGCTTTTCTATGGTGAATTCTATATTCATACCAACTTCCAAAGGGGCAGCAGTGTTAGTCTAGTCCAGCAAAGGAAAAAAAACCAAACCCACCAACGAGTTATGTGGCACTTAAAGACTAACAGATTTATTTTTGGGGATTTTCTCCCACAAAAGCTCATGCAAAAAATAAATCTGTTAGTCTTTAAGTGCCACATGACTCTATATTCATAACCACATTTTTTTGCATGTTATTTATACACTTGTGTAGCTCTCTTGTCTGAATTATGGGGTGCCATCATTATTCACGATTGAGTTTACAGCCTCTACTGGACCTCAAGGAGCCCCCTTCCTTCTTCAAAAGCCTTCTTTCAAAGTTTCAAAGGCCTTTTGGATTACAGTCTTCCTCTATCTCTGCTTTATAGCCTCTGCCCTAATGTACAGTGTCAGGCTTCCCAGCCCCCTTTGCCTTTGTACTACTGTATTGTATCTCCATGTACATCTGCTGCCTGTCTTCTTTGCATCTGTGCATTCAATCTCTGCTTCCTTTGATATGATGTTCCAACATGTCGCTTCATTCTTTCATAATGACGGCAGACTTTTTTCCATGTTTCTTATTTCCTCTGTCTCTCTGTCCAAAGGTTGTGATTCAGAGATAGTGTTAAGTATTTGCACTTTCTCTGATCTCTGTATGTTCACTGAATTTGTCCTGGCCTACCTTTTTCTATGCATCTCAGGTAACATGTCTTCTCTTTGCCACTGTAAGCCTTGTTCACTAATCTGAAGACATACCTGTTCACATTTACAGTCCAGTCCATTCCTTCTGTGCTAACTAACTCTATCTTATTCTCCTTGATCCTCTCTTTTGCTATATCTTCATTCTTTTGCTTCATTTTTCTCACAGGCTTTCTTGTGACTTAAACAGTGGGGGAGAGAGAGAGATCTGCCACTTGCTAGACTGTCTTCATAGACTCTTTTGCAGTAGTTGTAGTTAAATCAAAAATGGTAGCAATGATATCTCAGATGCTATGGAGTAGTGCATTTTTGGTAAATGCTGGCTTTTTAATAGATACCATTATAGATCTTGCCTCACCGGTTGGTTAGTGTTACAAATCCTCATGGCCAGGTTCCCTGTATGACTCATGTGTCCACTCTGACAATCTCTGAATAAAAGTTTGTCCAGTTCAAATCATGAAAGCAAAATCCAATTAATTTTCATTTCCCAACTCTTGTGAACTTGATGGTAGACTTTGAGAAGGGTAATTAAATGTTTAAAAAAATCTATGTATTTTAGCACACTAATTTTAGTACCTTGATTACCAGTAACAACTCAGATTATTAAAGGTGTAAGAAATTAAAAAATCCTTTTTATTTTTTTCTGCTTATGCTCTTGGTTTACTCTTTACATGTCTCTTGGTTTGTGCTACTGAAATCAACAGAAAGTTTTCTTTCTTCAGGTTCTGACTGAGGAGAGTGGCCAACACATAAGCTCATGGTTAAATGCTATCCTGCATAAAAGCTGTCTTTGTTTTCCCGTCCAAATTGATAGTGTTTCCATGTTTTGGTTGCAAACTAAAGAGACCATGTTTGTTTTGGAACTGAAATGAATCATTTTTCATGACCCAAGTTTTTGTAGAAGTTTGTTTAAAGATGATCTAAAGTTTTGGGCCAAACTTTAGCATATCCAACTACATTGTTGATATAAATCCTGCCTCCAGCGCCCCGCCTGACAAATAGCTGGGTACTGGTGATACCTGTGAGATCTGTGGCTCTGGTCCAGCAGGCATCAAAGTGAGTGGAATGGCTCCCATTGACTTCAATGAGCATTGAATCAAAGCCCATTCCGAGGGAAAGTATCCTGACCCCAGGTTTACTGGGTGGAAGTGGACCCTCTCCACAGCCGTAACTCTAGCCTAATGCCTGCTGTGGGCTCCAAGATCTTGGAACCGTTCTGAGGGGAAGGGAAGCTGCAGAGCATTCCTGCTGCAAACCCTCCTTTCCCACCCCCAAAGAACTACTGTGCCTGTCAGTGGCAGAGTTCCCCATAGAGCTGGGCTTTACACCATACGGGTGATGTTTTCTCATCACCCCAAGAGGTCTCCTAACATCCTGTATCTCTCCTCAGCAAAGCCTTGTCAGCTCCACTGTGCTGCAAGCTCTCTGCATTCTAAGCCGAGAGGAAACAATTTCATTCTAATGCAGATACTTTTGAAGGGCCATTCTGCTTTCAGTGTACATGTGTAATTTCATTGATTTAGACTGTAGTGTTGTATCTTGACATGTGCATGATTTACATAGCCTATGTGTTGCTGTAGTACCTAGGAAAGCTGGAGCTGAGGACACTTTTGCAATTGTAATGCCAAATAGTTATGCCTTTGTCCATTTCTTACAAGCCTAGTGCTATTTTGGAGACTATTTTGTGGTGTTTAATTCACTGTGTGTATCCCATTTATGGAAATAAATTGGAAGTTTCTGAGATGGCTGAGGTAATACCTTTTACTGGACAAACTTCTCTCGGTGAGAGAGACAAGCTTGGCTGTCTCAAAAAAAGTTGATCCAGTAAAAGATGTTACCTCAGCCACCTTGTTTCTTGAAGAAACCAGTATGGCTACAACTTGTTACAAGCTGGAAGCTTTAGTAATTTGTGGGACTTCCAAGAGAAGCTACAAAGGCCCTTCTCTGTTTTGGGTGTTCTGTCATTGTGGTTTCAGCAGCCTTCCAAATTAAAAAAAAAAATACTGATTTATATAATTTTTCTAAAGACGATTGTCAGATATTCTACCTATCATCCATGTGTCTCATCATGACAACATCAGTGTGTTCGTTTTTTAAGTTGGCATAACAGTAAGGTTGTTTAGAGATTGTGAATTGAGTGCATTTTTTAAACAACAATGTTATAAGCTAGCTGTGAGACTTGGTAATGAGGCAGAAGCCTGAAGTTTTCAAAACTGGGTGCCTAAGCGTGGGCTATAAGGTCCTGGTTTTCAAAACTATTCAGAAGTCCCAAGGGGACCAGACTTTCCCAGGAGTGGTCACCTCCCACTTAGGCACCAACATGAGGTAGCTAGGTTTGCAAAAGTGCTAACACTCATCAACTGCCGTGGAGAATAGAAGGAGCTGGTGGATGCTGAGCACTTCTGAAAGTCTGACCAGTTCATTTAAGAACCCTACAATAGACACCGAGTCTTGGGAAATCTTTACCAGTCTTTTCATGCTCAGCCACCACTTTAAATTCAATCTAATTCCTGGTTGACAGCTATCTGTCACCATGCCAATTGCCATGTTTGGCAACCTGAACAGAGGGCTCAAGATTTAAATGGGCTGAACTATCACTTCTCTGCAGATGGCCCTTTAACAGTGACATATTTTTTCAGAAGGTAGAAGGTAGAAAAGTTATGCTGCTGTTGTCCATGCTATTGCTTTGTTGGATGAATGAACATAAAACACAAACTAACATTAATTGGCTTATGTGCTTATGTAACTTCTTTCATTTTGTATTTAAGAATTTTACAAGGAAATATGGAAACAATAAAATAGATAAACTATTTGCTGTCAGTATTAAAAGAGATTAATAAAAATTACTTTGTTTACTGTGCCATATCGCACATGCATGTGTGTGTGTTGGAGGAGGGGTGGGGGATACTTTTGATCAGAGTTGGGTAAGAATGAAACCAAGTCAGTCCACTCAGTATTTTCGTGGAACAGTACCGGCTGATTGAAATGGGATGCAAAAATTAGAATGTTAATTTTTAATTGTAGTTACTAGTATGATGAGCAAATTAAACCAAAACCAGTATTGCAAACGATAAATTGTTTCTGAGCATCTTATATCAAATCTAGGTAAGTCTGGCCGATCTGTTAAAATCATCTGTAAACAATGTCTACCTACGTCAGCAGGTGATCATACCTATTGCTACACAATTTGCTAAATCATATGCAGTATGAGGATGTAGTGTACTTTTAGAACTTATTTGGAACACTTGAAAATACAGTTTTGCCAATGCAGGCCTCTTGTAATGTAACAGTTCTGTAGAAGGATGTGAATTGCTGCTATCAGGTGAGTCTTTGATCTAAAAGACAAGCACAGATTTAGGGTTTGTCTCTGCTGGGTATTCATTGGCATAACTCTTGCAAAATAATTATTCCATGAAAGCTCATGCAGTAAATAAATTTGTTATTCTTTAGGTGTCACAGGGCTTCTTGGTTTTTTTGTTTTTTTTTTCTCACGTCAAGCACTATTCTGAAATGTGACTTTAGTCTGGAAAAGTGTCTGCAAGGGCAGTTATTGTGGAATGACTGTATAGGTGAATTTCTCTGTGTAGATGAAACAACAAGAGTCCAGTGGCACCTTATAGACCAACAGATTTCTTCAGGCATAAGCTTTTGTGGGCTCAAACTCATTTCATCAGATGCATGAAGTGGAAACTACAGCTGAGAGGTATATATACACATGCGAGGGTGGAGGAGGGCAACTGTTAGCAGAGTCAGTTCAGAGAGCCGATGGGGCCTATTCACACTGGTTGATCAAAGGGAGAGAATGTGTGAACAGGGAAAATCACTTTTTGTAATGTGTTAACCATTCCAAGTCCCCATTCAGATCCAGTCTGATTGTGTCAAGCTTGCAGATTAGCTCCAACTCTAGTTTCACACTGAACTCTGTTTTTGAAGTTTCTTTGTTGAAGTATGGCAACTTTCAAGTTTGCTACTGAGTGTCCATGGAGATTGAGATTTTCTCCTACTAGTTTATGGATGTTGCCATTTTTTAAGTCCGATTTGTGTCCATTTATGCATTTGTGGAAGGACAGTCTGGTCTGGCCAATGTACATGGCGGACGGGCATTGCTGGCACACGAAAGCATATACCACATTAGTGGATGTGCAGGAAAATGAGCCCCTGATGGTGTAGCTGATGTAGTTGGGACTGTAATGGTATCGCTGAAGTTGATGTGCGAGCAGGGTTGGCAATGGGGTTTGTTGCAAGGATAGGTTTCTGTATTTCTATTAGTCTATAAAGTGCCACAGGACTCTCGTTGTTTTTGCTGTACGCAGACTAACATGGCTACCTCTCTGGAAATTTCTGTGTAGATGAGGTTTGACATCTGGCAGCTCAGAGAGAAGCTATGTGAGCTGAGAGGTTTCCCTGACTGCAAACACAGGACCATAGGACATTGGTTTTGTTTCTTGTGTATGTTAGAGGCAGAAAACCAGAAAAAGAAGTTATGAGCATGATGTTGACAAAAGGCAGAGGACTGAGCTGCTTGGGAGCAGAGGTCACTGGAGAGACACATTTGGGAATTTCCAACCTACAAAGTGCTTGCTGTTTGATTCTGCTGTGTTCAAGAGATCAGGACTTGGTATACCTTCTTTGTAAAAACTATGATTGTATCTACAATACACCCGAATTATCATCCATATCTTTTTTCTGCGGAAAAAGCTTTGCAAGATCTCAAATACTGACTAACGATGCGGGCCCAAGAATCTACCTAACGCTGGCTCCTATTCATGCTCATTCAAAATCTCTTTCCTACAACTCAGCCTACCTGCCTTATCCTTTATGACTAATGAGACAGACATAACTACAGGACATCCATAGTTGTGACTGGTGGTTTTCATCCTGTACAAATAGTTTGGGTTTTTAGTACTAGAAAGTAATCATTGGTATCCAGGGACTGTACTTTTCATCTTGTCTTTCGCTTATAGGAAACCCGCTGACCCTAGTACTATTGATGTAGATATTGTTGGCAATAATTTATACTGTCATGTGCACAGAAGGAAGTACCTCATTAGAAATGTGGATCCTTAGTATGTTTCAGAAGTGTCTGCTAGAAATACTGAAGGAAAGCATCCTTCAGATAGATTAGTAATTGCTTAATGTGAAAAATGGCTACAGATAGACAAATGTATTAGGGAAGAAATACCTAAAATATAAAAATGGTATTAATGTGATTAAATTCATAACTGGTTGCTGTAGTAAAAAGTCTCCTTAAGGCATCTGTTTCTACCCCCAATGGCAAGTGATTTACTTTGATGTATCAAAGGTCCCTGGTGAGAGTCAGGTGGTTTGTTTCACCTTGCATCTATTCTCTCATGCCTTCACCCAGAAGAGCAAAATAAGGCTGACTGAGCTAAATGCATTCTATAAAAGCTTTTGTCACGGTACAGAAGTTCAGATATTAAAAATGTATTTCCATGGAGGCTGAAATAGCATTTTAAAAACTTAAGTGGGTAATTTATATAAAGGGATTTGCTATGGTTTCATAAAATGATAATTTCTCACAATTTGGGTTTAGTATTTCCAAATCCAATTTATCTAGTTTCCATTCTCTGATAACTCCTGTTCTCTCACTTTAGCTTTCTGCATTAAATTTTTTTTTCATATAGGCCCACTGGTCTGTACGCTCAACTAATCACAGTGGTCCATTGTATTTAATTACTTGTCCCTAAATTTAGTGCTTTTTTATGATCTGGGGTTGGGAGAGCAGGAATTTTAATATGAGTTTTTGGCCAATAATATAACAAACAATGGCAGCAGCAGGACAAATTCTAAACTTTGCTTGAGCGCTAAGCTGGCTTAAAGACCTGACCACTTCCAGATGAATAGCTTTGTGTGGTAGCTCAAGTGAGTGTGATCTAGTGGCTAATGATCCAGACTTTGAATCAAAAGATCCATGTGTTTGTCCCAGTTCTTTCACTGATTTGCTGCGTGACTCTGAGTAACTCACTTAGATCTTGATTCAACAAACTATTCATACAGTATTTAACTTCATTAGGGCAAGCCTATATTCTTATGTTAAACACACATTTGAGTTCTTTGCTGAATTAGGATTTTAGTGATTTGCCCAAATCCACACTGGAAACCTGTGGTAGAATCCATATCAGTGCTTAGCTCTCGTGTCCCAGTGCTGTACCTTAATCACGAAGCCATCTTTACTCCTTGTATAGACATTTTACCTGAGCATCAGACCCAATAATGCTTAGAGAAATGTGTGTAAATTAAAATCACTCTACGCTATTCCTTAGATTCAATTTTTTAAAATAACATGTCTAACTCTAATTCAGCCAAATATACCATATTTTTTCTCCATCATTAAGTCTTGCCTTAGGAATGGAGATGGATTTTATTTTTTTTTCTATCAGTAAAGAACAGATACCTGATGGTGGAATTTATTACAATTAATTTTTTTAAAAAACAGAACATCTGGAAAGTACTTTAAAGTGAATTATTGCTGTTGGAGCTGGTTGTGAAAACTCTATTATGGACAATAAATAGTAAAATATATTAATATTTTAAATGCCAGAGTCTCATTTCATAGATATTTTTCAATAGTGTAACCCACTATAAAATTCTACTGACCAGGGCTGGCCCAAGGGTTTTTGGCACCATAGGTGAACTATGACTTCAACACCCCTCTCACCACGTTCAATATAGGAAAAAAATGAGAAAGTCTAGAATGAACATATTAATTTGTTTTTTTTAAATAGAGAAGATAATTCCATCTACTTTTGCTAGCCTTAAAGCCTGACACCCTAGGTGATCACCTGGGGTATATATATGGTCAGTCTGGCCCTGCTACTGACCCACAATAAAATTTGTTGGCGTGGACGCATGCGCGTGTGTGCGCGTACACACACACACACACACACACACACACACACACACACACACACACACACACACACA
>ML681994.1:15428376-15507511 GCA_007922195.1 Podocnemis expansa
ACACACACACACACACACACACACACACACACACACACACACACACATGAAGGGATGATGGCTTCACTGGAGTAGTCTATATATGGGTGAAAGAAAAAACCAATGCTTCTTCTGCTACTTGATATTACTTTAGTTCCTTCCATCCAAGTATCCCAAGTAACAGCAGATATTAGTGTATTGGGCCTCTCAGCACCCCTGTGAAGTAGATAGGCACAGAAGGTTGTAATCCTCCCACCAAAAGAAACAGCCAGGAATAGAATCTAGCAGTGAATGTGTTAAATACCTAGATAGTGCTGGCTTTCTGTTTTGTGCTTTACCTGTGGTATTAGAAGTAAACCCCAAGGCTAATTTTGCCACATATCTTGATTTTTGGATTAATCTTATTACAACAAGTAACTTTAAGGGATGTGATTACTTCAAATTCACAAATAATTTTACCCTCACTGGAGCAATCTTCATCTTCTCTTTTTAAAAGTGCTGACTAAGCTTGATCTTGACTTTTGCCTGCATTTTGTATGACCGTTGTCCCTTTCCAAAAGTGATGTTTCTTTGTTGTTTTTTTCGTGCCATCTTGGGTCTTCCCAATAATTTCTTTGGGTCAGAGTCAGATTCTAAGCATACTTTGTATATTTAACCAGTTTGTTTGGAAGCAGGCTAAGGAGGTTTGCAGAGATTAAGGAATCTGGAATTGAAACAGACTGGCTACGCTCTCAGCCTCTGCCATGATGGGCTGGGTCCTACTCGCTTCAGTGCAATGCTCTCATTGTTCTTCCCCAGTGAGACAGCATGTTCCTGCGAGACTGCTTCATCGGGCCCATTTCATTATCTGAGTGGTTCTATTTGGTATGAAGCCAGATGACTCAAATTTGTCATAGCTTTATAGAAAGTTGTGAGATTTATTTGCAGAGCTGATCTTTTGCCACTTACATATTGCCGTGCTGTATTTAAGAAGTCTGAAAATGGGAGAAGTCTCTGGAAATGGACAAAGATAGAAGCCAGCTTGCTTTCTTTGTAGTCAGTTGTTATCTCTGGTAAATGTCTGCACTTTAAAGATGGTGGCTCTGTATATTACATGACAGAAAAAGAAGCAGCCTGCTGCTGCTGCTATTGCTTGTTATGTAATTGAATTTTAGAGGAGCAGAATTACCTCAATTCAGTTAGATGCCACTTGTCAGCCTTGCCAAGTGGAACTTTGACAGCATCTTCTGTTACAGAAGGTTGACAGTTTAAAGGAATAGGTATCTAATTTTTGACCAAAGCACCTAAGCATTAAACTGACACTTTTTTTCTTTTTTTAGTGGTACTGTAACTTAAAAGGAAGAAAGATGACAATAATCTTCTCTGGACTCAGAATCTGTTTTAAGCATCTCTGTACTGGCAGCGCCACTCTTGCTGTTGAAGCTGCTAGGTAGACTGATGGCTTCATTTTTGCAGATGACATGGCTGCCTGTGTATTTTACTTCAATTTGCAATGTGTTAGCAGGGCCACCTAACTCAGGAAGCATCTCATGTTCCTTGACAAGTTACTGGGGGGGTAACCTCCTCTGTATGACTGCAGGTAAACTCAGAGACTTCCCATAATATCAGTCCAATAACTTGCAAAGCCAAGTGACAAAGAATACCCTGGTGAATGGATGATTCTTTAGTACAGTGGTTGCCTTAAAGAGTAAAAAGTTAATTGAAATTTGGCAGGAGAGAAACTTGCAACTTTTTTTTTTTAAGTTCTCACTTCATTTAAAATTAGGCCCTATTTTTGTTTATATTTTGGCACATAAAAAATTCAGAATGAACAAAAATTTTTGAAACAGCACACAAATCTTGATTTTGAAAAACTGTATTTACATTTTTGTCTTTTTCCCTACCTCTTTCTGTCACTTGTGTACTCTTTCCCCCTTTTTATTTTTCCAGTGGAGGGAAAAGGGGAATTAAAACTAGCTTAAGAAAAGATGAGGAGAAAAGCATTTTCTTTACTCTGTTGCCACCTGTCTTTCCGGTTATCTTTGGACTTGGTTATTTGGTTTCACTAACTTTTGTAAAATGTTCTTATTTATTGATATCCATCATATGTGGCACACATTGGTTGCTTATAGTTGTATGCAGTATGATCAATTGGTTGCATATTGAAAGTATGTTTTGTTAGGTATAATGTGTCTAAAGAGACCATATGAAGGTTTATTTTCATGGTTGAAGGATGGAACACCTTACATTTGGTTAGTTTTCATCATTTTTTGTTTTGTTTCCCTCTCCCCCATCACCAAAGTGTTTTGCTGGGATTCACTTCTTTCATCCCCTTCGACAATCTCAGGCCAAGTGAGATCTGGGAGGTGCAAAGCTTCCATGCCAAAGTCTGGAACTAAGCTGCATAACCAAATGGGAGTGTAACTAGATGCACAGTTATTTCAACATATTTAAATAGGGATTTTTCTCATTTGGATCAGCAATTTTCTTTCGGGGAGGGGGTAGCCATGTTAATCTGTGTATAGGAAAAGCAGCGAGAGTCCTGTGTCATCTTATATACTAACAGATTTCTTTGAGCATTTCTTCGATGCATCTGACAAAGTGGATTGAAGCCCATGAAAGCTTAAGATCAAAGAAATCTCTTAGTCTGTAAGGTGCCACAGGAGTCTCACTGCTCTTTTCTTTCATATTTTTCTTTTAAAGCTCAATTTACTCAGGATGGTTCTGAAAAACGTCAAGTCTCACAGTGGAGCTTAGGGGCGTAGAGGCGTCTCTGCACCTATCAGGTCTGGGCTTCCTGTATGTACAACTCTTGCAGAAGAGAGACTTTACAAAGGCAAAACAGATTCTGCAAAGAAGAGTGCTGACTTTGCATAATTCAGTTAGACAGATGTTTAGCAACAATTGTTTTGCTCTTGAAATTCTGTGAAAATGGGAAAGGCACTTGCCCTGCATACAAAATAGAGCCTAGGTAGTGCAAAGCAATCACATATCTTTATTTCCAATTTTATAAGAAAATGGCAAGTGAAAACATTCAGATAAACTTAAACCAAATATATAACTGTACATTAATTCCAGGGGCTTGAACTATATTTAACATGAGAAAATTTATTTGAAAACCAATTCTTCATAGTGCTACACATATGATAAGATGGTGCTAGTCAGAGGTTAAGTATAATTTGGTAGGTCCCAGAAGCTTCCTAAATTTCCAGGCCCCCTTCATGCATGTTTGGGCCCCCTTCACCCATGCCAGCTACTGACACCAAAATGCCAACCCCCCCATCGGACCCCTTTTTCCCCATGTCCTCCTAAGCCCTGATCCCCATTCCCTAAGCTCCCTGCCTCCATGTCCCCACTCCAGCCCTCCTAACCCCACACCCCCAGCTCCCCCATCTTCACTCCACCCCCTTCAGCTCCCCAAGCCCCATCCACACCTCCCCAGCCCACCATCCTGACCCCTTCTTCCCACCACACTGAGCTGCCCAAGGGGAGGCCCAGCCCTGCATCTCATTCGCTCACCACTGTGGTCTGCAGCCCTTCAGTGGCACACAGATTCCTGGGGCCAGGGTGCGGGAGAATCTCCCCTTCAGCCTTGCATCCCACCCATGCTGAGCTGCAGCTGCCCAAAGGGAGGCCAGGCCCTGTGCCGCACCTCCTCATGGTGGTGCAGAGACTCCAAAGAGCCAGGGTGGGGAAGAATAACCCCTTACTCCCCTCACCCCCCTGCTGCTCCAGGCTGAGCTTTGAGGCTTCTGCCTCTAGCACAGCCTGCGCATGCTCAGGGGAGCCAGCTGACATGCCTCCCTGCGCTGCCTGCCCTGCCATAATGCAGTATTCTGTCTTGGTTTTCTATTTTTAGGGGCCCTGGAATGCTGGGCTCCTAAAAATAGTGGGCCCCTGAATGCCGTTCCAGTGCGTTCTGCCCTACCTTAACCCCTGGTGGTAGTAATAAAAAGACTGGTAGGTGTGGAAAACAGAGCCTTTAAAATAATCCCTTTCTGTATTTGAAAGCGAGAATGGCATTTCTTAGATGGACTTTCCTCAGCCAGACAAAAATTAAATGAAGCCCCATAGGGTGACCAGATAGCAAGTGTGAAAAATCAGGACTGGGGATGGGTGATAATAGCTGCCTATATAAGAAAAAACCCTGAATCGTGATGCTGTCCCCACTCCCTGTGAAATTGGGACATCTGGTCTACTTTGAAGTCTTTTTGCTGGTGGCCTTTCTCGGAATGCCAGTTTATCAAAGCTGTTCTACCTTGTTTAGAATAAAGTAGGAGAGCTCAGGAGAAAGTTAAAGTGTCTTGACATATTGAGCAGAGTATACGGCAAACCACCCTATATTTTAATTTCCCCATAGTATAAGTAGAATACAAAATGAACATCTGTGAAGCACAGAATTAATTCAGTTTATGTGGGAGGATCTAAATAAAATAACCAGTTATCTTCCCTGTTCTTTATTACAATTAACTTGCTACTCTTGAAGACAGAGATTTTTCAGATTCTACTTTATCCTCACCTATGCTTTATGTATTCACCATTATTTTTGGAACAGTTTAAAAATAAAGTGGGCTCAACTAATCTTGCTGGCAATGAAATTGTGCATTATCTGTCCTCTCCTTTCATTAATTTGCTAAATATCTGACTATCTGACAGTTACCAAAAAAGCAGTGAAAAATACTTTATATGAGTACAAAGAATCTTGCTGAAGAGAACGCACTGCCTGTGTTCGCCTTTCTCTGGATTTGAAAGACTGGGGAATCACTGGTCACCAAATTAAAGGAGCATGTGGCTCCTCTGTTCCATAAGGACATTTAAGTTACACAAATAAGAAGTCTGTAGCAGGTGATGCAAAGGACACGGTGTACTTCACTTTCAAGGCTGGTAGGTCCAAATTTTCAGCAGGCAAAGAATTTTTTTTGAGACAGTCATGAGCAACTGAAAAAGGGATTTTAAGTGAATGTGCACTTTCCATTCTAACAATAGTGTTCAGTATTAGCAACCTCTGTCATTCAGTGGAGATTATTATGTTTCATCACAACTGTTGCTATTTGCATAAGCATCCACTCTGTCAATGCACTGCAAATGGTGTGTTCATGTCCTGCAAATCGCAGATCTGTGTTGGAATGATTCCTTATAAGTGTGACAATGATTTTAGCCTGAGTCACTGAGCAGTTTATGAGAATCATTTGATACCTCAGGAGTAAATGAAGATTTTATTTCAAAAGTCATGCTTTCCTGTGGTCAGACGAGAGTGGAATTACTGATTATGATCTCCAAAATATACTATACTCCAGGGATAGGTATTAATGGGACCTCTATCTGAATCGGTTTGTATGATTTATTTGAAAGGAGATAAATTGGAAGTGTATTTTATACATGCCAGACATAGTCCCCAGTTTGTTGTAAATGTGTCTGTAATATAAATGAGTAAAATCCTAGTAACCTGCCTCGAGGGTATAGGAGCGTGTGTGTATGTGTGTGTGGCTGGTGGTTCTCTTAATTAATGTTGGTAAAGTACTTTGAGATTTCTGGAGGAAAGGTATTACAGATGTATAAAGAATTATTGCTGCTGTTTTAAACCCATGGCTGCTTTGTTAATTGCATTGCATTTCGTGTAAAGAGCAGCTGGGATTTGGTTGGTCTGCGTGCTAATTTGTTGCAAAGGAAACCTCCTTCAAGTATATGCTGTCTAAAACCAGAGACGATATAGCAAATGAAATCATTGATGTGATTATGGGGGCCAAACCCCTGTTCCGGGGCACAGCTCTTGCAAATGAGCTGTAACTCTGGAAGGTCCGTGCCGGTTGTGGAGGTCAAGAGAAGGGAGGAATTTTGTCTGCTAGCCTGAGAGCAGCAGCAGAGATGTCATTGCACCTCAGTCTGAAGATCTGTGGCTGCTGGCACTAGCTCCTGCTTTCATCAGTGAGGGTCTGCAGAATGGCACATTTAACAGCAACATCCTTCTCTCCCCTTCCCGTGAATTCCTTCTCTGTGCTACAGCATATCAAGCCTTGTAGAGTCATGCCTTGAGTCTGCATATCCTGCCATTACGCTCCCATGACAGTGACTGTGTTTTTGTCACTGGCTGGGAGAAGACTCAGGACCAGTTATTGACCCTTCTGTGTCTTCAAAGTATCCCAGAGAGTTTGTGCTATGGAATATAATTTTCTAGTAGAGATACTTCCTAGTTCTGTCTTCCCAGCTGCTGAGTTAGTACAACCCTGTGAAGCCATTGCCTCCTCATTCTCCAGGGCAGCCCATGAGAAAAGTAAGAAGCAAAAAAGTTGATTCTTCATTCTTCTTCTGGCTACCATTGCAAAAAGAATGTTTTGCCTGGTTCACAGCCAAGACAGGCTATAAGGAAGGTATTTTTGAAATGCCAGTCTCTCTCCTAGCTCATTTTGCCTAACCCCCATCAAGTAAAGGATTCTTCTCACTCATAGCCAGGTGTACAAACTCAGTCTTCTGCAGGTTGCTCAGCCAAAGAGTTGATACTGAAGAGTCTGTAATATGAGGGCTGCTCAAATGTTCACATGCAAGAGCAAACTCCTTTCAATCTGGCTTAAAAAATAAAAAGGCTCAGCCAGCAGCAGCTGAGTTAGCTTTGTCCAGAAAAATCTCATCTTCAGCCTCTGCTAGTCTTCCTCTGCCTGCTTGTGCTAGGATCAGTTTTGCCCACCAGCACCCTTAGTTCTTCATGCCTCAGTCCCCCTCCCCACCCCCAACCCAAGATGCTCACACCGCATAGTTGTTGTTTGAAATCTAAGTAACCTAACATATCCTAATAAACACTGCAGTCTGTTCAGCCCTTCCTCCTCCTCCTCCTCCTCCTCATGAGTCACCTGTCTCCCTCCCCTCTATCAGGGCCACTGCTTTTCTTGAGCTCATGTCTAGCTTTGCTTGAGCAGGGAGCCTGGCTATTCCAGACAGTCCTTCTGCATGCAGCTCTAGTGAGGTCCATCCAAGATGTCCCTAATCCCTCATTTTCTCTTGATTTGAGTATTAAGGTCTGGTTTTAATTTCCCAACTTGCATGTATGACCAGTCACATGATCCATGAGTGTCTGGGTGCTGACTGCAGGTAGCTATGACCCTTTCTGAGCATAATAATAATAATTTCCTTGTCACTCCAAAGAGAGGGCCAGTGTACCTTGTCAAAGGATACACTTGTAGTAGCCCTTCAGGGCTAAATGAAGCCCAGGTTCATTAGCATCCTGCATGCTAGTGCTGCAGGATGGAGAGAGAGAAATTGGACAACTCTGAATTAGAATTAAACAGTGTTGATCCTGAATTGTAATGAGGTGGAAAGATTTTTTTTATATTTATAAGAACTTCTGTAACATGTTAGGATGTTTAGACATTGCATACTGATGTATTAGATGTATTATACTTTGCATACCAATGACTTCATGAGTATCTCGGTCATTGAGATAAAGGTAGGTTCTATGAATATTTAGATTCACACACACAGAGCAAAGGACAGAAAAGCTGTACAATTATATAACAAAGGCTATTCCAAATCTAATTTTCTATTAGGTTAATGGGAATAAGAACATAAGAATCACCACAATGTGTCAGACCAAAGGTCCTTCTAGCCCAGTGTCCTATCTTCTGACAGTGGCCAATGCCAGGTTCTTCAGAGGGAATGAACAGAACAAGTAATTGAGTGATCCATCTCATGTTGCCTGTTCTCAGCTTCATATGGGAGAATCAAGTCTGTGGTGTTTTTAACTTTTATGCTCTGAGTTCAGTCATTTCAATAAAACTTAATGGATAATGTAGGGATAATGACCAGCTTTTGTTAGTTGAACTTCCCTTTAAAATTCCTTTGTATTCGCTTGAATGCCTCATCAGTTTTTCTGTTGCTGCTTAAATCTAGAGTTCATAATAAATCTTTAGTTCTAAGACAAAGCTCCCAATACATTTAATTTAAGATTTATATAAGCTTCTTTATTGTATTTTTTTTAGTATCCATCACCCTTGCTGTACCTGTATGAGACAGTAATTATTCTCTATTTAAACTCTTAGGAGATGAACTGGAAATGAACATGCTTCCCCCTTAATTTTTATACTGCTTTTTGAGAAATGAAACAAATGGCTCTGCTTTATTGCCATGCTACATTAAATCTCTATTCTGCTCAGACCTCTTTGTGATTATGATGTCATCAAAACTTTCCATCACTGACCTCCAAACCTTGCTTTTCTCCCAGCTCTGTGTTAACTAAAATAAAAACAAAGCTGCAACTAAACATGAGCAGGGTACCTAAGAATAGTCATATCACATGGCGTCAGTACTTTTTCATGCCCTCCTCTACCATCTCTCACACCTTTGTTCATCATTCCTTTTTTATCGGTTTGTCTAGTATAGGGTATAAGCATGGATGAGGCTCGTTAAGAGGGAAGGAAGGAGGTGCATTGTCTGAACAGCAGTGCCTGAAGAAGGTGTTATTCCTCTGGATGCCAGGTGGAACATATGGAAAAGCACCACTTGCTGAACAACTGTAGCCCACATTGCCTTCAACACAGCTATGCTTGTGAGAAATTTATTGTGGGTGGTGAATCAGGGAAGAGAAGTACAAACAGGTGCAGGGGAACAAGAAGGAGCAACAGAACCAAGGAAAAGAGAGATGTGTGTCTGGCTGCATGCTTGGCTAAGTGCAGGATCAGAAGATTAAGGGGAATAATTGGAAAGAGAGGAATCTGAAGGGATTCTGGTGGGAGGGAAAGATGGGAGAAAAGTTTAGGTATGGGAGGATCAAGTGGGGCAGGGCAAAAGGGGGGGAATCCATGAGAATTTTATTACATTGAAGGGAGAGGAAGACTCATGGACAGAAAACTGTTCTCCTGGGATGGACTACACCAGAGTAGGGAGGGAAACAGACTTCTGGTAGGGAGGTTAGCACAACTGCTCAAGAGGACTTTGAACTAGCGAGTTGAGGGAGATGATTGGGTGATGCCCGAATAATCTCCACACCTAATATTAGCATTGAGAGGAATGAAAATGAAATGAGAAGGGACACAGAAGTAGGGAGAAGCTTGGAGGTTAGAAGGAGGAGTAGTGCAAATGCCGATCTAGCAAGAGATATTGGCTGTAGAACAACTGTGCCAAATCAGACAGGGAACATGAGTGAAGCCAAGCAGCAAAAACTAAAAGGTTTATATACTAATGGAGGAAGCCTGGGTAACAAAATAGAGAAACTGGAGCTATTGGTAGAGGAAATGAGACTAGTTGTTATAGGGGTAACAGAAACATGGTAGAATAGTAGTCACAACTGGTACATTGGTATTGAAGGCTATGTGCTGTTTAGGCATGACAGATATAAAGGTAAAGATGGCGGAGTGGCATTGTATATCCAAGTGAATGTAGACTGTAAGGAAATTCAAAGTGATAGAATTAACAAAATAGAATCCATCTCGCTTAAAATCACATAGGGGAAGAAAGCTACTAGAGTTTCTCCGGGGATAGTGCTTGGGGTGTGTTACGCACTGCTGGGATCTGATTTAGACATGGATAGGGACTTCTTTAAAGAAGAACTGTGTGATTATGGGAGACTTCAACTTCCCAGATATAGACTGGAGGACATGTGCTAGTAGTAATGAAAGAGCCCAGATTTTCCTGGATGCAATAGCTGATGAATTCCTTCTTTTGTTGGTTTGGTAACAGTTTGGAGGAGATGCCATCTTAGATTTGGTACTGGTGGGTAGTGAGGATCTCAGAGGAATTGGTTGTAGGTGATGACAGCTTAGGTTTGAATGACCACAAGCTAATTCAGTTAAAAATAATTGGAAGGATAAACAAAAATAAATCTGTGACTAGGCTCTTTGACTTTAAAAGGGCTAACTTTAGAAAATTAAGGGAATTAATTGGGGAAGTGGACTGGACTGACAAACTCAGGAATGTAAAGGTAGAAAAGGCTTGGAATCACTTCAAATCAAAACTCCAGGGACTATCTGAAACCTACATTCTGAAGAAGAGGAAAAAATTAATAAGGATGAGCTGTAGACCAAGCTGGATAAGTAAGCATCTTGGAGAGGTGATTGGGAGGAAGCTGAGAGCCTACAAGGAGTGGAAGATGGAAGGGAGCAGCAAGGATAGCTACCTCTTGGAGGTCAGAAATGTAGAGATAAAGTGAGAGAGGAAAAAAAGTCAAGCAGAGCTGGGCCTTGCAGGGAATTAAAACTAATAGTAAAAGTGTTCTTCAGTCATATAAATAGGAAGAAAAAGAAGTGGAACTGCTAAGCACTGAGGATGGGGTGGAGTTCAAGGATAATCTAGGCATGGTTGAATATCTAAATAGGTACTTTGCCTCTGATTTTAAGTGGGTGATGATGAGCTTGGGGATGGAATTAGGGTAGCTAATGGGAATGAGGACATGAAAGTGGAAATTACCATACCTGAGGTAGAAGCCAAATTCGAACTGCTTGATAGGACTGAATCAGGGGGCCTGGATAATCTCCATCTGAGGATATTAAAGGAACTGGCTCATGAAATTGCCAGCCCATTAACAAGGATTTTTAATGAATCTGTAAACTCAGGAGTTGTACCATATGATTGGAGAATTGCTAATATAGTTTGTATTTTCAAGAAAGGGAATAAAAGTAATCTGGGTAACTACAGGCCTGTTAGTTTGACCTCAGAAGTATGCAAGGTCTTGGAGAAAAATTTGAAGAAGTATTTAAGGATATTAAGGATAATGGTGACTGGGAGAAAATATAACATGACTTTACAAAAGGTAGATTGTACCAGACCAACCTGATCTCCTTTTTAGAGAGGATAACAGATTTTTTAGACAAAGGGAATGTGGTGGATCTAATTTACTTAGATTTCAGCAAGGCATTTGATACAGTTCCACATAGGGAATTGTTAGTTAAGTTACAAAAGTTAGGTATTAATATGAATATAGTAAGGTTGATAAGGAACTGGTTAAAGGGAAGGCTACAGTGGGTCATACTGAACTGTGAACTGTCAAGCTGGTGGGAGGTTGCCAATGGAGTTGCTGACGGATGGGTCTTGGGACCGATCTTATTTAACCTTTTTGTCAGTGATCTTGGCACAAAAAGTGGGAATGTGCTAATTAAGTTTGCAGATGATGCTAAATTGGGAGTCATTGCCAATGCAGAGAAGGTTTGGGATATAATACAAAAAGATCTGGATGACTTGTAAACTGGAGAATTAGGAATAAGATGGAATTTAATAATAGGAAGGGTAAGGTCATGCATTTAGGGAAAAATAACAAGAATTTTTCCTATAAATTGGGGATGCGTCTGTTGGGAACGGACTGAGGAGGAGAAGGATCTGGGAGTATTTGTTTATCACCAGATGACTATGAGCCGCCAATGTGATGTGGCCATGAAAAAAGCTAATGCAGTTCTAGGATGCATCAGAAGAGGTGTTTCAAGTAGAGACAGGGAAGTGTTAGTGCTGCCATGTGAAGCTCTGGTGAGACTCAATCTGGAATACAGCATAGTGTGCAGTTCTGGTCCCCCATGTTTAGGAAAGATGAAATCAAATTGGAACAGGTGCAGAGAAGGTCTACAAGGATGGTCCCTGGAATGGAAAACCTGCCTTATGATAAGAGACTCCAGGCGCTTGGCTTATTTAGCCTGCCCAAAAGAAGGTTAAGGGGTGATATGATTGCTCTCTATAAATATCTCAAGACGGATAAATATCAGGGAGGGAGAGGAAATTATTTGAGTACAGCACCAATGTGTACACTAGAACAAATGGATACAAACTGTCTATCAGGAAATTTAGGTTTGAATTTAGACACAGGTTTCTAACCATCAGAGGAGTAAAATTCTGGAATAGCCTTCCAAGGGGAATCATAGGGGCAAAAAACACAACTGCTTTCATAACTGAGCTTGATAAGTTTATGGAGAGGGTGGTATGATGGGATGGCCGACTTTGGAAATTGACTGATCTTTGACTACTGGTGATGGATATACAAGTGGCCTAAGAAGGGGAGGATAGATGGGGTGGGTTCTGAGTTATTACAGAGGATTGTTTCTTGGGTGACTGGCTGTTGAGATTTGCCCACATGCTCCGGGTCTCACTGATCATCATATGAGGGGTCAGGAAGGAATTTTCCCTCAGGGTTGATTGGCTAGGGCCCTGCAGGGTTTTCATCTTCCTTTAGCATGGAGCATGGCTCACCTGCCGGTGAATTCTGTTTATCATAAAGTCCTTAAATCATGATTTCAGGAGGTAAATAACTCAGTCATAGGTTAGAGGCTTATTGCTGGAGTGGGCGGGTGAGATTTTGAGGCCTGCCTTGTGCAGGAGGTCAGACTAGATGATCATACTAGCCCCTTTCAACCTATGAGTCTATGAGAAAAAGAAATGGGTTCTGAAGTAAAAAGGCTATATGAAAAAAGGATTGTATGAGGGCAAAAATTAAAGTGCAATTTTAAAAGAGTATGAAAAATTAGTCCAGTTTAGAAGTGACAGAGTCTGGGAAAAGCTGTCATAAAACACATGGGGGGGCACCAAAAAAAAGGAGATCATTAAAATTTATATTTCAGAATGATGCAAAAATAGGACAGTTATTTGATTTCAGGTTTATACACAATATCTCTTGGTATGTACAGCTGCGGCTCAAAAGGAAATCTCCCAGTAAAGCAAGTGTCACCTTAAGCTGTAATATTCATCACTTGTCAGAAAGGAATATCATGGTACAATAAATTTGAATGCATTCAGTATTATATTCTGGACAAGATTTTCAGAAGTGACCACCAGTGATTTTGGGTGCCCAGCTTGAGACACTTTTTTGTGAGCCCCGATTTTCAAAAAGAGCTAAGCATCTGGCCTTTAAAAATCCCCTTTAAGGATCCTTGGAAATTGAGGCATCCAAAAATCACTGTTCACTTTTTAAAATTTTGGCCCCGATAATAAACTAATGTTGTGCCATGTTATGTTAACGTCAAATATCATAATATTGACATTCCCTTCATAACTACCGTTGTAAAGACACATCGCCGGCACACGTGCTATCATTTCCAATGTGAATATTAGGGTGCTTCTGAAGAGTCACAGGGGAATCTCAAAAAATCCCTCCTTTAACAAATAGTTTTTATTTAATAAGTGAGACCCATTTACTTCAGTGGAGCCGTGCTGACATATTATGAGCTGGGGGATGATGTCTGTAATTTAAAATGTGACTTCAAAGAAGGTTTTCATAAGAGAAATGATAACACCTAACACAGCCCGTCATGTTTGTCTCCCTGATGTTCACTGATAAATATTTAATCAAAACAGAAGGAATTTTCAGCATAAAAATGTAAAAATTGCCCAGAAGTCATAGATTTAGGAGATTGCTATTCAAAGGTCATTTATAGCTGCCATTCATGTCAATGACAGATGCAAAGCACTAATTGAACAGTGATTTTTTTATGTAATCCTTTATGTATTTGAGATAAAACCATACAGTTTTTTTCAAGCTAAATGTAGTTTCAACTCATAAGGACCATGGATAAAACCAGTCCCCATGTAAAGCACTGTAAGGGCCTATTATACCACATAAGCCTTGAGAAGAAATTCTTGCCCCCTCCTACATAGACTTGGAAACTTAGAGTCACTCAAAGAGTGCAAAACATTTTTTCCACACAATGTTCACTCACATTTTAAAATGAATTCCCTTTGCACTTGTTTGCATCCCTCTTTGTATTTATGTTTCATGAATAGTTATATAGCTGAGTGTTATTAATGCAAATGGTTGTGGAAGCTGAATTTCAACGTCTGCATGTATTTGGGGGGAGGAAGCAAAAGAAAACAACAGCAAAAGTGAAGCTGGCAAGTGCACTTACTTAAACACTTAGAAACAGGGTTTTGTAATTGCCAAAGGCTTATAAGCCGAACCACTGAAGACAGGAATTCTTTTTGGACTCCTTGTTTTTGATCTGATTGTCCGACTGCCAGGATTTGACTTGACACCTCACCTTTGGACTCCTCTGAACAGATTCAAAACTGGCCAAGAATATACCCAGCCAACCTCTGCACGTGGGGCCTGCTTGGCAGCCCATTTTGTGAACATGTCCTACATCAGTCAGTGACTCAAGCTGTCAACCAGTGTCAATTAACCAGACTTCATGATGGCTTTAAAGCCTTTAATACTGCTGCTGAAGCTGCTGTCAGGTGACCTGGCAAGCACAGCAAACACAAGAAGTAATAGTAGTTATGGGAAGAGATGCAGGATCCAACTCTTTAGCCACTAAGGTGAGGAAGGAGATTAAGGTGGAAGAAACAAACTAGGCAGATTTGTACAGGTGCTCATGGTGGATGGACAGAGCCCATATCAATGTTGCTCTGCTAACCTTTTGATTTGGTGCGGTTTAATAGGCATTTAGCATGGATGTACATGACTGAACAAGATGAATGGTAATGCTGAACTAAGCCCACAATGTAAAGCTGACTTGTATGAGCCCTGGTAGGGTCACCAGTGGTCCTAGTTTTTATGGGGACAGTCCTGATATTTGGGGCTTTGTCATCTTTAAGTGCCAACTACCCCCAACTTCCTCTCCCAGTTTTTCATGCTTGCTACCTGGTCACCTTAATCCCAAGTAATAAGAAAAACATAGCTGGGAGCATGTGTAGTGCAGATGGAAGGTGAGATTCCCAGTGTGGGTAGATAAATTTGCACTAGCTCAGCAACAGCCAATGAGCTAAAAATAGCAAGGGTGGATATTGTGAAGCTTGTGACAGCTTGGACTAGCCATCCGAGTGTAAACCAGTCCAACCCAGTGGGTTCAAAGTCAGGTTGGTAGCCCTAGTCAGCACTGGTTCTGCAGCATCCACACTGTTACTTTTCTTTTTTTTGGCATGCTAGCTTGAGCTAAATGAGCAAGAGTTAATTTGTCCACTTTGGGAATCTTACTTCCCAGTTTAAAGATGTCTTTGTAGATCCTACACCCTGCTTTTTATTCTGCAACCCTCCAGCGGCTCATCACATATGGTCCTGGGATTTGCATGCATTTTAAATTACCTTGTAGTGGAATTTGTGTCTGTGTTAAATTAATTTGGGATGGATGGACCAGCTGAGATGCAGATTTGGACTGCCACCCAAGGTGAACCTTCTAGACAGCTGAAAGTGTTGTTTACTTTTCTTTCACATTTCTTATTCAGTGTGGACTTCCTGCATATTGTCAGAATATAAAAAATTCCAGATGAGATGGTGCTCATAAGTACATACGATGTAACCTCTGTGAAGGAGTCCTTTCTCATCAGCTCACATGAGTGAGTTGGGGATGCAGAGAATGCATGCACCTGTTCCCCTGAGATTTATGTGTTAATGTTTATACACTTTATATAGCAGCTTACATTTTAAATGCTATGTTTCATTGTTACTGTCTTACAAAATTTGGCTTATCTGGGATGGGTAATCCTTTTGGATGAGTGAAGAATATCTAATGGGCCAAATCGTTCTCTCACTTATGAAAACCCACGGGAGGGGCTTTTGGGAAGGAAATTTCTCCAAGGATCTCCTTTCAAAGATTCCCTCTGCCCTGCCCCCACACTTGCAGACTATGTAGATAGGATTTGCCCCCCATGGAAAAAATTTGAGGTCCTTCCCACAACTTGAAGGATTCTGAGGGTCCTTGCTGCACTTGAGTCATCTTTACAGAAGCTGTTTGTCGAATCATTAGCTCTACCAAAGCCCCTTGTGGCACGGCTTCACTCGAATCAAACTGTCAGGAACTCACCTGACCTTGACTGCTTGCAGGATTCCCGTGGGAAAACATAGACAGGCTAATGAGGGCTCCCCCACCCCCAAGGACTCTTTTGGTGGGGGTGGATGGAGGTCAGTGAGAGTCTGTCCCAGATGCATGCATTCCTCCCTCTGGACTGCCTAATCTCCTCCCACTGCCAAGATATGAATCCTACATACAGAGAGGCATCTGCAGAGTCCAGGAGTGTGGCAGAATGATAGGAGGCAAAGCAATGTTATTGAAGCACCTGAGCTTTCTTTCAGTGGCAAAGGAGGAGAGCTATGCCTCTGAAGGCCCTTTCCACACATGGATAAGCCCACTTTGATTTTGAGGTCAAAAAGAACCATTGTGATCAGCTTGTGGACTTCCTTAAAACAGGTCATAAATCCCATCCAGTGATTCCTAGATTTAGCAAAGTCATCCATTACCCCAAAATCATAGCAAAGAGGCGTTTCACAATTTTGTGAGTGACTCAATGTTTTTTATGTTATACTTTCGTTATGTTTTCACACACTGACAGTGAGAGGTGGGTAATTCAAATGAGATTTAGGTTGGCACCCGTACTTCCAGCAAACTGAATCTTCAAACCCATTGAGGTTCTCCTGTTGCTATTTAATGGATAGGAAAACCAATGTATTTAAGCAAATCCCTTGCATAAATTATCTTGGGAAATTTTGATATACAGAAGAAACAAGGGGTCTGATGGCACTTTTAAAGACTAACATTTATTTGTCATATGAGCTTTCATGGGAGAAAATCACACTTTGTCAGGCACTTGAAGATGGGGAGCTTCCAGAATGGGAGCCAGATAAATTCAGGGGAGTGTTACTTATAGGATCAGATCAGCCTGTTACAGCAAATCAAAACACTTGTTTAAATTCAAACAGTGGGCAACAGCATATAGGAGGGAGGAAAAAGGAAAGCAAAATTGTCTGTTGTAATGGGGGGGGGTGGGGAACGACAGTTTCTATTTGGCCTTAGGTTGACAGTGTCAAATCTGCATATGAATTCCAATGCTGCAGCTTCTCTTTGAAGCTGTGATTTGTTATCCATTTGCTTGAGTGTGGCTATTGACAGATCAGAAATGGAGTGATCTGGAAGACTGAAGTGTTCCACTATTGGTTTTTGAATGTTGTTGTTTCAGATGTCAGATTTGTATCCATTTATTCTTTTGCACAGAGACTGACCATTTTGTGTAAAATTGGGAGGAGGCACTTCTGGCACATGATGGCATAAATCACATTGGTGCATGAGCAGGTGGATGGGCCTTTGATGGAGTAACTGGCTTGATTAGGTCCTATGATGGTGGGGTTTTGTGTAGATATGTGGGCAAAGTTGGCAGTGTGGTTTGTTGCAGGGGTATGTGCCTGCTTTAATGTTTCTGTTGTTGTCTATTGCCCAAGACCCGAGGGAGTGTCTTGTAGAGTAGGGTGTAGGTCTTTGGCAATGTGCTGTAGGGGTTTGACTTGGGGGTGGTAGGTGATGACCTTTGGTGTTCTGTTTTTGTTTTGTTTTGTTTTGTTTTCCGTGGGCTTCTTCTGTAGTAGTTGACTTCTGGGTACCCACTCTCTCAGGCTCTGGGCAGCAGACCTCTCTTCACTGAGAGACAGCCCCCCAACCTTAAAAAGGTACAAACCAGCAATTACAGACCTAACAACAGAACCATTAAAGCACACACATACCCCTGCAACAAACCACGTTGCCAACTTTGCCCACATATCTACACAAAAAAAATACCATCATAAGACCTAATCAAGCCAGTTACTCCACCAAAGGCTCATTCACCTATTCATCCACCAATGTGATTTATACCATCATTTGCCAGAAATGCCCCCCCTGCCTTGTACATTGGATAAACAACAGTCTTAGTGCAAAAGAATAAGTGGACGCATATCTGACACAAGAAATAACATTCAAAAACCAATAGCAGATCACTTCAGTCTTCCTGATCACTCCATTGATGCTCTATTAATAACCGTATTCAGGCAAATGGATAACAAGTCACAACTTCAAAGACAAATTGCAGAAGTGGAATTCATATGCAGATCTGACGCTGTCAACTTAGGGCTGAATAGAGACTATGTTTTTTCCCCCATTACAAGAGGTAACTGTGCTTTCCCTTTTCTTCCTTCCTAATTGCTGTTGTCCACTGTTTGAATTTAAACAACTGCTTTGATTTCCTATAACAGTCTGACCAGATCCTAGGACGTACACTCCCCTGCATGCATTTTGCTCTCGTCAGATCCCCATCTTCAAGTGTCTGACGAAGTAGGATTTTTCTCCCATGAAAGTTTATGCTATAAATAAATTTGTTAATCTTTAAAAGTGCCATTAGACTTCTTGTTTGTTTTGCTGAACTAGACTAACACAGATCCCCTTTGGAATTTGATATATAGTATATGCATCTAAGGTGCAGAATAGAACCCTCAGTCAGTGTCAAATTCTGAATCTACCCAGCATCCAATTGGTGTTGATATCAGAAAATGGCCCTTTCATGGTGGCTGCTCTTTTGATTCCTCTCAGAATAGTCACTCTGAAAAGAAAATAGCTGAAAGCATTTACAGCTCTCATTCTATTCATTTATTTATTTAATCTCAGTTGTGCCTTCAGGACACAGAATGATGTATTTAGTCCATCCATTTGTGTGCCTGTGGGACATGATAGTGTGGCATTTATAGAGGAAATATATCACAAGATTTTAATTGAACTCATTGAAAAAAAGGGGGGTAGGGGAAGGAGATAAAGGAGGAAATAGAATTGCTGATAGATAAGCAGGCACCAAAAACTAATGCATTCTGGGCAAATGTAGCTCTGAATGGCTTTTATGTAGTTTTTTGCACATCCTTCCTAAGAAAAACAGACCCAAAGTGCTCAGTTCATCACCTAAATAATACTGTGTCCCATAATGGAAGTACAGTTTCTGCTCATTGAGATGAATTTTTATAGCGCTAATGTGTATCTTAGTATTTTATGCAAGCTCACAATGTGTTAGTCATATATAGACAGTGTGGTTGGGAATATTTCATAATTACTGCAGGAGGAGAATTCATGAGCATACATATGAACACAATATGATTCTGTGTGTGGCTGGATGTTAAAGCAGATAGAGGTAAAGGTGAAAACATCTTCCTTGTCTCCTTCTGTATCTGAATTTTCAGGGTCTACTGGAAAAAGCAGAGGAATTAAAGAGCTTTGGTGTATTATAAGAGGACAAAGAAAAGCATATTAAGCCAAAACCCTCAGCTGGCATAAACAGATGTAACACCAGTTTTGAGTCCCTGGAAGTATGCAGATTCACATTAGCTGAGAATCTGCCCCATTGTTTGGGAAAAAAGTTAAGTTTTTACTTCTAATAAGGCTTGATCCTGCATGGAACTGAATGTCCTTCAAATGTTCATTGACTCCTTGGTGATGGTGGAAATTGATTATGCTCAGTATTGCTTAAGTATTCAGCTATCCCACTGGGTGAGCATAGTTTAAACTCCTAGGTGGGAGGTACTGAACATCTTACCAGCCCAGTACCTTAGGGCTGCTCTACACCACTGGTTCCCAATGTTTTTTCTGCCATGGCACACCTTGCTACCTTTAGGTAATTTGAGGTACACCACTATATAGTTTTCAAATGAACTCATGAATATTCATGTGCCAATGAGCCAATCCAGAGCTCTTTGAGTAGTTTTCAAAAAATTTTATGGCATACCTGCTCAGGCCTGACAGCACACCTGTGTGCCATGGCACACTGGTTGGGAAACACTGCTCTACACTATAGAATTTTGTAAACGGAGGAGCACAGACTGAAATGCTCCTACCACTGATGTACCTTCTCTGCTATGCCAACATAATAAAATTACCTCAGTAAAAGGTGTAGGGCTTATGTCGATGTAGGTAGGGTGATGGAGCATCTGTTTATGCCCACTGTTCCTTACATCGGCTGTTGGCTGTCATTGTTGTCCATTTCAAGGCCCTGCTGCAGATGTAAATTGACAAGAAAGCTGGGCAGCTAGAGCTCACCTACCTCCCGCTTGCCTAGAGAGCAAAGAGGCTGGAGTCACTTCAGTCAAGGAGCAGGGCAACAAGCCCCAGACAACTGGACTCCACTCCCAGCCTGGAGCAGAGAGGGGAAAAGCGCGGCTGGCTTTTCTGCCAGCTGTTACAGGGCAGTCTTGTCAATTTCATGGTTGAGCCATAATTGGCAAGGCTTCCTGGCTCCCATGGGGGAGTAGGTAGGCAAGAAGTCGCACCCCACTCTTCAGAGATGAAAAGCCCTGCACAGCTTCCCATGGTTCCCAATGAGAAATGGCAAGGGAGTAAGCCCCGGCAGCCTTCTAGGAGACTAGGGTTCCTACTAAGGAACTGCCAGCAGGCTTGGAGACTGGGCTCTCGGCTCCCCACGCTATCTCTCTTGGACCGTGGAAGCTATCCTGATGATGATGCACACCACTGAACCAAGGAGGGCAGTGTGAACATCAGCCACTGCTGTAATTAACGTGGTGATTGTAAGTTGACCGACCTGACGTAGGTCAACTTATCTTTGCAGGCTAGACCAGGCCTTACTTTTCGCAACCCTCTTCTTTTTCTTTGATATCTACATTTGCTTCTAACATTAACCGGGAAAATAGCGTCCTTGTTTCTAAAGAGTTCATCTGTTCGTGCCTCTTATCCCCCAGGCTGCAGCCATAATCCTCTTTGAGATAATGAATGATTGCTCTGGAAGTGATTACTGAAGGATTTCATATTTTATCTTTCTGCCTATAAAATGGTTTGTTGTTTGTTTAAAAGAAAATTCTTGTGGGTTTTTTGTTTGTTTTTTTAAACTACAGTAAGTTTTGAAAAGTGTGTGATGACACCAAAATAACCGAGGTACAGCATGATATTTGCCATGCCTTTGTATATCCAAATACAGCACAGACATGCCATCATTATTGGAATTACCTGTAGTATCCTCATTTCTTGGTTTGTCTTATGGTAATGTCGGGTGAGCAGTAAGTGCATGTAGAAGTTCTCTATCACTGTGTTGGGACACTGCAGTAAGCGTGTCATGGAGAGGTGTGAAGATGGCTGGATTTGATGTAGACAGAGTGGGCTGGTATGTCCTGTAGGCTTGCAGTATTCTGCCAAGTGTGTCACGACCCACAAAAGGTTGAGAACCACTTGGTTAGAGATCATAGCTCCCTGGAGCTCCTACCAAAATAAAAAATTTGAGGACATGACTCTGGGCTAAAATTATCAGTGTAGCTTTAATTCCTCTTCTGTTTGACCTAGGAAAAGCCCTGCTGTGCCCTTTTAATACAACAGTGTAAATATGATTCCCAGTTTCATCTTGGTTTCACATCTGTTGAGAACAAGTGAAGTGTAACATCTCAAATAAGATGCAGCTGGAGCAGTCATCTTGCTCATTTTGACCATATTTCAGAATGAATAACATTATAGTGCACCAAAGACACCCCTTTCCTTTTAAGTTTTTTCTCACACCTCTTCTTCAGTGAGCTCCACTCATCATATTTTATAGCCAGTCTGGCAGTTCATGATGATTAATGTGATTGCTGAGGAAGAGGAAAATGAAACATGCAGAACACTGTCTGCCTCTCTGTTTTCAAAAACCCAGTGCCAAATTTAGCTGTTGTAATAGTGTGTGCAGCACCACTGATTTCAGAGGAATTATGTGCCCTTACACCAGCATTGAACTTGGTCCACAATTTTTATTTGAATTGACATTGTTGAGTTGGTGTATCATGTTTCTTTGTGGAGTTGAAAATCTTGCTGGATATCACTGATAAGAAGAACAGAGCAGAATATAAAATGCTATGTTATAAAAAGAGTCTATAGGCACCTTTGTCTGCATTTGCTAGTAATAAGTACCTGGAAAACTTAAAAAGAAATGTGTAGAAACCTGTATGTCTCCAATGCAAATTTTCATACATATCCAGATTGTTGAACCTCTAACCAGAAAAAACAAACAAACAAACAAAAAAATTGGCTTGTGCTAGCTTGCATTGAAGCTGGTGGAGAAAAACTGTAATGAACAGAAAGAGAATTTTAATTTATATTTACGATGTACCAGCAATACTCTGCTTGCAAATTTGCATAATTTTGTCTGTCTGTATAATATAGATTACAGCTAGATAGAAAGTAGTGTTTCCCGCACATGCAAACTATAGAATTAAAACAAAACAAAACAAAAGAAAACTTTTATCCTCATGAAGAAAAGTCAAAAAATTTGACCTGTTTTAAATGAGAATTTTTCATCTTGCTTCCCTGCCTTATACCCCAAAGATGCAGCTACCAAGGCTGTTGGGGAGATGAATGGGCAGGGAAGCAGGCAGTTTTCTGTTAAAAATTTGCCTGGATTTCATTGAAAGTTTAAATGAAATTGACTCATTCCCACAGATACTGTCAATTTTTTGACAAATTTGTGTTTCCAACAGAAACCTTCTAACCTGCTCTAATGTAGATTACATTAAAAGAACATTATCACAAAGTCAGGTGCTCAGAAGTTAGAAATTGTACAAACTATGTTACAGTGTGTGCGCTCTGGTGACCATCTGTCCCCGTGCTTTAGTCTGTATCTGTCACTTTCTGATTCCATCCAGCATGTTACCTGACCATATCCTGCTGTTTCTCTCCATTCCCGCCCTCTTCCTCTGTGCCTTCCATTCCTTCACCTTGGCTCTTACCTCCTTCCCACTCTGTATCCATCTCTGCCACTTTGAACCTGGCTCACTACCTTTCCACTCCTGTCCACCACCCATCCTTTGGTTCCAGTCCCCTTTTCCACTTGTTTTTTCTATTACCACCCCCATTTCTGATCCCCTGGCATTCAAGTAAGGCTGTTTCCTTCTCTTGCCACACTGCTGGGATGCCAACAGAGGGAACATTGACAACTTCCCTATCCTTAGTTCTCTGGTGGCTGGAAGCAGCAATTACAGAGGAAGTATTGATCTGCCCCTTCAAGCTTTAGACTGGAATACATTCATTTACTCTATGGGGTTGCTACTCATACAGTCAAGGTGGCCCATAGGAGCTGTGAGGATGTGGAGCATGCTCAGTGCAGGCAGAAACTCTGGAGAGTTTAGCTGCTAAACTCTTAGCAAATCTCTACTAATTATGTTCAAATTGAGCCTTTAAGTTCTGTAACTTGTCCAGATTTGGAAATTTCTTTATAATGATGACAAAAGACACATCCTTGACACTTGAGCACTCCCCCAACAGAGTTTCAAGTTCCTGCTCCTCAGAAGAGGGCCACTAGAGCTTCTAAACAAAACAGTAGGGAGGTTTTTTTATTTTGACATGTGCAAGACATTTCCCCTCAACATCATTCTTGAAAATAGCTAAATCAGAAGATCTTCAACCTGAGCAATTTAAGTTTGGCAAAATTAAAAGCAGCTACAAACAGGTCTTCTAACAGGGTGTACTGGAAGACCTTAATATTAGTGTTGCCATCCGCAATTAGCTTCCCAACTGAGTGGCTTTATACAATGATAGTATGCTTATATATGGTGTAATGATATAGGAACTTAGGGCAGGACTCTGCTAGCACTGAAGCCAATCTAATTTACAACTCTCGGTTTTTGGAAAAAACACCCCCTGAGCAATGCAGGTTTCAGCAACCAGGGCCAGCTCTACACATAAGGTAATGAGCCCCTGGCTTCAGGTGCCACTGGCTTAGGAAACTGTACGCTGCCACTGGCTCAGAAATTGGACCCTGTGCTCCTGTCCCTCCCCAAGCCATGCACTCTGCCTCTAGCAGCAGACTGGGCCAGCCCATGGGGTAGACTCCACTTTCTTGCCCTGCCTTTGGGGTTGTCCTCCCCACCCCTGGGGCAGAATGGCTGGCCCAAGTGAAGGGTGGGAGAGTGGAGGCCAGCTGTTGTGGGCCAGCTCACCCTGTCCCTGGCATGGTGCTGCGGCCCACTAAGATGGCGGTGCCCTGAGCCAGGGCCTCATTGGCTTATGGGTAGAGCCACTTCTGGTGGGCAGACACTTGTGCTGGCATGGGGCCTTAGCGTGTAGGGGGAACTGACTGCATAGAGCCCTGGCATGGGGGGGGGGGCAAAAGCAAAAGCTGGCTTTTGAGCACACAGCCCCTTGAACGGGCCCTGACAGAAATTAAGCCCTTGTATATGTGTTGGTAGGAGCTTCTACCTCTTGTGGAAGTGGAGAAATTATGCTGATGGCAGAGCACTCTCCCATCAGCATACAGTGTCTTCACCAGGCACACTACAGTAGTGTAGCTACACTGATATAACACTTCTACGAGCTCCCCTCAGGGAAGTGACTGATAAGAGAGGACTATATTTGTGCAGGAAGGAATAAGGCCTGAGTGTTGCACTGTCTTAGAAGACATTTGCGTGTGTGTACATACGTGTGCCTGTGTGAGAATTCTGTTGTTTCTCTCTCTGGCTCTCAGTGTGTGGAGCTCAGTCTTCTGGGATGTTCTAGCCTTCAGATTTAGGAATATTTTGATGAGCCTTTAAAGAAATTCCTTATGGACTAACAGCCAAGAGTTGCTGGAAAACTTGCTCTTTGTTTATTAGGGAAACAAATATTATGCTAATTTATGCCACATGCAAGGCTGCATAGTTTGACCCACAGGTATGAACTTCCCTATGAGGCTTAAATGAATCTACTCCCCTGCATATTCTTAGACAAATAACACAGGATAAAATACAAATTAATTTGTGGGAATTTAGCCAAGATGTAAAGTAATGAAACAATGATTTATTCTTTGGAAGGTGTTCAGAACATTTGTAATTGGTGAAAAAGGCTTAGAATTGGACTCACAGCCAGTAGAATCTGTAAGGTTCAGATCTTCAAAGATATTTAGGTACCTAATTCTTACAGATTTCAATGGCAGTTGGGCACCTAAATACCTTTTGAGAATCTGGGCCTGCTTGACTAATTTAGGTTACATCTACACTAGAGGCTTAAGCTGACTTAACCTGCACTGCCCCGGGTCCCAGTTGGGCTCTTGGGTCCCTATCCAGCTCCTGGTGCCTGATATGGCTCCTGCCACTAACAGCAAGGGGCTGTTTGCCACCAGTGCCAGGATCTGGCTCCCAGCCCTGCCACCTGCGGCAGGAGGTTTGGGGCCAGATCAGGCTCCAAGCCCCCTGCCATTTGCGGTAGGCAGCTCAGGGCCAGATCAGGCTCTGGACCACTTGCAGCAGGAGCCGGCTCCGAGCCCCTTCCACCTGTGGCAGATGGCTCAGGGCTGAATTGGGCTCCACACTGCTTGCTATCAGCAGCAGGAACTGGATCAGGTTCCCCCTCAGCTGGATTGGGGCCCCAGAACCAGATTGCACTGTGGGGCAGGGGCCAGAACCCAGGCCCAGGGTATGTCTATTAATGTAGACGTACTCCTCAATTGACTTTGTTAAGTTGACTTAAAATAGCCCCCCAGTGTAGACATAGTCATACTAAGTAACTTTGGGCAAGTCTCAATCTCTGTGCCATAGTTTTCCCCATCTGTAAATTAGAGTTAATAAATGTCACAGTCATACAGGTGTTGCATACCAAAATTAATGACCTGTTACTTATACCAAATATAATTAGTTCATTAGTATTGCCTACACCCTGTGCTTCCTTCACTTCTGTTTTATCATCCGTTGTCTTTTGTCATGTATTAAGATAGTAAACTCTTCATTCTGTCTTTTGTTATGTATGCTTCCGATGTTTAGGACAAAGAGTTCTTGGTCCCTGACTGAGGACCGTAGGCACTGTTGAAATACAAACAACAATGATGTCGATTAGTATTATGGTATTATTTTTGACACCCGTTCTTTCGCTGAGCACTACTTTTATGCCCTGTGTGGTAAGTCACTCTCTATATGAGTAAGGATGGCAGAATCTGGTTTTATATAAATGGAGGATGAAAGTGTAAACTCACTGTGTGCCTGTAACACTTTGGCATACAATTCAGCGCATAGCATTTTTTTCTACAAATAGGTCTCTCAAGCCCCAAGAAGCAACTGCTGCACTCCCTTAAAAAAACAAAATGCACTAGACAGACATTTAATGATAAATACCAGTACCTATATTTTCCAGATGAAGGACCAATATTTTAGACTAAACTTGTAGATTGAATGTAACAAATCATGAAGCCTGAAATTTTATTGTTAATAAATCTTAGCAGACTGCTGCTGAATTATGAAGTGTTCTGATTCATTGTGGTGGAAACAATACAAAACTATGTTACTTAAGTGCTAGATTTATGTACAGTAGCAATACTTAATACATTCAATGCTCACAATGCTTGAGGTTCCTATTTCAAAATAAACACTTTAAAAATGTTCAGCATTCTTAATGCCATGTGTTTATAAAGGGGCTCTGGGAAAGTTTAACAAAGCTTGAAATAAAGGTGGTCTTTGTATTGGCTTGCTTCTGACTTTCTTACTGGTAAGTTTTGGAAAATTCTTTGCGGTTGGCTACCAACTGACTAGAGTGAAATCTTACAGAACAGTTTTGACATGTTTTAGTGAATTATTAGGGAGTACTTGTGTTTTGCTGCAGCAGAGAGAGAGAGACAATCACTAAAGCATGTTCAGCGTGATTTTAAATATTTATTTGAGAAAAAGGTAGATAGTTATAGTTTATCTAAAATGCAGCATATTCAGCCCTTGAGGCTCTAACTTGCTGAGAAAATTTCAATTCCTGTGGGACTTCCTTTGAATCATTTGTGAGTTTCAGCTGTGTAGTTTCAAACATCATTGGTGTTATGCATGCAGAGCATAGCAGGATTGAGCCTATAGCCTTGTGTACACTTGGTAGCTAAATGGATGGCCATTGAGTGTCTGTTGAAAATAGGCCACGTAGACCGAGTGGCAGAGTTGTCAATTCCATTTCCAAGAGTGATACTGAGATTTGACGTTGTGAGCTGTGGGTAGTCAGCATCTCCAAGAATCTGTCCACTTGTTTTATTTGTTACAATATTGCCTGGGAGCGTTAATCATGGACCAGGACCTGATCATGCAAGGCAGTGTAGGTGAATGTTGATTTGAGTGCCTTGTGTTAGTCATCCAAGATGGAAAACTTTGCCTTGACTAGTCCAAGGTCATGGTGGATGTCTGTGGCAGAACTCTGAACAGAAACCAGGTCCATGCCTTAACCACAAGAGCATCCTTTCTTCCTGACCTATCAGTGCTGATGTCGTTAGTTTGTTTTGTTTTAATGTTTGACACAGGAGTAATTGATGGATAAATCTAGATTGTGCAGCTGAAAATTTCAGTCAGTTTCTTGACCCATACCTTTTTAGTGCCACTGGTTGGTATAGCCCAAGTTAGGAACAACCATTTGAATTCCTGGATTGATGAAAATCAAGTAGTTGAAATAAGTTCCAGAGCGGTAACCGTGTTAGTCTATTTCAGCAAAACAAATGAGGAATCCTGTGGCACCCTAAGACCAACAAACTTATTTAGGCATAAAGCTTTTGTGGACTAGAATGCACTTAATCAGATGCATGGAGTGGTTTGTTAGGTGTATATATATATATATACACATGCAAAGAAGGGCAAGTCATATTATCCTGTGGAGGGCCAGTGTTAACGAGGTCAATTCAAACAGTGTGAATGTGGCCCATTTACAACAGCTGAAGAGAAGTTGGGAGTATTTAAAGAGGGAAAATTACTTTTTATAGCAAATAGTAGAGATAGTTAATCTCTAGGGCTAAAGTGCTAACCTACCTTCTCTTCAGCAGCTGTCAATGACTGTTCCACAGAATGACTTAAACATGAGCCATGAAAAAGATGGACTAAGTCAGTAAAGACAGCTGGAAAGAGAATGGTGGGTTACTTAGAAGTAACTGTCCTTCTTTGAGATGGGCTGCTCAGATTCATTCAGTAATAGGTGTACCCGTGCTGCAGCACATGATTGGTCAGAAATTTTTTGCCCTAGCCTGTCAGGAGAGGGCTGGCGGCCACCCCCCCCCCCATCCTGTGGCTATATACGTGGCTTCCGCCTGGCCCCTCCCCAGTCCCTAAAAGTCACCAACTCCAAGTTGTGGGGATAGTGGGAGTGTTTTGAATGAATCGGAGCAGCCCATCTCAAAGGAGGACAGTTACTGGTAATAACCCACCTTTCTTCTTCGAGCGCTGCTCAGATACATTCAGTAATAGGTGACTACTAGCCGTGCTTGTGGATGGTGGGCCGAGTTGGCCCTGGTCACCTCCAGCACTGCTTTTCCCATGCAGGGAAGCTGCCCCCAAGCCGGGAAGGTCCCACAGAGGGACCTAAGGTGTCGGCCTTGGAACCAAGGAGCAAGTAAAGAGAAGCCAGGACTGAGGTTTCTGACCCCATTTGGGAATAGAAGGCCTGCTAAGAAGAGCCTCGCACATGGGGTTTCTGAGGAAAAAGGGCCTTCAACACTGACACCCTTCTAGCCAAGGTAAATAGCTACTAAAATCCGCTGTCCAGGCAAAGACCAGTAAGGTACATGAGTCCTACTGTGTTGGAGAGCCTACTGATCCATGAAAGGCAGGAAGGCCTAATGTCACCTTAGTGTGAGACTTCAAACGGATATACCTATGAGGCTATGATTGAGGAAGCAAGTCAGCATAAAGATCTGAGCAGTTGGTATTAGGGAACTGCTGAGGTAGGAAAAACCCAGTATCCTGGCACTAGCATCAATTGAAGTGAGAAGGTTATGGGAAAAGTAGTGGACCCTGGAGCTATCCATCTACTAGCTGCGGATACCGAGTGCTGTGAGATGCAAGGAAGAGGGGAAATGGAGGGGAAAAACCACCTCTTTCCCTAATCCAGCTGAAAAGGGGCACAGGGAGAATTGGGCAGGGGCTACTGCCGAATAGGACGGCATGCCTATCTGGTCAGCTTAGATCGCCATAATGAGACGAGTGCTTATCCACAGTTGAAGGGATGGCGCAACCGGCCGTGTCCAGGGCAAACTACATCACTATTAAGGCATCACCTGAGGCCAGGGCGTCTTCCAAAAACATCGTAACCCCCTCAATGTTCTCGTGGAAGGGAGCTGTTAGACACTTCAAGGCATTACACTGATCTAAAGGGAGCATCTAGCAACCGAGAGCTGATGATCAGTGATTTGCCAGCCATGGAAGAAATGCTTTTCTCTGCAGCCTGTGGTCTCGGTACTAATCTCTGCATTTGCAGCACTGGTGCACGCAAAGGCAATAGAGTTGCATACCTAATGGATTTCAAAAGGGATAGCCGTGTTAGTCTAGTCCAGTAAAAAAAGCAACAAGGAGTTGTGTGGCACTGTATGCAAAAAATAAATCTGTTAGTCTTAAAGTGCCACACAACTCCTTGTTATCTTTATACTAATTGAGCCATACACAGCTTCATAATGGACAGAACCTGGGGGTCCCAGTACCAGGAATGCAAAGAGAGAGAGAGAGATCTTGAGGATCTAGGGCACAGGAGGGGAAAGACTCCCTCTGGCTCGATGAGTCGGCGGTATGTCAGCATGCTGAGGTGCAGCTCCGATTACCCCTTTTTGACCGTTTTCTCTCTTTCTATGCTTCTTTCCTTCTTCTCTCTTTCTTTTTAACCAAGAAGGGATGAAGCTAGTAACACGTTCCCGCCATCCTTGTGGGGTCTCATAGCTGCCTGGCACTGAAACCCTATGCGTGCCAAGGAGCTATCCATGCTGGAGAAAGTCTGCGGAGGGCAGAAACATTGTTTAATAGGATCCTTGGGCTAAAGCACAGGAATTACCGGGAAGGGTAACCACAGTGTTGCTGGTGTCATGAGGGCGGGTGCTCTGATGTTAGAGAATGCCTGCCAGGTGAGGAGGCTCCAGAAGAGGAGCAGAAAACCCCACTTAGGCCACTGTCTGAATTGAACATTACCACTGGCCTGAGGGTCAAACTCGGAGCCCAACAGCCCAAGTTGGGCAGAAATTTCATCCTGCCTGAGGGGAGGGAGGATGAATGGTCTGTGTGAGTACCCTAAGAATGGGTAGTCTTCTGGGAAGATGCCCGCCTGGTGGGCAGGCTCTGGAAGCCACATAAGCCAATATTTGCAATGAACATTTACAACAGGCCTCTGGGTTAGGATCAGAAGGACCAACCCTAGAGTTGGGCAAGGGTTCGTCCCACAAGAGGAGAACAGTGAACAGATGGCCCCCAGATTGCCCAGGCCCATCACGTGGGAAGGGGATGGGCCGGAGGTAGTGGGCCCGTGCTGTTAGTTAGCTGGTGGCTACTAGGGGTGTTCCTGTCCTCCCTAAAGTAAGCACTGAGCAACCTTATGTCACCTCCCATCCCCTTGTAACAACCAAAAATGCTTGTGAGTACTAAGGGACGAAGCTCTGGGTCACAGGATTCTGGGATACCCGGGACTGCCCGGTAAACAGCCTGTGGTCCATCAGGAGGCTAGGGCTAGGATATTAGGGGAGCAGAGCTCCTCTTTTGCTAAGAGTAAGAAATCCCCATTTTGCTTGGGAGAAGGGGAGAAACATGGGGTCAGGCCAGAGGGCCTAAATGAAGAGATACTCTCAAGCGTGTTCGCCCCCTGAGCCAGAGAGAGGCTACCAGAGGTTGAGGCTGGGGAAAAAGGCGGGTAATTACTTCTGAGATGTCTGATCTGGGCACAAGAGGTTGGGTCTGAGAGACCAAGCATCTAACTATCCGATGCTGCTGTCCCGAGCTGGCACCTGTGCAGGGTGCCCGCGAGTTACTTGGTCCCAAAGACCCAGAGGGTGGACTGTTTGAGGAAGAGAAATGGGTAGGACCTGAGGCCTGCCAGACAGGGGAGGGTCTGTATTGTGGCTCATGTTGTGGGTCACCCGGCTTCAATAGCTATGGGACCAAAAGGCAGGAAAGGGGGAGGCCTTTCGGAGTAGTAGGAAGGCGTGAGGATCCAGAGCGCAGTTAGGGATAAAACTGTTCAGGATCTGTGGGGTCGGGCACATGGGATCAGGGGGTGTGTCCCTCAGGGCTAAGCAAACATATGTTCAGCCAAGTCACAACAGGGATACCAGAGGAAGAGTCCCTTACTTCTACGACAGTAGATATATAGGGATTACCTTGTTTTTTTTCCCCCCGTGTGCCCACAAGGGGGAGCGGAGAAGCATTGGCTGTGAAGGAGCAGATGGAGGAGGGCTCCCCTCCCCAATAGGGGGAAAACCCAGTGAGAATTCACAGGTGACATCAAGAGTGGGAAGTGTGTTGGGGCCCGGGGTAGTACATGGTCCCTGCCTAAAGGAGAGACAGATGACCATCAGCCGGAATAAGAGGTTCCAACCCCTGGTGAAGGGAGAAGTTCCTCCACAGCAGGAGGGGGTATGGGCCCAGAAGGGCAGAAACTCTCCTGGCCAAGAATGGAACCAGGCCACAGGGGTGAGAGCGCCTGACTGGGCCACTCTGCCGAGAAAGGGCAAATTGGGGGTGGGGGGCGTAAGGCTCCTACTGGGTGGGAGGCCGTTCAGGGGCCCCTGAAGGGGGGAGGCCCAAATACTTAATCTCTCTCTGGGGGTCTTGGGCGCTCACAATGATGGCCGCAGTCTCTGCCAGGAAGAGGGCCTCATTGTCGAAAGGGAGGTCGAAGATGACCTGCTGGGAGGCTGGAGGCATCCCTGCTTCCCTAAGCCATGCCACGTGGCGGATGGTCATGGCCAAGGCCATTGTTGGGGAGGCTGTGGCTATAGCATCCCAAACCGATAAGAGAAGGTCTTGGGATGCTATCCTGCCCTCCTCCAGGAAGGTGTCATAATCTTCCCTCGCCTCCTGTGGGAGAAGGTGTCTAAACTTATTCATCGATTCCTACAAGTCCATCATATACCTGCCTACCAGGGCCTGGTTGTTGGCCACGCACAACTGGAAAGCGGAGGAGGAGTACACCTTCCACCCCAGAAGGTCTACTTCCCTCTCATCCCTCAATGGGGGGAAAGGGTCATGGGGAATTTGCCCAGGGCCCAGCGCCATCTCCATCACTCCCCGAGACGGTACCAGGTGGTGAGTGAGGGAAGGGAAATCTGTCCCTGGGACGTGGTATTTGAGGCTCGCCGTGTCCTATACTGGGAGAATAGAGGCCAAGATTCACCCTCATGACAAGGCAAGATCCCAGACGCTAGGGTGGAGTGGGACTGTGATAGGATTGCCAGACAAGAACACCGGCCCAAATAGTGTGTCAGCAGACCCTCGGGGATTGAACTTCCATCCCGCTTGGGTAGCAACATGGTGCAGAATATCGAAATGCACCATGAGGTCGCCCGTGTAGGAGGATGGCATGGGATTTAAGGTTCTGACTGGTGCCAGAGGCGCTGGTGCCACTATGAGTTCCACAGTACTGTGGGGGCCTGACGTGGTCTCTTGAAGAGACCATACATGGGGCCGGTACCTAAAAGGTGCTGATGTCAAGAGTCTAGGATGGGGCCATTTAGACCCCCTTGAGGTGCCCTCCTCCATTCTCAGCAGAGGGGAAACTCCTCCAGACTGTGATGATGGTGCTGGTGATGGCAAAGTGATACAGTGCCTGGGAGAAGGCTCAATGGTACCGGAGCTCTCAGGCATGGGGGGTTCTGGTGTCAGGGAACTCAATATCGTGACCAGAGAGGGTGTTTGGTGGCGCTTCCGGAGCCAGACCCTAGAGGCGAACACCAGCTTACCCTCCTCCTGAGGGGTACTGGAAAGAGCGGTGTGGGCAGTAAGAGGAGTGCCTTTGCTGAGTCGAATGTCTCTGGTGTTGCAGGGAATGACACCGACTCCTCTCAGTCCCATGGTGACCCCCAGGAGGGGGACCGGGAACGGCATCAGTGTTGCGGTACTGAGGCTGGTACCGAGCCAGTCTTTCTGTACTCCCTAGGGGAGTGGTGCCGGGAAGGCTCCAATGCCAAAGAGGCACATGGTACTACAGGAGACCCCAAAGCCTTGGGGGTGGGCTGCCGCACTTGCCCTGAGGCCAATGCACAGCGCCTTTGCTCATTGTCTCTTATTGTCCTGGGTTTAAAGGACAGACAGGTGGAGCAGGAGGTAACCACTTGGGCTTCACCCAGGCACTGAAGGCACTTCACGGAAGGATCATCCAGTGGGAAGGCCTTGCTGCAGGCAGCACAAGGTTTAAACCCTGGCATGGTGGGCGACAGAGGGGAGTGGCGTTGTTGCTCCAACAGACACTCAGAAGAGGAAACAGTCTTCCGTGGAACAATGTCACAAAGAGATGTTTCCAGTCAAGCTGCTGGTTCACAAAAGGAGAAGACAGGCTGCTTGCATGATTGCAAGGAGCAGTCTGTTTCACAAGCCATCACTGAGGTGGACAAAATAGAACTGAGGAGGGGCCGGGTGGTGGTCACATATATAGCCACTGGGTGGTGTGGGGGGGGTGGCTGCCAGCCCTCTTCTGACAGGCTAGGGCAAAAAGTTTCAGACCAATCGTGTGCTGTGGCATGGCTACACCAATTACTGAATGTATCTGAGCCGTGCTCAAAGAAAAACTACTTTCTATCAAATGAAAAGTGCTGCTAACTTTCAGTTCTTTCTAGAGACTTCAATGCAGTAAAGAAATCCTTCAAACTGTCCTTAATTATTTTACTCTAAAACAGACAGTAAACACCTATGCAGGGCCTGATCCAAAGCCCTTTAAAATCAACTGAAAGACTCTCCTTGTCTTCAGTGGGCTTTGGCTTAGACTGAATAACCACTTATTTGCTGTTCATTCAAACTTGTGTTGAGGATGCATTTTCCCTTGTAAATAATCGCTCTGTATTTAGTATTTTTCCCTCGCAAGATAAAGTAACTTGTATTCATCACAGATTTTATAAGTGAATGAATTATGCATATCAGTTTTAAGCAATGCCATATTAGGGTGTTTTGTCACTGTACTGTGAACCAATATAATGAAAAATTAAATATTAATATTTTTCTCAGAACTTTTTCAAACATTTGTAATATGAGATGCAGTTAATTTTAGAAACAGTGAATAGAAATAACTTCCTCACATTTGTTTTGCTTTATGGTGCAAATAGGGAATAATTAGAATAGTGCAAACAACATAAATTAAACATTTGTAAACATTAGATACTAGTGTGAGACTTGGTGCTCTACACAGAAGTCTTGAAACATCTGACATTCACAGTATTAAGTAGCGTCTGAATATAGGAGCTTAATATTAGGAATGTCAGTTGCTCCTTTCTATACTTACAATAGTAGAAAGAGCAATTATTGTTTTTGGTTGTTCTGCCATGGTATCTTTCTATCACTGATTTGCAGAAGGCTTTTGTTATACATATATATTCACCAATCTTCTGACATTTCACAAGGATGTGGACTTCTAATTTTATTTTTAAGATGCACTAGTTGTTCTATTTCCCTTTATCATTTTTCTTTTCATTTATAGCTTCTTGTTCCCTCTTGTTTTCTGTGTTGCTCCAAGTTATTGGCATAGGTAAGGCTAGAACTCATTAATTCTGGGGTTCTATTTCTGAGGCCTTGTTGCCTCTCTGAAAGGCACCGTTTGCTATTTCTGGTTCCTCTAGCTTTTCTGAAATATGAAAGAGTGAACACTGGAACTGATGTGGCTGTTTAATTGTTTTTTTCCCTCCATATCATTTGTATTTGCAAGTGCTTTGAGGCTCCAATGTGTTACTTTAAAAACAAACAAAAGACAGTCTGCCACAAAAAGTTTACAGTCTAAGTAGTTTCATATGCTTTAATATGAATAATTTTCAGTTTCCCAAAATTTCTGAAGATTGCAGGACACAGAAAAGAAGTACTTGTCCCAGATAGCTGTCACTTTTTTCTGTATGTTCATCTAACTGTTCTTGAGTTTAGATCTTTCAGAACATTGGATACATCTCAGAAATGACAAAGTTGAGTTCCCACCAAGTATACCACCTGGAATACTTTTAGCACTCTCTGCTGAGAGCTAATAGTGTGATGCAGTCATTGAGAGGCAAATTAACTTTGCCATCCTCCATAACTTGAGGAGGAGGTACTGGTGAAAGCATTAATTATAGGATTATAGAAGCAAGTCCAAGTTCTACAGCTTGCCGAGAATGTGAACCATGGCACATCAAAGCTTTGAATCTACTTGTTAACTCTGTCTTACAAAGTGTTTTTATTCGAGGGATCTAAATTTTAATTGCCATTTTTTAAAAAGAGTCTTGGTATATTAAATGTCTGCATTTCCTGCATAGATACAATGCTGGTCTGCCAAAGAGCCCTAAATATGTAAGCAGTGGACAAACTTACTGACCCATCAAGACCCCTCTCCCTGATGGGCAGAATTCTCTAGCTCCACTCCCTGCTGCAGTGCAGAAGCTCTGAGCTCCCTATCCCAGTCTGGTAGGCAAAGATTAGGGTAGGAACTAGGGGGCTCTGTGAGCTACATTTTAACTATAAAAATGCCACATAAGAATTACAAACCTCAGTTTGGCCACCGCAATATATATGCTCAACAAAGTCTATCTCAGAGATCAAATTGCTGCTTTTAACACTAACACGTCTACATATATTTTCCTAGAAGCTATAAATAAATTATCCTAGTCTGAAATAATTAAAGGCAAGCACTATATATTGGCCATTATTATGCCTCTTTCAACTCAGAGGCAAGATTGTTTGAGAACATAAGAACAGCCATAGTGGGTTAGAATAATGGTCCATCCACGCTGGTATCATGTCTCTAACTGTGGTCAGTACCAGCACTTTAGTGGGAATGGACAAAACAGGACAGCTGGAGTTAACCACTCTCTCAGCTTCTGGCAGTCGAAAGTTTGAGTCATATCAAGCATGGTATTGAATTCTCGACCATCTTGGCTAATAGCCATTGATGAACCTATCCTCCATGAACATACCTAGTTTTGTTTGGAACCCAATTTTACTTTTTCGCCATCACATCACAACCCATGGCAATGAGTTCAACAGATTAATTGTGTGGAAAAAGTACTTTCTCTTGTTTGGGTTAAACTTGCCACCTGTTAATTTCATTGGGTAACCCCTGTTTTTTTGTACTTTGGGAAAGGGTGAATAACAGTTTTCTATTCACTTTTTCCACGCCAGTCACGATTTTATAAACCTCTATCATAGCCCCCCCAACTGTCTCTTTTTTAAAATGAAGTGTCTTTTTAAACTTTCCTCTTATGAAAGCCATTTTATACCCTTTATCAATCTTTGTTGCCCGTCTCTGAATCTTTTTCAGTTCCATGATATCCTTTTTGAAATGGGGCAACCACAACCGGGCACAGTGTTCAAGGTCTGGGCACACCATGGATTTGTACAGTGCCATTATGACATTTTCTCTCTGATTTTCTTTCTCTTGCTTAAGCTTCCTGCTTTCCTGACTGATGTACAATGAGCTGAACTTCTCAGAGAACTGTCCATGATGATTCTAAGATCTTTCTTGAGTGGTTACAGCTAATTTAGAAGCCATGATTATATATGTGTAGTTGATTATTTTTTCCCATATGTGTTATGTTGCACTTACCCACACTGAATTGCCTTTGTCACTTTGTTGCCTAGTCACCCAGTTTTGTAAGGATTAGGTAAGTTCATGGAGGATTGGTCCATTGGTGGCTGTTAGCCAAGATGGTCATGGATGTAACTCCATGCTCTGGATGTCTCTCAGTCTCAGACTGCCAGAGACTAGGAGTGGACAACAGGGGATGGATCACTTGATAATAGCCCTGTTTTGTTCATTCTCTTTGATGCATCAGTCACGGGTCACTGTCAGAGAAGACCAGATATTAGACTAGATAGACCATTGGTCTGACCCAAAGGCCATTTTTGTGTTCTCGTTCTTGTTAGACAACTCATAAAATTCGGATATAGAGTTGAATTTCTGCAAAGCTTTGTTTTTGAGGTTTACCTGGGACCCAACTCTAATCAGAGGGCGCTAATCAGCAAAGCAAATGGTTAAGCCTCGTTGACTTCAGTGAGACTTAAGTATGTATATAAGTCCTTTGCTGAATAGAGATGGACTTAAATATATGCTTAAAGTTAAGCATGTACTTTGCAAATTTGAGGTTATACTGATAACACTGCAAACTTAGGAACAAGTATAGTAGTTTGCCTGATGCTCGATGTTAAATTGTGCTTTCTTTAGTATAATATGCTGGACAAGGTAAGGCTGCTTTTTGTATAGAAGGGAAAAGTAGAAATTTGTTTTGAGGATTTACTGTTAAAATATTCTTAGGCTCATTAGTATAAAGATGAAAGGGAAAACAATGCTAATACAATAGACCATTAGGATACAGATCATGAGTAAACAGTCATGCTACATGCACTGTTGTGTAAAATGTTTAGTTTTCTTTGGTTAGTGGTTTTTGTGGCAGTCGGCAGGGTTTTTGTCTTCATCTGCTATTTTCTAAGAGCACTGTTAGATATCTGTACCTGCGGATACAGCTTCTGCTTGTTATTCAGAACTTCTAGCTGTAGCTGCTGCAGTTTATAGAAAGATATCAAATAAATCAATAAAATGCCTGGTAAAGATTAAGGGCCTGATTTTTCATTTATACTAAGAGTCTGCATTCCTGGGATTGTAAAGGGATCTTAAAACCAGTGTAAGTCTAATTTACACCCAATTTAAGTCCTCTTTGCGCTACTGGAGCTGTGTAAAGAGGCTACCGGGTAAATGAAGATAGGCCTGAAGATATTGTGACACACATGGTAAGAAATGTTGCTTCAAGGAAATTATAACATTATACATGGTAGTGGAGGTGATGTGTATATGATCATATTCTGCCAGGGATGAAGCTGGCGTTTAATAGATGGTGTGATCACTTTGGGAGGTGACAGGTAAACGTGAGGTAAACCATATTTGTAAGTATTTCAGATTTCTTGCTGTGTCTCTAATACATATATATTCCTCTTGTGAACAAGAAACATATTTTAAATATAAAGACCCAGACTGAGAGGGGTACTGTCATACTTCAGGGGTTCAATCCAGACTGGTGAAGGATTGTGTTACTGTCTGCCCAGTAAACCTGAAATGCTCTGCTGTGGTGGCTCACAACTGGAACAACAGTAGATCAGCATGCAGGTCACAGCCTGTGCTGTATATCCCTCTGTCAGCAACTCTGATTCCAGCAGCTTGTGTGTATTACAAAGCCACATCCTTGCTTCTGTGACCCTTGATTATGAGTTGCAGGGTGAACCAGTGCAAGCAAGTCCTGAATTTTTCCAAAACAGTGTAATCTGAAGTGTCCAGCCCTCTTCTGGACCACTCAGAGAAATAATAAGGTTGATTTGCTCTTTTAAAGAGACAAAAGCACATTACAGCTCATTAACTTAACTGTGGTAAATAGATTCTTCACTTCAAACACTGCATGGAGTTCATTTATAGTAAAAGTAAAATTTATCAACAATAGGACATAGGTTAAATGAGGCCAGGTAAAAGAAAGAAAAGTAGAGATGGTTATGAGCAATTAAAAGTGAAAACACACATCTAAAATCTAAAACTTAATTTAGAAAGGTAAAGGCATTGTTCAAGCTGTTTCTTTCTCAATGACCATTCTTCTTCCCAGCCACACTTGACTTTCCCTCAGGCAGAGCCTACCACCACAGTACAAGGTTCTGACCATGGCCATCCCTAGGGCAGAGTGGGGCCCAGGGCCAATTGGCCCGTGGGGACCCCCCTGCCCTGCCTGTGCTGGGGGGACAGGGCAGGCCGGCCCAGAGGACAGACCCTGCACTCCTGGCCCTCCTCTGAGCCAGCCACGCTGCCTCTGGGGCAGGGCAGGCTGGCCTGGGGTGGGGCTCCACTTTCTTGCCCCACCTCTGGGCCAGCCCTCTGCACACTCAGGGCAGAACAGCTGGCCTAGGGGAGGGGCAGGAGAGTGAAGCCCGGCCTCTGGGCTAGCCTACCCTGCCCCTGGCCCAGCTGTTCTGCCCTTTGGGTGGACTGGGCTGGTTCAGAGCAGAGGCCAGGTGCTGCACCTCCAACCCTCTGCCTTTGACTTCACACCAAAGGTGACAGGGCAGGGATGGAGGACAGCAGAGCCACGGAGGCAGGCAGTGGGGTGGCCCCCATGCTGCACTGCTCACAGCAGGACAGTTCGGGGCCCACAGAACTGCAGGGCCAGTGGTGATCACCCCCCCCCCCAAGGATGGCCCAGGGGCTGACTTGTCTTGTCGTTGAAGTGAAAGATCTTTGCTTAACCATTTTCTTATGTGTAGAGCCCTGCAAATCCACGGGTATCTGCTGCAGATCCACAGGTATCCGCATCCACGGGTGTGCATGTGGATAACCGCAGACCCATTGCTGTGGATCAACTCACGGATGTAGCTTCTATTGTTACCTTATCACACTACGATCCATTGCTGAAGCTGCTGCACTGATCTGTGTCGGCAGCATGCAGGGGAACCAGGAAGCTCTCTGGCCAATCCTAGATTGTGATCTGCCAGACAATCAGTGTCTCAAGGTGGGACTTGGAGACTCACTGCTGGCCTTTGATTGGCTCATTCCCCTGCCCACTTCTTCCTTTTCTTGCTTCCAGTTGGCAAGCCATTGCTGTCAATCAGAGATTTCATAGGTGGGCAAAAAAATCTGATTGATAGCACAGCATGCGAACCACAAACAAGAAAGGAAAAAGTGCGTGGGATCCATATGGAGAATGAACCAATCAAAGGCTGAACAGTCGTATGTGAGCCCAAGCTCGGTTGCAGCTGTGGTTACAGATGCAGCTAAACCCTGGCATGCGGATTTCAGATTGGATTAATGTTATCACTGAGCGGATGCAGATCGGATGCGGTTCCACATTTTTGTATTCGCGCAGGGCTCTACTTTTGTGTAGTCACTCCCCAGAAATGTCAGTCAACACCACCCGTTGGCTGAAGAACCATCTTTCTCAGCTTGCTAGAACTCTGGTCCCTTGTTTGGCTAGTAATGGATGCCATAATGGCTTTTTGTCTCTGATTATATCTCTGAAAGTTCAATGGCCTTTTTTTCAAGAGGCAAGATGACCTGACTCATGCTATTCTTCCTTTTTGTTGTCTTCCCACCCCCTACTGATTTGAATGTAAATTGAGGCTCTGTTGTTTTTTTATCACACTGCTTAATTTCATTGGAAGCAGGTAGCTAGCTGCTTTCTCTTCTGTCTGAAAGAGACCTTGTTTCTCTCTTTCTTTGGTGACAGACTCTAAAACAAAAATGTCAGTGAGTATCCCGAATTTGTTATGTAGTGTTAATACGTCAATATGTAGTGTTAATAGAATTCACATTGATATTAATCACCAGTGTGTCATAGGCTTTTATAAACCTCCACACACATTTTACTTGTATAATACAGGAATATTGTATGCAATCAATTGATTCAGTTGTTGATCACTTAAGGTTCAGATCCCTGTCTTTATAGCTCAGATAAAATTTCTTTTCCCTGCTGTGGTGTAGATGCCAAGCTGTCTTCTCCTCTGTTTGTTAGCTTGATAGCTTTGTCGACCTGACATGTAAATAGACCTTCATTGTCTCTGCTTCTCTGACTAGCTGAGTCATCAGGCAAACGCATCCCTTTCTATAGGGCAGCTCTGTAGACCATATCCCCTTTACATGTTTGGTTTAAATAGACTGGAGTCATAATTCCAGCATATATCCAGAACTCTTAATATGCACAGTGTACATCCGTTATGCAAGAATATAAATGACAGTGAGTCACTAGTTTTCCATTAGAAACAAAATATAACATCCATGAATTGGGTATATTGAACTGGTAGGTCTATCAGAAACTTTTTGTGTAATACCAGTGAGCCTCTTGCCTTCTGGAGTTAGGATGCTCATAGGATCACAGGGACACACACAAATTATTGTAGAAAAGTTAAAATCCAGAGAACCAAAGGGGCAGCTGTGTTAGTCTAGTTCAGTTAAACAAACGAACAAGGAGTGCTGTGGCACTTAAAGACTCACAAATATATTTATTGCACAAGCTTTCATGGAAGAAAATCCCACTGCATCAGATGCTTCAAAGCATCTGATGAAGTGGGATTTTCTCCCGTGAAAGCTCATGCAATAAATATATTTGTTAGTCTTTAAGTGCCACAGCACTCCTTGTTTGTTTGTTTGTTTTAAATTCCAGAAGGATTCCTTCTTTTAGTGTCAAGGACTCCTTCTGTAAGAACAGTTCTGTCATTCTTTATTTCTGATGTTGTTAATTTTGAACAATGAAGTAGAGAGCGACACCAAATTGGAGGGATATCACTTATTTTAGTCCTAGACTAGCCTACCAACATTGAGATATAGAAGTCTATAAAAAGGTGCATTCTGTTTTTTGTAAAGGAAATATTTCATGGAGAGAGTTGTTTTATTCAGCTGTCAAAGATCAGTCTTAAATGGGTATCTCCAAGTTAAGCATAAATGGCTGTATATAACCTGATGAAGCATGAGCACATAGTGTTACTGAAACAGACAAACTGGGAGTCAAGCCCTGTGTTTAAGATGCCACGTTGCTGTGCTAACTCCTCAGTCTCAGTGTAAAGACTTTATGAGAAAAATAAATCAATTAAATAGTTTTGGAACTTGTAAAATAAAGATTTAATAGATTCAATGGCTGAGGCCCTCCACTGGCATTTATGTTGCTAGAGAGCAAAGCTTTTTGTTATTGTTTGTAAGCATCTGGAAATCTTGAATCTCAAGTCTTATGTGCAAATAATTATTTTTAAGCTTTATGACTGTTGTTTCTTCATAGAAGGTGTTGCCATGTTAATATCTGACTGTTAAATTAAACAGGGAGGGTGACATTTATGTGTTTTACTGTTAAGCATAATTAATGGAAATGAAAAATGAAGTAATAAATTAAGGAACAGCACACTGCAATTATTTTTCCTGTCCTGTGTGAATGAACATTTTGGAACAAGGAATCTGTGTCTCAAATGATGGTTAATCAAAATCTGATCACTTGGATACTTTGAAACATTCCCTTCCCTTCCGCTGTTATATTTTCAACATACTATAAATGAAAGGAGCTGGGGGGTGGAGGTGTTGGGCATTGTCTTGACTCCGTTTTGGGAAGAGGTGCTGGGCAGATTGAGAATCCCCACATGAGGGTGGTGGAGGGAAAGGGTACACTTTACAGTGGTGGTTTTCAAACCAAGGGTCAGGACCCACCACTGGATCACAGACCCTCAGGTACTGGGTTTTGGCACTGCCTGCTGCTGCTGCTGCCAGAAGACTGGCATGCATTGCTCAAAGATGTAATTGTTGGGCTGTGGAAACAGTTTTGAAAACCACTGCTTTACAGGAGCCTAGAGGCCTTTTGGGGGCCTGGACTACTCTGTGGCCCCCATTACTGGGGCCCATGATACAAGTTTGTACTGGGCCTGAAAAAAAATTATGCTTGAGCCCTGGGAAGATAAGGGAAATACAAAATGATTTTAGAAGAATTTCCAAATTGGGCATCCTGCACAGTGATGTTATTGGTTAGGGACACAACAGTTGTTAGGACTAAAAAGAAAAAGGATCTTGTGGGAGGAAGGGTACCAAAATGGTGAAAGCAGTGAGGAAGCTGCAGATTTTAAATTCTGTCATGTTTGGTGGGGGAGATGACAGGAATCTTCCTTTTTAATTTACCTGCTGCTTGGCTCCTGGAACCACTGTTTGATGCCAATATCTTCACTTCTCCTTCATCCAGGAATACAGCAGAGTAGCAAGGACAGGAGTTTCCTCTAAGATACCTGTGAAAATGGATAAATCCAGCATCATGTCTGTGCTACATTTAGGTTTCTTTACTACTTGGTGCCACAAAGTTTTATAAAAAGTGATAGAAATGGTTTCCACTTTTAAATTTCAGTAAAAACCTTAAGGTGTTTTTAAATCTTCCCCTACTGAATTTGCAGTGCAAACACTGAAGCATTTTGCTAGTAACAAGAGAGCCAGAGAGTGAAATTGAACAGATGATGACTAAAAACAGAACTGAAACAGACCAATCTATTTTCTAAGTCCAAACTGAAAGAAATGCAAACTACAAATAACAGAAATGTTGAAAAGGAATAATTTAAGAATTTGTTCAGTTTTATTAATCTGTAATATTACACAAGGGAATTTTGGTTTTAAAGATGTTTAACCTATGACTTATATTTTAACAAAAAAAATGACAGCACAAAGATTTAGCAATTAAAATACTTAGCTGCATGACTAAAAATGTCTGGAAGTTAGTCAGGTATTTAAATATGAAAATTAAAATTATAGCCTGTAGTAACATCCAGTATTTTGATGATAAAGGCAAATGAAAACATTTAGCATGATTTTGTTTACTCTACACATACATCTGAATCTCATTACAAAACATACAATGTCTTTCTGTGTTCAGAGGAAAGGCAAGTAGGTCATTTTATTAGATAATTACCTTTTAATTTAAAAATAAGTATCAAGTGGATAAGGAAATCCATTTTCTTTCAAGCTTGAAATTGTATGTGCTATGCCACCCCAGCAGAGGTGTTCTGCTGTTCATACTGCTTGAAATATTAATTATGATGATGCATTAAGTACCAGCTCTACTGCCATTCACTGAAAAAAATGCACTCTGGTAGTCTACTACTGTTTCCCCTAACGCAGTGGTAGAATATCATTTTTGTAAGATGTGATTTTTGATGAATTTCTGGAAGAAATTGTAGTCCTTTACTACAGAAGGATTTACAATACTTTGTCTGACTGTAGTTAATGCTATTGGAATCAGGAAAATTCATCTCCCCTTCCAATTAAGGCACATTTTTAATCTGATTTTTGCATGTATGGGATGAGGCCCCAGTCTTGCAATCAATCACATGTGGGGCATACACTTATTGATCCCAAGGAGTCCAAGCCAAAGTAACTGGGGTTTGTATGAGTGCAAGTGTTTGCCTGCGAATACCTGCTTGCACGATTGGAGCCCCAGTTTCCCTGAAAGTTCTTGTAGTACTAAAACCATAACAATTAAATATAGTAAGTAACTGTTTGATCAGATGTTTCGAAAATCTGCCTGTCTGCAACTGGATAGATGCAGCATTATTGTTAGACTGACACAGTTCAAAGGAAGAACTCAAGCAAGTAATTTATCTGAGCAACAATATTCAGTGCAAAAAAAAATTCTGCTTTGGACTGAGCCAGTGTATGTGTCACATACATGCTACTTGCTGCCTCTGTGTGGTTGCAGGAAACTGAAGTGATAGGCCAAAAACTTCAAATCCAGGTGCTTTAATGTTAGGGGGCAATGCTAAATCCATAGTCAAGCATCAACTGAAAATGATCTGATTTTCAGATGTTCGGGTACTGTTATTAATTTGACCCTCTGGAAACAATGGGAGATGCAGGTATTTGAAATATGTGCTTTGAAAATCAGGCCGCTTCTGTTTTGATGCATCAATATGGCACTAAAGAGCCTAGGCACTCAGATTTTAAAATGTTGGTGGACATTTTTATTTGATGAGGAGGGAAAAGGAAGAACCCCATTTTGGTGAATCCAAGCCCAGGCTATTCCAAGTGCTCTCTGCTCTTACATGCTTGCTAGGGCAGCTGAAATGGATTTTTAAGAAACATGGAATCATTTTTAGAATGCCCTGGTATTTCTGGAAAACTCTTTCTTCAATGTGTGTATTCTGTGTTCTTGTCTTTTGGTTTTCAATTCAGCTGTTGCTAATCTGTATTAATTTCCATTTCACCCTATAGTAATACGTAGGAATCCATTCGGAATGGACATCTGTTGTCGGAAGGGGTCAAGAAGCCCATTACAGGAACTGTACAATCCCACCCAGGTGAGTGTCTCAGTTTCGCAGCACATACAACAAAAAGTCTGTACTTACTTGCAATGTTGTTTAGTGTTTTGGTTTTTGTCCTCCATAGTATGATCACATTCATCTTGCAAGATTGAATCTGGGACCTGTATAGGTAAATCACAAGCTTGTACAGCTTTGGGCTACAGGATTAAGTCTCCTAGCTGTAAGCACTAGCAGAGTTCAGTCCTCCGTAGATCAGGACACAGTGGGTTACAACAGCAATGCTGTATGACTTTTGTTTTAAGTGTCTAATGTGATGGGTTTCCAGCTAGCCCCACTAGTTTTTCAATCAAAGCTGGTTGCAGGTGTGAAGTCCAAACAAGCTGAATAGTTTACAGAGAGGCAGGTCATAATATCTTCGCACTGAACGGACTTTATGCCATGATTAGTCTCAGGGAAATCAGTGAGGCTACTTGGGGGGGAAGATATTATGCAACATGAGTAAGGCTAACCTGAGCTCTTCTCACTGTGACACCCAGAGCAAAAAGCATCTGAATTTCATGTCTCTCAGTTTCCGCAGCTGCTTAGTTTATTCCCCATGTGTGGGCTGAATTGGCATGATCAAACACAGTGTTTCCTGTTGGCAGCTGAGAGAAGTGCTGCCACTGAAAGAAAATGGCAGCTGACTTTTAAGCATATTTATTAAGGCTTAATAGCTGCCTATTATATATTTATATCTCAGTTAATATATTTTGCAAAAGTGTGAGCTATTAAGGAAAGTGACTATCCTAATAAATCTAACTCATTAGATTTAACAAGCCAGTAAATGTTTTAAATACCAGTTGGTTATTAAAAGAATTGCTGTATGGCATACACAAGTGCCAAGTTATTTTAACACATAAAGGATTGCCAACAGCCTAAAGATACACAATGTCTATTATGCAAAGGGGTAAAGTACAGGCATACAATAATTTTGTTTTCAGTAATGTTAGTTTCCTAATTAAATCTCAATGCTATATGTGGTGGTATACACTAAATTACCAGTTTTTCTAATAACGTGAAGTACAATCCATGTTGCTAAATGGAAACAGCACTTAAAGCTCGCAACAGGAACAAAGGTGCTGCAAAGAAAATATAAAAAAGCTCTTGAAAAGATTTTAGAGAAGGGCAGGTAGGGAAAAGAAAGTTTTGTCCCTTCAAATACTGTCTCTGGGATCTGCTGTACATCAATAGAAACCTCCTTGCCGTTTAGTAGTCCCATTTCCAAAGGACATATCATATGAAAAGAACAGATGACTGCATCAAAGGGTTTTACTCTCAAATCCTTGTAAACTTGGTGCACTACAGGTTTTCTAACCTTTTGCAAGCAGTGAACCCAGCTGACAGCTCCCTTGATGCCCTCTCTTTCCTTTCTATATCTTGACCACGTTTTTGGTAAAGCATTAGAATTCCTTCTGATCTCTCATCTGGGGGGAGCCAGAAAAGTCAATGTTTGAACAAGTACAGCATTTCTTGCAGTCAATGTTGAACTAAGCAGATGATGTTTTTCATGCATAAAAAATTTCCATCAGTACACTGGCATCTTCTGTTCTTAGCACGTAAAAAAGGCAGAATATTCCGCTGCTTTTTGGACTGGATTTTATGTGCAGCACATAGTTATGGATTTTATGTGTGGCATACAGTTTTCCAGTAGCCAAAGTTACTGTTAGTATGCAAATATGTATATTTCTGGGAAATAACAGCAAGAGATGGTGAGTGAAGGGGGGATATTAGTAACAGTAGCTGATTTAGGGGTCTCCACTGAAATATTTTTTGAGCCTCACCTTTTAAGTCTGAGATACATTCCTACCCATAAAAAGGAAAATAATTATCTCTATTGTCTTCACAGTGCTCGATGAGAAACCGGACCATGGTCTGAGACAATGGTTCTCAAGCTGTGGGCCAGATTCCCCCAGGAGCTCCCCAACAGTTGTCAGGGGAGAATCAGTCCACTCTTATCTTCTCTCTGGTCCTCTGCTGGGGCAGATAATGATCAGTGACTTACAACATAGCACTCAAAAATCATGACAATTTGGGGGATAGAAATTTTTGGTCAAGGACAGCAGAAAAAACTTCATTCTTTTCTGGAAAGAATGACATTGGCTCTTTTTATACTGTCCAAGGCATATCATAAAGGACTGCAGGCGTTAAGATTAAGAGCTCATCCACAAGATGACATGTTCATGCACTCAAAGCCCCAGTAAGTTGTTTGGTGTTCAGCTTACCTACCTTGCTAAGATGAAGTTAACCCAGCAAATACTTCTAGCTTCAGGTAGTCTACATAATTCAAACACAAGACTAAAATGAGGGAGCCCCTTCAGCCATCAAGTTTCGATTGCTACATGCTAAATATAGTTGTAATTCTTTCAGAGCTTGCCACTTTAATTTGGCCAGCTGCATGTTTTGATATGACCTAATATGAAGAGAAATCTATTGGCTAAAGTGCCGCCTTCAGCTACGGAATGCTTGTGTGCAGATTTCAGGATTGTCTGACGTAGTCGTCTGTTAGGTACAGCAAGACTTGATAGTATTGTCCCTGGAACTGCTTTCCTCAGAGCTGGAGTGAATGATGCCATCAACTGAAATAGAAGCAGGACTGAAGCCACTGGTAATAGGAGTGATAACTTTACTGTTGGTTTGAGATAACATTATAGTCCATGCAAGTGAAATTCTTGTAATTAATACCATGCCATTCTCAAGAAAGTTTCTTATATGTTCAGCACAGAGATTGTCCTAAAGCCAGATGGAGATATGTTGATTTTGCACCAGTTTGGGCAGGTCTAGCTTGTCATATTTACTATACAGATGTATAGCACTTTCTCTAGACTGTTTTCTTCTTTCTTTCTTTATTGAGCTGCTAGCAGATGTCATGTTTTCTCTGTTGAATCTCTTGGTTTGGTAAGTGATGTAAAAATAATTTGTCACCTTTAATGGATTTCCAGTGGCCTATGGGAACTGAGTTTAGAGATTTCAGTCTAGTTCTCAGTAGTTGGGTACTCACATCACAAAAGGTCACCACCAAAGCTGGCTGTAATTGACATCCTTTGTTAATAGCTTCACAACAGATTATCAAAGAAATAATGAAATTCATCACTTAGTAAAGGGGCCAGCACAAAGTCCTTGCACCATTTAAGTAAGTGAGACTTAAGTGGGTACACAATCTTGTGCTGGTCCCACTGCAAAACCAACAGATAAGAACAATCTTCTGCCCCTACACATGATCCCTCAGTGTTGAGGTTGATGTATAATAGTAGAGCAACGTGTGGGAAGCTAGAACTGCCTGTGCTGTATGTGTTCTGTGGACAGAGAACTTCGTTCTTTTGGCCTTTTCGTGCAAAACTTTCAGATGTATTAATATCACATTAAGCCAATATAGTCAAACTTTAGATGAAGTAACTAAACAAAATATAGTTATTCTGTCAATGGCTCCAAAGGGATGAGGGAGAGAATGAAACATGATACAACTAGTGATACTGTACAAGGAGTGTGTATGGATGGTGGAGAAACATAGGTCTGACTGAAGAAGGACAAAGAGACTTGCACAAGTGTGACATAAACTCACTTCGTTGCTTTTCTTCGTATTTCAAACCTCACGACTTTAAAAACATGGGTGAACAAATATTTGCAAAGCATGTTCTTAGAAGAATGCCAATGCCTCAGAGTCTTGTAATTTGCATGAATTTGTATGGCCCCACTGCTCTAAAAATAAAAGTAATTTGTGGTTCAGCCCATTGAACTCAAGTCACTTGAAGTTCAAAATGTGACAACAACACATTTATGCTTGAGCACATCAGTGAGCAACACTGATCTGTTCAGCCCAGTGTAAAAACAGGACCAAATTGCAAGCAGTTAACAGCTAAAATAAACAAAGAATTAAATGAGAAGAAATGCAAGCTAGAGGCTGTGATTATGATCCTACAGTCCTATGCAGGCATAAGTCAGACTACATTCTAAGAGTTAGGCCTACATATAGTTTCATCTAACTATCAGGCATTTACTCTTTATTTCTCATCTTCAGAGTGGAGTGCTGGGTCTATGTAGAGGCTGCAGGATCAGATCCTGGAAGTTTCCATGCATCAGTTTCTAATCTTGGGTCTCCAACTTTCATTTGAAAATCATTTGGCTAGTTAACCGTAGGGCAAACAGTTAGCAAATTGTTTTTCATTTCAAAACATGGGTGCATCTGTTGAAGAGTTGATTGCTAGGAGTTTACTTGTTGGTGAGACCTACTCTGGGATGTTCAAACATTGAGAGCTGGTAGAACTGCCTTGTGTCCTGAAATTTTATTAGACTACTATTAGAGATGATGAATTTCTTTTCTTTTTTGCTGCTGTCTTTATACATTCTGCCAAATGAAAGCAAGCTGATGCCTTGGTGACCACAAAGTGATTATGCAGCCTCAGTTACCTAAGGCCTCAAGTGTGTTCTCTTTCTGGAGAGGTTACATTATCATCTCTGGATCTGGCTGTCTGGGTGGGGTCGGTGTACATTAACCCAAACCAGCCAGAGTCACTTTCATCTGAGTTAGTAATTTTCTGTTCTGCTCTGTTTTGCCCATCACTGGGTGACTCCACTAGCATGCAGACCTGTTGCTGGCTGGATGGTAGGTCTTAGTGATCTAAGCTTCATTGCCAGAGTATCTTTCCATCTTGAAATCAAATTCACATTTCAGTGATGTCAGCTCAGCCATTGTGCTTGTGAGGTATATGCATTGACAACCCTTCTAGTTTGGTATCTGTGGTAGAGCTGTTGATCTTAAAAAATCACAGTTTGGAATCCAGAAAAGAAAACAAACCAGGATTCTCAGTGGATATTTGAAAGGTCTTTTGGTGAGAGGATAGGGTTGCGTCAGCACCCTTTGCCAAAATTTTTTCTATTCTCACTTGTGTATGATGTACTGTGCACATGCTGGCTACTGTGTTCCACCTCAGAGATAACCAAGTACCAAATCTTACTATAAAAGCCCTGAGATGGGTACTGCACAGTGCAGAGAATTAGAGATATTCCCCTCTTGCTTAGAAACCAAGAAGTTAGGTGCTAAGCATCAATATATCCAAAGTCAAATTGTCATAAATCTGCATGTGCATTTGTTATGTGTACTCTTCTATATGTCAAGGTTTGTTTTTTGTTTTTTTTACTGACAATGCTAATGAGTACAATCACAATGCATGAGCATAAGAAACATGATCATTTCTTGCTCTGTTGTTATATGCAGATATGCTCTTGCAAATAATAGTAACATGGAGAATGACACCACAATAGTTGTTGATTGAGCACAGATAAAAATTCAACAAAGGGCAAGAAACAGAACGAGAGCTAGTAAAAACAGACAGCATGTGATGCCAAATGCTGGTCACTTAATCCTATTGCTATAGATCACTGGGTATATGATAGCAGTATCTCTAATGATCCTATGCTGAAGTAGCAGATACCCACCAATGAAACAATAATTAATTGATTTATTCCAAGGATGACTCCTTATGCAAATATATATTACTTACTGTCATGCTTGGAAGAAATAGAATAGCAGCTGGCTGGTGATGTAATACCATGTTAACCTTACCATAAGCACAGCACTAGTGAGGATACTTCATTATTAATTACAGATTACAAATAACAGCTCACTGGAAATCAGGGAAATCACTTGTAGCGGGTGGTCTGGTGCAGTGCCTTATCTAGATCATACATTATGCCATGATGGATACCTACAGAAGAGAAATTAGTCAAACAAGTATGTACAGTGCAGTCAAGGGGTCAGATTCACCCCTCAGAAAAACCCATTCAAGTTATTTGTGTTGTATCAGGGAGGACTATTTGGCTGCTCGACTTTAATAAAAGGCACATTGCCTCAATGAAACACAGAATCATAGCCATCTTTCAGTATATTCTTGGATCCTTCTGATAGAATTCTTCATTGACATGAAGACGACTTTTCTTAATTTCTCTAAGTTATTCCTTGTTTGGTTATATTTTATTTTTTGGTACCATACCACAATAATGTAAAGTCTCTATAGAAGCATAAAAGGAACAGGGCAAAAGGCCTGGTGATTCTAAAAGGTACTACTAAACAGAAAAGAATGGTGCGAGACTGTTTTCAAAACTGGAAACTTAGGAGAATGCCCAGATTCCATGTCAAACCAGAGCTTAGATACATCAAAGATGAATTCTTTTCATTTACTTTAAAGGGCTTTGAATCAGACCCCAAGTGACCTGCTGTGCTAGGCATTGCTTGATCTTGCAAAGCACCCATTCTGAATGCAGCTGTGTTTGAGCAAGACACTTGCCTCATTCTCCAGTTGATTTGATTTGGTGTCTACTTTTTTACTTGTAAATTATATACCAAGCTGATTAATGGAGATGATTAGGATAATCATATCTCAGAATGTGGGAAAAGATGGCAGTTTAGGGGCAAGGGAAAATAGGAGGAAAACGATCATAATAGAGGATCAAATTAAATGTATTACTCAAATTGAAAAAAAAAAGAAAAAAGAGAGAGAGGACCAAAATAATGCCGCTGTGACTTCAACAACAGAGTAGAAGAGGCAGTAGGAAGCAAAAAGGCATCCTTTAAAATTGGCTATCAGCTCTTACTGAAGAAAACAGAAAGGAGGATAAACTCTGGCAGCTTAGGTGTAAAAGTATAATTAGGCAGGTCAAAAGGAATTTGAAGAGCAACTGGCAAAAGATTCAGAACTAAGAGCAAAAAATTTTTTGAAGTACATCGCGAAGAGGAAGCCTGACAAACACTCTAAGGGGTCACTGGTCAATTGAGATGCTAAGGAAGCACTCAAGGAAGCCTAGGCAATTGCAGAACAAACAAGGAGTCCTGTGGCACTTCTAAAGACTAAACAATTTACTTATTGCATGAGCTTTCATGGGAGAAAATAGAAGCTAAATGAAATCTTTGTGTAATCTTCACTGCAGAGGATGTGAGAGAGATTCTTACTCCTGAGCCATTTGTTTTAGGTTATAGATCTGATGAAGTGTCCCAGGTTGAGGTGTCATTAGAGGAGATTTTGGAACAAACTGATTAAACAATAATAAGTCATCAGGACCAGATGGTATTCACCCAACAGTTCTGAAGGAATTCAAATATGAAATTACGGAAGTGCAAACTGTGGTATGTAGCCTATCATTTAAATCAGCTTTTTTTTAATCAGGCAACTGGAGGGTAGCTAATATGATGTCATGTTTTATTTTTAAAAAAGGCTCCAGAGGCAATCCTGCCAATTAGGTAAATTCATGGGGTCCATCAGCAGTTATTAACCAAGATGCAAAGGGACAGCCGTGTTAGTCTAGTTCAGCAATGGTCAGAGATGTAACCCCATGCTGTGGGTGTCCCTCAAGCCTTGGATTGTCAGAGGCTGGGACTGGACAATGGGAGATGGATTACTTAGTAATTGCCCCATTGTTTCCATTACCGTTGAAGCATCTGACATTGGCTGCTGTCAAAAGACAGGCTATTGAGCTAGATTTACCACTGGTCTGACCCATATGGCCTTTCTTATGATCTTATGAAATTACCTGTGGGACTATTTCAAATGTCCTCCATATAAAAGTTGCAAATTGCTGACATGAAGGCAAGTGCCTGTCGTGTACTACTCCAGAGACTAAATATATCCTCTCTGCTCTGTTATAAGTGCTCCAGTACCCTCAGCTAAATGACTGTATCCCAAGCCCATCTCCCAGCTCATATCTCATAATTATTCATGCAGGAACCTCTCATGGCTTGTTTCTTTCTCCTTGGTTACAGGAGAATGAACTGCATTTGTCAATACATAGTCAGTTTCTTCTGTACATTTTGTTATAAAAGAGATGTTTTAAGTCTGTGTTGCCAATTCATAAGTCCCATACAACCAGAAAAACAGTTCCCTCTGTCTCCAGGTATTCTAGCTATCTCTAATGTTTTGTGATTGCTCCCAACAGACCTTATTAAGAAAACAAAGGAAGAAAGCCATTCAAAAACGATCTACTGAGAAGCGAGTTGCAATTTGCAGTTATCTCACACAGTTGTGGTATTAAAGATGGAAAACCATCGTGGTTAAATTTGCCATTCTGTCCACAGTGTCAGATTCCCCAGTTCCCATTGTTTACAGATGTGGTGCATGTGATAGGCAACCTTAGGGTCTAAGAGCTGACCTTTCAGATTAATTGGTGGACTTCTTTGCTCTATGCGACATAAACAGTGTCAGTAATGTAGCTAGCTGCGTCTGACTCAAGCTGTCCATGATAAACATGCAGCAATAATTATGCGACCACTCCTTTGTAAACAGACACTACCCAGCTACAGTGTTGTCAGCAATCTCCACAAATTACACGGCTGCAGAAGCTGCAGTACTTTCCTGTGGAAATGGGTGTTATCAGTGCCTATGGTGGAATACATCCAGAAGGATGTCTCTGTTCGTTGATTTCATTTTAAAACTGCTGAATCACTTTCTCTGAGGCATACACAACAATGACCTTGTTCTCTGTATTCATCCATGCCCCAATTTCAAATTGTGGATAAAATGCATGTACAAGTGTGTATAATCATTGAGCTCCTTGCTATTAATTTAACAGAGCTTATGCAAGGGGAATTCCCAGGTAGCCAGTTAAACCATCTTTCTTTTGTGCTACTGAAGAGGTGCAAAATAGCCCAGAGTGTGGTGTCAGAAGCTAATCTTTGTTACTTAAAATGAGTGTCATTCTAATCTAAACACTGTTCCCTCTAACACAGGTTCTACCATAGCTTACAGGGTCAAAGGGGATCATGTTAGAACCATTTTTACTCATGAGCTTTAGATCTAGACTCCTACTGACCTGGAAAAATGAAAAAGAAATCTGTTTCAACCTGGTTTTATCCCATCCCTACCAGATGTGAACCTGCTCTAGCAAGGATTTCAAAGATGGTTCCCCTGCAAATGCCGACTGAAAGAAAGAATTCATCTATGCTACAATAGGCCCTATACTGGGAAGAAGGGCACCTGGTTAGACTACTGATGTCCCCCAACATGCTTAAAACACAGTTCTGTCCCATACTGGGAATGAACAGAATCATGTTTTATCTGTGTCAGATTCTGATATGGTGTTGCATGGAATGCGGTTGTAGAGAGACTGATGATATTGTTAAAATGAGGTTGTCTTATCTATACAAGGCAGAGCCATGTTTTAACTGGAGGACAGTCATGTTGCAACCTTAATTTCTCAATATGGTAGGGGTTGTAGTGTAGCCCAAGATGTCTGTTCAGAACACAGAGAACAGAAGATAGGAATGGAAAGTGAAATCCTCAAGCCCGGTCTACACCAGTGATGAAAATTGGCGGCAGTCAACTGGAGTTACGTGAACTAGGCAGAGTAGCTTGTGTAATTCCTATTGACTTCCGAATTTCCCATCAGTGTGGCATTTTCACTGCACTGCACTGATGAGAAATATATTCCCATCAACACAGCACTACACCACTTCAGGGGGTGGTCTTATTAAGTCGATTTCCAGATCGACATAGCAGATCTTCAGTGATCGCTAAGTCAATCTGGACATATCAATCTGATTGTGGTTAATTGGCTGCTGTCAGTTTAAATGTGGCCTCACCCACTTAAAGTAAGTGGTAAAATGTCCATTGACTTCAGTGGAGCCAACTTTTCACCAAGAAAATCTAACCAGGATCTTCCATCTGACAAATGATAACACTAAGTGTTGTAATGGACTTGTGCTAGTCTTTAATCTGCTTTTCTTTTTCACAGTTCATGACTGTGACAGGGTCAGGCAAGATGGGTATAGGAAAGTGGTGGAGGGAGTATATATTAGCCCCAGGCTTAATAAAGCTTTGTTCCCTGGGTTAAGTTAGCCTGTAATGTTCTAGAATAATTGGTCCCAGGTATCCCAGTCAACAGGCCTGCTACTTAAAGCCTTGTTCTCAGGCAGGGCGGGGCAGCTGAAAGGAGAGTAGAGAGGAGTAGAGCTGCTGAGAGGACACTGACAGTTTGTTTGCAGTTTTGCCCCAACACCAAGAGGTACAGTGGGGAATTTGGGAAAGAAAACCCTACAAGCAAGGCCAGTAGGACCTGCAGCCTGATGGTGGACTATATTTAATTGAGGGAGACGGTGGGACTTCTAGAGCCTGAAGACTGAGGCTTTAGAACTAGAGACTGTGGGACTTCTCAGAGTCTGAAGACAGACCGGGAGCAGTGGGGTCACTGAGTGGCAATCCAGGGAAGGTAGCAGCTCTCCTGGACTGAGTATGGAGACTGCTACTTAATGGGGTTGCTGGGTCAGGGCCCAGGTTAGAGGGTGAGACTGGGTCCCCCTGACTCCCTCCCATCAGCCAACCCCTCACTAGCAGGGGGAAGGAAAAATTGAGAAGGGTCAGCCAAATCTTGGCACACAATAGAAAGCGCAGGACCTAACGGGGCACCTGAGGCCTTGCCTCACTACATGACACATTATTACAATAGAATATATTGAAAAGTTTAATTCTGATACTGAAAAGGCTCCCGGGGTTTTTCAAACTAGCATTGAGCTTATTATAGACAAACCAAAGAAAGTTGGCAAACTTACAATGTTCTGAAGCTCATGGGTTTTTCCAGGCACTAGAAATACACATAGAGGGGTGTTATACAGCTAGTCCTCACTTAGTGACCTACTCGTTTAGTGACCCCTCAGAGTTATGACCAGCTCTCTGATGAGTTGGTATTATGGCAATGTACGAGAACTCGCATCAACTCTCTCAGATTACCTATATTTACAGTACACTATGCAAACTAAGTTCAGTACATTAGAGCTTAAAACATTTAAAATATATATTAAAAATGTTATAAATGATGCAAAGGTGACATTAAAACTATCTACCGATGGTTGAAAAACCCACTACCAGTAAAGTACATTATGCTTGAAATACCGGTAAGGGCTGCTCCTCGTTTAGTGACCAATTCGTTTATCAACCAGGTTTCAGGAACGGAACCCGGTCACTAAGTGAGGACTACCTGTACTTTCTTTCCAATTTTAAATCAGCTCTGAGCAATCTTCAGACTGCAAAGTTTGTCACAGCGAATCAAAACATTATATTCAAGTTTTGGGATGCATTTAAAGAAATACAGTAACCTGCAGTCAAAGTTACATTAAAGGAATGCATAACCGTTCAGCAAATTAGCAAGACTCTGGCATTAACAGCAAATGGATACCCTAATGAAAATATTCCCCTCCTTTCTGCAAATGTGGAATGGACACTTCAGACAAGCATCTGGGTATAAGTAAAAGGAAATAGGTATTAATTCAATTAGATGATGAAGGAGAAATATGCAGGGTACCATGGGGAATTGACATCAGTTGCTGAAACAAGAATAGAGATCTATAGCTGAGAGAAGATTTTTTTGCATCTATTCGAGTCATGCTTGACTTTTGCCATGCATGTATTTTACTTATGAAACGTCGGTTGACAGTATTATATTTACACAGCAATATAGTTAACATTATATTTTGGGACTGAAGCCTTGATGCCAATAGATGGATGGCATTCTAGAGAACAGATGCACAGGGTTAGCTTTTAGTTCATTTTGATACATTAAACATTCAAAATAAACACCTGAGAAGGAGAAAAGAACTGCTGCATTGGATGAGTACATTGAAAGATAAAGCCCTGGAACATCTCCAGAGTATAACATCTTACTTATTATAAATTGAATGAAGGTCTCTATGGTGAAAGTGAGTTGTTGTATTAGTTAGTTCCACAATTGCTGTCTTCCTTTCTTTGATGGATTGTATTGCCAGTGACATCACTCTGTAAAATAATAATTAAGACTTTACTCTTCTGAGTAGCTTACGTAAGAAGAGTTTAGTTTTATTTTCATATCTTAGGACCTACAAAAGTCACCCCATGCATACTTTCATACACTTTAGCACAGTGGTTTTCAAACTCTGGGTCAGGACCCAATATTGGGTTGCAGACTCTCAGGTACTGGGTCATGGCATCCACTGTTGTCACTGTCAAAAGACTGGAATGCATTGCTCAAAGATGTCGCTGTTGGTCCGTGGGCATAACTGATTTTTTTCGACTGGGTCCTGAGGGAAAGAAGTTTGAAAACCACTGCTTAGCAGACAATTTTAAACATTCTTTGCAGTGCACATAGGTGAAACATAGGAGCAGTGCACATAGGTGAAACATAGGAGCAGTGCACATAGATGAAACAAACAAGCAGTCTGGTGACACTTTGAAAGATTAACAAATTTATTTATTGCCTGAGCTTTCATGGGAGCAATGTCAAATGCTTGAAGATGAAGTAGGTTTTTCAATCTCGAAAGCTCATGTGGTAAATAAATTTCTTGGTCTTTAAAAGTACCACAGGACTCCTTTTAAGTTTTGCTGAGCTGGACTGACATGGCTCCCCCTTTGGAATTTATAGGTGAGGAACAGACAGTCCTTCTACTGCCCATCTTTTAAACATGGGCCCCCTCATAATATGGTTTAGCCCATATTTTTGGATGCTTGCATCTCCTCTTTCCCATATATGTTTCCATTTGATGTGGCGCAGTGCCAATCTGAAAGTCCAGCTGCAGGATCAAGACTGTCTTCTTATCGAACTTTCATCTTTGAAATGTCATCACACAGCATGTAGAAGACAACCAGAACGTGTATTTTACATGCAGATGTGTGCGTCTTCATCTATTAATGTGTGTGAATATTTCAGGTGGCACTCTTAAGGCTAAGTAACGTCTAATAAGTCCCAAGAGGGACTGTAGTAATAGGGCTTTTAGTTCATGGTCAAAAGCAAGGCCTAGTTACTTTGGATGCATACAGACAACCTGCTAGAGCCCAGCAAAGCACTTAAGCAAACACTTAACCCTAAAGATGGGAGAAACCTCCCTGATTTCTATAGAGCTTCACTGATTTACATCAGCTGAGGGTTACCCCATTGTGTTTCCAGGAGATGGTGAGTTTAAAGAGGTAGGAAGGCCACAGATAGTTGTTGAATAGGCTTTATGGGGAGGTGACAAGTTAAAATTGTCACTTTTTCTTTCTGGCCCCCATCTGTCTTTCCCCCAACTTGAAAGCCACCTCTTTTATCTCCCCAGCCCCTACCCTTTTTTCTCCAACCATTTACCTCAGTAGGACTAGAAAAGGGATTTGGGGGTGGGGGGAGTTTGCTAATAATGAGGTGCCAGTTGTAGTTATGGGAACATAATCAGAAAACTCAGGCAGCCAGTAAAGGAGTGACTACTAACAACGTCAAATCAAACAGAAGAAAAAATCATCCTTCTCTAACGTGATAGTCTTGGGTGTTTAAATCCACCCCAGCAAAACCAGACTAGTCACAAAGCTTTTATTGCATCTGTTACATAAATACAGATTTATTTTTTGCATGAGCTTTCGTGGGTGAAAATCCCACTTCCATCTGAGGAAGTGGGATTTTCTCCCACGAAAGCTCATGCGAAAAATAAATCTGTTAGTCTTAAAGTGCCACACGACTCCTTGGTTTTTTTGCTGGACTAGACTAACATGGCTATCCCTTTGGAAATTTACATAAATACAGCTGTGTATCATACTTTCCTTCTGCCCCACCCATTGTCCCCTGTTCTTTTCCTGTGGCTTGTGGAAAATGATGTTGGTGTTACTGGGAACATAGATGGCAAAAATTATGTCAAAAACCTAACTCCCCAGTTTGACCCTCTGTGACCTATTGGGGGTACAATTCAGATTAGTGGGGAGCTGTCATCCCTGCCCTGCAACCTTAGGGTGCTTTACAAAACCTTGCTCTAACACCTCCCGGCTGGTCTGCTTACAAACAGCCTTCAAGTATGTTGGTCAGACCTGCATTGTCTGGGTATAACTATAGCTCACCAGATACCTTGGCTTTAACCAGCCTTGGTTATTCTTCACGTTGTCCACAGCATGCCTCTAGTCCTGGAAATGCCCCCAGAAATGTTCATCCTATACTGCCCAGCCCTTTCTCGTACAGTACAAATATAGTAAGTACTTTCTTCCTTTAAGTGAATAATATGCCATTTTATTATCTTACTTATCCAGACACACTGCATTGGCTAAAATAGTAAAACAAGTTTATTAACTACAGAGCGTTTTTAAATGAGTATACTTAATTAAGCATAAAAGTTAGAAGAGGCTACAAGAAAAATAAAGATAAAATGTTTACTAGCATCTACTTAAGAAACTGTTTTAACAGCAAAACAAACTCTCACCACAAGCTCCCACAGAGCTTCTCAGGTTAGGACTCTTGCCCCAGAGTCCAATGGCTGTTCCCTTTTGTCTTTGCAGTTGTGGAGAATGAAGTGGCCAGGAAAAAAAGGGGGGAGGACAGGTTGCCTTAGGTGTTTGTCCTTCCTTTGTATAGTTTCAGTTCTCTTCTTTAGAAAAACATTTCCAACTGAGACCCAGGATACATAACCTGTGTCTATACTGGCAATTTTGGTTGAATTGAGGCTTAATTTGAACGAAATTAGTCTCTGTCTACACTAGACTTTCATTAAGTTGAATTAAGAAAAGCCTTAATTTGATCCTTAGTTCAAACTAAGGATGGTGTAGACCTGGATTAACCCTTAATTCAACTTTTTTAAGGTCAAATTGAGGGCAGTTAGGTCAAATTAACAAAGTGGACTAAGTTGACTTAATTTTAAATTGACTTAGTTCACTTTGTTAATTTGACTTAGTAAGGACGAGTTTAGTTCGACCTAAGGCTGAACTTATTAGTTGGAATTAACGAATTCGATCTAACTTTTTCTAGTGTAGACATAGCCAAAGAGTCTGCATGGAAGGGTATTTCCTGCTAATTTCCAAAGGGATAGCCATGTTAGTCTAGTCCAGCAAAAAAAACCCAAGGAGTCATGTGGCACTTTAAGAGTAACAGATTTATTTTTCACATGAGCTTTCGTGGGAGAAAATCTCACTTCGTCAGATGTTTTGAAGATGGGTGAATTTACAGAATGGAATGAAACTAAATGCAAGGGTGTGTAAAACATAGGATCGGGTCATACAGTAACAGCAAATCAGAGCATTTGTTAGGTTCAAACCATGGGAAGCCTGAAGTCAAATTACCTTTTGTAATGGGAAAAGAACCCATAGTCTCGAGTAAGTCCTGCTTTCACAGAATTTAGCTTGCATATTAATTCGAGTTCAGCTGTTTCGCTTTGAAGTCTTGATGTCCCAGCCACATCTCTGTTTGAACTTTGTTTCCTCCCTGCTTGATAACTCTGTTTACTCCTTAAGTGCAGGTAAGGCAAGTACATTCCTTTATTTAGGACAAACCTGACTTCTGCCTAGGCAAGGTTAATAACATCATGCAAGGGAATGTTATACCTTCACATACAATATCGCCAAACACATTTTATTAGGACAGTACTGACTAGCATATTATAAGGTTTTATGTGACATCTTACAAGGCATACATTGTACAAAAACTATCACAATCATGTTTGGTTGTGAAAACGGGGTGTATTCCATCACACCTCCCTCTCTGTAAATGTAGTAATGTCTGAAAAATGACCTGAATACAATTTGTGACTTTGTGCCACATTTTGGAGAGTGCTGTTAAACGCACAGTTTTGGGAGTTGACATGTAGGCAGGACCATCGCTGTCACCGAATTTACAGGGCTCAAGCCCCATGTCCCAGCGCCAGAGCCCTGGGTCTGCTGAGGTGGCTGCAGAGGCAACACGCTTAAAGAGCATGAGCTCAAAATCCTGGTGCCCAAGCCCCAGATCTTTCTCCAGGCCAGGGGCACTCCTGGATGTATGTATAGTAGGGAACACAACAGTTAAACTGTATGCATGCCTTTTTTGACCATGCAATCCTAACTATGCAGACGTGCACACAGATTTGTGCATAGAACTTTGTACTTCTGGGCCTGATCCAAAGCCCAGCGAAGTCAGTGGGAGTCTTTTCACTGATGCCAGTTGGCTTTCAATCAGGCAATATGTGTAAGTACCAGAAATGGGAAAATGAATCCTGTTACTGCATGTACAAATGCAGGTTTTTCCTTTATTACTGAAGCTACTTTGCCCTTATGTAGTGTGTTCTGTTTAAGGAGACATGTAAATGAAGTTAGTCACAGCCCCCCTATGTGGTAGATCATTAGCATTTTGGAGATGATGTGAATGAGGCAGAGAGGCACAAGGTCCTTCACACGGCCTTATCCCTTTACATCAGCCTCAGTAGGCCAGCTGAGCAGGTTTATGGATGTACTTTTGGCTCTGTGCTTGTGTGAATCTAGCAGCTCAAATTCAAATGCTAACATGGGAAAGCTGCTTCAGGCCAGAGAGGGTGGAAAGGGTGAATTCTATATTGAATTCAGTCATCTGGACAAAGTCCAATTATGCTGTCCTTCTGTTAGGATGGGTGAATTTCATCTAGAGAGAGCTTTACTCGAAGTGAAACAGGAAAATTTGTGGCAGAATTGTGAATAAACTCCAGGATACCTGACTCGGTCCTGTTCTTCCCCTACAAAACAATCTTTTCAGATTTGGTGGGTGTGCTCACAACTTTGCAGGCCCCCTGATTGTGCCATATTCTGACAATCATCGTTTCCAGGACTGGCAGTGCCACTTTAACTTGGGCTATTTGCATCAATAAGGACAAAAATATTGATCTTAAAAAAAAATTACCTTCTCACTGAAGCATAAATGATCTTGAAACAAAATACACGAGCTAAAAAGACTGAATCCTTAGCTAAGTTTTATAAATTATTAATTCCTAAACCTCCTGATATTATCAGTGTAATTAAATCTGTGGCTAAAAAGGTGATAAGATAGAAGGTATCTTCTGTTAAGATAGTGAATCTCTCTAAACAGCTATTTGCAAATACTGCCATTGAATATTAAGAGCTATCCTTCTGGCATGCAGCTTCAAATTCTATCTTTGGTTAACAAATTGATGCAACAGAAATAATAAGGCAATAAAAATCCATGTATGCATCTAGTTATTTGACTATAAAACTACAGCTCTTAACCAAACCCACAAGTAACTCTAGACCATGAATATGCACAATCAGGCTCTGGTGGACACTTTGTATAGCTCCATATTTATGTGTCTAATTAAACAAGAAAGATATTATGCAAAGTATTTGCAAGGGGTTGATGACTGGTTCAGTGGAGTAGACAACTTGAGACACTACTGAGGATCATTAAGTTCAGTCACTAATCCGTAGAAAATGGTCTGTGCTTCAGACATTATTGCTGTTTTAAAAGCATGTTAAAAATTACCTTCCTTTTGCGAGATGGGAATTAAAGAGAAACAAAACAAAAACAAACAAACAGACAAACAAAAAACTTTGGGGCTGTAGCATGCTTAAGACCAAAAAGAACTCAGCTGCTTAGGCTTTGCAAAGGATGGTCAGAATTCATTCCATTCCACGATACTGATAGTGTGGTAGAGTACTGTCTTATCCCTTTTAATAGTTTGTGAGCATGCAGCAGTGCTCACTGTGTTCTGTCTTGTAGAAATAGCCTGAAATGTATGGAACTATGCCTGGCACGTTTGTGCATCTTTAGAAATTACAGTCATTGGGACCCACACGTGCTTGTGTGATTTCTTGCCATTATTTTTGTTGTGTAAAGAGAACAAAGGCCTGAAAACTGGCAGTGAGGCTGAGATCCTAATCCAGGAAGGAATGCAGTGGAAACAGAGAATGACTGGAGAAGCCAAGTGAAACTAGAAGGAAACTGCAGCCACTAGGACTGTCAGTAAATTGCTCATTTAGGAAAAAATTATAAATGTATTACTATGCAGACTACCAGCACTAAATGTACAGCATGTTGCAAATTACATCTCTGAGAGATGATTGACGACTCTCCTTTGGATAATATCTCAGACGCATCACAAAATATCTGGAACAGTCTGTACTTCCTGGCAGCTTCAACAGCATAGAACTGTGAGGGCAACTAGATGGCTTACAAACTACTAAAAGGGACGCTATCCTGTTCCTCATGCACTACACTATGGTACTTGAAGGTTGGTGCTTGGAGGTATGAAGGCTAACTTATATTCTGCTTGGGGAATCAACTGGCAAATGTACAGGTCATTGGGTCTGAGCCAAAGCCCTAGGAAGGTCAGTGGAGTCTTTCAGCTGAATTTAATGGATACAAAGTCAGCCATTTCATGCTCTGTGCAACAGGAGACAGATGCAAAGTTCCACTGAAGTCAGTGGAAAGATTTCCATTGATTCAAATGGGCTTTGGAGCCAAAGCGGTCAGAGCTGAGGCAATGCTCCATTTGTGGTGTCAATATTCAATATACATAATATTATAAATAAATATAATTCTAAATATTTAAAATGTAACAATGGCAGCTGCCTTGATTCTTATGAGCTAAAGGCCATTCATTCAGGTTTAGTTGTATGTTTTGTAATCTAATCCTTTCATATGGAAATGTTAATGATTCAGTTGACTGACAAAGCTGGTAATATAATAATAATTTGCAATTAAAAGCATTTTGAGCAGAGCACAGTTCAGTTTTGCATCTTACTGTTAATTACGGCTGTCTTCAGCCATAGATATTACCAGAACTACTGTTGTGAATACATAAGTGTAATCCTCATCTTATGGGTTGATACAGAAAATTGGTTGAATCATAAACACACATGGCACAATAAGGTGAAGAGAGAAAACAAGTGTTCTCCATTGTGTGGGGAGGTTTTTAAAATATTTCCACTCTAATATTACTGCTTGGGGTTGGATTCCGCAAATGGCAGCATACTTCATCTGAATACGATCCTAAATTCTAATGTTGTCTTTGCCTCTCAGTCATTCTGTGGTCTTTGGCAAGTCACTTCACCTGTGTCTGTTTCCCCAAATGTAAAATAGGAATAATACTACTTACATACTTTCCTCCCATGGATGCAGTGAGAATTTAATTAGTTAATATCTTCATAGTGCTTTGAACTTCGAAAGCACAATTAAAAATGTAAGTATAATTATGGTTCTGGGTATAAAGTGCATATGCACCAAAACACAGCAGTTGGCTGCCTTTGGATGTTCGTCTTAAGTACTTTACTTGCATGTATGAAGGCCACACATTTGGGACTTGCTGTTGTGAACAGATATCAAGAGATGCCTTGTTTTATATTTGGACACATAATGATGTCATAGCACCAATCAATCAGTATCTGAAGTGGCTGTGACTGATGTTATTCTAAGTAACATCTCTGGCGAGAGCAAAATTTGTGTTAAAAGGCTTGAACAAACACCACAGAGACTTCAGAATTACACTCAGTCTGCCTACAGGTTTTGTACCATGTGAGTCCAGATCAGAGAATATCAACAAATCGGATACTTGAATGAAATCTGCTCAACTTGTGCTAACACAGATAAGTTGATTTAAAGCAATATTGTATACTGAAATCAGCTGGTTTTCGAATGTATTCATCTACCTTTCATTTTTGTCACCCTTTTTTACTTAATTTGTTTTGTTCTAATGTCAGAAGCGATGATGTAATATACATGCAAATGTGTGTGTTAATAGAGCCTGGCAGTTTTGGAAATGTTACCCAGTTCTGGCACTGTGTGGAGAGGGAGCCTCCTGGTCCTGCCACTGGCCTTGCTGGCCCCCCCAACCCCACCGCCAGGCTCCTCCAGCTGGCCCACCTCAGCCAGCCCCCCCCACCATCAAGAGACTTAAAATAGCCACGGCCCAAGGGGCCTGGGTAAATGCCCCACTTGTCCACCTCCTAAGACTGTCTATGTGCCTATCGAAAGAAGAAGGGTCAGAAGATGGCTTCTGCAGTGTATAATAGAGTTCTCATCTATTTTTTTCCCTCCTTATTCATGTAGAGATGTCATTTACTTCAGTGAAGATTTTCTAGAGTAAAGAGGCAAGATCAGATTCCCTCTCATGCTCTCTTCTTAAAATAATTATTAAACATTTTTATTTATTCATTTGTTTATTTGCCAAATTCTACCAAACTGTGTCCTTCACAAATCTGCTGTCAGATTTTGTCTTGGGGGGGGGGCACAGAATACTTAAATCAGTTTTAAAGCAGGAATGAACTTCACTGATTTGCTGTTCATAAGCATTCAAGTGGATTAGATTTTGGTCACAGAAAGTTTGTGGGGAGCTTGCTTGTTTGCAGTTATTGGTCTTCATGTAGAACATATTTATGTGCTGGAAACATCATCTGGTCTAGCTGCTCTGCAGTGCTAGGTGAGGTCAGGGACCAATTGCGTAGCTCAAATAATGAATAACAATAACAATAGTTGCAACAGACAGCTCATAAATAATCTAGAGGAGAAATTTCATCGGAAATAATTGTGAATAATCAGCAAATTCATAAAGTTCAGTTTGTTCCCTAAAAATTTTCATTAAAATAGTCTGTATTTGTCAGATTGTTCAATGGCATATGTAAGTGCATTGATAGTAGAAATTTGAATGTTAGGTGTTCAATGTATTCTTGTAAATGGCAGGGGAGCAATGTGTGGGTTCAGAATAATTTGTTTAAACACTTAAAATAACCACATCAAAACTATTTCTGTAGACATATAAAACTACATATAGTTAGGTGAAATAAAACCATGTCTTCAAGTAGTCTACATTGGGTGCACCACTCTAGGTGTGCTTGTAACCCATCCACCTCAATTCAGAGGTTTTTGGCCCATGCATGGCACCCCAGCAGCTTTGTGCTTTTCACTGAGGCTATGTAAAAAGCTTCACCATCCAAGTGTGCTCAGTTCCTTCTTGACTACTTCAGAAGCATCTGAACTGAGATAACTTGAAATTGTTTATTAGTTGTGTTTTTCTCTTATTCTTACTAATGGTTAGCGTTAGTTTTTAGAGTTTCCATCATGTTCATTAGCCATAGTAATTTTACAGACATAACACTCCCCACCCAGTCTTAAAGCTTTTGCTTTATTTATCTATTTGTTTATTTATTAAGCTTTTAGGATAAGGACCCTTGTCCCTTCAACTATTTTCTGTTTCTTCCCCAAAGGAAAACATAAACCCTGGGAGGGTATGCCTGTTTTCCCATGATGAAATGTTATCTCAAGGCTACTTCTGTTGTGCCTACTGCCTTAGGGAGTTCATACACTCACCAAAGTGTAATTTCTGTCTGTAATTAAAACTGAAGGTCAGAAGGAACCAAGAACTTAAACTATACTCCTCATCATGGACAGTTTTCTCCAGACAGCTTCTGACACTAGCCAGGGGACTGACCCTTGTCTCCAGACAGGTCAGCTGCTTCAACTGCCTCGTTGCAGTGCTCCTCTAGAACGTAGAATAAAAAGTCTCTGGAATCTTAGGGTATGTATATTCTATACTGATGGTGACAAATTTGCTGCTATCAGTTTGCCCTTCCGGGAGCAGATCATGCAAGTATGAATTCGTTGTGCCTCTCCTGGACGGCAACCCTGGAACTTCTAGGGGTCAGGGGTGTAGGAGAAAGCTGACCACGAGTGATTTGTGATCAGCTTTTCCCTAATGTATAATGGCAGCTTAGAAAGTCGCCAACATTTATGCCAGGAATTTTACATTCCTTGCGTAAACGGCAGTTGACTGCTGCCAAAAAAGCCCCAAGTATAGACTAGGATTCAGCCTCAAAAAGACTAAGATCCAAAGGAGCTTAGTTTAGTTCAGTAAAACAAACAAGGAGCCCTGTGGCACTTAAAGACTAACAAATATATTTATTGCATGAGCTTTTGTGGGAGAAAATTCCACTTTGTCAGGCGGTTTGAAGATGGGGGAACTTACAGAATGGGAGGAAATAAATGCAGGGAAGTGAAAATCATGGGAACAGGTCATACTGTAACAGCAAATCAAAACAGTTGTAAAGATTCAAACACTGAGGAACAGCATGCAGAGGGAGATGAGGTTGAAATACCTTTTATAATGAGAGAAAAATCCAATGCCCCTATTAAGTCTTGAAGCAATGCAACCAAATTTGCAAATAAATTCAATTTCAGTAGCTTCTCTTTGAAGCCTTCATTTAGTATTCATCTGTCTGAGCACAACAATTATCAAAACATTAATGGAGTGATCATGAAGATTGAAATGCTAACCCACTGGTTTTAGAGTGTTATGATTTCTGATGTCAGATTTGTGCCCATTTGTTCTTTTGCACGGTGACTGTCCTATTTGTGCAATACGTAAGGTAGAGGGACATTTCTTGCACATGATGGCATAAATCACAATGTTGAATGAGCAGGTGAATGAGCCATTGATGGAGTAGCTGGTTTTATTAGGTCCTGTAATAGTGTGTTCTGTGCAGATATGTGGGCAAAGTTGGCAGTGTGGTTTGTTGCAGGGATGTATGCCTGCTTTAATGGCTCTGTTGTTAGGTCTGTAGTTGCTGGTAAGAATCTGTTTAAGGCTGGGGGGCTGTCTGTAAGTGAGGAGAGGTCTGTCTCCCAAGGTTTGAGAGAGTGAAGGATCGTCTTGTAGAATAGGCTGTAGATTCCTGAAGATTTTCTTAGAGGTCTGACTTGGGGGTTGTAGGTAATGACTAGAGGTGTTCTGTTGTTTTCTTTCTTGGGCTTCTCCTGTAGACTAGAAAGTTTTCAAGTCATCAGACTAGCGAATCTACCTCAAAGAGATGGTGTCCATTTCAGATGCTTGCTTCGGCACCTACTGATTGCTGACTTGATATCCACAAGGCTGACAGTTCCTCAGGTACCATGATCATTAGCAAGCCTAGAGATGCTAAGTATTGTGGTTCTGGAAGACTGATACTGCTGCTGGATAATGGGAGTGGCAGAGAGAAAAAGACCAGCTCTTCTAAATCAGTACCAATAGAGTCTTCTAGGGCAGTGGTTCTCAACCTTCTGTAGGTTATGACACACTTGACACGAATGACCCTATAGGACACACCAACCTATCCTGCTAGGCCAAATCCAGCCCGCCTCCTCCACCTCTCACAGCTGGCTCTCTGTGACACACTTACCACTGTGTGGAGCAACAGTAATGTGTCATGACACAGTGGTTGAGAACTGCTGTTCTAGGGCTGCAATGCTGAGCACTTTCACTCCACAAAAGACAAGACCGAACCTACTGGTCATTCATCAGTGTGCATGAGACCTTCTGTACTGTCAGTGCCTTTTGCCAAACTTATCTCTGTCCAAATTACCTCAACTATACCATCCATTGTTGTGGTACTGCAGCAGTTTTGATTCTTAGTCTTTAAGATTAAAATACCAACAAAGTTTCTGCCTGTCTTTGTGACTGTTCCATCTCTCCCAAGTGTGGATGAGGAGGAAAATGATGGGGACTTGTCTTTGGTTTTCCACATTGGGGTCCACAGCTTTCTTTCCATTATTAAGGATCCTTAGAGGTCTCAGGGAAGAAGGAGAAGGGTGGATTACCTCATGGACCTGTGGGGCCCCCAGCTAGACAGCCTGTGCTCTCCTGGTGCTGGGGGGTGCAGTGGGCAGGCAGGGCTGCTCTGGGCCAGAAGCCAGGCTCCATGCTCCTACCCCACACCTGGCCCAGTTGGCCTGCTATAAACACCTCTTAAGAAGTATCATCCCCACATGAGGCTTGTATAGACTAGTTCAAATTGGGTTTTTCAGACCAAAAGACAAAGAAAAGGTTTTTAAACTAGCCTTCTTGATCCACCAATGGCTGGATCTTTTGCCCAGCAGGGCCCCAACCCTTGTACGAAATCTTGAATATGTTGGATAATGTATGACAATAATATTGCAATCTTCCTTCATTTTCAAACAAAATGCACAATGTTTCCCAGCCTCTGTGTGACAGGTAATACATGTCTCTGAAGTAGAACTGTACATCATACACATTTGCTTTGAAATGATATATGCTCTATGTCATTTTTGTTTGGTATCTATGGATACAAATATAACCTGTTATATATCAGTTTCCAGTGTTTTCTTGAATACTCTACTTTCCATCTCTCTCTTGACCTTGGAAAATGTCCCTCAAATGATTAACAGTCAAAAAGCTGTATATGCATTTTTTCAGTTTATTTCACAAAATTGCGGTCAAGCAATATCTGTGTAATAAAATTTGGAAGAAATGATTAGCTGGAATATCTTTCTTTTATTTTTTTTTATTGAAAATATTCAAATATTATCAAATATTTCCATTAACCTAATTATTCCTTTTCCCCAAAATATTTTGAAGAAGGGGATGCCTAAATATGTTTGGCAATCTAGAACCATCATTTAGTGGACATAAAAGAGAAAAATGGTTGGCTTATTGTTTTTGTGATAAAATTAGAAGTGACGCATAAAAATCTCTGATGAATAACTTGCCTTAATTCATGTAAACAGAGAGGAAAGATTACATATACTGTAAGGCATTACAGCGTATGAGCTGGATATCATTTACAAGAATACAGTGTAAAGGGGTCTGTCTTAGCCCTAGCCTACACTCGGGCTGGATTTCGGCAGCAGTTGACCAGCATTTATGCAAGACACATAAAATGCCTTGAGTAAATGCCAGAGATTTCCTTAGCTGCTGGGGTGCACTTGTGAAAGCTGACCGCAAATGCCTTGTAGTCGGCTTTCCCACATGCCTCCTGGCCCCCAGGGCTTGTGGAGCAGACTCACTGCTAAGCACTCCTGGAAAGCCAGGCTGATGACGGCGATTTTGCCGCTGTCAGTATAGACATACCCTTGCTATAAATGTGAATAAGACCCTGGGTAAAGTTTGCAGGAGTTCCAGTGACTGAGGGGCTTTAGTCCCATTTCCAATAGAAACTTGAGCCCTTGGGAGTGAAAGCGATTTTCAATGAGATTTGATCTCAGTGGCTTATTTGAAAATGGACTTTTCCTACTCAATCTCTGTCTATCTACTTGAGCTGGTATGCGTGTTCCTAATTACAATACAGATCTTAAGTAAATTTGTTCAAAACAGACCTGGTACTTTTATAATTTCTATTCCCCTTTGTCATGTGAGTCTCCTGGTCAGCCTCAAAGTCCCATGCTGATGGTGAAAGTCTCCCCTCAAGTGATCTGTTGCTTGGTTATTGCCCACCAGGAGTCCAGGCTGGAAAAACTGGTCTCTTGCAGCTCAGACCACTCTCTTTAGTATGCCCCTTGTATTGCCAGAACAGAATCGTTCAAAGATAATGACAGTTCTTCAAGCGCTGCTCACATCATTCAGTTACAGGTGTCTATGTGCCGCAGCACATGGTTGCTCGGAAAGTCTTTAGACTTAGCCCGTCAGGTCAGGGCACACGGCCAACACCCCCTCTGCACCACGACTGTGGCTATATTGGTGACCATGACCCTGATCCTCCCAGTTTCCTTTTCTGCCCTCAGCGACGGTTTCAGATTAGCCAACACTTGCGGAAGCAAGTACCTGTCTTTCCTTTGCGTAAAATTAAAATGCCAGGCTTTAAACCATGTCCAGTGTGTTCCAAGGCTTTCCCACTCAACAATCCTCATGAGAAATGCCTCGCATGCCTGGGTGAGTCTCACCTCACAATGAACTTCTCCATTTGCCAGTCCTTTAAATGCAGGACTCGCAAGGACAGAGAGTGGCGCTTATGCGCTCTTGAAGAGGACCATGCGCCTGCCTCTGATGCTGCCTGAGCCACCACTGCTCTGCCAGCATTTGAAGCAACTCCTGCACCGGAGTCTTGACACCGGCCCATGGCGCAGAGTTCAAAGCCCTGGTCAGCTTCCTCATCGATACGGCCATGGCACCATTTGCCTCAGTCACTGAGTTCCTTCTCTGGTGAACCAGCATCGAGGCTATCTTTGGTACCGTCAACACTGTGAGCCCCAGCAAAGACTTGGGCCCAGTGCCAAGACCCAGCTCTGGTACCGGCTAAGAAGGCCAAGTCAATGACTACACTGGCTCCAGTACCCAGAGAGCAGTCGACGCAGGGATCAGCACCACCCTCAAGCCTGGTACCGTCGAGCCCTCCACCAGCACCGCAAAAGTGGGCCAATGACTGCTCTGAGGCTCTCTCCTCTGGGCACTCATCCTGTGAACCTTCAGTACCATGCTCTCAGGGCCCTAGAAGACGGAGGTCCAGCTCATCCTCCTTGTTGTCTCCGGCCTCTGCCCATTCCTCTGATTCTCCCAAAACTGCTTCAGGAGCTGGAGAATGGGCGGGTAAGTGTTGTTGGAAGCGCTCCCCACTGCCATACCATGGAGGAAGACGACCTCATCAGCCCTAGTATGGACTCCAGTAGTGCTAAGACCTCAAGCAGGGGCCATTCCCCCCCCGCCCCATGCCATGCCATGACCAGAAATTCTTTTAATGACTGGTCTCATGAGCAGCTAGACATGACGGCCGATGACAGTTCAACCTCGCAGCACCATTCGGCACAGTCTACACCTCGGACTCCAGGCTCCTCAGATATTTCTGATGATGAGTCCGATCCTGACTCTACATGGCACAGTAGATGATAAGCCCCTTCGTCCTCATCTCCGGACAAGTACACTTTCCGAAGGCCTGTGGCCTATGAGGAAGATTCCTGTCCTCAGCAGGCTTTACTCCGCCGCATGGCAATGAATCTAAATATAGAACTTGAGGTGGTCCAGGAAGAAACCGACCCCCTTTTCGATGTGGGAGAAAATGTCCCACCAGCCAAGGTATCTGTTCCTCTCCATGAAGGGGGTATACAGAATTGCAAAGGTGCGATGGCAGAACCCATCTTCAATGCTGCCGGTGTCAAAAGCAGCAGACCACAAATATCATGTCCCCCAGGACAAGTTTGCGTTCCTCTTCCAGCACCCTACACCAGGATCATTGGTAGTTGACGCAGTAAATCAGAAAGAGCGACAGGGCCAGCTGAGCTCCACTCCTAAGAACAAGGAAGCTAGAAAGCTCGACTTGTTTGGCAGGAAGATTTACGCCACGGCAGCTCTACAGCTGCATATCTCCAACCATCTGGCTCTTATGACAAGATATGCCTTCAGCCTCTGGCGAGCCATGGAAGGGTTCCGCAACCTTATCCCCAAAGATCACCTCAGAGATTATGAGGCGAAGATTGAAGAAGGGACACTGGTCTCTAAAGACACCCTCACGGCTACTTGGGACGCATCAGACACAGCCTTGTGTACTATGGCCTTCGCTGTGGTGATGCATCGCTCCGCCTGGCTTTGGAGCGCTGGCCTGTCTGCAGATGCAGCTCATCATTCAAGACCTGCCATTTGATGGTCCTGACCTCTTTGCAGAGTCCACAGATGCCAGGCTACATGGCATGAAGGACTCAAGAGCTACCCTCAGATCACTGGAAATGTACACCCCACAATCTACCCAGTGCTCCCTTAAACCCCATCAGCTGTTGCAACAGCAGCTGTAGCAGTTAAAACAACAAATCCAGATGCAGAGTGCTTTTCCTCGATCCTACCGTTTGCCCCAGCGACATCTCAGGGATTTGGATAGAAACAAGACCCGCTTGAGCAAGGATGGGAAGTCCCACGCCTCACAGTCTAACAGGCACAGGCAGGGTACCAACCACTCGTCAGGAAGGAAGCAGCACTTTTGACGGCTACCTCAAGGGCAGCGAACCCACAGCCTCGACCCCAACCCTCACCAACTGCCCGCACTGCTTTGTGCACCACTGAGCCAACATTACAACCGACCACTGGGTCCTTGAGACGGTAGCAGAAGGGTATTGCATACAGTTTCGTTCAACTCCTCAGGCCAGAAAACCTCCGCCTCATCCAAGCCTCAGGAACTAGGAACTAGATCACCTGCTCAAGATGGAATGTGAGAAGCTCCTCTCCCTAGGGGCCATAGAAAGGGTCCCAAAGCAGGAGTGGGGAAAAGGGTTCTATTCCCGATACTTTCTGGTCCCCAAACCCAACAGGGACCTCAGACCCATTCTAGATCTCAGAGCCTTAAACAAATACATAAGGAAAATAAAGTTCTGCATGGTTTCCCTGTCACAGATTGTTGCATCTCTGTCTCCCGGGGATTGTTTCACACCTATCAACCTCAACGACACTTACTTTCACATAGCAATATGTCCCTACCACAGAAAGTACCTAAGGTTCACTGTGGGGGGAAATCACTTCCAATTTACATCGCTTCCCTTCAGGCTCTCTCTGGCCCCCAGGGTATTCACAAAGTGTATGGCACCGGCAGCGATGTTCTTGTGCCGGCGGGGCATAAGGATTTACCCCTACCTAGATGATTGGTTAAATACATGGGGAATCAATAGCTCAGGTAAAGCTCCATGTCAGAGTGGTAACCCAACTGTGAGAATACCTGGGCCTCTGCATAAATCAAGAAAAGTCAAAACTGCCCATCCCAAAGCATAGAGTTCACAGAAGCTCTCCTAGATGGTCACAAAGAGTCGTCCTCTGCCCCCTTCAAGATTTCAGTCCATCTGCACCATCATTATGGAGCTGCTGGAGTCTCAAGTGACCACAGCTCGTTGTTGCCTACGGCTGCTCGAGCACATGGCAGCCTCCACCTCCGTGATTTGGACAGCATGCCTGAGAATGAGGCCCTTCCAGGTCTGGTTCTCCATGGTGTTCCAACCACAGAGGGACTCCCTGTCCAAGGTACTGTCAGTTCCCTGAGACATCCTGAGGACACTACAGATTTGGAGGGACTCCTGGTTTGCAATGGGGAGAATTCCCTTTGAAATGCTAATGCCCACTGTAACACTGATAACCGATGCTTTGGACTTGGGGTGGGGGGACCACATATCAGGGCGACTTTCACCCAAGGGCATTGGTCCCATGAGGACAATCTTCTCCACATAAATGTGAAGGAACTGCGGGCCATCAGATTGGCTTGCATTACCTTCCTGGAGAACATACAGGGCAGGTTGGTTCAGATTCTAACGGACAATACCACAGCCATGTTCTATAACGGGGTGGCCAAACTTACGGAACTCAAGAGCCGCATAAGTCGATTATTAAAACTTTGAGAGCCGCACTGAAGCATATAACCACATATTTTTACCTACTCCAAAACTACTATGCTTAAAATTCATTGTGCACTTTAATTTTATCGTAAAAATGGGGCAAATATTGATCCACTAATGTCAGATTCTAATAATTATTTAAGATTACCATGAAACTAGGCTTATACAATAAACATTTAGCTGTTGCTAGATGTAGAACACTAAAGGCTTGTGGCAAGTTTTTTTTAAAATCTGGGCAGTAACTTGTCAGTGTAGCAGGTAAAAGCTCTCTGAGATGCTGATCTCTAAGCATTGCACAATGTTTTGAATTTTATTGTGGAGTATGATGCTTCACAGCAGTAAGTTGTGCCAAAAACTGAAAGTAATCTATGTTCAGTTTTATACGTTCCTCCTTTGTATTTTCATTTCTTAGTATTCCACATCATGTTTAGGACTTGTAAAACATGATTTTATTTTAACAACAAGTATGCTGTATTAGGGTCTACGAGAAAATCTAAATATGCTATGGCATCTCTGACCGTGTCACGCTTCTCTCCCCCACCCCCCTTTGCCGCTTCCCTGCCATCTTTTGCCACACTGCTGCTTCTCTGCTCTCCCCAACCATGCCACACTTCTGCCTCCCACCCCATCCCAGTACCTACCATGCCCCCACTTCCCTGCCAGTAAACTTGTTCACTAAAATACTCACGGACAATGAAGACAAAAGGTCTGAGGACTCAAACAAAATTAATTTTAAAATGAGAGTAATAGTAAGGGAAAATACTCCTCTCATCTTAATCTTGTGAAGAGATTCACACAGGGACACCTTTTCAACTGTTCAGAAACAGAACAGATCAATGAGAATTTATAGGGACAGAAAGTGCAAGATCAGAGCCTGTTTTAGTAAGTGCTTTGGAGTCCATACACAGAAGATACTATGGAAAAAATCCCATTGAGTTTATTCAGTTTGAGGTCAGGTCCTGTATAAATTCTAAATATCAATATTTGGTTTTTATAATACAAAGTAAAATCTTTATTTGTGAGAGATTTTTTTTTCAGAAAGTTACAACACAATTTTCCATCCTCAGCCCTTCACAACAATTACTCTCATCTAATGGGGTCAGATACCCGTAGAGTCATTCATGAAGACTGCACTGAAATATAAATAGATTTTGACTATACAAATTAATACATGTTGAATGCTATTTAATCAGTAGAAGTATAGTGCTGCTATTGAACTTTGCAGTGAATGTAAATTATCTTGGTAATTGACTTAGTTATATTAATTATGCAAAAGAGGTCTTCCAGTGCCCTCACAGTGCTTTTCCAAATGGATAGTAAACTGTATCAAAGACTGTAATGGAAGGTCGAATACACCCCTTCCTGGGACTGTTAGAGCCCATTCTACCAGGGCTCAAGTGTCGTCAACAGCCTTCCTTCCCAAGGTCCTGATCCAAGAGATCTGCAGGGCAGCTATGTGGTTGTCGGTACATATTTTCATGATGCGCTATGCTATCGTCCAACAGGCTAGAGAGGACACCGCATTGGGCAGAGCCGTACTCAGTGTGGGCAAATTGTAACTCCTCCCACCATCCTTGGGTATGGCTAGCAGTTACCTGTAACTGAATGATTTGGGCAGCGCTTGAAGAAGAATGGTGGGTTACTTACCAGTAACTGTCCTTCTTCAAGATGGGCTGTTCACATACATTCAGGCCCCTCCCACCATCCCCACTAACAGAGTTGGCGAAGGTATAAGGGACTGGGAGGGTCAGGGTCATGGTCGCCTATATAGCCGCAGTTGTGGCACAGAGGGAGCATTGGCCGGGTGCCCTGACTTGACAGGCTAAGGCTAAAGACTCTCTGAGCTACTGTGCGCTGTGGCATGGAGACACCTGTAACTGAATGTATGTGAGCAGCCCATCTCGAAGAAGAACAATTACTGGTAAGTAACCCACTGTTCATTGTTTAGGCTGCATCAGCCCCTCTTGGAATTCCAGTACAACCTGGTAGTAAAAACACAATAGGAAAAGTCCAGTCAAATCTTACAATCAAAGTGGTCCTCAGAAAACAAAATGAACTTGTAGTCTGATAGCATAGCATGGTACTAATCATCACACAAGCACTGAAGTTTGATGATTTCCAAAAGGTCAGCTGTGTTAGTCTAGTCCAACAAAAAACCAAGGAGTTGTGTGGCACTTAAAGACTAACCAATTTATGCTTCAAAGCATCTGGCAAAGTGGGATTTTCTCCCACAAAAGCTCATGCGAAAAATAAATCGGTTAGTCTTTAAGTGCCACATGACTCCTTGTTTGTTTGGTTTTTTTTACTGAAGTTTGAGCAGCCCAATAATAATCTTTTAATTCAGAAGCTGCAACAACAACTCACTCTCTCAGACAGAAGTATTAACAATTTTGACAATAAGCGGTTTAACTATTACAATGATATAAGCAATTTACTCATAAGTCTGAAAAGTTCATTTGCATAATTATAGGTAGAGTTTGAAAAAGGTACAAAACATGGAGGGACTTGTTTTCATTCTTAGAATATACTGGACCTACCCATAAGTAGCATTGATGCAGTGTTAGAATTGATAGGTTTTTTGTAGGAATTCATATGTGTGAAACAGTGGGTTAGCCAGAGACACTGGGCTCAGAGCCTCAAGCTGGTAACTCCAGTGAGGTCAGTGTAGTAACACTGATTCACATTAGCAGAAGATCTGGCCTAACAGGTCTAGACCCAAACTTCTTCAAAATTTGAAGTGTTTTAATCTGGGATTTTGCTTTGGGTCCATCATTGTATTCTGTAACCTGTATGAAGGGTTGTATCTGTGTTGGTCTCACTATGTTAGCAAGACAAAGTGGGAGAGGTAATATTTTTTTATTGAGAAAATGGCCCAACAAAAGATATTACCTCACATAACTTATAGCTCTTAGGTAGCATTCATATGCAGTATCAATCTGAAATTGAATGGAGTAGAACAAATCAGAGAATCTCTATTTATGACAGTTGATGGAATGCATATATTGAATGTCTGCAGCCCATCTGCCTGGTCTTGGGGGGAAAAAAAAATTAAAATCTTTCTTGAACTTTACCTAGGAGAAGTGTATAACCTTTTTCAAATCTCCCATATTCTGTCGACTTTCCATGATTCTAGGACTCCTAAGTGCTTAGCTAAATTATGTAAGTAGGATTGGGATTCTGAGTCACTTAAATGCTTTGAAAATTTTACTCTGTGACTAAGTGGCAGAGGTGGTTAATGAATTAGTCTCTACTTTGTTCCTGGTGGACTTCTGACAACATAAAATCAGTGTTATAATTTTGTACAGTTAGCAACATCCTACTGAGAAGAGACCCATAGCTAGCCAGTATGTTGTATGCTAGGATTGAGACACACTTGTCAGATCTGTGCAGAGGTAGGGTACATAGCATATGCCTGTACTATAGGACATTTACTGTCCTTGATCTACAGTAGTGGGAAACTTACCTGTGTATTGAGCAAAACAAGCAAGTAGTCCTGTGGCACTTAAAGACTAACAAATTTATTTATCGCATGAGCTTTCATGAGAGAAACTCCCACTTCATCAGACACTTCGAAGACTTTCTGCCACAAAAGTTCATGCAATAAATAAATGTGTTGGTCTTGAAGTGCAAAAGGACTCCCTGCTTGTTTTGCTGAACTAGACTAACATGGCTGCCTCTTTGGAGCTGTGTACGGAGGGCATTGTTTGGCCCAAGACAGTATAGAGGGAAGTTAATACCAACACTTGGATGCTTTTATCATCACCAAAACTTTGAAGAGAAGAAAAGGTCCTTTAAGATTTTCTTTTTGTGTGTGCAGAAATAACCAGAAACACAGGAAGATACAAAAATATGTGCAATAGCTTAGATTTCAAGTCTCTTTCATTCTTTCAAATATCACACACATTTTATTTTAATGTGCCCCTGCAGCTATTTGAAAAAATTCACTCACAAAGAGAACAGTTTCGACTGAATACACTACGAGAATGATAAAATGTGCTTGGATTGCTAGCTATGGATAAAATTAAAAATCTGTGATACTTAGAAGCTAAAAAATATATATAGGCATGGTAGTAAAAATCCTACTAATGTACCCTTTTAGAACAGAGCAAACATCAATAATTCTTGCTTCGTACATTGTTTTAATGTGTTGACAGGCTCTGTGCGCATAGCAGAGGGTTTCTAGAATCATCAGTGAAAGATAATAAATGCCTGTCATATGAAGAATACATTAGCTAGGGACAGCAAACTAAATGAATGATTTAGTTGTCCTATAACCATTAGTCATTTTTCATTAATATTTTTATCTATGATATTAGCCACCTAATATAAAAATAAGTGTGTGTCTATAATGTGTTATAAGTTGTACATAAAGATTTCTTCCAAAATCCACGGTAGATGCAGGCATTTGATCTTATTCTATGGACTGTGCTTCAGCTGTGGTCTCTTCAGTGTGTCTCTTGTAAGATAGTACAGATCCAGATGGTAAGGGAAATAATTTCATTACATGCCTTAGGAATTAGCCAGGGATCTGTCATTTATGGTAACAGGAACTGAATAGTAGTAATCATGCTGAAAGTGAAATACTTGTAAGTGAATTTCCCAGTAAGTACAAATATAATATTTTTAGAAAGGAATGTATTCCAACTGCCACATTGTAACTAATAAAAAGGTTAGACTTATCGTTTTCTGAAGACCTTTAGTTCTTGTTGTCTGTTGCAGCCAACTCATCTTGAACTATGATCCTGAAAGCTCCCATGTGCTAAGTAGAATTGGGAAAGGTCAGTACCTAAATGGAAGAACTCCAAGAAAAACCTAGGTTTCTGCAGCAAATGGTGTTGATTACATCCTTCACTTTTGAATCACTGTGTACGTTTTTCTCTCTGGATGCAATGTGAAGCTGAGCTGTTGACTGTGTCTGGTTATTTTAAGAGCATGTGGTACTTTGGAGAAGATTATGGGCATTTAACCTTATATTTCTTGGTTAAATTTCAGCCTGGATGACATGCACATGCCTAATTAAATTTCTTCTGCCATTTCAGTTTATTCTTCCTCAGTTGCTGTTCTAAACTCTTATGTATTGCAACAAGCTGTTTAACTGGCTGCTGTATTCATCTGACACTGAAGTCTAATCGTCTCTGTGGTGGATAACATCCCTGGGTGTACACAAGAGTCTGTAAAGCACTTGGGGGTCATTAGGGCTTCTACGTTAGTTTTTTAACCTCGTTCCGAAGGGGTAGTCTAGTTCAGCAAAACAAACAAGGAGTCCTGTGGCACTTTTAAAGACTAACAAATTTATTTACACAGGTCATTTCACATGGAAAATTAAGGATAAAAGATTCTAAATGCAAAATGTTATCATTGCAAACAATCCAATATTAGAATTGTTTGGCATAAATAAACTGCTTTCTTCTTTGGGTTTCATCTCTTTGTAATAAACTGTACAGATATTTGTAACGGAAGTCTTGGAAAATAAAGGTGTGACTAATTGTATTGTGTTATATATACACATTCAATAGTATTCATTTTTGGTTTGAACATGTGCGTTTATGAAACTGGGGTAACAGTTTAAACTGTATATTCCAAAATAAAGGCATGTATAGACTTGTATTTATTATGTGCTGTTCCTTAGAGAAGAGGAAAGATTTCACTTATCCTGGTCCAGCTATTTGATATGGTATAAAGATTTGTAATACAGGTTGGGGTCACCACAATACTTGCAACTAAAGTCAATAACGTTCCACCACCAGAGCCTAGCTGTCTCTAGCTATAGAGCCATAGGGTATGTTCACACACACTTCTTATTTCGAAACAACAGGGGTTGCTTCGAAATAAGAACTGCCATGGCCACATGATGCACGGCCATTTCGAAACAAGCAAACCGCTTGTTTTGAAATGGCCGCGGTTGTTTCGGAATGGCTAAAACCTCCTTTGGTTTCGAAACAGGGTTGTTTCAAAACCAATGGTTTCAAAACAGCCCTGTGTGGACATGTTGTTTCGGAACAAAGTGTTCTGAAACAACATGTGACCTTCTACCCCCTCAGCACCCTGGCCAGGGAACCCTCAGCACCCTGGCCAAGGTGCTGAGGGGTGTCC